>CAWUFW010007414.1:0-600000 GCA_963921515.1 Calotriton arnoldi | reverse complement strand
GCAATACTCTATTGTATGACGTCTCATGTAAATTCTGTGGGGTTAATGGCATTCCCATTACTGGTGCACTTGGGGTAACCCTACTAGTTGCTTCCTGATACGGTGGTGGATTTTTAATTAAAATATCCTCTAACAACTCGTCATCTGATTCACCATATCCTGCTGTGTTCATGTGTTTCGTTTTCTCCTTACACTTTCCTCCAGACTGTTCCTCAGCCATTAACACTGGATATAAACCTTCTGATACCATAGCTCTCCTCCATTGTTTCATCTGCCCTTCGCGTGACTCATGCAAGTGTCTGGGAAAGAATCCTCTATATCTTCCACCTCTGCATTTCTCTTGTTCATATGACTCAGTCTCCCATTCTTCCAAAGCCTCATATTGAGTTAACCTAGGTCTAGGTTCCAAATCATTCATTTTCAATCTCAAATTCTGAAGAATCCTCCCATTAAATGTACCATCCTTTGGAAAAGCTAGCACTCCATCATCTTTCGTATATTCTATCCAGTTTTCCAACCACACGCAAGTATGATATCCTCTCTCCATCATCATAAAAGATGCTGGTGTCTTCGGTGGCGGAATAGGAATTCCCTCTCTAGTCAACACAGGCTTATCTTTTACAAAGAAATTCTTAATTTTCTTTAAAAATGACATCTTTCTTTTCTCTCCATACATCCTTGAGGAACGATGTAGAAAATTGTATTCTGCAAACCCTTGAAATCTTCTACCTGTACGTCTTGTACTAACAGTCAAATCAAAATTCCGCATACAATCTCTCTCTCCACCAATCCTAGCGCAGCTTCTAACTAGCTATCCAATCAAATCAGGCTCACGCTCGTGATCTGACCAATGCCAGCGCGGCCTTTTCCTGACATCAGTTCTGCTCCTTACTACTGACCCCTCCTTTACAAGGCTGCTCCTGTCACACGCCCGCTGTTTCTACCAATCCCAGCGCGGCTCACTGTGACGTCAGTACCACTCCGGCAACTGACCCTCCCTTCACAAGGTAATACGAAAACTTTATTTCTCGATATTTTCCTTACAAATTCTTTGTTATTAACGACATAAAAACATTCACTACTCTGTCTGTTCCACTAAATCAAAGGATAGTTTATTTCTTTCCACTGCGAGTAAAACCCTTCCGCTTACCCTTCATTCAAGCTCCAGAGAACCTGCTACTCCTCCGGTCTCACCCGTTTTTGGGAAAAATCAAGACCAAAAATTTTCACCAGCGAACTCCTTTTGCTGTCAATGTAGCTTGGAAGAACCTGCTTCTCCTTCAGGGTTACCCTTTCTAAGTGATATAACGCCTAAAGTTTCACTAGCGAACTCTTTGCTATCAATCACTTCTCACTTTTACACAGAAAATAGTCCCTACTTTAACACTGCCAGCCCTACCTAGCTTCTCAGTGTTATTCCAACAGACGAGCAACCTCACTGCAGTGTGGTTTCTATCGCCACCCGCTATTCATTCCCCGGGAATCTTCCAGACAACATAAAACAAGACGCTAACTCTTTTTGTTAAACATAAATCAATAATCAATAATTTATACTTATCACCAAACTAGTCAATAATAACCATAACTCTGCTACCAGAAAACTGATCCAGCGGTGTACTAACAGCAGATACTCCACTACCATATACTCACCTGGGCCCATATAACTACTTCCACTAAATAGCAAGCAGACCGCTGGAACTTAGTTTATGATTTTCATACTTCAAGATCTAGTTATTTCTTTTCCCTAACTAAACCTTTCACTGATCAATTAGTTCTTTCCTCTGGTCAATGGACCATTAGTTGGAACTAGTTGATGGTGATAATTAACATAACTTATTAAACATTTCTCGATTAAATGAAATAATCACAGACTCTGGAAGTTTTAAAATCTTTATCTAAATTAATTAAGCGTGAACCATCTCAAAGTTTCAGTACAAACACCCTCATTCGCAAGAGTGTCAATTCAATCAATTCTCAAATAGCAATAGCAATTCAGATCCACACAATAACTATGCTCAGAAAGAAGAGGACAGAGAGAGAAGAACATCTATCAATACGATGAATTTATAATTACCAAGGATGGCGTGAAGACCAACCCCGTGGCCAAAGGGCTGGTAAGGGTCCCCCGGGATAGATCAGGAGACAAAGACTTCAGGACAGGAATCAGGACAGGATACTTCACCTCTCTAAATACCGACGACTACGTCGCACCCCTCTCTAACACTCTCTTCCTCCTCGTGGGTCTTCCGCGATCTTCTTTCTAACCCAATTAAGTTAAATAGATGGTTCTGCATTCGATTTCTTCATCAGCGTCTCATCAGCACCACCCCCAGCACCAACAGCATCCCGAGCTCTGTATCGCCTCTGCTGCTTCTGCTCCCGTGTCATGCTACGTGTCAGCTCTGCTCATCATCGGCTCCCAATAAGACTAAACTAACTAACTAAAACTATCTCAATTATACCTTTCCATAACCATGTACCACCCATTAATGTTTCAATTTAACAAAATACTAACTCTGATTGGACAGGCGAGGGGGATGATCATCACACCATGCTTACATTTCACTTATTTCATTAAACCATTGTTTTCAAATCCCTCCCCTCAAACTTTATTAAATCATTTCCTTTCCCATACATCTCCAAACTTTATTAATACAAAATGTTGCAATGTCATGAATAAAGCTTCTTCATATGAACTCTTCACCCTCATGTTCCCAGGGCACATCTTCGCTGGCCTTGGACGCGTGACAAGTCCTTACTCATCTTTTGTTATTCTCTCTCTGGTGCGCATGCGTGGGGTCAAGTCAATCAGCTCAATTCAGACAAGTGTGGAAGGCCCAAATGCGCACTAATAATAAAGTCAAAAGAAGACATGTTATTCTCAAAAATAAATGGTTTCACTGTACACCACCAACCTCTACTCTAACCCACTCCAATTATTACTACCCTTTCTGCATTTGCATTAGTATAAAACTTATTTTCTATTTCAGCCAAGCAGGTGCCATGCATGTGAGCTTTCAAGCGGCCATTTTTAATAACTTTGCGCAGGCGCAAGAATTTCCCTCCAAGCATTAGTACGTCATACTACGTAGATGTAGTAGACGCATGCGCAGTAAAGATCCCCTGTTAAAGTCCGTTTTAGTCCTTTGTTCATGTTGTTATGATTAGTAAACACATAGGCAAGCTTCACTGTCCCGCGTGCCTTTTTCTAAATGCGAATTATTAATTACAAACACGTTGTTAGTAATTCGTTAATGAGTTAAAAAGAAAGAATTGCTTCCGAGCAAGTCTCATTCACGAGTCCTTGCTCCATCAATACTGCTACTACTACTACTAATCCTCCTAGTACCCCTAGCAATAGCACAGGTAGTAGTAGTGCCCACAAGAGTTTAGCTGTGTTAACCTTGGGTACTGAAGTGGGTTCTGGCCTAGTCAGGACACCCACTCAGGCTGTTTTAGTCTGTGATAGTGCCACTGAGCTTGCCGCCCTTATTGTAAGTCCCACTAACTTAGACAAATACAGACAACAGCCTCTCATCAATGGTCCGGAAGCTGTGGCATACAGGGACACAGGGGCCAGTGTCACTATGGTGACAGAGAAACTTGTGTCTCCTGAGCAGATTCTACTTGGTCAGATTTACCAAGTGACCAGTGCTAACAATACCAGGACAGATCATTCAATGGCAGTTGTCAATCTCAGCTGAGGATGGGTAACTGACCCAAAGAGAGTTGTGGCATCCCCCGACCTACCTGTGGACTGTCTACTGGGCAATCATTTGGAAACTTCAGCCTGGTCTGAAGTGGAGTTCAGGACTCATGCAGAAATTATGGGAGTTTCAGCCAGTGTCTTTGCTGTCACTAGGGCTGAGGCCAGGAAGTTAGGCACTGAGGGAGCTCTGGATCCTGAAGAAATGGACCAGCCAGCTCCCACGAGAAGGAGCAAGAAGGATAAAGAGGTATCCCCCTCTCAGACTCCCAATGAGAATCAGCCTCCTGAGGGAGATGATCTCAGTACCTGTGAAGGAACTGTCCCAGAGGAGCTTGGGCCTGAAAAGGCAGAGCAACTGGGTGCAGGGGTCCTTCAAGGGAAGACTTGAATCTGGAGCAGAAGGCCTGGCCCTCTCTTGAACAACTCAGACATCACGCTGCTGCTGAGAAAGCAGAGAATGTCAGTGGGTCCCTGTAGCGGGTCGCCAATAACAGGCCAGAGACGGGGTAGTGGTAACGGGGATTTTATTGGTTTTATAACACGCTTCTTTGTGGCCGCCTGTCTGTAGTATGGAAGGGGGGACCGATGGGTCTTCTCCTGGGTGTCTCGGTCCCTCGTAGAGGTCCGGCCTCTTCTCCTTGCCTCCAGCTCGGACCCGTCCGTTGTGGGGAGGTAGACGATGTAAAACAAAAGAAGGGTCTACAGTCAGTATAGGGTTCCTGCTTGCGGTGAAGGGAGGGTAGTGATGGGAACGCCCGGTGCACAACACTTCTACACGAGTGAGGGAAAAGTGCTCGGGGAAGGGTACTCCAGGCGCAGGGATTCCCCACGGGTTAACCCTCTAGTCTGTCTCTTTTTCCCACCCAGCCCGCAAAACGCTCGCGTACCTGCGAGAGCCACGCTCCTCCTGGAGCGTGGCTGGGCGAATCACGGGAACGTTGGCCTCCTGGCTCTCCTCCGCCTCGTAGACTCACTGGCACCGTCCCGCTGCTCGATCCCGCTTCCTCCGCTCTGCTTTCTCCTCCGTCTCCCTCCTCGTCGCCTCCGGTGAACATGCACCTCGACTTCCGACTTCCTCCGTCCTTTGTGGGCCAGGCTTCCCCGACGTCATCACTGGGGGCGTGACATGCTGACCAGTCGTCCGAATTAAAGGGCCGGTACTCCATTTCGCCTTCACCTCTCCCTCCTCTTCTTTCGATGTAGTCCCACTCTTCCTGCTGTGGAGAAAGGGGAGGGGGAGAGGGGGTTTTCTTCTTCTCCGGGTTAACAGGTCCATCACCCTCTACCAAGTCAGGGCGTCCCTCGTTACACACCACCCCCCTTGGATTCTCCCGATCGGGGAGAGGGTACCTGGACAGAAAATCCGCACTGCCATTGTCCTTGCCTTTACGGTGTTTCACAGTGAAGGAAAAGGGCTGGAGAGACAGAAACCAGCGCAAGACCCTGGGGTTAAGAGCGATGTTTCGGCTCATCCACTGGAGGGGGGCATGGTCTGTGTAGAGGGTGAAATGGTGGCCCTCAAGATAATAGCGCAGTTTGTCGACAGCCCATTTAACAGCCAGGCATTCCTTCTCAACTGTGGGGTATTTAAGCTCTCTGGGAAACAACTTACGGCTAATGTACAATATGGGATGGTCCATGCCCTCGGGTGATAACTGAGAGAGGACGGCCCCTATCCCATAGTCTGAGGCGTCTGTGTGAAGGAGAAAAGGTCTGGAAAAATCGGGGGAGGACAACACGGGATTGGTAGTGATGGCTCGCTTTAAAGTGTTGAAGGCTTTCCACATTCGTGGAGTGGGGTGTGAAAGAAGTTGGGTTTTTATATCCTGTCTAAGGGTGTCAGTGAGTGGGGCAGCTACGTCCGAGAATTGAGGAATGAAGCGACGATAGTAGCCGATTAACCCCAGAAAGGCTCTCATGTCTCTCTTGGTACTGGGAAATGGGGTCTCTGCTATGGCTCTGACCTTCTCGATTTGCGGTTCGATCATCCCATGCCCTAGCACGTACCCTAAGTACTTGACTTTCTGGTATCCCACCCGGGATTTCTTCGAGTTTATGTGTAGCCCTGCTTGTTGTAAGGCCCTTAGTATGGTCTTCAGATGGCCCAAATGTGACTCCCAACTGGGGCTGAAGATCACGATGTCATCCAGGTACGCAGAGGAAAACATGGAGTATTGGTGGAGCACCGTGTTCATAAGGCGCTGAAAAGTCGCTGGGGCCCCATGTAGCCCAAAGGGGAGCTCCGTGAACTCAAACAGCCCATCAGGGGTGGCGAAGGCGGTTTTCTTACGGTCCTCTTCTCTTAGAGGGACTTGCCAGTACCCCTTTGTGAGGTCCAACGTGGTGATATATCTGGCTTCACCCAGTTTCTCGATCAGTTCATCGATACGCGGGATGGGGTATGCGTCAAAGGAGGAGATGTTGTTAAGTGCTCTAAAGTCCATACAGAACCTGGTGCTTCCGTCGGGTTTGGGTACCATGACATTGGGAGATGACCATTCGCTTTTTGAGGGTCTGATGACTCCCAGTTTTAGCATGTCCTTTACCTCTTTTTGTACTGCCGCCCGCTTAGCTGCGGGTATTCGGTATGGGCGCTGTTTGACGGTTTTCCCTGGGTGGGTCTCAATGCAGTGTTCTGCCAGGGATGTTTTTCCTGGCACGTCGGAGAAGAGGGAGGAGAAGGGGGATAAGGTATCCCTAAGCTCGCGTTTCTCTTGTGTCCTTAGGTCCTCATTGACCACCAGCTGTTCGAGGGTACTGGAAGAAGAAGCATGTGTTGGTAGGGTTAGATGTGCGGTCCTCGGTGGGGGCCCTAGCCATTTCTTTAGAAGGTTTATGTGGTATGTCTGGCATTTCCTTGACGTTGTTTGCACGCGGTAGCTGGTCTTACCGATCGTTCCATCGACCCTGTAGGGCCCCCTCCACTCGGCTTGGAACTTCTTCGTAGACGAGGGTAATAACACCAGTACCCAATCGTTGACCTCCAACCTTCTCCATCGTTTCCCTTTATCGTATACTGCTTTCTGTTTCTCCTGATTCTTCGCCAGGTTCGAATACGCCAGATCCCTCAGCTTCCCTATTTTGGATTTCAGGGCCTGGGTGTATTCCAGCATTCCCCTTGCTTCGTTGGCGTCCTCTTTCTCCCATGCCTCTTTCGTCATTTCTAGCAGGGACCGGGGCTGTCGTCCGTACAACATTTCGAAGGACGAGCAACCCAGACTGCTCTGCCGTTGGCCACGAATGACATACAAAGCGAGGGGTAGCATCTGATCCCATTCTCTACCGTTGACGCTGAGCATTTTCTTTAAGGTAGACTTGAGCGTCCCGTTGTATCGTTCTACGAGGCCATCAGTCTGTGGGTGATATACTGAGGTTCTGATTTGTCGTAGATCCAGCATCCCACAGACCTCCTTCATCAATCTAGACACAAACGGGGTCCCTTGGTCTGTTAGTATTTCCTTGGGAAAGCCCACACGGGAGAACAACTCTAGGAACTTTTCTGATATAATACGAGTGTTTGGGGTTTTTAGAGGGAAGGCTTCGGGGTATCGGGTAGCATAGTCCACTATAACGAGAGCATATTGATTCCCCCTCTGGGTTTTTGGTAGGGGTCCTATCAGGTCCATCCCTACCCTCTCGAAAGGAGTGCCTATGATCGGAAGGGGCTGCAAGGGCACTGAGGGGGTCGATGGGTGTTTCGTCTCTGGCATACCTCGCAGGTCTGGCAGTGGGTCTTAATGTCTTTGTACACCCCGGGCCAAAAGAAGTGTTGTAAGACGTTTTGTGTTGTCTTTTCACTACCTATGTGTCCTGCGGTCAAATGTGAATGTGAAAAGAACATTATCTGTTCCCTAAAAGACAGGGGGACTAGCAACTGATGTGGCGCTTCCCGAGTTCCATGTCGATACAGCATTCCGTCTTTTATAAGGAACCTGGGATACGTGGGGGATGGGGTGTCCTGTTCTCTGTGCGCTTGTTCCCAAGCATTGAACAGGGAGGCGTCATTGGCCTGGGCGAATTTAAAGCTCCTGTCCAGTGTCCAGGGTTCTGGTGTTATCAAAGCTGTGGCAGGGCGGTCAGCTGTCTTCCCCAGGTAGCTCTTTTGTTTTTGGGTATGTAGTGTATGTAGGAACATGTCTAGGAACTCAGGATTGTCGGTCCCTATGATCAGGTCCTCTGGTAAGCTGTCCAAGACCCCTACCCGGACTACATGGGTTCTACCGTTGGAATGGGACAGGGTCACTACGGCTATGGGAAACGGTTTAACGTCTCCATGGACACAGCGGATGTGTACTAGGGCATCGGGGATGACCTGTTGGGACTGTACTAAGACCTTCTGTATAACGGACTGTCTACAACCTGAATCGAGTAGGGCTCTTACCACCTTCCCATTCACCTGTACACTTACGTGATATGCGCTCCCCATCTCAGCAGTGTAGAGGATCGATTTAGGGAGGTATCCCACCTCCATGGGTTCTTCTGTGGGTTTCCTACGCGGGCACGTTCGGGCGATGTGGCCCCAGTCCCCACATTCAAAGCATTGGGGACCTTTGAACGTTGGTGCCTCTGGTTTGCTATAACGAGGTCTCATCGACTCGGGGGCTGCTCGTGGTCTTTTATCGTTTTTGCTTGTGATGGGCCGATTAGATTTCTCGGGTTCCCACCTCTGAGTCACAGGCTGTGCACGCGAGAAGGTGGTAGCCATCTCCACGGCTTGCTCGGTTGTCAGGTGTGGATGTTGCCGTAGCCACTTCTGCGTATGTGGCGGAAGTGCCTCTAGATACTGCTCGAGGTAGATTCTGTCCATAATCTCCTCTTTCGTGCTCACCCCGGGGTTTAGCCATTTGTCGGCAGCCATCTTTAGGCGGTAAAACAAGGTCTTTGGGTTTTCGCCGGGGGTGCCTCTTTCCTTCCTGAAGCGTACCCTGTAGGCTTCCGCATCCAGCCCCAGATGGTCTAGGATCACTGTTTTGATGGTGGCGTAAGGGCTATTACCTGCGGCGTTGGCCACCTGATACGCGGCCTGCGCCTCGCCTATCAAAAGGGGAGCCAGGAAGAATGGCCATTTCTCTAAGGGCCAGCCGCACGCCAACGCGGCTCGCTCAAAGTTAAGGAGGAAGGCATCGGGGTCCTCTCCTGGCACGTATTTCTGCAGAGAGACTCCTGAGGGTCCGGGGTTGGGGCCCCTGGGCTCCCGCCCGGTGGGAAGGGGCTGATCGGCCATCACCTTCTGTAGTCCCTCTATCTGGGCTGAGATGGTGTCCCTGAAGGTGTCCCTGTCCGCCTGGGCCGACGTCATCTGCCGTTCCACGGCCCATTCCAGCTTCTCCTGGCCTTTGACGAGGTGTTGTATCAAAGCGTCCATCGTGGGTGTACAGATGGGGGCGTCTATGCCTGCATTCTCCACCACTTGTAGCGGGTCGCCAATAACAGGCCAGAGACGGGGTAGTGGTAACGGGGATTTTATTGGTTTTATAACACGCTTCTTTGTGGCCGCCTGTCTGTAGTATGGAAGGGGGGACCGATGGGTCTTCTCCTGGGTGTCTCGGTCCCTCGTAGAGGTCCGGCCTCTTCTCCTTGCCTCCAGCTCGGACCCGTCCGTTGTGGGGAGGTAGACGATGTAAAACAAAAGAAGAGTCTACAGTCAGTATAGGGTTCCTGCTTGCGGTGAAGGGAGGGTAGTGATGGGAACGCCCGGTGCACAACACTTCTACACGAGTGAGGGAAAAGTGCTCGGGGAAGGGTACTCCAGGTGCAGTGATTCCCCACGGGTTAACCCTCTAGTCTGTCTCTTTTTCCCACCCAGCCCGCAAAACGCTCGCGTACCTGCGAGAGCCACGCTCCTCCTGGAGCGTGGCTGGGCGAATCACGGGAACGTTGGCCTCCTGGCTCTCCTCCGCCTCGTAGACTCACTGGCACCGTCCCGCTGCTCGATCCCGCTTCCTCCGCTCCGCTTTCTCCTCCGTCTCCCTCCTCGTCGCCTCCGGTGAACATGCACCTCGACTTCCGACTTCCTCCGTCCTTTGTGGGCCAGGCTTCCCCGACGTCATCACTGGGGGCGTGACATGCTGACCAGTCGTCCGAATTAAAGGGCCGGTACTCCATTTCGCCTTCACCTCTCCCTCCTCTTCTTTCGATGTAGTCCCACTCTTCCTGCTGTGGAGAAAGGGGAGGGGGAGAGGGGGTTTTCTTCTTCTCCGGGTTAAATGGTCCAACACCCTCTACCAAGTCAGGGCGTCCCTCGTTACAGTCCCACAGGACTTATTAGGAAGAAGGGCTCCTGTTTTCTGAAAGTAGAGACCCCAAGCCTGGTGCCACCAGGAGGTTGGTCATACCTCCGAATTTCAGGGGTTTCTTATTGACCCTGGCACACGACATTCCCCTTGCAGAACATCTTGGGCATAGCAAGACTTGGTGCAGGCTTGTCCCTCACTTTCACTGGCCCCACATGTCTGAAGACACCAAGGAGGTTTGTCACGACTGTGTCACCTGCCAAGCCAGTGGTAAGTCAGGTGGCACTACAAAGGCCCCCTTAATCCCACTACCAGTGGTTGGGGTTCCCTTTGAGAGGGTAGGGATAGACATTGTAGGTCTCTTAAACCCCCAACAGCATCTGGACATTGGATATCTAGTGGCATGATCCACCACCACTAAGATAAAACTGAGGCCATTCCCCTTAGAACCACTGCAGCTCCTGCAGTGGCCAGGGCCCTCCTGGGAATCTTTTCCAGAGTTGGGTTCCCTAAGGAGGTCTTGTCAGACAGAAGTACTAACTTCATGTCTAGCTACATCACTGCTATGTGGAAAGAGTGTGGTGTTAACTATAAGTTTAGCACACCCTACCATCCATAGGGCAATGGGGTGGTTGAAAGGTTCAAAAAGATCCTCAAAGGTATAATCATGGGACTCCTAGAAAAGCTGAGGTGAAAATGGGATGTCTTACTACCTTCCCTTCTCTTTTCCTACAGAGATGTTCCTCAGAAGGGGGTGGGCTACAGCCCATTTGAACTTCTGTTTGGACATCCAGTTAGGGGTCCATTATGTCTAGTCAAAGAAGGATGGGAGCAACCTCCCAAGCCTCCTAAACAGGACATAGTAGACTATGTTCTGGGCCTGCGTTCTCACATGTCAGAGCATATGAATAAGGCCAGCAAAAACCTTGAGGCCAGCCAGGAGCTTCAGAAAGCTTGACATGACCAAAATGCTGTACTTACTGTTTACCAGCCAGGACAGAAAGTGTGGGTGTTGGAGCCTGTGGCCCCAGCAGCTCTCCAAGAGAAGTGGAGTGGCCCCCAAACTATACTGGAAAAGAAAAGTGGGGTCACCTACTTAGTTGACCAAGGTACTCCAAGAAGTCCCCACAGGGTACTTCATGTGATTCGCGCAAAACCTTTTGTTGACAGGGCTGACATGAGCTTGTCATGGCCACTGATGAGGGACAGGAGGAAGAGAGTTACCCTCTCCCTGATATCCTCTCTCAGGACCCTGTTGAAGGAGTAGCCTTGGCAGACAGCCTCACTGATCAACAGCAAGCTGACTGTAGACAGGTTCTCAGTTTCCTGGTCTCTTTTCTCTGACACCCAGTCAAACCACCTGGTGTGCTCATGAAGTGGACACAGGTGACAGCCTGCCTGTGAAGAGTAAAATCTACAGACAGCCTGACCATTTCAGAGATTGCATCAGGACAGAGGTCCAAAAGATGCCAGAGTTGGGAGTCATTGAGCCTTCAGATAGCCCTTGGGCTAGTCCTGTAGTCCTTGTACCAAAAACTCACACCCAGGATGGTAAGAGAGAGATGAGGTTTTGTGTTGAATATAGAGGCCTCAATGCAGTCACTAGGACTGATGCCCATCCAATTCCAAGGGCAGATTATCTGATTGATACTTTGGCTTCTGCCAAATATCTCAGTACATTTGACCTTACTGCTGGTTATTCACAAATCAGACACAATGAGGATGCCAAACCAAAAACAGCATTTTCAACCCCCAGTGAGCATTATCAATTTATTGTGATGCGTTTTGGGTTGAAAAATGCACCTGCCACATTTCAGAGGTTAGTGAATAAAGTCTTAACAGGTCTGGAAGTCTATAGTGTGGCATATATAGCATTTAGCTGTCAGAAGGCATTTGATAACCTGAAGCAAGCCATGTGCTCTGCTCCAATTCTGCAAAGTCCTGACTACTCCAAACCATTCACTGTCTATACAGATGCTTCTGGGATAGGTGCAGTATTGTCACAGCTTAATTCAGAGGGCCAGGATCAACCAGTATCTTTTATAAGCAGAAAGTAGATCCCCAGGGAGAAGCGTTGGTCAGCTTCTGAGAGGGAGGCCTTTGCTGTGGTCTTGACCTTGAAGAAGTTGAGGCCATACCTGTTTGGCACTCACTTCATTGTTCAGACAGACCGTAAGCCCCTCTTATGGCTAAAACAGATGAAAGGTGAAAACCTCAGACTTTTGAGGTGGTCCATTTCCCTATAGGGGATATACTTTTCAGTGGAACATAGACCTGGGAGTAACCATGCCAATAAAGATGGACTTTCCAGATATTTCCACTTAGAAAATGAAGACTTAAATGGCCAAGGTTAGCCTCGTCCTTACATTTGGAGGTGCGGGGGTTGTAGAAAAGTAGGATCTGCTTTCATGGTTACCCCCACTTTTTGCCTGGTGTCAGTGTGTTTTGACTGTAGTCTGCTGGGATCCTGCTAGTCAGGACCCAAGCAACTGTGCTCTCTCCCCAAAATTGGCTCTGGTAAGTACTTTGGTACATCCACAATTGGCTACTGGTGTACCCTTATAAGTCGCTAGTATATGGTACTAAGGTAGCCAGGGCATAGGTACACCAGAAGCTCCAATGGGCTGCAGCATGTATTTTGCCACCCATGGGAGTCCACTTAAACTTGACTACAGGCCTTCGATTGCAGCCTGTCTGAGATGGTGCTTGAACCTCTCACAACAGATATAAGTTTCCTTATATCTGCGGTCACTGCGCTTAAAAACTATAAGTCACCCCTATGGTAGGCAGAGTGCTTGGTTACAAATGTAAGGGGGGGCCCTGCATGAGCAGGACACCCCTAAAAACCCCGGTGTCGATTCTCCAGGCTTTGTAAGAGCAGTCAGCAATTTAAGCTATATAGTGGACATTAGTTATTACGAGATGTCTAATTATATAATAGCTTCACTGGACCTGGTCATGTTTTGTATCAAACATGTTGGAATCATACCCCAACACCGATTCCGGAGCTAGAAGAATGATCCCAAGTACTGGGGGGCTCCTTAAGGGACCCCCCTGTACTCCAAGTAACAGCCTTTCAGGGTCTTCCAGCAACGTTGTGCTGCTGCCGACCACAGACACGATTCTGCCCTCTTGCTGCTGAGCTGAGCTTGAGCAGGGGAAGGTAGAACAATAGGTTTCCTGTCACAGGGAGTGTGACCACCTCCCAGACAGGACTTAGTGTATTCAGCTGGGGTGGGGGTGCTTGCCAGAGGCACCAGACTGCTTTGAAGAGCAAATTTGGTGCCCTCCTTGCATACTTCTGTTTGAGACAGTTCAGAAACCCCTGGTTTCCACTCTGGCGTGAAACTGGACAAAAAACAGGGGAGTTTCCTCCCCTCTGTCCAGCCCCTCCTCTGGGAGGGACCCCCAAGTCGTTTCAACCCTTTCCCTAGGGTACTTAAGGGCTTCCCCGTGGTAAGGTCCTCAGATTCTTCGGGGAACAAGACTCGCCTCTGAAACCAAGATACTCTTCGACCGTTTGGACACTTGGACTTCATCGGACTTCAACTGGACCCGAAACTGCATCAAGGAAGACTCCTACTGCTCCTGGTCTCGCTGGTCTTCAAGTCTTCTGCATCGTCTGTGTCTGTGCAGCATCCAGGTTCTCCATAAGGCCTGTGGGCATCAAGGACATCCGAAGTAATCTCCCTTGGCGTGAAGGAGTCACTCCCCTGCATCTGCAGGCACCGCAACAAAGCTGACCGGTCTGCTGTTCATGTCATCCAAAAGACTTCCCGAGGCCCAGCAACACAGGTGGTGGTTCTACGGCTCCCTAGAGGCCTGACCTGTCTTTGCTGCAATTTGGAGGACAGTATCCCTCATCGAAGCCACTGGGACCAAACCCATGTGCACTGCGTCAACTTGCTGTTGCCAAGGCTTGTTTGCTCTGCACTCCAGAGATCTTTGGGCTACAAGAAGCTTCAGCCTCTGGCACTTCATCCCTCAAAGATGAGCATCCTCACTGCATCCTCTGCACCGTGGGCCTCCATCTTTGGTGAGCTGCCTGAGGTCCTCTTGCGACTCCTGTGTCTTTGGCCTGTGGGTCCTCTCGAGGGTCTTCCTTTTCTTCAGTGGGCTCCCCTGATTGCTCGGGCCTGCTCTGGTGAGTCGCTTGGATGTTACTGGTCCCAATGTTTGCATCTTTTTGCTTTCCACACCAGTTACGGCTACCAAGGCTTGTTGGTTCTCCCGCTAGACACCGACCACCTGAACACCAACACCCAATATGGGACAGCTCGTGCATGGCTCCTGGTCTTCCACAGCATCGCCTGGTCCTCTCAGTTGCAGCAACAAGGTCACAGTCTTCACTCTTGAACCTCCCAACATCGGTGGGCATTGTGCTTCTGTTCCTTCCTCCTGGTCACTTCCGAGTGGCATAGACTCTGTCTCCTCTGCTTGCAGGTTATCTTCTTCAAGAATCCACTCTTGGATTTCACCGGACTCCTTCACATGCTTCTTCAGAGGTATCTTCTTTGAAGTCTTCCATTGTCGTCTACGGCAGGTTCCGAAGTCACTTCACCCCTATGCACCCGGCTTCCCTGGTGCAGGTAACCTGGTTCCTGGGGCATCCACACGTGGTGTGACTCTCCAACCTCCGTCTTCCAAAGGGTTTCTTCGGGGTCCTCTGGGAAGGATGCTTCTTCTGTAAAACTGCAACCGCAACTTCTCCATTGACTTCCATTGGGCACGAGGCTGTGTTTCCACTCTGCACACAGCCTCCCTGGGGTTCCTGGGTACTTACCTTGGGTAGTTTCTTGTGTCTCCATCTCCTATGAGTCTTCTGGTCCAAGTCCCATTCTCCTTGAAGTTTGCATTCCACTTTCTAAGTATATGGTTTGGTCTTCCCCTGGACACCAGTGTATATTTGTGCTACTTACTTAATTATTTTGAAGTATTTTTGTGTGTATTGTTGATATCTCCGGGTAGGAGATATACCAATGTGTTAGTGATATTGTTGCATAATAAATAGCCTTATGTTTATAAACACTGTGATTCTTTTTCATCTAATCTACACTGTTGATTAAATGTGGTAACACAAACTGATTTACACTCCTTCAAGATAAGCCTGAAGGCTTCTCTCCACAGCTACCACTTTGAGAGCTTTCTATGGTGATCTAAGACCACTAAAATCACCATAAGGGTTGCCTGGATTAGTGCAAGGTGCATCACTCCTGAGAGTGTGCACCATATACTAACCCAGCATCCTACAACCACTAACACCAGTTCTCCAATATACTTGTCCCACCAGGGCACAAGTCCCCAAAAAAAAGAAGTGGGGCACTAACCAAGTTAGGCAGTATGTAAGTAACATCACAGCGCATGACATTGCACCTGAGATCACAACCCATGACCTCACAGGGAGTGATATCACAAAAAATTACATCAGATTCCAAGACCTTGCATATGTTAAGCAGGTCTATCATGAGTACATTTGAGCGCATTACAATATTTAACAAATTAGAGTTTGTGTCGGAGTTGTGCCAAAAAAGTGATGCAACCCCGGTGCAAGATCTAGGCCTCCACGTATACATTTATTTATCAAAACTCTGCCTGAAAGAAATTGGCAACAATGAGAAATGTGGCTGTATATCTGTTCTGCTTAATTGGTTGCAAAGTCTGCATTTAAAAATATCTTATGGGGTTAAGGCACCTGCTGCATAGATCTTTATGTACCCAGTAAATCGCAGTAATTAATAATAATAATGGTAAGATAACTCTGGAGGTTAATGCTCTTGCTGGAGAGACAGGTGTTTTATCTAGTCCCAGTTTTGATTCAATGTAGCATAGAGGGTTAAGATGTCTTACGCAAAGCACATCATGTGACACACAGATGACAGATTTTTGTTTTATGTAGATGGGTAAGTGGGTTATTGCTTTTAACACAGAGATCCTTTAGTTACTTGCAGTTCATAAATTGTAATCCTTCTAATATAGCACAGCGAATTATAAAGGAAAGGACATGTGACTCCTACACCTTGTAACCCCCACTAACTTATGTAACACGTCCTGTAAATTGATTTACACACATATGGTTTATTGTAAATGTTTGTGTGATTTAAAGCGCTCCGACACCCTGGATTGGGTTGAGTAGCGCTATAAAAGAAATAAGACAAAATAGTGGTATTTAAATTGTTATTTGCATAAATATTAGGACAGACAAACACATCTGACACAACATAATGCAAGATGAGTGCTTAGACTATGTCTGATGCTAATTGTTCTCATGTTCCAGGGCGAGGTTCAACTGCTCAAAATAAACATTTTAACAAAACATTAGGCTTTGAGTGGCTGAATTGCGCGGTGTGAAACAGTCAAATGAGGTAGGGTCCCAGTTGAGGAGCAGCAGGATGCAGTCAATAATCAACAAACTACCTCTCTTCCTTTGTCCTGTAAGTTCAGACTGCAGGCAGCGGTGACGAGGACAAGGTGTGAAAAATTCCCTGAGCTTTTGCACAGAACAAAAGGGAAGGTCACAAGTCAAGTGCAGGACCATTAGCACGTCTAAAGCACTCGAGCTTTGACGTACCAATGGCCCTGCCAGAGACAGAAGAGAGAGGGAAAATCCTTTCGTCCCCTCGTCTCCCCATCCTTGTCCCCCCCAGTCCAAAATCTGGGGGGGATATATCCCCGCGTCCCCCACGCTTCCTGCGCCCATGTGTATGCTTTGCGGAGACAAAAAGCAAAAAGAGTGATTTCTTCCAAAAATGTACTTTCGGGAGATGGGACTACGCTGAAGAGTGTTTATTTTGTGCTCAAACATTGGGAGTGAAGGGTGCAGCCAAAACACTGACCACTTACTTTGTGTGGAAAAGGCCACTTTATTGAAACAGTTGCACATCACAACAAAATATCCTGGCAACTGCCTTACAAAACTAAAATCTCGCTATATATCCATTAAACTTACCATTTTGTCCCCACCGCTACGATCCCCCCAACATGCCCACCCCACAATTAACACATTAAAACACATTACACTATATTGCATTTCGACATTACCAACTTTCTATTAACCCTACATCCTATGACTGCATATATAAAACTGTAAATAACCAAACATCCTAAACTGAACCTTGAACAACCTGCCTACCCTTTCCTTGCACACGGTTCGCTAACTGTCAACGCCAACCAAACTTCTGCCAACTCCTGGCAAACTTTGCATGCACCTGCTAAGCACCTGTTCCAAGCGACAACTTACAACTTACCCATGCGCACGTGTCTCAACAAAAATGCCCAAAGAGTAGAAACCTACCGGAGAACCCACTAGGCCCCCAAATACCTAATTAAAGGGACGGGAGGGAGGGACAACAAAATTGCTATGCTGTCCCTGCCACCAGCCACCAGGTCACCAAACCTAAAATGGAGGCAGGAGCCCAAAAACAACCCACTAAATATTCTTTGGGCTCTATTGGACCGCATAAATGCAGCCCAAATATAACGTCTAAAATGGCAGCCCCTTGGACTGCACCACCTTCCCAATCTGCCCAGGGGGCAGACCTCCCTGCTGTCGGCTGGCCCCCAAACCGCTTCTGTGAATAGCATACATGCAGAGAGCCTCACACATGAAGCCTTTTCTTAAAATGCATAATTGTACCAGTGATTTATGCGTGAATTGTACATTTTTAATGATAATATTTTGAAATTCCCAAAAGCCATTCAGAAGCGTTCATGGATAAGTAAGAGCACTTCCACCATCGTAACATTACGACATGCTAGCACAATAATATGCAGTTAAAAAGCTGCCAGCAAGGTGCAGATGCAAGGGTTTGCAAATGTGAGCTGCGTAGGCACGAAAACTGTACCACCCCCCACCACAGGTGCACTGAATAAACCCAGTGACTACGCAGACACTAGCACTATAATTAAGGCAGCCACAAGCAAAAGAAGTTTTACACAATGATGGCTGCAGTCTTTTAAAAAATGCCACTGATCATCAGGAACAACAGGATCAGGAGGGAGAGGATATTTATGCAAAGAATCACATTGTTTGATAAGGTTAAATTTATAGGAGAGATACAGCTTCCCTTCACATCTGAGCGTGGACAATGTTAAGGAATGGAAAGTGGCGCTTACTTCACCCCCGTTCCACTCCCATTCCATCCCTACCATGTCAACATACTCTGCGCTGCATTTACTAGCAATTGTGTTATACCACAGAGCCATAGTCATCAAGCCTGGTATCTCAAAGGCCGGCCAGTGTCTTCTTAAGGATTTGGTGGCCCCAGGTAAGACATATGGTGGAGGCCCCTGTTCGGAACAACACTACAAATTATTCACATTTCCTACTAATTCAAGCCTGTATAGTGCCAAACTATACTGAATTATATGTTATACTTTCAGAAACTGGGCCACAGAAAAATAACTGATATCTGTTTTGACTAGAAACACAAAAGTCTTTAAGATGACATTAGGTAGAGAGAGACAAAGTAAGAGGTACAGGCAGGCAGAGAGAGAGTAAGAGTGGTTTAGATAGTGAACTAGACATAGTAGACCAAAGTCAAATATATATAACGTGCACTTTCCCAGGGGGCCCCATAGAAGTTGGGAGCCCGGGGTTAATTGCCCATTTTGCCTATGCCTTAAAACGCCTGACTGGCCAGCCAGTCCTGCACCAGATATTGTGAAGCCTTAACAACCAGCGGATCAGTGCATCATCAAGCCCCAGGCTAGGTATGGCATGGCAGTTGGATTTCCTTCAATACAATATAGTATAATAGAGCAAATCCAAACTATAGACGTATAATAGAGCACTCTTTTGGTCCACGCTGAGATTCAGTTGACTTGATTACATGGGTGGTATTGTTCTCCAAGAATGGGGTGAAAGATTATTCTAGTCTATTGCGTGTTGCACAATATTGCCTTACACTGAATGTACACTGTTGAGGATGTGGTTCAAATGTCAGCCCACTCAACATCCTGAGACACCATTGTCCAAATACTTCTATAGCTTAACCTTCTGATAATTTTTACAACAAACAAAGCACATGTTCATGCATGATGTGTTTCCCTGTCATGTGGGAGTCAAAAATAAGTATGGTGTATCTTCAATAGATGATACACTTTTCAATATTTATTAACAGCACACTCAATGTTGTGGGTGATTACCATCATAAAAGAAACACTATTCATCCATAAACTGCATTTATATCAATAATTTCTCACAGCTACAAACAAAAAAAATATGCATGCATCTGTCTACATAATTTGATCCCTTTGTCTTGTCATGGTCTGGTCAACAATTCTATCCTATCTACACATACTTTGGACAAAAATCTCGGGGCCACCTTTATGAAAGGTTTTGCGTTGCCCTGCACCATGCAAGGGGATGCAGGGTGACGCAAAACCTAAAATTAGATTTACCAAGCCAAGCAAGGCCACCTTGCATGGTCCTGCCTGGCTCGATAAATCTAGAGTAACGCAAGGCAGTGCAAATTGCTGCCTTGCGTTATTCTGCAGCAGGGAGGAGTGCCATGGATGAAGCGTTGGTGTTCACATACATTCACCCATGCATTCTGACATATTCCCAGATTTACCATTACTGGTAGACCTGGGAATGCGTCAGAATTGTATACCTCCCCACCAAAGTACAACGAGGAGAAATGTATGTATTTCTCCTTGTTTATTTAGGTTTCGCCTGCACAGCGCTTGAGCTATGTTTTTGGAATCTATTGGTTTTATTATAAATGTTAATAGGGGCTTACATCCCGCCCCCTCGCTATCCTGACATTTCATTGGTTCTTGTGCTTGCCACTTCCTTTTCCTTCGTTTCTATTGGCTGTAGCATATTTTCCTGCATTTACTGCTTCTCTTATCAGTTTCCCGCAACAGAAATACTATTAACATCCGCTTTGGTGGAACTATTTTTTCATAAAGTTTTGCCTCTTTCTGCTTTTTTGGCTTGTGCAATACTTTAAATTAAATTAGCAGATTTATGTAGCCCAATTTAATACCCAAAGAGATTAAGTGATTTGCCCAGATTCACAGGATGTTGCGCCACCGAGAATCAAACGGGGATCCTCAGCTCTAGAGTCAGCAGCTCTCGCCAATGCACCACATCCTCTCCACTCCTGTGATGCTTGTTTTTAATTTGGTATCTGCCATTTCATATGAGTGTAACTGCAGGCCTTTATCGGTTTTACAAACATCATCGAACTACAAGCAGTCGTAACAAAACCGTTATTATTATGGAGGTTTCTGTTTCATTTAATAATCTATTTTCTTTCCTGCCACACGGAATGCTAAATCCAGCTTCGAAGAGCAACGTCTGGCAGTAATTTGGCTGTAGTTGCTGTTGAGATGCAAATCCGTTCAAGGTTAATTTATTTTACTGTACTGTATTGTGGTAAAGCCACCTCAAATAAATACATTTTACATTATTGGAATGAGAGATGTAATTGTGTTGTTTTTCTGTCAGCAGTGTTTTACTTTGGTGATGTCATGTCAATAAAACGATTCTTTTGCAGTTTGGCCGCTTCTCTAACTTTAATTCCGCTAGATAGCGCTGCAAGCTTTCATCTATTACAGATATTGCACTAGCTCGCAGGATCTGCTTTGTTAGCATTTCTTGCTGTGAATGCAGCTGGAAATGTGCGACACATCGGTTCTGATTGTTTCATGTTTTTGGAGATGCGTTGCCTTCACTGTATTTCTTTGCCTCCTATTCAATTGGTCTGACTCTGACACTATATTAGCCCGAATGTGCCTCCTCCACTTTCTTGCTGGTGCGCTTTCTATTCTCTAATTCTTAACACCTTATCCTCTGTCCTCACAGTGAGGCGCTGTGCTCCAGGCAGGGTGGACTGGAGTGGAAGCCTTTTACTAATGTAAATCAGTGATCATCAGATATGCAGCTGGCCATGGCCTCTATACTCGGGTGACTTTGTTACCCCTGATGTCAATCAGGTGTGTCGTGACCAGCCCATGTGGATGTGATCTGTGCTGACCTCTCAGCCCAGTGCTTATCGATACCACCTACCCTTTGCCTTTCCCTGTCTTAGTTACCATTATGTTATATTGCCACCTGTGCTCCTCTTTACGTGTGCAGTCTAGATTTTGTTTGTCCTCTGTGTCTGGAACGGAAGCTGTCACTACTGGACTTTATTAGATTAATACTGAATTCAATTTCAATGGCGCCAAAGTATTTATGCTGTGCTTGATTTTACAGCACACTGGGAAGCGGCGTCTCCACTCCCGCCCTCCTCCCACTCTCGGGGTTTAGCCGTTTGTTAAATTGCCCTTTTGTTCCCAGGACACAGGCAGCAGGCACCAAATCCTCTACCCTTCTGCTCTACCCTGACATTTACGGCCAGAGCTGTCTGCATTGGAACTGAGTAACCAGGTTCAAGTCTCAACATCTGCTCAACATTCTGGGATTCTGGGCAAATCACTTTACCTACCCATGCCAAAAGAAATGTGACCATGTTTAATGTAAATATTGCTGATATAAAGCGCTCCAATGCCTTAGGGTTGAGTTTGCGTTATATAAATATTGCAGAAAAATGCACAAAGAGGTCAAAACAAAGCCTTAACATAATAAGGAGACAAAATCATACCCATTTAGTGAATGGTTTTTACAAAGTGAAACCAGAAAGCCTTGAAAAATCACGGCTTCCCTGCTTAAATTCTGTGATCTCAGGCATATATTTTATTTCACAAGCACTTTCAAATATGTAATTTCAGAATACCAGCTGCGCAAAAGCCTACTGTGTTTGATTTAATAGACCATAATGTTGCTGGATAGTGATCTAGGGCGCAGATAGGGTTCACATAAAAACTGTCCTGCCTCTTATTTTACTAATGGCACTGTCACCAGTGTAGGGGCAGGGGATAAAGGGTTCTAAATCCATGTTTAAGAAACTATCACTTTTAATAAGTACTTCTCAGTGCAGCGTTGTCATGTGGCCTATTAATTTCAAAGCTTACAAATGTTTATTCAAACATTTTCAAGGTCCAGCTCGTGCACGGGATCTAAGAGCCAAGGTAGACCCTTGGCTCGACTGTCCGTGTTAATTTGTTGTATAATCACCTCTGGGTTGAATAGGGAGTCAGAGAGGTGTCATATGAGATATCACCACCAGGCACATATCTACATGCAAATAAAGAAGGCTTTTGCTGATTCTGTCCATGTAGTATCTTTAAGGCTTTGAATATGTTTTTTATTAAAAAGTCAAAATGTTTTCTTTCTCCATTTTCCTGTCATGTATTGTCTCTCGTTCTTTTTAAATCCTAAAATTATTCCTTGTTCCCTCTTTAATTTTTGTATTATTTCCTTGCTTTTTCCATTACTGTGATGCTTTCCTCTCCCTTTTAATTCTGTTTAACTCATGTTGATTTAATTCCATTTCCTTAAAGTAATGTTTTGGTTTCGTTTTGCATTCGAGATATCCCTTTAATTTTCTCCTTTGTTTTACATTTAGTTGATATCTTGAGACTGTCCCTTCAAATAATCAGAGGTCATGGCAGAATAAACAAACAAAACAGCTGAGTTCTTTATTGAGACCCTACCTGAGTGTCCCTGTAAGCTTTAAGCAGAGAGATGCATGTGTGCATTTCTTCAGCTGCTCAGCTCGGAGCGCTGCTACTTCTGCATGCTAAAGCCTAGGCCTCTCTGAGGTGGGAGGGGCTGCTCGTGGGCCCGTCCGAGACATCCAATAGGCAAGACCTCCGGAGTCTCCGAAGCCAGGGGATACACGATCCCAAGGGGATATTATACCAAATATTACACAACACCGGCAGTAGAACAAAAGCCCTGATTGCACAACTAACCAGCAAAACTCCGGAGGGCCACTCCACTGAGTTATACTCATTTTTTTCTCCATAGTTTGCGTCTCTGAAGTTTGCTCAGCTTTGACACACCGTCAGGAGAACAACGTCAGCCACCGCACAAGTCCCGCCCCCTAAGGCCTCTACCTCCTCGCTATCTTCAGCGCAACAGAGAGTTCCTCTGTGACGTAGTTTCCGGCCGTCGCCTGGTAACGGCAATGGCTTCCCAAGCTGAGCTCCGGGCACTGTAAACGGAGGGACTGATACGGCCGCTGCATCTGGATCTCTCAGCACAGTAGGAAAGCAGACGGGAGTGACTTCGGACAACAGGTATCAAGATCTTGGGGAGTCGGGCACTAGATGCGCCAGCACTTCCACAGCTCGCTGGAGCAGAGCGCTAGAGATCTGCGTTGCTGTTACAAGGGAGCTCTGCGTCCTAGGTGCAGTGCTTCATTATTATCCTATGAAGTGATTGATTCTCTTATCGATTCACTTACATTAGCTCTCGCAGGTCGAACTGATATGTCTTACAAACCGTTTTTTATTTCAGTATCTATTGGTTTGTTATAACACAGCCGCGGCTTGTTAAGGAGTGTGAGAGTGGCTTTCCCAATTCTGCAGCCCAATATTCTTTGACCTCTTTGAGCTCTCCGTACAGTATCATGAAAATCACATATGTGAGTATCCTGGCTTCTGTGACCAGCTCCTATTCTATCCTGGTGTCAGGGGACTTCGGGGGGAAGGGGCTAGAACTAAAAAGTGTACACTGGACACGTTTAGAAGGCAAATAGGTCCGGGTTTAATGTGATAATGCACGGAAAATGCATATGTGAATTCCTGATCTTTCATGCATTAGCACATTAAAGCCAGATCTTTTATCTTCGCCAGTGCATTCCCCTGAGACACCAAGCACTGCTGGAGCTCAGACTGTGTACACCAGACCTGCGAGCATCAGATTTATGCAAGATGGTTGGTACTGAGCGAGTCCTATTCATGTGTGAGGACGTAGCATAGCAAGGATGCCATAGCCCTGGTGCAAGAGGGGGAAAATGGCCACTTTGAATGCCGGTGTGGTAGTAAATACAGCAATTATCAGGGCCCAACCGGCCCCTCAACGCTCTGAGCTCTGGTGCCACTGCACCTGCTGCAGCTGCTGCACCTGTGGTAACGACGCCCCTGGTCTGATGCAGAGAAAAGAAAAGTGTCCGATTAAAAATAGCATGAACTGCATAATGATAAAATGTTTCCAAGGAACTCGAAGATGTGTGTGGGAGGAATCTCCCAATGTGCCCAAGAAAGTGCTCTCACATACATTGAGAAGTAGAGTTGAGGTGTGAAGAATAAACCAGAATAAAGAAAATTGTGGGGAGCTTCTATCTGGCTGTCACAAAATGAGGGGTCTCACCAACATCTCAAAAGGAAGGAGTATCCACAGAGAATAACAGGCTGGATGCCTGTTCAGAATTTTTAAAGCATGCATTTGTTGGTATTTCTATAGCATGAACCTAGCCATAGAGCAACAGAGCGATGCACATTATGGGAGGTGATGGAAAATGATGCAAGATTGTATTCATCAAGTGGTAGCTTAAATCTTTTTGTTACACATACTTACAGTAGTATCTCACACATTTAAATTTTAGGCAAATTTAGATTTAGTGATTTCCCACAACTGCACAATTTTCAGTCAATACCAAGCAGGTTTCAAACCAAGGTCCTCAGATCGACAGCTTATCTACTAGACCACACCTCCTTCCTTAGTTGATGTATTAGAACTTTCAAACAAAGCTTCAAACATTTGATTTCAACACTTCTTGTAAAAACGCATGTTCTGTTGATGTTTTAACATAGCCATTGGCCGTATTCCTCATACTGTCTAATGAGTTGATTGAATGCAAATTATTTTGGTATTTATGTGTTATACATGGGTAGCACCTAAATGAGTTTTCTCTTGTTTAAGGTTGAGTTTTACTTATTTGCAGTTGAGTACCTACAGGGGATACTTAACGGGTAACTCTATATTCTGGTCCAATATTATAATTGAGGGGATCTTGTGATATATTTGTCCCTGTGGTTTGTAAATGTCACTGAAAGTCTGAGATGGCAATGGCAAGGTACGCATTATGTATTTTTTATATTACAAGCTGTTTTATTTAAAGTGCAGGTAACAATGGGCATTGACTAGAATCAAAATGTTGAGGTTTTGTTTCCCTGTCATAAATAGATTCCTGATAAAACAATAGGCAGTGGTAAGATCAGTGGATTTATGTGAATCTGCAGCTGCAGAGTTTATAGCATAGTTATGGATTTACTGAATTTGCCACAATGTCCAAAATATGCACATTTCACCAACATTGTTTCTAATTAAAATGGATAAAAATAATACCACCAAACGATGTGCCACATAACTTGCATTTCTTGCTGCATAATTTCAATAACCTTAGTCCTCCAAGGTGCATATTTTAGTAGCCTAGACAATGTAAAACTTCTGCACAGTGGTTTGGGGACTACCATTTAGATAACAAAATTTGTATTTTACACATAACCGTGAAATATTTTCCAAATTTCACGGTTCCTTGTACTACATGAGTTTTATACCACTGCCTTTTGTGCAAAACAAGTACCAAAACATGAAATGCATACATTTTCCTTCAAAGATGTAATAACTTCTCAATAAACTTAAAATGGCTATGCATTGCTGTGAGATGAGTGAGGCAATATCTTAAATCACACCTATACAGCCAGTTCCCATTTTGTTAGCTCTAGGTCAATTGTGTTATAAAAAAACCTACCACTTATGCCTAAGTCAGACTTGTTTCTTGCTCTCCAAATGA
This sequence comes from Calotriton arnoldi, assembly GCA_963921515.1. Classification (NCBI taxonomy): domain Eukaryota; kingdom Metazoa; phylum Chordata; class Amphibia; order Caudata; family Salamandridae; genus Calotriton; species Calotriton arnoldi. The sequence continues at coordinate 574,426 of CAWUFW010007414.1, read as the reverse complement.
AAGAAGGTTGGACAAAGATGCACGCTGTAACAGAAATTCATCATGGGAATTAGTGTTGGCAAAGCAAAACCAAAAGGGATGATGGACGGAGTGTTGACATTGCAAGCACTCACCCCCAGTCAACTGATCTGGGTTTAATCCATCATCATTCTTTAGCTCACTCCACTACCCCAGTTCAGACATGGCCATATGCTAATCAGTCTGACCCTGTGCCTCATGGGAACAGTCCAGCCCGAACTGCCAAGCCATGTCTTCCCTGGACCGGAGCGATACAAAAGGGGATGATGGACGGAACGCTTGAGCCAATCAAACACTCACCCCCAGTCAACTGATCTGGGTTTAATCCATCATCATTCTTTAGCTCACTCCACCACCCCAGTTCAGACATGGCCATATGCAAATCAGTCTGACCCTGTGCCTCATGGGAACAGTCCAGCCCGAACTGCCAAGCCATGTCTTCCCTGGACCGGAAACAAGCATCCTAGGATCGGTTTCTGGCATTTCAGCCGTCATCAGCCAGGCTTGCTTGAATCCAGTGGCAAAGTGAGCAAGGGACCCACGTCTGGGCATACCCCCGCCAACTTAGGGCGACCAAAGCGATACAAAAGGGGATGATGGACGGAACGCTTGAGCCAATCAAACACTCACCCCCAGTCAACTGATCTGGGTTTAATCCATCATCATTCTTTAGCTCACTCCACCACCCCAGTTCAGACATGGCCATATGCAAATCAGTCTGACCCTGTGCCTCATGGGAACAGTCCAGCCCGAACTGCCAAGCCATGTCTTCCCTGGACCGGAAACAAGCATCCTAGGACCGGTTTCTGGCATTTCAGCCGTCATCAGCCAGGCTTGCTTGAATCCAGTGGCAAAGTGAGCAAGGGACCCACGTCTGGGCCGGGCCGGACCGGACCGGAAACAAGCATCCTGGGACCGGTTTCGGGCTCACAGCCCTCATCAGCCAGGCTATCTTGAATCAGTGTTGGCAGCCACATTAGTGAAGGGGCTGAAGCCATGTAAAAATAAAATTTATTCTGGTTATGGTGAGCATTGGCAGCATAAGACACTTCTACAGGATTAGATAGCCAGGAGACCTGTGAGTAGACCCAGACATTTGGGAAAGTGTGTGCATGCCCATAACCCTGCTACACTCCTTTAAGTGGGCTCCAGTAGCTCCCGCCGGTGTACAACACCTGCACCCTCAGCCAGTGCAGAGCTCATGTTTCTTCACCTGAACAGATGCTGTCTCACAGGAATTGGATGGTACAGCAAGCAGTATAAGGGAGAATGCAGAGCTTTTGTCCACTGTGGGGTACTATGATTTGTGGGCACCAGGATTGGAGCTCCTCCCTTTGTTTGTGGTAACACCAAACCATATATTCATGATTAGTGCACATGCACTAACAGAGGATCTCTCAGGAAATCACTCCTATTGCATCCTGGAAGGTGAGCTGCCCTCACAAGCTTTATGCTTTACTCCTCCTTCCACTCACTTTGGAGTTTACCTGCTTCAACAAAGCCAGGGAAGTGAATATATAAAACGTCAAACTCCTTCAGTGTGTGAATGGTTTATGTTAAATGTTCCACTTGAAACACAATTTCGAATTGAACTAGATCACCTTTTACAATTCAAAAACATAGCTGCCAAGTAGATCTGTTGCATGTGCAACACCTTCAGTCTAACCCAGTGCTTAATTTGCGTAAAGAAAATGTGTGCTGGTGACCAAAATATGTCTTTGGAGATTGGTATCGGCACCATTCACAGCCAGCACCAGCACTGCCCAGTTGCACACTGAAAGGCAGACTTCAGATGAAGGGAGCAAAACAATGGGGGAAATGTGCTGTAAAGTTTACTTTAGTCAACGTAGTCACACCTTCTGCTTCCACACCCTCAAAATGCTCAATGAAATCTTCAGTTGGTTCCAAGTCAACACATGCAGAATGGTCACCCAGCTCTTCATCACCAGCATACTGGTCTATGGCAACGCACTCTGTCGGAACCACTGTGTAACTGCTAAAAGACTTCAGGCCTTACAAAACCCAGTGGCCAGACACACACTCAGGCTTTCCCCCAAGTTCACATCATTCCGCACTTCAACGACCTCGATGGCTCCCCATTCACTAACCCACACTCTTAAAAATGCTCACACACACATACTAAGTCCTGTACAACAACCCCTACCCCACCTCCTACCTCAATAGCCACATCAACTTCAACACGCCAACCGGACACCTCTGCTCAGCCAAACTCCTGCTCACACACATCCCCTGCATACAAAGAATCAGAATCATCCTTCTTGTTTACTCCGACCTTGTGCCCGAAGCCTGGAACAACCTGCCCCAACAGAGAGCTGCCTTCTCATACTTGAGTTCCGCCAGAAACTGAAGACTTGGCTGTTCAAATGTCTCTGTGGTGTCTCCTGTTTCACTCGTAGTCTCTGTTCTTTTCCATCTCAGTCACACTCTCCTCTCCGTTCTTTCTCACTTTTCTGTCCATATTCTCACACAGGCTTAATTTTCTTTCACTACTGTCTTCTCTCTCTCTCTTTCTCTCTCTTTCTCTCCCTTTCTCTCTCTCTCTCCGCTTCTCTCCTCTCTCTGCTTCTCTCTCTCTCCAATCGCTACTCTCTCTCTCTCCAATCGCTACTCTCTCTCTCTCCAATCGCTTCTCTCTCTCTCTCCAATCGCTTCTCTCTCTCTCTCTCCCTCTCCAATCACTTCTCTCAATCCCTTCTCTCTCACTGTCATCTTCCCTCCCACCGTCTCCCCCTTACCATGTGCAAGATTAACCCAGGTCAGAGGTGTATGATACTCCCACAGAATATTAGATGGTCCTGGTTTCTCAGTCCCCATCGAACCTCTGGTTTTACATTATAGGAATGAATGCTGAAAGTGCTCAAACCTGTCTGTGAACTGGCTCACCCCAGTCTGTGTCTGCGCTGGGGCTCAGCACTGTCTGCAGTGGAGCTCACTGCCTACTTGGAAAAGCTCTGCTCTGTCTGCACAGGGCTGCAGCATTATGTATGCAGGAACTCCTTTCCAGCTCAATGAAATAAATTACCTATCGGTTCACGGTCTCTGCTCTAGCTGTTCATGGATTCAGCACTATGTATGAAGGGACGTGGCTGTATCTGGGCTAGAGCTCAGCTCTATCTGCAGAAGAAGTGAGTTCAGCTCTACAAGATGATGAGGTCTGTTTGTAACAGAGCTACACTGTCTCTATATGCACAAGAACCTGCTTCTCTGTGTAAGAACTCATTTCGGTGAGAGTGAAAGTGAGAATCTGTGTTTTCGAGAGTTTGTATGAATAAGTGAAAGTGAGTGAAGGAGAATGAGTGTGTTAGAACGAGTGATTGATTGGAGGTTGTGAGAGGGAGGAGAAATGAATTGTGGGTGTAGCAATCAATGGTGCAGCAGGTGCTGTTGCACCATGGCCCCGAGTTACTGTGTGTGTGTAAGTGTGTTAGCAAGTGAGAATGAGAACCAGTGAGTATGAGTACGTTTGTGTATGAGTAACAGTGACTAGGAATAAGTATGAATGAGAATGAGCAAGTGAGAGAATGTGAGTTAGAGTGAGTGAGGGGAAAGAGACTAAGGCCCAGATTATCAAAACTTTCACACAAGGCAGAACAGCACCCTAAGTTGCTGCGTTGCATGAGAGAGAGAGACAGAAAGTGCGAAACCTACAAAGATATGGTACTATCCTGCCCGCTCCATATCGCTGCGCACAATTTGGCTGCCAAGCCTCACACAGACACCTTTGCACCATCGTGCAAAGATGTCTGTTTGAGTCTTAGCATAGATTTTCCAGCACAAAATACTATGCTTTGTCTAACTTTAAAACTTTTCCTACTTCGGATGTGTGGTGTACAGTGTAGTACACATGCAAAGTGGGAAAAGTTGTGAGAAACATAAGCATTTCTCTTTTTTAATGCTGTTTTTGGTGCAAAACCCTGTCTACTGCTGTTAATAGATAGGGCTTTGCGTAAAATACCATGGATGGTTGTATGGGAATGCCCATGTACCACCCACAGACACCCCCTTGACACACAGTAAAGCAAAGCAGCGCTTTGCACTGCTTAGCATTACTTTCAGGCAATTTTCCAGTGCAAAACAGGATTTGCGCTGGAAAGTAAATAAAAAAACACATTTTGCACAGGTTTCCGTCTCTTTTGAGATGTAAATCCAGAACAAAATGTTCGTTAATCTGGGCCTAACTCTGAGAGGGAGTGAGTATGAGTGAGGCAAATTTCGAGAAAAAAAAATGGGGTTGAACTCATGGGGGGGGGGGGGGGAGGGGCAGGGGGGCTATTATGCCTCACCACCTTCAAAGATCACCATCAGCCACTGATGCCAATACTAATCGACGAGATGTGGCCTAACAGCCTGAACTGCCAACTTTGGATCTGCGGAATTTGAATCCCAGCTTCAGCGCAATATCCTGTGACCCTGGGCAAATCACTTAATCTCACCGTGCCTAAAAAAAAAACCAACAGATTTTGTATTATGTAATCTGGTGCTTGTGTAAAGAGCCCTGATGCCTTTGAGCCCCAAGCCCTCCCCCTCCCACCCCCCCACCCCTCCTCCCCACCCACCCAGCCCAAAAAATGCTATTGGCAGAAAAGTCTGGTCACTATATTTAAAAAACAAAATTTCTTTCTTTAGCTTTTTATCATTTAATTAGCTCTTATTACAGATCACGAGTAGAAAGCACTATATAAATGCAATTCCAAATCAAGACAATTTGCTATTTGTGCCTTGTTTGCTTCAAAGCACAGGAAGATGGCAGAGATTGCCTTTGAAGTGCAGAAGCAGTCTCTTATGCCAGTGTTACTGGGCATGGGTTGTCTCTCTTTAACAGATGAGCTAACAGGTTAGTCCCTGATTGTAGTGTGCACTGTTCCTATTGAACAAAAACGTTCTATATTATTTAACTGTTATTTTTCTTAACAAACCGTACCAAAAGATAACTTCTTATATTCATTTAATGTATTCATTCATTCACGAACATATTGTTACACAAAAATCATATACCTGAATATAATCATTATATTCATCCATGTGGAATTACATACCCATTTACCAAAACCATGGGTTACTTTGACAAAGCGAATTCTTATCAACAAAAGTTAAATTTGTACAATACAATTTCCGTGTACAATGTTCTTGCGTATAAATTTACAGGTACATATCTATCTCATGGCCCATAGATGTCACAAGGCCCATAGCCCGATGCATTTCGGGACTCGCAGGTCCCTTCTTCAAGGGCAGTTTTCTGTGAACAAAGGAATAATCATCATGTATATTACATATTTTGCTTTATACAGACACAAACTAATTTAAATGCAAGGAGAGTCCCGTGACCAACTTAACGAAAACGAAAAAGAAACAAGAAAAGAAAAGAAGAAGAAGAAGAGAAAAGAAATTCCACTGTGCTCTATATGAGTCGGTTGGTGAGATAGAATAGAAGTAAGACAGCTGTCCATACTGTGTCACCACGAAAACCCTAGTACGCCAAAATTGTGAAAAGATGTAATATCCCGAATGGAATGTAAATCACAAGACTTACAGGTGATCGAGTGATATCAATAATCAACCAGAAATACAAACACCCTGAAAAAATTAATGATGTGCTAACCTAAAAGGTGGTAAGTAACGCCAAATAGTACTTGCAGACGTAATCCGTGAATCGAAATCTACAATATGAAGAGAACACTGTATAAACAACCTGCAACAACTGTCACTTACGCCCTCCTTCAATCCCAGATATCAAAACGTCAAAATATCTCTACATCCAATAGATAAACAAACAGATTAATGCGTCCTACGAACACAAAATGTAATTCTACAATAATATCAATAACCAAAACGGCATCCAGAGATCTCTATGCCCAATATAGTACCTAAACAGGTTAATGCACCCAAAGAACAAAACGTTGCATCCTGATAAACACTCACCTTGAGAGTAGCTACAGTAATCGTACCGTGAAGGGAGCAGTAAATCAGATGATCCTAATCCCGTGTCATACTCAATACTCAGGTACTGAAAAAACAGACACCAGCAATACATCATTGTCTAGTACCAAAGACCTACAGTTGTATATATTTAAGAAATGGAGATCTTACTGCAATATACCTTGTGGGATAATAGAGATCTTGTGTTGAAAAAGAAAGACTCGTGTGTAGCAGCCTGACGCTCGAAAATCTGCGAGTGGCGTCTAACTTAATCGCCATTTGTAAAAATAGAGGTAGAGACTGGACTAATCTGCGACCCACGCTAGCAGGGGAGTATGGGAATTGAAGTTTACCTCAAGATACCTAAACCGTGAAACTAATGAACGTAAAAATATTTTCAAAACCAAAATATAAAATCTTCAGAAAACGCAAACTAGTGCCGTAGAGTAAATATCACCAAACCATAAAGGCTATGCCTAAACATGTAGGAAAATCATGCAAATTACCGATATGTGCTCATACTAAAATGTGAGTGCACGGTGAATAAAAATGTGTTAACTAAAAATAAATTTAAAAAAATATATAAAAAATTTAAAAAAACCCAACAAAGTCTGGGCGATAAACTCCTACCACTTAATTCTAGAAAGATATATAAAAAATCGGGGAGATAAGCTAAAAAACGATCACCAGTGTAAACTACCTACCATGAGTAAAGCTTTGTGATACGTGTTACAAGAAAGAACAATATAGTAATAGATATATAGCAGTGAAAGATAATACCAGAATAGGAGTAAGAAGAGGAAGAAAAAACTAATACAGATAACTGTGTTAATAACCATAACAGTTCTCACATCAACTTTGCTAAACATATAGTATAGTTGATTACAGATGAAAAATGTTATCCATACAATCATTGGACCCTCTGGGGGAACAAAGTGTACAAATAATCTGCGTCTCAACATATGATATAGTATTACAAATAACAACTCATATCCAATTTATCATTGAGCCCTTTGGGGGACAAAGTCTGCAGGTAATCAATCCAGAAAACCTCTCTTTGCAATAATCTGCTACTATTATCCTGGCCATCATGTTTGGGAACAACTTCAACAATCTGTGCTCTAAGTTGAGATATGTTGTGTTGTGCTTCTAGCCAGTGTGTCGCCACACTTGATGTTTTATTGCATAATCGTATTGTACTTTTATGTTCAGATAAACGAATTTTAAGTTTGCGTTCTGTTTTACCTATATATGCTTTACCACAAGGGCATTTTAAGCAATATATAATATGTGAAGTATTGCAATCAGAAGTATGTCTTAATTGAATTTTTCTACCTGAAACAGGGTGTGTAAGTATATCGCCAGTGGTTATATTATTGCAGTGTGTACAATTGCAACATTTCATGGTTCCTTTAAAGATCTGTTTAATCTGGAACTTATTCGGTGCTTGTAAAACAGAACGCAAACTTAAAATTCGTTTATCTGAACATAAAAGTACAATACGATTATGCAATAAAACATCAAGTGTGGCGACACACTGGCTAGAAGCACAACACAACATATCTCAACTTAGAGCACAGATTGTTGAAGTTGTTCCCAAACATGATGGCCAGGATAATAGTAGCAGATTATTGCAAAGAGAGGTTTTCTGGATTGATTACCTGCAGACTTTGTCCCCCAAAGGGCTCAATGATAAATTGGATATGAGTTGTTATTTGTAATACTATATCATATGTTGAGACGCAGATTATTTGTACACTTTGTTCTCCCCAGAGGGTCCAATGATTGTATGGATAACATTTTTCATCTGTAATCAACTATACTATATGTTTAGCAAAGTTGATGTGAGAACTGTTATGGTTATTAACACAGTTATCTGTATTAGTTTTTTTCTTCCTCTTCTTACTCCTATTCTGGTATTATCTTTCACTGCTATATATCTATTACTATATTGTTCTTTCTTGTAACACGTATCACAAAGCTTTACTCATGGTAGGTAGTTTACACTGGTGATCGTTTTTTTAGCTTATCTCCCCGATTTTTTTATATATCTTTCTAGAATTAAGTGGTAGGAGTTTATCGCCCAGACTTTGTTGGGTTTTTTTAAATTTTTTTATATATTTTTTTAAATTTATTTTTAGTTAACACATTTTTATTCACCGTGCACTCACATTTTAGTATGAGCACATATCGGTAATTTGCATGATTTTCCTACATGTTTAGGCATAGCCTTTATGGTTTGGTGATATTTACTCTACGGCACTAGTTTGCGTTTTCTGAAGATTTTATATTTTGGTTTTGAAAATATTTTTTACGTTCATTAGTTTCACGGTTTAGGTATCTTGAGGTAAACTTCAATTCCCATACTCCCCCTGCTAGCGTGGGTCGCAGATTAGTCCAGTCTCTACCTCTATTTTTACAAATGGCGATTAAGTTAGACGCCACTCGCAGATTTTCGAGCGTCAGGCTGCTACACACGAGTCTTTCTTTTTCAACACAAGATCTCTATTATCCCACAAGGTATATTGCAGTAAGATCTCCATTTCTTAAATATATACAACTGTAGGTCTTTGGTACTAGACAATGATGTATTGCTGGTGTCTGTTTTTTCAGTACCTGAGTATTGAGTATGACACGGGATTAGGATCATCTGATTTACTGCTCCCTTCACGGTACGATTACTGTAGCTACTCTCAAGGTGAGTGTTTATCAGGATGCAACGTTTTGTTCTTTGGGTGCATTAACCTGTTTAGGTACTATATTGGGCATAGAGATCTCTGGATGCCGTTTTGGTTATTGATATTATTGTAGAATTACATTTTGTGTTCGTAGGACGCATTAATCTGTTTGTTTATCTATTGGATGTAGAGATATTTTGACGTTTTGATATCTGGGATTGAAGGAGGGCGTAAGTGACAGTTGTTGCAGGTTGTTTATACAGTGTTCTCTTCATATTGTAGATTTCGATTCACGGATTACGTCTGCAAGTACTATTTGGCGTGACTTACCACCTTTTAGGTTAGCACATCATTAATTTTTTCAGGGTGTTTGTATTTCTGGTTGATTATTGATATCACTCGATCACCTGTAAGTCTTGTGATTTACATTCCATTCGGGATATTACATCTTTTCACAATTTTGGCGTACTAGGGTTTTCGTGGTGACACAGTATGGACAGCTGTCTTACTTCTATTCTATCTCACCAACCGACTCATATAGAGCACAGTGGAATTTCTTTTCTCTTCTTCTTCTTCTTTTCTTTTCTTGTTTCTTTTTTCGTTTTCGTTAAGTTGGTCACGGGACTCTCCTTGCATTTAAATTAGTTTGTGTCTGTATAAAGCAAAATATGTAATATACATGATGATTATTCCTTTGTTCACAGAAAACTGCCCTTGAAGAAGGGACCTGCGAGTCCCGAAATGCATCGGGCTATGGGCCTTGTGACATCTATGGGCCATGAGATAGATATGTACCTGTAAATTTATACGCAAGAACATTGTACACGGAAATTGTATTGTACAAATTTAACTTTTGTTGATAAGAATTCGCTTTGTCAAAGTAACCCATGGTTTTGGTAAATGGGTATGTAATTCCACATGGATGAATATAATGATTATATTCAGGTATATGATTTTTGTGTAACAATATGTTCGTGAATGAATGAATACATTAAATGAATATAAGAAGTTATCTTTTGGTACGGTTTGTTAAGAAAAATAACAGTTAAATAATATAGAACGTTTTTGTTCAATAGGAACAGTGCACACTACAATCAGGGACTAACCTGTTAGCTCATCTGTTTCATGGTGCGTGTTGCCAACACATACGTGTAGTGTTGCACCCTTGGTTTAGACAATTAATTTTGAATATTATTGTTTCTCAGAGTGCGCCTCTATTCCACGACCAGCTTTGTCTCTCTTTAAAACAACTGTGATCAGTAAAGCACACAACCTTGAACAATTAGAACCCCCACGGTGAGGTCTTTCTCCTGGATGATGTGATTCATCTGTGACCCCTTACGCCTCCTGTGAGGACACTGCAGAAGCAAGATAAGCTGTAAGTGTCTTTCAGAGAAAAGAAAATGTTTGTTTCAATGCTCTCTTCTCCAGCCGTACTTCACCCAGACTTTCCCTGGGACAGACACCCACACAGCTGCAGGCCTGTTGCCCGGGCTACGGAACACGACTGGGGGGGGGGGGGGCGAGCTGAGGGGGATTAAGCCATTTTAGCCCAATGGGCATTGCGCGCCTGTCAGAGGAGGCAGCTCAGGGGGCAAATCAAGGACTTCTTTAGAATTATTAAGTGCGAGTGCAGTAGAGTATTTTCCAGAAGTCTGGAGCATCATGTCATATCCCATTAGCAGATTACATGAAACTCAGAGATTATTCTTTTAGTACGAGATCACAGCATAACGAGAGATTGTGGAGAGGTGATGGAGAATCGGCACAGTTTCCCCACATGTCTCTAGTGTTCTTGCAACAGCACAACCCTGAACGTGCTTGGGCTGGTATTCACTACTAATTTGTGTATCTTCTAGGGTTGAAATACTGTATTTTGTAACCTTAGTTGTGTGCTTTAAAAAGCCATTTTATGAGTCTGTATACTTCCGTAGGCACTTCGCTTTGATGAGATGATGTACGGGCTCAGTTAGTTGCTAAATTAGGGACGAAGCAAATACAGCAGGTAGCCATGCCAAAAAATGGATTACCTTTGTCACTAATTGAGGTGATGATGCTTTCTGAATGCCACATATCTTCAGAGGTCAAAGGGGTCTATTATTGTATTGAATTGTATTATGGCATTTGTATAGCGCTGACTATCCCATTTTGGGGCTCTGACACACTTATTCACAAGGATAACACTCTACACCACCGTGTGGTTGGAAGTATGTTGTTTTTGCTCTAAGTCTATGTGGAAGTGTTTCCATGTCATGCAATATGATCACTGGGTGTGGTTATCATATTGTGGGACACAACGCTTGGTGGTGTGATGGATGAGGAAGTCTGAGAGATAGACACCCTTTTTCTTTTCATAGTTTGTGGTTCCCTGGCATCTCTGACTAGCTATCCACGTCCCTTCACTGTATTGGTAAGTTTATCTTTTATGTTCTCAATCAGATTTCGCAGTCTGGTGTGGCAGGAGGTCATCCACTCTGTAATCTTATGGTTCCATAATAGGTAGCTTGTCGATAAAGAGTGTGTGGGAGCACGGTATCCGATCTGAACGGATAGACCTTGATACAGTCCTCCTTTATGTAATTGTGATTATGCGATATTAAGAAAATTGGGCAAAATGCACTGTGTTGTAATCATCCTTTTTTGTCATCAAAGGATGTCAGTGCTCAAGGTATGAGATTATATGGGACCTTCAGGGTGGACCATGTTTGAGTCCTCCAAGGATTAGCACTGTATAGCAGATCTCGTCGGTTTTCACATGACTTTCTGGTTAGTGTTGAGTGGTTAGTTATGTAGGTTGGGATTAACCTTTATCCATGCCCTCCTGCTCCCAAGCTACATACCAGAGGTCCTATCATATATTATATGCTTGATTAATTAATTAGGGATCTTCTAGTGAACTGTGATATGACATGGCAGGATAGATTAGATTATATTCAGACTGGAAGGGTTGTCAGAACGACTAGAGTTATTGGCCTCCATATTTCCATTTTGTATTCAGAGTTAGGGCAGACATTGTTAACTGTGTCTGAGATGTGTGGGGGCAATGTATTGAAATAATCATGGAAAAAGGGACCGAGGGTTGCAAGGCTGTAAACAAGTACTGTCAATATTGTAAATAAAAATATTGTTTTCTTCGTATTTAGAGCATATGCTACATTATATACAAAAGGGCACACTGTATCAAGATTACAGGCAAAAGGGGGCATTTAACTGTTTATCCAGTGAATAAATATGTTATGAATATTCCTTCTAATTATTGTTTTTACATTTCAAACAACTATATAGCGTTTTTGTCTTTTACCGCCAGAAGTGATATAGTTAAAGTACTAGGACACTTTGATAGCTCTAGACCAATTAATCTGAGGTACCAATAATTATGTTTTTGAATCATAGTACTGCAAGTCCGCTCCTGACATCCTTGCTCAAAAAGACATATGAAAAGAATTGAATCTTGAATTTTGCTCCAAGAAAATTCATATTTCTTGTTTCTAGGGGTGAAGCTAAATCCGCAGTGCATTGTAGGGTGGCTCATAGTGAACTACAGTGTTCTATGTTAAAACCATACTTGATCAGAATGTGAATGCTAATGTTCGTCACACCCTCCAGTCTCGACAGTGCTTCTTGGATTACTTCCCAGAATATTTCTGCATCAGATGAAACACTAAATTGCAAGCTTATGTACTTTGTACCTCCCCAGGCAGATATGGGTAGAAAATGTCATTATGTAGCAACTTTGCTTATCAAGCATCAATTGAAAGTTTCTAGGGTTTAAGTCTAATTTTGAGAATGATTTGTCTCTGTTTAGGTTCAACAGTATATTGTCAATTGATGGGGCGAGGAGTCACTTTGTCTTGGTTGCCTGATTTGGAAGGCACATATGTATTCATATGTGTAATGCACCACTCTGTATGGTTTTTGACAGGGCCAACATTGTAGAAATCCATGGTGTTTGGTCCAGGTACATTTTCAATCACTGTGCACTGTTTGAGATTCTTTAATTTCACTTCAACCTGGGGACACAGTTTGAGCGCTCTTCTTTGGAGGTGGAGGGCCACTGGCTATATGGAGGGGTTAGTGTGCACGTTTACCAGCCTCGGTTTGAGGCAGCCTAGGGCTGTAAATAGCTGGTTGCAGTTGTTTAATATATTGTTGATTGCAGAAATGTTCACATTTATGTTGAAGATGAGACGTCAAAGCACAACTGAGGAGGATAGTGGTGCAACATTCTTTTTCAAATATTTTAGGTTTCTCCATGGCAAATGATGTACTCACCAACAGTATTGGCCTCAACCTGCCACAAGCAAATATTTTTGACTTGGCGTTCCAGAGCGTGTTAATTAAAAATTTTATAACTTAGCAGAGTGCGCTTGGACAAAAAGTGTCTGATCAGGGCACAATGGTCAAAATATTTGTCTCTACAGGTAGTGTTCAGTCATTGCTATTGAATTTAACCAGTACAAAAGCGCAGCTCTGCTTTTCTCTTCTATAGTTTTCAACTCTCCTCGACGCCCTTTGTTAGTGTGCGTATATCATCCCTAGATATAGGTGGATGTGGTTCTCTGAAACACACTAATCGTCCACCGAATCAGCTCGTTGTGTTGTCCTCGTCTGCTGTGCATCATTTACACCCCTTTTACTTGAGGGAGACCAGATATTCATCACCCACCCTTCTCAAGTGATTTATTCGGTCAGTGGGGCTATCATCCTCAAGTCTATCATGGTCCATCTTGATTGTTACCCTGCTTTCTGGAGACTGGACACCAACGCTCCATCCAGTCCCACGCTTCCTCAAGCAATATTAAGTTCCATGTTCTGTTGTCAGTGATACCATGCAGCTTTTCAGGAAACATCATCATGTATTTAATTCCTTGTTCTTTAAGTTCTCTTTTAACCAAATCAAAGCTGTATCTTTGCCTTTGCACTAGCAGGGTAAAATCGGGAACAGTCCTTGTTGTTTCATACTCATAGTACATTTGCCTTTGCTGGCTAGCCGCTTGTAGCATCACATCTCTGTCATGATGGGTGAAGAAACTGGCTATACTTGTTCTTAGAGGGGTCTCCGGGCCTTGTTAGAGGTACCTGAGCCCTGTGTGCAAGCTCAACTGAGAAGAAGTTGGATAACCCTTTTGGCTTAAGAATGTCAAGAATCTAATTTTCTTCGAACAGTTCCACAGTAGCATTCTGCCCATTTCGGCATCCCCACTATTTGTATGTTATTTCTCCATCATCTTCCCTCAGAGTCTTCCAGTCATACATTTATCACAGTGTTCTCTTTTTATAGCTTATCCACTGCACACCAGAGGGCTTTGATTTCTCCTTTGAACGTTGTTAGAGCCTGTTCCTTTTGCATGACTCATTTATTTTCTGCACATCCATTCTCAGGAGTTGACCTCATTACTCTCTGTGTCAGTTTTTAAGATATAGTGTGCTTTTGGTGTCTTATGCCACTAATGTTATGCTATCTATCATGGACTCTGATTCTTCATTTGACGCAATGGTCTCTTCAGGGACATGCTTCTCTGCCTCTGTGGCTCAGTTTACCACACCCCTGTTGTGTGAGAACGCGTACCTATCCATCTTGCTTTGTCTCCCAACCTTGTCTTGCCCCATGACTCTTTTGTGTGAGCAGTACAATTTTCTCCCTTCTTCTATGCCAGAACAGTGTCTTGCCTGCCAGATCCATCTTCTTTCTCTGCAGTTTCAGTGTCTCAGTGGATTAGAAAACTGGTAATTGCGGCCCCCTACTAAGGAAAGGAGCCATAAGCAGACCACCAGATAGCATCCATTTTTCCCCACCCCACAGTCTTCTCATGCATAGCCACAATTGCACTAACCCCTCTACTGTCTCTGCCAGAGGTTCTTTCAGGGGTCCACCATTATATCATGGGCTTTCCCCGACACACACTTGACCCGCAGTCAGGATGGGAGGCCTGAGGGTGATCACCTCCTTCATATGTTGCCTCCTGAAGGCCTTCTTTCACTGCAGAAGGGTATTGGGCCTCTGTGTGTGAGGGATAAGGGAAGAGACCACACTCCTTCTTCCTGCTGTTGTCCTGCCAAGTCCTCTCTCTGTGAGGCGCAGAAGCTCTATGGACTTGCTGTGATTTGGTAAGCATCAGGCCATGCCCCCAAGGTGCAAATCAATCATACCTTTTCTTATCTTTTTTTTTTACTTGGAAACCATATTCAAGAGCGTTTTACAATCTATGGAATATCCGGTGAGTTGGTATTTTCACAGAATATAGCACATTACATGGCAATGTATTACATCGCGTGCTTTTACAACGTGGTCGTTACAACGACCTCGTTGTTAGTACGCGATGCATTTACATTGCAAGTCATTAAAACGACTTGCAGTAGGGGGCGCGATGGACTTAGGAATAGTATTATTTACTATTCCTACTCCAGTTTGCGCAACAGTAGGGAAGGTGTTGGAATTCATTTCCAATACCTCAGCGCCCCCTACAGCAAGTCGTTGTAGTGACTTGCGATGTAAATGCACCGCGTACTAACAACGCGGTCGTTGTAACGACCGCGTTGTAATAGTACTGCGATGTAATGACAGCGTTGTAAACGCTGTTTCCCATTTTCACACCCAATATACCCATTTACTCTAGAAGACTTTGCTGTCACTAAAATTTACATTTGCAAATCAGATGTCCAATATTTCTGGGAAAATGTATGCATTACAAAAGAACTGTAACTGTTTGTGTATTCACTGATTTCACAATTCCCCCAGTCCCTGCCCTAAGAAGTCCCTGTTACTACTTCTGAGCCTAAATTTACAACAGCAGTAATTCTAACACATTGGCAGAATTATTGTTCTATTGCTTGGAATTTGCTGGCCTATAAACCCAGAACTCTTTTTCTGTGAATCAGGATTTGTGAACTGCACCTGCAAATGTAATCTTTTTCCACCTAAATTGAATTTCTGTGCACAAAAAGCTTTATGAATCTGACAAAATGTCCCAAAATGACATACTAAAGTGGTGTTGTCCTGGACTAACACTGGTTGATGCAGGCTCAGTGTGATTCTACTCTCTGTCTGACTAGGTTATGACTTTTGTGTTGCTCTAAAGCTTGGCCTGGAAAATCTTCCCACCCTAAAGGACAAATATGATTTTTTTTCTCTGTGCAACTAGGGTTGAATCTCACTGAGTTGTCCCCAGAGTCAAGAGAACCAGAAGTGGTGGTCATTCCTTTACATACCTTGGCCCTAAACTATGGAATGCTTTACCTATTGGTCTGAGAAGGGACACTAACTACCTGAGTTTTAGAAAAAAATCTGAAAACCTATCTCTTTCCTTAAGCTATCTACCATTGATCACACGCTCTGTACTATAACTAGCAATGACCGCGCCGTGAAGCCCATTGGGTATCCATGCGCTATATAAAATCAGTGAATAGAATAGAACTGTTTTACCCCTATCCGAAGCATGTTATCTTTGAGGTTGGTAGGATTGGAAGAGTGACACTTTAGGGAAGATGTTTGCAGACTCATGGGTTTGGCTGTAAAGTATAAGTGCACTCTGGCACAGTATACTGGAGCTCAGCGTGTGCAGTTTGGTAATGCCTAGGGATCCTACCAAATGCCTTTCTAGTTTGAGCAGTTACACATTTTGATTTTAAGCCAATAGGATTGTTTTTTTTTTACCTGTTACCAAAAGTTTACTTTCTAGATTTTATAAATGAAATTGATTAGAGTTTTCCCACAAATATGTTGCTATTTTTCAATTTTGTTTATTGGAATTTATTAAAAGAACATCATCCTAACTTGTCACAGAGAGCTGTTATTCAACTGACTTTATAAAGACTACTTTCAGCGTAGTATCAGCAATATGCAGCATGTTTAAGCATGTTGTGAGATACAAACAGTTCTGTCGGGTGAACGGAATCTCCTCAAGGGGAATTGTAAAATAATGATTTTCATTAAACATTAAATACTAGAAGTGCCTATAAATGATTCCTCAAACATGTGTGAAACTTCTCCTGACTCAAATAACACAAATCTTTCAAGAAAATGATATCTAAAAACCACTGACACAACACAACCATTAACTTGTTTTAAATATATTATTTTTCATATATCAAAACATGTATATCTATCTCTTTTCATATTTCTCTTTTCAACGGTGGTCCAGAGAACATAAAGAACAATACATCACATTAATATATACATAGTGAAAATCAAAAATCTCCCAGTGATCTCATACACAAACATGAGACCTTGGTACCACATAGAATCAAAATGTCCCCAACGTTGTTTTGTTTAATGTATCCTTATATCTTCTTTACATATTCCAAGGATAGCTGACATAGGACGTAACGTAATGTCGTCGACATTTCGACCCTGTGTTCAAGTGTTATTCACCATACATCATGGTGGGTCTTCCTGAGGACTTTAACAGACCAAAGGGCCTTAAATGTATTCAAAGAAAGACTATGGCGTGTCCAAAACAGTATCCATTAGTTATGTAACATGGCATCTCAGACCCCAGCCGGGATTCACTCGATGTGGGGATGGAGTTATTTTTACCCTTCTTCAGTTGTAGTCCTCTTGACCCAATCTTGACTTCATTTAAAATATACACAGCAGGTGCTGCTGTGTATATTTTAAATGAAGCCACGATGTGGGGTTGGGGTTATTTTGACCCTCCTTCAATTGTAGTCCTCTTGGCCCAATCGTGCTGCTGGGTATATTTTAAATGAAGTCACAATTGGGCCAAGAGGACTACAATTAAAGGAGGGTAAAAATAACCCCATCCCCACATCGAGCCTCTGCCGTGTCTTCCCACTGGCCTGGCAGGTTACACAAGTCCTGCAGAATGCATCTGAGAAAGTCTTGATCCTGGACCAATAAAAGTGTGGGACAAGCTTTGCCAAAGGTCTTTTCTTGGCTCAGGTGTCCTGCCAGGGGAATCTCATGAGCCCGCTCCAGTAGGAAGGCACTGTAACTGGTGGACCACCGGGGCCCTTGTCCCATGCAAAGGAGCCTTATGCTCACCGTAAAGGATGTTGTCCTCCCAGTAAATGTTATAACTCCCAGAGGCATCACCTCCTGCTTTGGCTTCAGCCTGTTTCCCCATGGCCTCAAAGGTTGGACACTCCCTTTGTGCCCTACAGGACTCCTCCTTAGTTAGTTCTCCTTCTACATGGCATCCAGCAAGTGTAGGCAGGTCACCAAGGGAAGGAGTGCCCTCCTCAGTGGGCTCCGGGGCATCCACCGTAGGTGTCCCACCCACCTCACAGGGGCACTCAGAGGCTGGTTTCCCACGCTGTCTGCTTTTTCCCCTTTGTAGCAGCCGGCAGGGCCATTTTTCTGGCTCCAGCCCTTTTTAACTCCCATCCTGGGCAGCCATAGGCCTTGTTGTTGCACAGATCCAATCGGGTAACCCCACCATCTTCACATGAGCCATGAGCTCCACTTCCTTCCAGATAGTGTGCTCAAGGTAATTTTCCAACAATCAGTCCACATAGCAGGGCTCACAGCAACCTTCAGAATAATTTCCAGATTGGATTACTGTAACAGCCTCTATGCTGGTTGCTCCAAATGAATAATACCCAAGCTCCCAATAGTCCAACATGCCACACCAAGACTAGTGCTGCAACTCCGTAAACAGAGTTCTGCTTCAGCAGCCTTAATGAAAATGCATTGGCTTCCCATCCACAAAAGTATTCTTTTCATGATTTTATTATTAGTTTTCAGACCTTTTAACAATTCAGGACCAAAATATATTAGAGACCAGTTCTGCCACTATAAGACACAAAAAACACTGCGATCCTCTGACTCCAACCTTCTGAGGCCCCCCTCATTTATACTCAAAACTCGGGGAGGCAAATCCTTCATGGTGTTGGGGTCCAAAGCCTGGAACCTACTTCCTACCCCTCTCCACTTCATTGAAATGGAAGAAAGATGTAAAAAAAATGCCATAAAACCTGGCTCTTTGCCTCTGGTGCACTTTGTTCTTCTCTCATTTCATTCCATCACCATTTATATTTTAGATCCATATACTGTTACTTAGGGACCTGTGTTTTGCTCAGCATAGCGCCAGGATGCTCAATTTCGGGTGACAGTTGCGCTTTACAAGTATCAAATTCATTCATTCGTTCAGAAGACTGGAACCCCCTTCTCAAATGGAAGAAGGTCACTGGATAGTGACCCTCTCAGTTGTCATCCACCACAACTTGGTGCAATGCACTTGAAAGTATCTGCTCTGGGGACACCAGCTGACTCCTTACCATAGTTATGATGCACCTGTATCCCTCAGAGCCTCAATACCTTGCCCATTGATGGTGACCTATTGTCTATACTTTGTATTATTTGAGGGCATATTGTTTTTAGGAACCATCTCATTGTCACCCAGGGACACTAGGGTAACCCCACTAACCACCCCTCCTCCCCCCATTAACTGGGACAAACTCCTCCCCCAGCACTACACTAGCCACCCCTGGATTCTTTCCTCCAGTGCGAGGTAGTACTCTTTTTGAACACGTGGGATCCTACTTGTAGTGTCCATACTCGCGGCACTCATAGCACTTGATGGGCTTGGGCTGCTGACCTTTCTCAGGGTCGTTTTTCTTTTAGTGGCCGATTGGGAATGAGAAGCAGACACTTTC
Source organism: Calotriton arnoldi (assembly GCA_963921515.1). Taxonomy (NCBI): domain Eukaryota; kingdom Metazoa; phylum Chordata; class Amphibia; order Caudata; family Salamandridae; genus Calotriton; species Calotriton arnoldi. The sequence continues at coordinate 555,176 of CAWUFW010007414.1, read as the reverse complement.
CCCTGTGAGTTGTTTTGGGGGACTTTAGAGAAGTCTGTCTTTTTATCCCTCCCCCATTCTTCTGCTAGGAACCCTGACCACCCTTTTTGGATTCCCCCCACCCCGATGCTTTATTGGATAATCTGGTGCTGACCCAGATGTCCGCCCATTCAGCAAGTTTCCTGCGTTCAGTTAACTTACTATCAACTCAGTGTTGGCGCAGCTCTGGAAAACAATTATCAAGCATGTGCTCCTTCAAAGTCAAGTTGTACAGCCCTGAATAATCATCAACCTTGTTGCTCTTCACCCAGCCCTTCAGTGCCTTGCTGGCATAATCCAAGAAATCTACCCATGTTTGTGATGAGGTTTTGTGACTGCCGCTGAACCGAAACCTATACCTCTCAGGGGTCAGTCCAGGATGGCCTTCATTGAAGTGTAAAAACAGAGTGGTATGCTGTTCCTAACGGACAATACAGGTCGATGTGTATGTAGTGAAATATATAGTGCTCACTAAAGGTAGGAGGAAATTTCCTCCTTTTGGAAAAAGACCCTCACACACCCAATCAGAGAGGTGTCTTGCTTCATCATTGGGTCTCCTCCTTATCGGGTCGGCGCTGCAATACCCGATCGGCACCCATGATGGGGCCCTTTGGCGGAGATCTTTTTTCTTTGCCGTTGGGTGCAGTGCGTGTAAGGGCCCTAGTGAGTGTAGATGTGAAAATGTGAGGTTAAAACAGGAGGTAGAGGTCCACCCAGAACAATTTTAATGAATGTGGCCACTATCCTGATTAAAAAAGTGAATAGCGCGCACCACTGTTATAAGGTTACAGGGTAATGCGCTGTAGAGTTAGGTCAACATGTTTCTTGCCATTAAGTCAAGTAGACGGCTATTCTTCAGGACCATTGTCAAATCTATCTACACTTTTTGGTGGTGGTCCCAGTTTACGTAAGTGAGTGACCACCCATACAGCACGCTAAAAAGTGGTACCTGTAGATCTAGAACATCAACCTGTAAAGGAAAGAATCATAGAGTTTTACTAAGGCATTGCAAAGCAACCTCTACAATGTTACAGTGCTTAAATAATACAACACTGCAAAGTGCGAAAATGGCATGCAATACACTATGGTGTTTGTGACCATGCACTCGGCGTATAAAAACTAGCTATAGCAACCGGGAATGCTCTCATGCTGTACCCGTGTATGGACTCACCCCAGTCGGGTCAGATTAATGCTTCAACGTGTTCCGGCAGGTGTTAGACACTGAGTAGTGCAGTGTCCTGGAAAATGTGGGAGACATAAAAAGATATGTATACAGAGGTTCTGTATGGCAGTAACTCTCTCGAGGACTGCACCTGCGATGCAGTCCATTCAAAACAATTGACGCCCTGGAGTCTAGAACAGTGTTATAAAAGTGCTCCTGTCAAGTCGGTCCACAAAGGGTATATCCCACAACACCACCCCTAATCTCACCCCGTGTGACCTTAAAAAGGTAACGGCGTGAGACCAAACATGGTGCCGCAGATCACTACGGGGGTCCGCAAATACACTCTGCGCAATTAAAACACCACCATTGAGAGTTGTTTAATAAGTGCCCCGACAGTCTCAAATGAGGCCCATCACCCGCTGGCCACACCAGACCCCACACAAAGTAAATCACTTCGGCAATTGCCAAGCGACAGCCAATCCCTGGGGCCGATGAAAGCGTGTGTGGGCAGAATGCAGTTGCGAGCGTTGGGGCGCCTTAATACAACCTCCCATGGCCCCTGCTTCAAGAACGGCAAAGGCAGAACAAAACTGGCACCGTCATAGTCCATGATCGACGCTACGTATGTATACTCACATTTGATCTCCGTGCTCGTGGCGGAAAGACCTACCCCTCACTCTGCCGGTCCCGGGAGGTACTAGCCGGCAGTAGCACAGCGTAGTTATACTTCCGGTAGGCGGGTAGAGGAGGCGGGTCTCTCAGTGTCCACATGTGCGATGATGGTGAGCCAACCTGAGGCAATAATGGGTGCCATGTTGGGACTGTCGAGTTGGCAAAACCACTCAATATCTTATTAAGCTAAATTCTTAATGTGTTGTCAGGCTTATCGGGTACCCAGAATGATGTTAGAAACATAGTGCACTGCAGAGAGGAAATTGCATCAGCCATTGGAAAGTGCTTCTCCGGAGGTGACTGTGACGATAACCACGAGTACTGTTCAAATTGTGTGCTGACGAACCCTTATATACAGATACAGTGTGCTGTACACATTGTGTGCTGATGAACACTAATACACTAAAATACAGGTACAGTGTGCTATTTGAAACATATTGCAATCCCCTAAGAGATTATATTCAACTACTCCAAAGTGACTCACAAAGGATGTCGAATACGATATAAAGAGATAGAAAGGGGTCAAACCACGAGTACTGTATTTGTAAGGAGTGTCGATGAGTACTATTACTCAAATCCAATGTGGCCAATAAAAGCCCTAGTGTAAGGCTAATATTGTTATGGTGATTAAATCAGTCACTACGATGGTAAAGTGAATCTGCTAGGTGTATAAGTAAGGTGCGTCACACCTGATCGTCTACTAGCTCGAATACAAGTTGATGTCACTGCAATGGTGATTGTATCAACCACTGTGATGGTAAAATGAGTGAGCTTGGTATATAAGTAAGGTGCGTCATACCAGATCAACTACTAGTTCGAGTACAAGTTGATGTCAGTATAGTAACGATGACTATGGGGTCAATGTAGCAGCTGGATTATCATCTTGTCAATGACCCCCAGGGGATGTCTTCGTTCAGTCCCTCTCTGTCAGACGCTAATCTCAACACCCACCTTTGTTCAATCCGAAACAGAGTGTCTTTGTTCATGCCAGGGTGTGCTTCAAGGACGACCCATCTGATTGAGTCTGGAGAGTGGTTAAGGTGATCAAAATGTGTTGTCATCTTTGTGTTCATTTTATGGCATCTGAAATTACTCCTGTGTTCTGTGATCCGGGTTCTCATTGGTCTAGCGGTCATCTCTACGTATAGGAGTTCGCACGGGCAGGTTAACACATAGATACAGTTAGTGGTATTGCAATTAGTATGCTTATTGATTTTCCACTTGAACCCATTCGTGAATGTAATCTCTTTTGTGACTCTTATAAACGGACATACAGCGCATGAACCGCACGGATGGTGCCCCATCACTGGTGGTAGGTCCCATAGTGATCTCTGTGCGCTAGTGTGTTGAGTTTTAGGTCTGGTATGTATGAGCATATCTTTCAGATTACTCGTCCGTCTAAAAGCAAATCTAGGGACCGGGAGATTTAGACCGCCTGTGTTCAGGATACCCCAGTGTTTCATGATGACATTTTTCACTCGGTTTGAATCGGGTGTGAAGGTGGTTACACACGTAAGTGAGTCACAAGGTTCTTTTTGTTTAGACTCTAACAGGCTTTCTCGGTTGTTATTCCTAGCCCTTTTCTGAGAGAGAGATATATTACGTTGGGGATATTCTCTTGTGCGTAAGTGTGTTGCTAGGGTCTTGGATTCCCCTTGGAAGTCCGCCACTGAGCTGCAGTTCCTTCTAATCCGAAGGAACTGTCCAAAAGGTAAGTTTTTTGTTTAAGTGCCCTGGGGTGGTGGCTACTGAATAGCAACAGACTGTTCTTGTCAGTTGGTTTACGATAGAGTGTAGTTGTGATATGTCCTCTATCTAACCTAATCAGTAGGTCCAGGAAGGGTATCTCAGTTTCAGCGATTGTACTAGTGAATTTTAAATAAGGGTTCAAAGTATTCATCCACTCACAGAACTCCTCGCACCTAGTACGATCTCCTTTCCATAGAATCAAGATGTCATCAATGAATCTCTTCCACAGGAGCACATTCGCCAAGTAGGGGTTGTTGGAATTCTGGATCTCCCTCTCCTCGAACGCTGCCATGTACATACATGCCAGGCTCGGCGCGAATGTGCTGCCCATGGAAGTGCCCTGTGTTTGATGATAGAGTTGTTTGTTATATTCGAAAAAGTTTTCCGTCAGGGCTAAGTTGGCACACTCGAGTATGAAGGCCACTGGGGTAGGTGAGTCCCAATCCATCCGGCTTAGGGCATCCTCTATCACCTCCAGAGTAGCCCTCTGTGGGATATTGGTGTGGAGGGCCTCAACATCCAGGGTTACTAAAAGGTTAACTTCCTCTGGATGCCGGACCCCCTCAAGTAAACGGAGGACATCAGTGGTGTCTTTTACAAAAGAAAGGGTGGCCCTCACCAAAGGCTGAAGAAAATGGTCGCAAAACTTCAACAGTGGCTCGAGGATCGAGCCGATCCCCGAGACAATGGGTCTCCCGGGAACTGGGGAAACCCCCTTGTGGATTTTGGGCAAAGTGTAGAAAGACGGGGTCTTAGGATCTTTCATGATGAGAAAGTTTGCCTCTTTACTAGTGACCCAACCCTCAGTTTCAGCTGAGAAAACCATTGTGGAAATGGTGGTAGTAAGTCGTGGTGTAGGGTCATCTCTTATTGGTGTATAGTACCTCCGGTTGCTCAATTGTCGTAGGCACTCCACATCATAGTCAACAGTGGACATGATGACTGTGGCCCCACCCTTGTCAGCCTGTTTGGTGGTGATAGAGGGGTCATCCGCCAGGGCCCTGACGGCTGCCTGTTCATTCGAGGATAGGTTGTGGAAAGGTGCAGGCGTGGTTTTGCTGAAGAGATCTTTGAGCACTGCCTGCTCAAAGGTCAATACCTCGTGAGGAACCATCCCACTATTAGGTGTAAAGGTGGAAGGGTTATGTAGCCCAGAGTCATCCTCTGGTAACATAGGTTTGTCTTGGAAAAAGGCTTTCAGGCCTATTTTGCGGAAAAAGCCTTGGATCTCACAGGTATCACGAAATTTGTCAGTTTTGGGGGTAGGTACAAAACCCAACCCTTTCTGTAGTACAACCTCTTCTATCGGTGTCAAAGGTCTTGAAGAGAGATTGATTATTAATTTCTCTTGCCTCTTGTCTGGCTCCTTGTCTCCACTGAGTGTGTGGGTTGTTCCTGCCACTGTACTCTTTTTTGGTGACCTCTACTGCGCCCTTTTCCTCTGCCCCAACCTCTGTCTAAAAAAGGGGGTTCGTTACCTTGTTGGAAGAAGGGCGGGGGTCCCTGGTGGTACATCGGCTATTGCCAATATTGGGGTCCCTGGTATGGTGGCATGTTAAATGAGGGGTACATCGGGCGTGTGTTATGTCTCAAGTTTTTGTTGCTCCAGCTCCCATTGCTGGAGTCACTATTGGATGAGGAGCCTCTTCTTGATGGGTTGGAGCTCTCATCTGATGAGTAGCTCGCCCCAGGTGCGGTGTAGTCCGCTTTCAAATACGGATAAACCTTCTCCTTATCAAACTTTTGTATATCTTTCTGAAGTTTAGAAATTTTTTGCTTCATCAGATATTCCCTATTGTCTGCAATCTCCGCATTGATCTCTGCAAGTTTAGTCTTAAATACAGTAGATTGGATGGTCACCTTGATCACCCCTTCTGCTGTCTGTATTCTTATCAGCAATGCATCTGCAATCCTTTTTGCAGTGTTGATGATGAGGATGAGCCAGTCCCTAGTGCATTTCCATGCTACTAGGGACCACTCTTTCTTAAAGACCACATCCTCTAAAAATAAGCATGGAAAATTATTGACCATCAATCCATTTGGGGCTATATTGGCCCGCAAATATTCAGTCATCATGGCACCATGTAAAGTTATTTTGAGCCACTCGCGTTTCATGGTAGAGAGGGAAGTCCAGTCTTCTGACTGGCTGCCGGAGGCTGAACTGCCATCAGTCCCCAGCAGAGATGGAGTTCTAAGAATCTCGGCTGCTATGTCATCGCCAAAGCTGAGTCCCTGGTACTCATCCATCTTAATAGTATGGAGGTATCAGATGACTTGTGAAGAGACTACGGAAATAAGTATTTCCTGTGTCCTGCGTGGGCCAGGGAAACCAATGGTATCTACCTGGTAGCCTGAAAACAAATAAGTCCCATGGGGGTCACCCGTGCATATAATGTTGTACAAGAAAGGGGGGACTATGGGCTATATTTAACTAGGTCCAGCATACAGGCCCAAATATAATGCAAAAACAGAGTGGTATGCTGTTCCTAACGGACAATACAGGTCGATGTGTATGTAGTGAAATATATAGTGCTCACTAAAGGTAGGAGGAAATTTCCTCCTTTCGGAAAAAGACCCTCACACACCCAATCAGACAGGTGTCTTGTTTCATCATTGGGTCTGCTCCTTATCGGGTCGGCGCTGCAATACCCGATCGGCACCCATGATGGGGCCTTTTGGCGGAGATATTTTTTCCTTGCCGTTGGGTGCAGTGCGTGTAAGGGCCCTAGTGAGTGTAGATGTGAAAATGTGAGGTTAAAACAGGAGGTAGAGGTCCACCCAGAACAATTTTAATGAATGTGGCCACTATCCTGATTAAAAAAGTGAATAGCGCGCACCACTGTTATAAGGTTACAGGGTAATGCGCTGTAGAGTTAGGTCAACATGTTTCTTGCCATTAAGTCAAGTAGACGGCTATTCTTCAGGACCGATGTCAAATCTATCTACGCTTTTTGGTGGTGGTCCCAGTTTACGTAAGTGAGTGACCACCCATACAGCACCCTAAAAAGTGGTACCTGTAGATCTAGAACATCAACCTGTAAAGGAAAGAATCATAGAGTTTTCCTAAGGCATTGCAAATCAACCTCTACAATGTTACAGTGCTTAAATAATACAACACTGCAAAGTGCGAAAATGGCATGCATCACACTATGGTGTTTGTGACCATGCACTCGGCGTATAAAAATTAGCTATAGCAACCGGGAATGCTCTCATGCTGTACACGTGTATGGACTCACCCCAGTCGGGTCAGATTAATGCTTCAACGTGTTCCGGCAGGTGTTAGACACTGAGTAGTGCAGTGTCCTGGAAAATGTGGGAGACATAAAAAGATATGTATACAGAGGTTCTGTATACCCCTACTTGGCGAATGTGCTCCTGTGGAAGAGATTCATTGATGACATCTTGATTCTATGGAAAGGAGATCGTACTAGGTGCGAGGAGTTCTGTGAGTGGATGAATACTTTGAACCCTTATTTAAAAATCACTAGTACAATCGCTGAAACTGAGATACCCTTCCTGGACCTACTGATTAGGTTAGATAGAGGACATATCACAACTACACTCTATCGTAAACCAACTGACAAGAACAGTCTGTTGCTATTCAGTAGCCACCACCCCAGGGCACTTAAACAAAACTTACCTTTTGGACAGTTCCTTCGGATTAGAAGGAACTGCAGCTCAGTGGCGGACTTCCAAGGGGAATCCAAGACCCTAGCAACACACTTACGCACAAGAGAATATCTCCAACGTAATATATCTCTCTCTCAGAAAAGGGCTAGGAATAACAACTGAGAAAGCCTGTTAGAGACTAAACAAAAAGAACATTGTGACTCATGTGTGTAACCACCTTCACACCTGATTCAAACCGAGTGAAAAATGTCATCATGAAACACTGGGGTATCCTGAACACAGGCGGTCTAAATCGCCCGGTCCCTAGATTTGCTTTTAGACGGACGAGTAATCTGAAAGATATGCTCATACATACCAGACCTAAAACTCAACACACTAGCGCACAGAGATCCCTATGGGACCTACCGCCAGTGATGGGGCACCATCCGTGCGGTTCATGCGCTGTATGTCCGTTTACAAAAGTCACAAAACAGATTACATTCACGAATGGGTTCAAGTGGAAAATCAATAAGCATACTAATTGCAAAACCACTAACTGCATCTATGTGTTAACCTGCCCGTGCGAACTCCTATACGTAGGGATGACCACTAGACCAGTGAGAACCCGGATCACAGAACACAGGAGTAATTTCAGATGCCATAAAATGAACACAAAGATGACAACACATTTTGATCACCTTAACCACTCTCCAGACTCAATCAGATGGGTCGTCCTTGAAGCACACCCTGGCATGAACAAAGACACTCTGTTTCGGCTTGAACAAAGGTGGGTGTTGAGATTAGCGTCTGACAGAGAGGGACTGAACGAAGACATCCCCTGGGGGTCATTGACCAGATGATAATCCAGCTGCTACATTGACCCCGTAGTCATCGTTACTATACTGACATCAACTTGTACTCGAACTAGTAGTTGATCTGGTATGACGCACCTTACTTATATACCAAGCTCACTCATTTTACCATCACAGTGGTTGATACAATCACCATTGCAGTGACATCAACTTGTGTTCGAGCTAGTAGACGATCGGGTGTGACGTACCTTACTTATACACCTAGCAGATTCACTTTACCATCGTAGTGACTGATTTAATCACCATAACAATATTAGCCTTACACTAGGGCTTTTATTGGCCACATTGGATTTGAGTAATAGTACTCATTGACACTCCTTACAAATACAGTACTCGTGGTTTGACCCCTTTCTATCTCTTTATATCGTTTCGACATCCTTTGTGAGTCACTTTGGAGTAGTTGAATATAATCTCTTAGGGCATTGCAATATGTTTCAAATAGCACACTGTACCTGTATTTTAGTGTATTAGTGTTCATCAGCACACAATGTGTACAGCACACTGTATCTGTATATAAGGGTTCGTCAGCACACAATTTGAACATTACTCGTGGTTATCGTCACAGTCACCTCCGGAGGAGCACTTTCCAATGGCTGATGCAATTTCCTCTCTGCAGATGCAGTAACATCATTCTGGGTACCCTATAAGCCTGACAACATATTAAGAATTTAGCTTTATAAGACATTGAGTGGTTTTGCCAACTCGACAGTCCCAACATGGCGCCCATTATTGCCTCAGGTTGGCTCACCAGCATCGCACATGTGGACACTGAGAGACCCGCCTCCTCTACCCGCCTACCGGAAGTATAACTACGCCGTGGTAGTGCCTGCTAGTACCTCCCGGGACCGGCAGAGTGAGGGATAGGTCTTTCCGCCACAAGCACGGAGATCAAATGTGAGTATACATATGTAGCGTCGATCATGGACTATGACGGTGCCAGTTTTGTTCTGCCTTTGCCGTTCTTGAAGCAGGGGCCATGGGAGGTTGTATTAAGGCGCCCCAACGCTCGCAACTGCATTCTGCCCACACACGCTTACATCGGCCCCAGGGATTGGCTGTCGCTCGGTAATTGCCGAAGTGATTTACTTTGTGTGGGGTCTGGTGTGGCCAACGGGTGATGGGCCTCATTTGAGACTGTCGGGGCACTTATTAAACAACTCTCAATGATGGTGTTTTAATTGCGCCGAGTGTATTTGCGGACCCCCGTAGTGATCTGCGGCACCATGTTTGGTCTCACGCCGTTACCTTTTTAAGGTCACACAGGGTGAGATTAGGGGTGGTGCTGCAGGATATACCCTTTGTGGACCGACTTGACAGGAGCACTTTTAATAACACTGTTCTAGACTCCAGGGCGTCAATTGTTTTGAATGGACTGCATCGCAGGTGCAGCCTCGAGAGAGTTACTGCCATACAGAACCTCTGTATACATATCTTTTTATGTCTCCCACATTTTCCAAGACACTGCACTACTCAGTGTCTAACACCTGCCGGAACACATTGAAGCATTAATCTGACCCGACTGGGGTGAGTCCATACACGTGTCATAGCTGTGTTGTCATATTTAATTTTCCCATGTTGTATATATATTTTTAAGTCTTGTAAGTATGGTCTAGTATCTCTTATGCACTGGCAGCTGCTTCTGCATTTTTTTATGTATGATTAGTTTTATGTATGATTAGTTGGGATTGTCATTTGTACTCGAGAATGCAATGTTTTAATACTTTTTTAATTGTAAATATACTTCTGTTTTATTCTTGTATACTTTGATGGTTTTTGTACACATGACCGAATAAAGTTATATATGATGATGACGTGTACAGCATGAGAGCATTCTCGGTTGCTATAGCTAGTTTTTATACGCCGAGTGCATGGTCACAAACACCATAGTGTGATGCATGCCATTTTCGCACTTTGCAGTGTTGTATTATTTAAGCACTGTAACATTGTAGAGGTTGATTTGCAATGCCTTAGTAAAACTCTATGATTCTTTCCTTTACAGGTTGATGTTCTAGATCTACAGGTACCACTTTTTAGGGTGCTGTATGGGTGGTCACTCACTTACGTAAACTGGGACCACCACTAAAAAGTGTAGATAGATTTGACATCGGTCCTGAAGAATTGCCGTCTACTTGACTTAATGGCAAGAAACATGTTGACCTAACTCTACAGTGCATTACCCTGTAACCTTATAACAGTGGTGCGCGCTATTCACTTTTTTAATCAGGATAGTGGCTACATTCATTAAAATTGTTCTGGGTGGACCTCTACCTCCTGTTTTAACCTCACATTTTCACATCTACACTCACTAGGGCCCTTACACGCACTGCACCCAACGGCAAGGAAAAAAGATCTCCTCCAAAAGGCCCCATCATGGGTGCCGATCGGGTATTGCAGCGCCGACCCGATAAGGAGCAGACCCAATGATGAAGCAAGACACCTCTCTGATTGGGTGTGTGAGGGTCTTTTTCCGAAAGGAGGAAATTTCCTCCTACCTTTAGTGAGCACTATATATTTCACTACATACACATCGACCTGTATTGTCCGTTAGGAACAGCATACCACTCTGTTTTTGCATTATATTTGGGCCTGTATGCTGGACCCAGTTAAATATAGCCCATAGTCCCCCCTTTCTTGTACAACACAACTTCATTGAAGTGTAGCATGTCTGGTGTTAGGAGTGTGTCCCTTCCCACTGTGGCAATATACCTCCATAAACTACCACTCGAGAACTCCTCTGGTACCTTGTGCACTCTTAGAGCCACTTAGGTTACAAACCATTTGTCTATGCCATCCCCCACCACATAACTCGGCACCAAATCCTTGAGTACTCACCAGTGGACACTGCAGGTATGCTTCCACCATAGCTGTTGCTTGACCCCTCTGTCAGGGCTCTGATGTCCAGCTCTCTCATGCTGAGCTCATGGGCCATTTTTCTTTCCTCCACTTCCAGCTTTTTCTCCTCTAGAGCCTGCTCTCTCTCTCTATTTTAGCAACGGCCTGCTCCTTCTCTCACTTGGCAAGGACCTGCTCTTTCTGCAACTTCAATTTGTCACGCTCCAGCTTCAGCTTTCTTTCCTCCCTTCGGTCCTTCAGCTCCTCTGGGGACAGGTTCTTTGAAGATGCACTGCTGCCTGGTCTGCTGTGGGCTTACAGTCCTGGGAGGAGGTTATCCCCCGCATCAGTAGACTGCAATGCAAGACCTCCTGACAGGTCATGCTCCAATTCCTCCTCCTCAGCTTCTGACCCCTCCTCCTCATCCTCTGTGTTAGTCTGGTAGGCAGCTGCCCATGCTCTTAAGGCTTTCTGAAGCTCTGCCTTCTTGGCACTTCCCTTTGTGAACACCCTTCTCTCCTGGCAGAACCCCTTGAGCAGGGCCGCCGTGTAGGCTTCTAGATTGGCCAGCTTGAATTCCATATTCCCAGATAAGGCCACAGACATTGCAGAAAAAATGAATATGGTGCAAAAAAAAACTTAAAACCAAAGATGTCAATCAGGGAAAATTGATAAAGGTTTTAATTGGTCTTAGTATACAGCTGTAGTGAACAATGAATTACTATATGGTATTGTACACACACAAGTCCTAGCCTCACCGCTGATCACCAATGTTAGAAATTGGGTCGCTAGTTGGCAGAGGTATGCACCCTGTCAAAGTAGGGACCACAATCCTTGTCAGGGTATGCTAGATACACACTAAAAGATAACCTGTGCTCACCCTCTGGTAGCTTAGCACCAAGCAGGCAGGCTTATCTAAAGAGGCAGACTCAGACAGCTCCTGCTGACAAAGTACCTTGGATGGAGCAAGTGTTAAAGACTCGATGTGAGGAGTGGAGGAGGCGCCGCTTCGTCGACAATCCCGTGGATGGAGGTGAAGCTTCTCCGCTGAGCTGTGCAGTCCATGGCTTTGCCATCAAACCGCTTTACGATGCAGGCACTGCGTCATCGTCTAGCAGTGCTGTCTGTCGAAGCGATGTTGTTGATCAGCTCCTGCGGCGGCGCCACAGGGCAATGTGTCTGTTCCGATCAGCAGAAAGTTGTCACTGCATCGATTTTGAAGCAAAACAGCTGCAGAACCACTTCTGAGTCCCAGGAATAGGTTGACACCTCAAGCAAGGAAGGACTCACAGATTGCAAAGTCCAGCAGCAGGGTTGTAGGAAGTCTTTGATGGCCTGTAATCTTCAGAACAGGGGGCAAGCCCTTAGAGTCACGCTGGGTTCAAGTGAGATTGGGTCCAGTCCTTGTCCTCAACTGGGCAGAGATCAGCTGGCAGCAGGGCAGCTCAGCAAAGCAGAGAGCAATTCCTTCAGAACAGTCAGTCAAGAAGAATGGCAATACTTGTAGCACAGCAATCTTTCCTCCTGGCAGGAGTTTCAGTAGTGTGCTGTCTTGGTATGGGTCAGAGACCCAGTACTTATACCCAGTTGTGCTTTTGAAGTGGGGGTGTCTTCAAAGCAGGCCCTTGAAGTGCACAGGTTCCCGTTTCTTCCCACCCCTGGCTCCAGACTGTCAGTAGGGGGTAATCAGCCTTTTGTATTGGCAATAGGACACTGCCTATTCAGGTGTAGGTGTGGGGCCCCTTTCTCTTCCTGCCCAGTAAGAGCTATCTGAATGCAGATGAGTTCTCTGTCACACCCTCCCTTCCTGCATTTGTGGATGTCTAGAAGGATTGCACAAAGTGTAGTTGTCACCCACCCCAGATTGTATTGGAGACAGACTGCAAGGCACACAGCGCAGTAAGAGCAGAGAAATCTCCACTTTCTAATAGTGGCATTTCTAAAATAGTAATGTTAAATCCAACTTTACCAGTATATAGGATTTATCATTACCATTTCAAAAATATGAATTATGATGCAGTTAATCCTATTGTGGAAATGTACCTTTTAGGGGTACACTGGTGCAGGGTCACCCTCTTGTCCACGGGTTCAAAGACCAACAAAATAGAGATCAGCACTGGAGTTGGAATAAATAACAAGTTTATTAATCACTCATGAGCGGGACCACGTCCATACAACACTCTCAAGTGTTGCAGGAGGTAGTACACTGAAGTCACAGAACACAGGTGTTTTATACAGGTTTTCTGCAATGCAAGCATGTGAACAGAAATAGGAAGAACAAGTTTTAGGAATAGCTATCAGCAAACAAGGGCAGATGAATAACCATGTGGTCAGCAAAGTGGGAGGGGGAGCAGGAATGCTTATGGCAGCAGTAAATGGTCACAGTTAACATCTGAGACCAGGTGCACTGACAACTATAAACCCTCAGCACGTACATTGCTTTAGCTGAGTCAGGAAGGCAACAAAAATAGATAACACAAGCAGAGTGAAAAGACGAAAGAATTACGAAGGAAACTTAAATGGACACCATAGCCAAAATGGCTGTTGCTTATGCTAAGTAAAAATATTACACGTTTTCCACAGACGGCCCTTTTAGCATAAGCTAAGACATTTTTCTTATGCTTTAAAAGGGGTACGATAAATATCATGTATATCAATTAGCATCATGTGGCTAACTTCTTGATCTATTGCTAAACGGACATTTACATTTTGGACATTCGTTTTTGATGGTAGACAAGTAGGTCAAGTAGAAATACAGAGGGAACAAAGCATCGGTCCGCATTGGATACATAAACAACAGGAGAAGAGAATTGCAATAATTATGAACAAGGCCGATAATATTTTTAAACCCCATACAGAAAATACGTTCCAGAACCATCCAGCCCAAGTCCATGTTCCTGAATCTTGATGTATCTCAGTGGCTATTTTATGCATTTTGGAAATAGCATCATAAACAGAAGGGGCGTGGTCAAGGATATAGACACAGCAACTACTACTGATAATGCGACATGCTCCACCACGATCGGCTAGAATGACATCTAGTACCATTCTATTTTGTAAAGTTACAATTCTTGTAATTTGGAGCTCTTCTGTAATATTACCAAGCGCCATTGCTGTCTGATTAGTCAGAGCCTCTACTACACGGGTCAAGCGTCTGATCTTTCTACTATTTAAAGCCGCACCAACAAAGAAAAAGAGTCCCAAATTAAAGTCAACATATTGCTGTAATGCAATATCAGTTTGATCCACTTCATCATTATTTATAGTTCTTTTGAATCGGTTCAAGGAAATGTCATTAAACCGTTTTTGATCTTTATGATAAGATGCAGGTGCTAGGAACACAGGAGGAAGCAAAAAGGACACATAACATATTCCGGACCATCCGATTGGTAAATGATAGTAGCCTTTACTCCCACAAATGAAATAAGTGTTGTGTGAGGACAGAAAACTGCTATTGTTCGTTCCAGTAATGTTCAATACTGTGGTACAGTCACTTTTTCCCACTGGGATACTACCAAAACTGCTCACACAAAGATTTGCTCGGGCTCTAGTAACAGCGATAACAAAAGGCCCGTTACCCTAGGCTGTTCGAGTGTTGGGGAAAACATAACGTGTGGAGGAATTTCCTTTGCGATACTCCTCCATTTCCCATACAGTTCCTTTGGCTTGTGGGTCCCCTTCCTCATCGGGGTAACAAACTTTATTAAGTTGTGCATTTAGTCCTCCTACATCAGCTAGAGTAATATTAGCAATTTCAGAGGCCCACAACAGTGCGAACCAGGCTCTACAGGAGCCATTATGCGAGAATGGCAAGGGAATGAAAGGCGTTCCTCCCTTCTTCTGATGAGCTGGCATCATTCCACATACCCAGCAGTTGGTAGTGTTCGTAGCATTACCACCGGCGGCAGATCCTTCTCCCACCTCGCCGCCAAGACCTGGAACACCCTTCCACTAAGCCTACGACAGACCCAAGACCTGCTGACCTTCAGGAGGCTACTCAAGACCTGGTTGTTCGACCAGTAGCAGCACCCCCCCCCTTTTCTTTTCTTTTTCCCTAGCGCCTTGAGACCCTCACGGGTAAGTAGTGCGCTTTACAAATTCTGTGATTGATTGATTGATTGATTATGAGAATGATGCAACATTTGTATGAAAGTGTTATTGAGATACGACATTCGGTGTTTCTTTTCATGATAGGGAAGGGTAGGGTAAAATAATAATGTTCGGTGGGAACAGGAGTAGTAGCAGTCAGTAAGTTTCGAGCCGGAGCTACTTCCTCTACAACCCACATTATAACAGCAATGATGACAACAGTCAAAGTTAGTCCAATAGCGAGCAATATATTTTTACTACAGACTTCTGCAGCATTCGATTTCTTCTCCTCTGGCATGTTCATTTCGTCGGTAAACAACAAAACAGATGGTGCCCTAAGGTCCTGGGCAGGCGTTGGTTTCTTCACTAACGTTGAGACGAGTAGTCACTAAAAGGCTACCCCCTTTGTAGTCAGTCTTTAACCACCCAGGACAGTGGCTCAAACAGTCTCTTTCTGTGATGAAATGTCTTTCTTCCTGGATCCAAGCAGATATCTGGATGTACCAGGGATCGTGTGGTCCGGGAAGACTTCCTCAGGTCTTTCAGGTGACACGGCTCGTCCTTTCTCTGTGACCAGGATGTCGCGGTGATCTGTCAATGCAGCTGGGCTCACGAGGGCATGCGGAACTTTACGACAGTGGGTGGCGTGCACCCAATTCTTCCAGTTGGTCACTCGTACCGCAGTTCTGGTAGCCAAGAGGACTTGCTCCGGTCCACGCCAACGGGGTGCCAAAGAATTGGTCCGCTGGAAGGACTTCGTTAAAACAAAGTCGCCAGGCCACAGATTATGGCCATCACCCTGCGACCTGTCTGGAAGGGCTTCCCGTACCTGCTGATAAATAGAAGACAAGCTGTCAGTTAACTGGGACAAATAGTCACTTATCAACACATAGGGTACATCATGTATAGGGCGAGGCTTAGGGATTCCCCAAATATTCATGGGCCTGCCAAACACAACCTCATATGGCGTAAGGCCATATCGTGTATGTGGTATCGATCTGATAGAAAGCATTGCTAGGGGCAGGGCATCAGGCCATTTCAAAGACGTGGAAGCCTGTATTTTAGTCAATTTCAGTTTCAGAGTGGAATTGTAACGCTCCACCAAGCCTGCTGATTGTGGGTGAAAAGTGGCATGAAATTTCTGCTTAATTCCTAACCCTTTCATGACATATTCGACAACTTGCCCAATGAAATGAGGTCCATTGTCACTCCATAAGACCCGACAAATGCCGAACCGAGGAAAGAACTCCTTTAGGAGAACTTTCGCTGTCGTGAGAGCTGTATTATCCTTCGTAGCATACGCCTCCACCCATTTACTGAAGGCACAAACCACCACCAGGACATATTTCAAGTTATTACAGCGCTCAAACTGAATGTAGTCCATTTGCAGGACCTCAAAAGGTGCAGTTGGTGTCACAAACCCTCCTGTTGGAGTTTGCGTTCCCTTTCCGGGATTATACTGAAGACAGACCAAACAAGACTGGACCATCTTTTTAGCAGTGCCGGCAATATCAGGATGATCCCAAACTTGCATAAGGTGTTTTGCCATTGGGGATGCTCCAACATGTGCCGGCCCATGTACCATGTGAATCATGGGGTATAAGTAGGCTGTGGGTAACTTCCATTTGGTCATATCTTTATTCCTCCAACAGCCCTCATCATCCAGTGCTCCCTTCTTAGACCATTGGTCTAGTTCATCAGTGGAGGCAGATTGTTGCATGTCCAGTACCTCTTGCCTGGCATCATGCCAACGTTCAGCTTGTGACTTCACTACATACATAGATGTGGTTCTTCGCTGCATTGCGGTTTCACGGGCTGTGTAATCTGCGAAGGCATTACCTGCTCCTATTTTATCAGTCACTTTCTTGTGTTCACTACACTTAACAATTGCCACTTTCTTAGGATAGGTTAGAGCAGTAAGAAGATCATGTACTAATTCTCCATACACTATCTGTGTCCCATGTGAGGTGAGGAAACCCCTTTCTTTCCATAAGCGGCCAAAATTGTGTGCCACCCCGAAAGCGTACTGGCTGTCAGTAAAAATATTAACAAGCAAATCTGTACTAAGCTCACACGCTCTCGTTAGTGCAATCAATTTGGCCGCTTGGGCTGACTTCTGTGGGTTGCGAGCTGTTTCTACTACTGTCTGAAGTGTTGTAATCGCATAGGCAGCAGATGTAGTGTCATCAGGCAATTTGAGGCACGAGCCATCAACCCATAACTCCCATCAACACTAGAGAGAGGTGTATCTTGCAAGTCAAAGCGGCCCTTTGTTTGCTCTTCAGTAAGGAATATACAATCATGTAACTCTTGCGACTGAGACTGAGTAGCTGGAAATGGCAATAGTGTAGCAGGGTTTAGGGTCAGACATCTTTTCAGTGTAATATGAGGGGCCAAAAGTGTCAATTCATATCCTGTCAAGCGGGCACTAGTCAAATGCTGTGTTTTTGTTTGATTTAGCAAAGCATCAACAGAATGGGGTACTAACACAAGCAGCTTATGTGACAAAACTATTCCTTCACTCTGACGTATTGATACAGCCGTTGCTGCCACCGCTCTGAAACATTCAGGCAGCGCGCGAGCGACTGGGTCAAGAACAGCTGAGAAATAGGCACAAGGACGTTGCTTATCACCGTATGTTTGTGTTAAGACTGAGAGGGCACAACCTTCCCTCTCGTGTACATAGAGTGTGAAGGTCTTAGTAAAGGCTGGAGTTCCTAATACTGGTGCAGAGCAAAGAGCTTGGCGTAACTGTTGGAAGGCAATCTGACATTCAGTAGTCCATGGGAGGTGCATCAGAGTGTCTTTAGTCAAAAGGGCCAATAAAGGTTTAATAATGTGCGAGAAACTGGGGATCCACTACCTACAGAAAGAAGTGAGGCCAATCAGTGCACGAACATCCTTCTGAGTACGGGGCACATGAGTATCTAAAATGGTCTGAATGCGATCTGGTGTAAGGGAATGTCCCTCCTTGAACAGGAGGTGACCGAAATAGGTAACCTGCTGTCTACAAAATTGCAATTTCTTTCGCGAGACTTTGTGATTGTGAAATGCAAGAAATGATAACAATAACAGTGTTCCTTCTTCACACTGCTCAGGGGTATCTGCAGCCAACAAGATGTCATCGACGTATTGGATAAGGGCCACCCCTTTGGGTACAGAAAAGGAATCAAGCTGCCTTTTTAATGCCTGACTGTAAATACTGGGACTCTCTGTATAGCCCTGTGGAGCTCTACAGAACTGATATGATCTATTTTTCAGGGTGAACCCGAACAAATAACGGCTGTCAGGATGGATGGGTATCGAGAAGAAAGCATTCTTCAAATCGATCACCGAAAATGTAGTGGCAGTAGGAGGGACCATAGTGAGAAGTGTAGTGATGTCAGAAACCACCGGATATTGGGGCACTACAATTTTATTAACCTCTCGCAAATCAATAATGAATCTGTAGATTTTAGTGTCAGTGTCTTTTTTCAAAATAGGAAGGATAGGGCTATTGCAAGTGTTATAGGGGACCTCTTCCACTACCCCCACTTTAATCAAATCCTGAACAATGTGTGCCAATTCTTCACCTTCTCGAAATATTTTGTATTGAGGCAGTCGAGGCAATGAAACACCCTCCTTTACTTGAATATGTACAGGTGGAATAACCATTTGACCCACATCAGTATCTGATTTAGCCCACAAAGTACTAGGTAAGGATGCCAGAGCGACGTCCTCATTGATAAGACAAGATCTCTCTACCATTGGGTAATTATCATTCAAAATAACACGCACACCTTCCGGAGAACAACGTATTGTGGCATGAAAATATTTAAGCATATCGATACCCACAATGTTGTCCGGTGTGGTAGGGGAAAGCAAAAATGGACATGCTGCAGTGAATTTATCAAGTTTGAATTCAAGTGGCTGTGAAAGTGGGCTAGGTGTAGGTGTCCCATCGAATCCTATCGATGTTATCATTGTGCCAGATAGGGGAGCCCTAGGAACCAGTTTTTTAGACAGGGCACTACGAGTAGCCCCTGTATCAACCAGAAACCGATCAGTAGATCCCAAGACGTTTGCATCAACATAAGGACCCATTTGATTTACTGGTACCTCAACCGGTTCCTTACCCCGTCCTAGGCATCGCTATGCGTAATCAGAATCTGCAAGAACCTCATCAGAATAATCAGACATTTGATATTGATTTCGTCTATCAAAAGTATTAGAGTAATTTGGTCCTTGTTCAACTGCCTCAAACCTGGGACGACCTCCTGTACCTCCCCTGTTTCCTGAATTCCCTGGGCGTCCTCTTATACTGCCCCTTCCCCGCTGATACTGCTGACCTCGCAAAAGAGGGCACTCAGAACGCCAATGCCCAGTCTCTTTACAATAAGCACACTGATCAGGGGACAAATTTGCTCGAGGGAGAGGGGGTGCTCCAGGTGTATACATTGCACATCCGCCTCTTCCACCTCCCCTAAATGGTGGACCATACATTTGAGCCAACATAACTTTCGTCTTTAAAGCTTTATCCTTCTTATCCTCCCTGCCTTTCGCTTCCTGTTCCTGTCGCTCATAATATTGGGCTATAGTCAAAAGGGAAACTGGGGAAGACGTAGTCCAAGAACTCTCACTGGCCTTTAAGCGACTAGCTATTTCCGGTAACATATTAGCGACAAATTTATCGTCAAACAAATGCTTACCCGTATCATCGGCCAATGACTGACCACTAAAATCATGGAATGTTTCCTCAAACCTTGAAAAGAAATCAGAGACTGACTCATCCGTTTTCTGTTTACAGGACGCTAACGTAGTCCAATCTATTTTCTTAGGAGGTATGAGAATCTTTAACTTAGTCACAATAGCTTTAGGAAGATCTAATATCTCCTTCTGAGGTTTCTGCGCAGGCTCCCTTTCCGCATCTATTTGTTCTAAATGTCCCCAAGTATCACCATATGCTACATTGTCATCTATTTTACGTATCGTTCTCCACATATCAGGGGGCAAAATAAGCCCAAAGAACATATCAATATCTGGCAAAGTCATGGTGCAGGAGCTAATGGCTCCTTCCACCTCCTCATAGAAGGCGGCAGGATTTTTCTGGGGGTCGGGCAAAGCAGCTTTAAGAGCCATCACATCAGCTCTACTCCAAGGAGTGTAAACCCAATTATATATAAAATATCCCTTTGCATCATCCGAAGTTTTGTCATCATTTGTTCCCGCACCTTTCGGAGTAACATACAGGGGTGCAGCTTCACGCATAGGTTTTACAGTAACTGTAGTACTACTGGGTGCAGCCTCTTCCACCGGAGCATCTACATTCTGTGCTTGAGATTGAACCTGTTCTATACCTCTCTGTTTTCTAGCTAATTCTTGCTCCTTTCGTAAACGCAATGTTGCGTCTCGTATTTTAACCACTCGTCTAATCATATCAGATAGGTTTGAAAAAGGAAAAGTCCCCTCTGTTAATCGTTTGTAATCAGTATTTATATCAGCTGGCTCTAGTTCCTGAGAAATTTGTCTATAATCAAATATTACCTCCCAAACAAATTTTTCTACAAAATAAAATTGCTCTGCACTGTTCCACTGTTGAACCATAGTTACAATGAGCGATGCCGCGTGAGACCGACAAGCCTCCTCCCTAGCAGCAGTTTTTAATTTATCTTTTTCTGCTTTAGTCAAAGTAGAGCGAGTCTGTCGCCCATCTTGTTTATCTTGTTCTTTGTCGTCTGAAGACAAATGCTCGTCGTCAGAAACCTCATCAGGGGCACTTGGAGTGTGAGGTTTATACGGGGGTGGGGGACGTTCTAATAGGATGCAATCATCCTTAGTTGTATCAAGTAGGGAATAGAGAGGGCGCCTAATAGGATACTGACCATTTATCTCTAATCGACGTTCTCTATCTTCTTTTTCTGTTTTTTCCTTCTTTTCTTTATTTTTTAATTCTAGCGCTTTTTGATATATCGTTTTACGTTGTACTTTTTCTGCTATAGCTTTCGCTCTCTTCGCTCTCTCTCGCACTTCTTTCCCCCACATACGCACACAATCAAACATATCCTGTTGACTTCTTCTTTGAAACAAACACTGCTCTACATATTGAACCTTTTTAAGATCAAATGACCCATTCACTGGCCATTGCAGATCGGAATCTTTCTTTGTGTATTTGTTCCACAGTGGACCGTACATTATGGAAGAAATACCATATTTGACATACATATCTCTATTAGGCGTCCCTTCTGGGTGAGCCGGCTACGGAGTGTGCTGAGAACAGGCATGTTTTACCAAAATATGTGTAAAATATTACTACTCCAAGCAAATATTCCAAAAGGAGAAAAATCTCCACATTACCTGCCTTCAAACTTTGCAAAGATTGAATAACAAATTTAAACAAAAAGCCCAGGCTTAACAAATCAAGAGTGCCGCTTTAGCGACCTTACCAAACAGGAGACTCCAACTCCCACCTGCCGATCTCCGGTCGACCTAATGGTCACTACAGATTTGCGCCAAAGAAAACCCCAGTCGAGACCGGCCACCACCTGGAGGGTCAAATCGGGAA
The DNA here is from genome assembly GCA_963921515.1 of Calotriton arnoldi. NCBI lineage: Eukaryota > Metazoa > Chordata > Amphibia > Caudata > Salamandridae > Calotriton > Calotriton arnoldi. The sequence goes on along the minus strand of CAWUFW010007414.1, from coordinate 533,629 downwards.
AACCGGAAAAGTCACGTCGGCCTGCAAAGACAAAGGTCTCCTCGTGCAGTGCGCTTCCTCAGTAATCTTTCGGTCCTCCGTTAAGACCACTCCTTCGGACGGCCGCGTCTCCGATGGGGCCCCACGTTGGGTTCCAACTGTGGAAATGTACCTTCTAGGGGTACACTGGTGCAGGGTCACCCTCTTGTCCACGGGTTCAAAGACCAACAAAATAGAGATCAGCACTGGAGTTGGAATAAATAACAAGTTTATTAATCACTCATGAGCGGGACCACGTCCATACAACACTCTCAAGTGTTGCAGGAGGTAGTACACTGAAGTCACAGAACACAGGTGTTTTATACAGGTTTTCTGCAATGCAAGCATGTGAACAGAAATAGGAAGAACAAGTTTTAGGAATAGCTATCAGCAAACAAGGGCAGATGAATAACCATGTGGTCAGCAAAGTGGGAGGGGGAGCAGGAATACTTATGGCAGCAGTAAATGGTCGACAGTTAACATCTGAGACCAGGTGCACTGACAACTATAAACCCTCAGCACGTACATTGCTTTAGCTGAGTCAGGAAGTCAACAAAAATAGATAACACAAGCAGAGTGAAAAGACGAAAGAATTACGAAGGAAACTTAAATGGACACCATAGCCAAAATGGCTGTTGCTTATGCCAAGTAAAAATATTACACGTTTTCCACATTATCCAAACAGGAATTACAGCTTAACAGTGTTTTAAGGAATTCCCAATGCTAGCCTATGAGAGAAGTAGGCCTCACAGTAGTGAAAAACGAATTTGGGTGTTTGTCACTGCTAGGACATATGAAACTTAAAAGTACATGCCCTACCTTTTACTTACTTACACAGCTTCCTGCTATTAGGGCTACCTTGTGCCTACGTTAGGGGTGACATGCGTAATTAAAGAGGATTTTAAGGCTTGGCAAGTGATTTTAAATGCCAAGTCGAAGTGGCAGTAAACTGCACATACAGGCCTTGCAATAGCAGGCCTGAGACAGGTTTGAAAGGCTACTTGTGTGGGTGGCACAATCAGTGCTGCAAGCCCACTAATAGTATTTAGGTTACATTCCCTGGGTATATGGTATACCACTTTACAAGGGACTTACAAGTAAACTAAATGTGTCAATTGGGTATACACCAATGTCACCATGTTTAGTGTAGAAGCGCATGCCCTTTAGCAGTGGGAAAGTGCTCAGAGTCCTAAGGCCAGCAAAAGAATACCTCAAAAAGAGGAGGTAAGCAGGCAAAAAATTGGGGGAAGACCACCCTAAGAATGACAGGTCTAACAGTGACTGAACGGGTATGTTTGTAGGCATGTCACCTGTAAGAAAGTGATTGTCTGGGGTTGCTGGTCGCCCACCTTGAGTAATAACAGCACTAACTTGTCAGGGTAAAACACAAAGTCACAGAATTAACCTGAGCTCAACTCTCTGGTAGTTACAGCACAGATCAGACAGGCTTATCTTGGGGCTAGGTGTAAAGTATTTGTGCAGTACCAAAAGTCAAAATTCCAAACAATTAGAATCCCAAACACAATTAGAAAAAAGCACTAAGCAGCAATGATGGTCTTTGGAAGTGCTAGACTGGTAATTAGGCTAAGCAGAATGGAGCGTAGGTCCGATACATCAAGTGGGTTTGTCCCAGTAAAAGATTTTACCTTCTGACTTAGTCTTTTTTTATGGAGTTAATAATCCTGCAGCGAGTCCGAAGCTGTATCAGAGGAAGGTGCATTAAAACTGGACACCTTTGCCACAAGGTTTCCCTGGCGGCTCCGTAGTCTTAGAAGTCCAAACATTTTCCAAGTCCCCACCTTCCAGAGTTTCTGGATCAGCTCCTCTGGGTCACTTTTAAGGCTCACAGGAACCCAGAAACCGAACATAGGGAACATGACTCACTCCAACAGAGGCCAACAGCAAAGTCCAGTCCAGGTCCAGTTGGTGCAGGTCACTTCTGGAAAAAGGCCTCTTGCAGATTGTTGTGTCCCTGTAGCCACACAGAAGGTCAGGCAACTGACCCTTGAAGTCCTCTTCGTTGTCCAGGGTACAAGAGGGAGCAAGTCTAGTCTTTCAGGGCTCCTGCCAGGTCACAGACAGCAGGTCAAGTCCTCTTCTTATTTTGAACAGGTTAAGAAAGTGTTCTGAGGAGGGTGCTTTGGGATGTCACATTTATGGTTGGTAGTAGCCAATGGGTGGGGGTGAATGGGGAAAAAGTTATTGGGGGCAACCATACTCACTTTTTGCGCAGTTCCTGTTTGCCCTACTGCAAACAATCCCACGGTGCCCCTAGCTCCTAAAATCAATGACGGGGAAACCTTTTTTTCCTTATGCAGAGCTGCAGAGCTTGTGTGTTCACCCAGAGTCAGAGGTATGGCCAGGGAAATGAGCAGCCCCCTTCCCTGTGCCCACTCCAAACCAGTTCTGGGGGTAGCTTCCCTCCCAGTGTGTTTGGCGGCATCACTGCTACTGTGGGTCTTGTGGACAAACACTTTCTCTTCTTCAGGTCTCACCTTATACTAAACTGTGAGTGGGTAGCCTTCACCTCTGTGGTTTTCAAGTTAATGAAATTCCCGGGAACAGCCCAGCTGACCTTCCTGGGCTGATAGAGATCAAATTACCCACACCCAGTCCATCCTGTCACCAGGCCTAAGCCATTGTTATGCTCTGTGATCCGTTTTCACACCTCATTAAAGCTAAGCATTTGCTAGGCAGCTGCTGGCAGGCAAATTCAGATTAGCCTCCAGGAGCTGCAGGCAGGGACAAGGTAGAGCACTGTTCCTCATTATTTATAAAAGTCCAACATCAACAATGAATTGGAGTTTTACTAAATAGCTAAAACATGTATTGACAACTACCATAAGATGAGTAAAAGCCTATTGTTATTGTCAATGAACAAAGATTTTATGGCCATATATAAGTTGCTCAGAATACAAGATCATTATTGTTTCCAAGACTTAAACTGCAAATTGCAGGAACTGCAAAGAGACATTGGTGAGCTGTTTAATCATGGATTCCCTATTGCCAAAGCCATGCCTATTTTTAAGGATATCCACTAATTCCAGAATGGATTCATTGTTTGCAAATTTGTTTCATACTAATATTCAGAAAAATCTGGCATGGTTCCAGCCCTCATGATCCTCCACTTGGCAACTTTTCCAATAGCACTGTAAAACGATAATGAGTTTGACACTTTCCCTGCTAAACCCATTGTTTCCACTTTGGACAGTGCCCACCTATTCCTCAAGTTGTGTCTGTCCCATGCAACAGAAAATGTGTGAGATAGAAATGAAATTAACTGCATGATGCTACACTGGGATACCAATGGAACTGCTACATGTGGTGTCAAATGTGTTTCCTGATTAGGAGTGTAATAGATGTCAATGTGTCATTTCGCTAAGTCTTCCCAGGGATGTTGGAATAAAAACTACAGTCGGCAATTGACTGCTATGATTTTGATGACAGTAGATCCCAAATCATGTGATGTCTCCTGGAGTAATTTAATAGAAACATACATATCAGGTCAGTAAATGAGTTGGCAAAAGTTATTTCAGCAAGGGAACCCAAAAATAAATGACTCTAGCATGCTCAGATGTTGTACAGAACGAAAGAAAAGTGAACATGCGAATAGGGAGGATGCCACACTGTCTTTATTTCTCAGTTTAATGTCTCTGCCAACACAGGAGTTTACAATCTGAAAGTAACACGTACTGAACAGTAAGGCAAGATTAATATCTGGAGAAATAGTGAATGGGCCAATGTGATAACATTACCATGATAAGAACAGAACATCAGGGCAGGAATTCACTAGTTTCTGATATATATCAGTTCACAGGTTCTAATAGTTTTTAGTATGTCATTGTATTCATGCTGTCTGCTTATTTTTTTTTTTTTTTTTCTCCAATTCGATTTGACTTAACATCACTTTCATTTTTGTGTTTTGATCCCAACTACAGTCTTGACTTTGATGCAACACATTTCAACAATTAAGTTTAACAAAGCACAACATATCTGCAAAGGCAGTGGCTTCTGGATTGGCTTTTTTATTTCTCACAGCATTATGTCTGATGATGAAAACGTTGGCACCACCTTAGCCTACACCAAGAGTCCAAAAACCTCCAAAAGAACCTCATTTCAGGTATAGTAGTTTCACTAAACTGTCCTTGTCCGTCATGATCTGTATTTGAGTGAATTTTTACTTTCCATCAGATTAAACTGTGTCAGTTTTAATGTTCGGAATGTATGGTCAAATGACACAAGACCTTAATGGGATACCTTCATCTGCTCTGTTTTCTCCTGTGTAACACAATACAGGAATGGCATGTAATAGAATGCACTATACATGTGCAAGCATACTGCAGCCAACAATATTCTTTTGTTGTCAATTTTAATGTACGATTGCGTGAGTCCCTGGGTCCTCCTACTGAGGATCCTCACATTTTGATGAATTAAGGGTCTAGTGTAATATGTTCCATCATTCCTAAATTTGTGAGTGGTTAGGAAGCTCAGCTTGAGGAGTATGCGATGGAACAGAAAAAGCAAGAGAACAAGGATTTAGTAATGCGAACCCAAGTTCGAACACAGGTCTCAGAGAAGGAAGACAATTCAGTTAATTTGTAATTTATAGATGTTATTTTACAGTACAGAGACAAATTATATTGTGTGAGGAGCACATTTTATGCGTTGCAAATTCTTGACTTTTAAGCTTTCACAGAGCTCTCCTGGTGTGTTGTAAAAAAATATCCATCTGCGTGAAAGGACTCCTGCTGTGTATGAATAAGAGTGGTTTGATCTATAGTCTCTGGTGGGGGAAGGGGGATGTTGTTTATTAATCATATTCACATGCTTGGCATCTTCTTCAGTTAGATAATTCAATTTAAAATTTCCCAAAACAGGACTACTCGCATTTCTTCCATGCTATAGAACCAACTACCATAGAGAGAACTGAAGGGGGGCCTTTAAAGTTTGTCAGAGCAGGTGGTGCTCCTGCCCCACCAAATCCATGGTTTCCGCGCATTTTTAGAGTTTAGAAAGTGTTGGGCTGTCAGCCTACTGGTGAAGACTTACTGCCCATTCACCAAAGGCTGCCAGATCACAGTGGCAGTAACCCCTCCCTATTTAGGGTAGGGATAAAACCACATATTATCCTCGCCGAGTTCGATATTCCCTGCCTGCCTGGCAGAAATCTCGGTGCCTTCAGTGCATCCTTTAGTGTGGCAGATGCATTAAAGGCTCACCACAATGCAGAGCAGATACCATGTTTGTTAGCTCTACTTGCATTCTTTTTAAGTTTTTCTGAAACAAACTCCCAAGATGGGAGTTTGTTTCAAGAAATGTAAAAAGAAATGGCTGTGACACGCGGGGAGCGTAAGATCTGTGTGGTATGACCATTGTTTTTTTTCCACATCTGGGACTGTTTCACCTGATGGCACTGGGCAGGGAAATCCAGCGATATCACCCTGCTGTAAATATGCTGGTTCAGCTAAGGGATGAACCACCAGGTCAAGGGTTTCCACTGGCAGAGCCAGCTAAGGTTCTACCTTTGGAGATTCAGTGGTTCCTCCTTCTCTAAATGAGTTAGTTGAACTACAACCTTGGTGGACGAGGCATCCGTCCGCCTCTAAATGACCCCTCAAGATTCTTTCCGGCATCTTTGCAGACAGGTGTCTTTTCGTACCGAGGTAAAACATGACTACTGAAAGTTATAAATTTTTACATTGAATTAACAACTTCTACTCTATTATTGTTACAGCTGTGTACTTTTCAGTTGAATTCTGCTTCCTGGCCTTGTCCCTCTGTTCAGGACATGACATAACAGTTGTTTGCTTCAGGCAGAAAGATAAATATTGTATTAGAGTATTAATGTAAAAGTTTATCTTTTAATAGTTTATAATCTTATATTTTCAGTTGAGCAGTGCTGTCTTCTTTCTCGGAAAGGAGAAAAAAAATGAAATAGATCTGTATTTGGTAACCTTATTGCCTTTAGAGTCATTCGCAATTCCTATCACGTAAATATCAACTATCGTATGGTTTCGAGCTTATTTTTATATAGATCAGACTGTCTAATACTGCGTAACTGCAAAGCGGAACGTCCTCACGCTTAGAGGATTTGTCCCATTTGTAGGCGACACTTGCCCGTCAGCCATTGAGGTTGAGTCAAAATAGTTCAAACGCTGTTTTCCCTAACTCAATGTTTGGAAGTACACAACTTAAACAAAATCAATATTCGCTGTATATAGATAGCTTTGTTGTGACTTTTGCCTCGGCGCACCACAAAACAACAGAGAATAGCCTTTTTGCAGGATTTTCGTTGAAAGAACGACCTGTTCATTTACTGCAAGACTGCATGTAGGACATAGTTTCAGGTTTGTGAAGAACTCTGTTTAACTCCTGCTTCACTAAACAAGCACTGCCAAAATAAATAGATCTGGCTTATAACCGAAGGTGCTTCTTCCTGGGTTGGTGAGTGTCTGTTGCCGATATTGTAAATGTGCGAGTCGGTAAATGCAAGAATTAGTCAATGGGTGACAGAGTGTAAGTGTTATAAGTGGTTCAGTGCACGAATGGATGATTGTATCCAAACACTTCCAGTTATAAGGCATAGATACTGGCTCTCCCAGTGCTTTTTAGGTCTCGCCTGAGCCAGCGCATGCGCTGCTCTGGCGAGAGTTTTAGTAAGCAGGTTTTGGAAGTGCAAACAGTGGCTTTTGCTGGCGACTAGCCTGCGTTCACGCGAGCGTGCACGCGCGATCAGGCGCCATATGGCTTCCCTCGCCATCTGGACGCTTGCGTGAACGCAAGCTGGTCGCCAGCAAAAGCCACTGTTTGCACTTCGAAAACCCGCTTCCTCACGATTACTTTCACTTTCACGGCCGCGCGGCCAATGCTTGTTTTACTATTGCCCACACTAATTTGTGCCGCCTCACCATACAATAGCGCCGTTCCATACACACTTCCCTTCACTCTTTTATTGCTCTGTTTCCCTTCCCCTGCAGTCTCTCCACCCTCCATTCTGTGCCAAGGCAGGTCAAACTCAAACGTTGCTCTACACCGGCACCCGGCGTTAACACAACTCCTACTCGCTCCCTCCTTCCCTCCTCCCTGTCTCGATCAGGCCCCTTCTGCTTCCAGAGGCAAACGTTGCTATGCATTGCCGCTTTATATGTTTCACGCCACTACCAAAAACAATATATGTTATACATACCGCGCGTTCACTTACTGTGTTTAGCCCCAGTGGTACCTTAATGCTTACATTATTTACCGCCCCTTCTGCATCACTGCATATCCGCACACTTATCCTTTGCCACTTTTTCCCTGTTCTGCGCGCTAATTTGTACCACCTTAACACACAATAGCGCCGTTCCATACATCCTTCTGTTCATCCCTCATTACTACCTGTTTTCCTTCCCCAACAGTCTTTCCACCCTCCATTCTGTGTTACGGCATGTCAAAACCAACCGTTGCTATGCACCAGCACGGGGCGTTAGCTCAACTCCTGCTCGCTCGCTCCCTCCTTCCCTGTCTTTATCAGGCCCCTTCTGCTTCCATTAAATGCCGCTACTGTTTCCTTTTCCTCTTGAACGCACGCTCCCTCCTTTTCTCCCTCCATTAGGTCCCTTTCCAAGGCTCATCAAAGCCAAACGTTGCTATGCACAGCCACTGTCTATATTTCACGCCGCTACATTACTCCCTATTTCCCTTCCTCTACAGTCTTTCCATTATCCAATTCTGTTATAGCAGGTCAAAGCCAAACGTTGCTATGCACCGGCACCCGGCTTTAGCTCAACTCCTGCTTGCTCGCTCCCTCCCTCCTTCCCTGTCTCTACCAGGTCCCTTCTGCTTCCATTAAATGCCGCTCCTATTTGCTTTCCCTCTTCCCCCTCGCTCCCCTCCTTTTCTCCCTCCATTAGGCCCCTTCTCAAGGCTGGTCAAAGCCAAAGTTTGCTATCGCGGCCACAGTATATGTTTCACGCTGCTACCCAAAAACAAAATGCTGCTACACATACCACGCGTTCAGTTTTGCGTCTAAGCACAGTGCTCCCATATTCAACTTACAGCACAGCATTATTCTACTGGGTAGCATACTACCAATTTACTAATAGGCTTTTGCCCTTTAAATTTGCCCTTAATGCAAAGTTTTCCCTTCCATACTTTTATGCTGCACAAATGCCCTGAACCCCCTTTTTTTTAACTATATGTCAGGTTGCTTTGTAAAACCTTCACACACCAATTTTCGTTTCCCTCGCTCACTCACTTCTTCCCCCTAAACCACCCTGCCCCAGGTCCACCCCTTTTTGTCTCCATTGTACACCAAGCTACTCACACTATGGCGCGGCTATTAACAGTCGGCCCACACACATACCTTCCAGGTCTTTTTCTGCTACCTCGGAGGCCAATTTCCTGATCTTATCTATCCCACCAGCTATTGTGCGTCTCAATTAGCTGCTAAAAGCACCATGTTGTAGGCATCCACCACATGCTTCCAGTTTTTCCTTGTCCGTGAAGGCTTTTATTCAATTGCAGCTAAAAACTGTCTGTAAAACGCCTTAGCTGCATCTGCTTATTACTTAATCGTTGTTTTACATTTAATACCTGTTATGTGTCTGTTACCATGTTCATAACACACTCACTTTCGTTAAAGGAGATATTTTTTACAGTCCAGGTGGGGGTTTGGGGGCGCAGTAAGGCGCAGCAAATTATAAAACCAGCAGAAGTGTACTTCGAGTGGTATTATGAAACTCCTTTCTCAGTACACAATAGGATGTATATACTACACAGGGTACAGCCTATAAATAATAAGGCACCTCATACATTCCTAAACTGTACCTACCTCAAACTGCCACGCCCCAAAAAAAAAAAACACACGCAGTAACTTTCGCTCTAGAAAACCACATTTAAGGGCTTGTTATATTGTCACTGAAAAAGCTAAAACACACATAAATACGCTTTAAATGCAGTATTCTTAAAGGCCATCTAATAGCGTTTTTCCATAAACCACAAATAGCTAGTACTAAAAAACAAGGAAGTTACACTTACAAGTCATATGCGCCTTATAGCTTTTAGTACTAATAACCAATACTCAATTTTGCTCAGTGGAAACAGCTAAGGCACAAATAAATACAATTTATATGTAGTTTTTTTAAAGTACACCTAATATTAGCGTTCCTTCATTTAAAAAAAAAAAAATAGCTACAATACTAAAAAAAAACAAGGAAGCAACACCCATAAGTTACATGTGCCTTATTGTTTTAGTTCCTTATAAGTAATACTCCATTTCCCCTTAAATATTTATAAAGAAACAGCAAATCTCACAAAATGCATTCGCAAAGCAGTACCTTATTTTTTATAAATGCATCTTTAAGCCCCTTCACTGCACTCCATAATTTCTAATGCACTAGCTGATACATCTTTAGCTAACTACATACTTCCACATAGCAGACTCATGCCCTGCAGCACTGTTTACTGTCTGCAAGAAACATCCCTTTTCCTAATCTACCACACCATCTATTGTGTGTCCTCAATTAGCCGCGAAAACCAGCTTGTTCTGGTTCGTATACCACATGCTGCGCTTTTACCTGTCCCCGTAAAAGCTTCCATTACAATTGCAAACAACAAACAGCCAGACTGGAAGGCGCCTTCGGCGCATCTGCCTGTTAGATTTCCTGTTTTATATTTCAACAAATGTTGTAGTACTTTTAAGTCAATGCCAAAACAATACAACAAATCATAAAACGCATTCTATTACTGTACAAACCGCCATCTTAAACTAGTCGCAAAGCTACAATAACGGTCTTGTCACAGAACATTCCTTTGCAGGGCAGCACTAACCTTATGCTAATACGCTACTGCACCTTTAATTTTGCCTTTAAATACAAATTATGCCTTCCATACTTTACACAAGCTACACACCCGTTTTTTTAGCACTTTTCCCACTAATTCGCAGGGTGACTTGTAGCACCTTGCACACAAAATACAGTTTGGCGCTCGCTCGCCCCCCCCTCCAGCCCTCCTCCTTCCATTGCATGTCACTAGTCAATGGCAATCATAACTATACACATACAGTATACCAATTTCAAGTCCTTACTACAACAACGCTCATTTATACCCCATGTTCTGTCACTAAACAACCAGCCATCTTTAAACTAGTTGCAGTACTTGAAGACATTTTTTCAAACAGCCCATTGTTCCACAAGGTATCACACTACCGATTTGCTCATAGATTGCTGCGGATTAAATTATGCCTTTGATACACCATCTACCCCTACATACTTTTCGCAGCCCACACACATGAGGGTAATTTGTGCTGCCATACGCGCTGATTCCTGTTTGCCTATCACTTGCTCACTCTCTCGCCTCATCGCCCTTTTACCCTACATTATGTGCTAGTGCTCATTAGCGCCCGGCTAGGCTATACACAAACAAAGTATAAATATCCGCAACTGCCAACCAATAAATTGATAAACCTCCCACGTGTTCTCTCGCTGGGCTACCACTTAAGTTTAGCCTACTTGTAGTGCTTTACCAATTTTATTCAATGAGGGCATTAGCCCACAAGGTAGCATGCCATCTATTTGTTTATACATTACTACATCTTTAATGTTGCCCTTAATACATTATTTAGTTGCCCACAGTTTCCACAGCTTGCAGACATACCCTTTAGCACTTTTTTCACTGGCACACAGGCTAATTTGAGCTGCCTTTCGCGCGGACTCCCGTTCGCCTTCGCTCGCTCCCTTCCTTCCCTAATGCAGCCTTTTACCCTACATTCTGTGCAGGGGCTGCCCAAAGTCCAGCGTGGCTACACACAAACACTCTACATAATTTATCCCTGTTAAACAATAAATTAATAACCATATTACATGTTTTATCTGCACAAGCAGCCACTATACGTCTAGTCGCAGTCCTAAAATAATCGCCTTTTTCCGCACTATTACCCACCAAGTAGCGTACTACCATGTTTCAGTATTCTTTTGCGCTTTTAGTTTTGCCGTTACCCAGTAATTTCCAACTACATACTTTTAGCGGGCCACAACCATGCCTTCCAGCACTTATCACTGCACAAGCAGCCATCTTCAGCACAACAGCACTGCTGCAATAAGAACCTTTTTACGGACATTATACCACAAGGTAGCGTCCTACCTCTTCATAATACACTTCTATGCCTTTGTATTTATTCTTACAAAATACTTTCCCCTAGCATACTTTTTATGCCCCGACCACATCCCGAAAACAGCCTCTCCCCATTGCATACGATCTTTTGTGACGCGTTGGTACACCACTTGTATTTACACTACATTTGCGCCCTCCTTACTCACATCCAGTCCTCCATTCTCCATTGTACCACTACTGAAAAAAACCCACCGTTCCTATACACACATGCTATATAGGTTTTAAGCCGCTGCTAAAAAAAAACAAGCATTGGCATAGCCAATAGGTCTCGCCTTTGGGACCTTATAAGTGTTTACTCATGCAACAGTTGATGTTGTTGCACCAAGGGTATTGTGCTGCATAACTAAATACTTATAAGGTCCCAAAGGCGAGACCTATTGGCTATGCCAATGCTTGTTTGATATAAGATGAGCTCCAGCAGACTGCGGAAGTTGCCTTTAGTGAGATCCAAATCAGATGAAAAAGAAGAAAAGAGGGAGCAAACCAAGGACATCGGGTATACAAGGGAAAAGAGGTCAAGAAGATTAAAAGGGGACACATAGGGTAAGGGAAAGTTTAGGAGGAGAGATGGCAAAAATGGATGATATTGTTGTGGTGCTTATAAAGAGATGCTGCTGACTGCCTTCTGTCCCTGTCCTTCACTGCTGCAGTGGTACTTATGCATTCATAAGTGTTGAGCTCCTCCTGTCGTCTTTTCCTTTCCTGTGCTTCTGCAGAATGTGTCTTGCTTCTTGGCAGTGCTTCTCCTGAAATCTCTTTTAGGCTGTGTTCCTGCAGTTTGAATCATGCTTCTGCAGCCTCTGCTGTGCTCTTGCTGTCTGCTGTTTTCTTGCAGCATGTGCCATTCTCTTGCAGTCTGCTTTGTGTTTCTGCAATCTTTTATGTGCTACTGTAGAGCGTGCTGTGTTCCTCCAGAAGTCTCTTTTGTTTCTCTGCTCCTGAAACCTGTGCCATGCTCAGGCCGTCTTTGCTTCGGATCTCCTGTGTTCCTGGAGTCTTTGTTTACCTCCTAATGACCGTTGTGCGCTCTTGCAGTCTGTGCTGCTCTCCTCTAGAAGTATTTTCCATTGCTTTGCTTTTGCAATCTCTCTTGTTCTCCTAATGGCTGTGCTGTGCTCCTGCATTCTCTGCTACTTATGATCTTATATTGCACTTGACGGAGAGGAGGCCTTGACAAAATCACTGGGGCTCCCATCCAGCCAAGCCCATAGTTCCCCTGCATCCTTTAGAGGTGGGAGAAGCAACAGGTTTCCTGGGACAGAGCCTCCGCTACCTCTGCCATTGGAAACCTTTGATTTAGAAGCCATCTGCCACAGGACTGGTGTTGAATATATGTCTAATGGCCTGCCTGATTTAGCGTGGTTCTCATGACATACATTTTTCCTGGTCTGGAACATGAGGGAAAGCCTGGTGGTCCCATACAGGATACAATATAACTTACCCCAAATGCTGGAAGGAAGCTCCCCGCGCCCCTGAGCCATTTGTTTTTTTATCTTTTATTTTTTAGAAACAAAGCCCCACTTTAGGGATTTATTTCTGAAAACCTGTAAAGTATGTATAGTGGGGCTAAAACAAGATGGCGTCTGCTCTGTAAACTCTCTGCCTTCTGTGTAACTGCTGCCAGACTAGCAGATGCACATAAGGCAATGTTGACTCCTCCTGGTGTTGGGGATCTCATAATATGGTGGACAGTCCTCTGCCACGGGAGCAGAGGATGTGCCTATTCTGACATGGAAGGCTTGTGAGCCATCATTCTTGGTCTAAAGGACTTTCATAGCCCTTAACGTCACCTTCTGCCAAGACTGCACCTTGTGTGTGTGAGCATGGGGAGAAGGTCAGAGTTTTGCCATCCATTATGATAGGGTCCAACGGAGTCTAGTTTGAACTCCGGTGATGTAAGGTTTAGTTTTCATTCGTTTTCATTATCATCATACTTGGACGTGGGCTTGAACATACCATCCAAGCCATATTTATCTTCGCTTGGATGAAACCTCTATCAAATAGACCATGCCTACTTCTCAAAGAACTATACGCAAGCTTATTGAAGAGAGTAATCTCAACCAAGATGCCTGCGTGACAAAAATAGTTTAGCTGGTAAATGGTGCAGTGGAGAAGGGAAGTCAAATCGAGCAGTCTTTTATTCTGTGTTTCACATCCATGATCATTTGACACTTTCACTTCACTACTGTATGATGGTAGCAAAGACTCCTTTATCACAACTTCACAGATCTTTGACCTACTGCTGCAAATAGCCTGGGTCACCAGGTTTGGCGACATTTATTTTATTCTCTGATGTACATGTCCTGTGATGTCTTAGTTAACCACTTGAGCAGCACCATTGATTGAGGACCCAACACCATGTTTAAGCTATGCACCAAAGCACCTAAGATGGGAGAAAATGTAATACACTGTTAATGACATAATCCTCCACAGGCACAGTTTAAGGTTGGCATAATTCACAGACGACTCAAAGGAGGCGTTAGCGGGAGTTCTGTGATCTTCTCGTGTCGCAAGTACGTCCTACGAGAAGCACAAGACTGAAAGTAAACATGAAGCACCTATGCACTTATTAGCTTCTGCAGAAGTGTGATGCAAACAAAGATTTAAATAGGAACAAAATAAATAGAACACTTTACTCGGTAATGTGCGAATGACAAGTGTTTGCAGAAACTCAGTTTCCAAACATTATACACCATATAGTTTTATTAGTAAAATTACATGTCAGTGGGAAATGGTGTGGCCATTTCAATGAAAAATCTGCTGATTGCAAATAAGTGTGCTACCGCTTCATGCTTCAGGTTTGTATTTATTAAAAGTGATCGTTTTTAAACATGATTTGAGAAACATTCCTGCCCCGCCCTGATGACAATGCGGTTAATGAACTAAGAGGTCAGCGGTCAGGTGTATCCTATATGTGGCTATATTTGTGTTATATATGGAGAAAAAGTTTAGTCTGTTAAATCAAACAAAAGTGTTTTCTGTACAGCAGACATGCTGAACTTGTGTATACGAAGGTGCTCTCATTTGTGATAAAGGAGAAAATGGCCGCTCAATGAATTATAGTATTTGCCCAGGATTACATAATTTGAAACCATTTTATGGATCAAGAGCATTATAATTAGGTCGAGTAGATTATTTAAGTCACTAGACCTTCAGGTCTAGTAATATTGTTATGATTTTTCGAGGCCTGCCAGAATCCTTTTTTAGCTCACAGTATATACACAGTTCATAAAAACACATTTATTCTCCTAATGGCATATGTAGTATTCTCACATTAAACCCAAAAAGGGCAGAGAACTAAGTACTAGCTAGTGAAAAGAAGAGGTGCCGCACTAGAAAGTGGTCATATTAGGCGCTAATGGAAAATATAGTATTTTTGAATGTTTTTATTTGTGGCTGAGTTTGAGAACTAAAGAATGAGAAGCATAATAAGCCTTCATGCCTTTTGACATATTGGCCATCTTTCCATCATCACTTCGCAGGACACTTTGCATGTGTGTAGATTATTTGTGAACAAGGAAACTATTTGTGCACTCCGAGATTTTTTGTACTTGTGGAGTCTCTGTATGCATGGATACTCTTTGTACACTAGGGGACAATTTGCACACGCGGAGAAGCTTTGTGCGCACAGACACATCAGAAGGAATTTTTGAGGAGCAGGGGGATCATGAGTTGTCAAGAACATTTTTTGGGGTTTAATTCCATCACCCTCTCCTCCAGTGGTTTCTAAACTTTTTAGAACCACAACCCACTTTTTAGCATGACAATCATTCGCTACCCACCAAGTTTTAATGGACATAAGACTGACTATTGTTTAATGTATATAAAGCATCGTGTGGTAGTGCACTGTGACTTACAGACAGCCCATTTTCCATTGAAATAGCTACTAAATTTGCATAGGCATACCGTTTTACTGATAAAATATATTGCACATAGGGGCCTATTACGATGTCGGTCGGACGAGCGTCCAACCAACACCGTAGCGGGATGGAATTCGCCCGACTATTAGTCGGTAGTTCCACCCGCCGAATTAGGATGCTCCATTTTTCCATTGCAGCTTGTGCGGCGGCCGGAAAAAATTATGTTTTTAAACATCCATGCACCGTGTGGGTGCCTGCCACACGATGCAGGGATGTTAGGGGGGGGGCACTGGCCTCCTTGCGGAGGCCTCGGGGGGACGGGGACAGTCCATTTCCGAAAGCCTTTCTATGGCGGTCGGACCGCCATGGAAAGGCTGTCGGAAACATGCATCGTAATCCCCACAGCAGTGCCTGAGCAGGAAACGCCTCCATTCTGGGGATTACGAGTAATCCTCTGTCCCGACGCGCTCCTTGAGCCCATCAGAAGCGCAGCGGTATTCCCCCGTGGGTTTCCCTCCGACCGCCAGTATAGTAATACAGCAGTCCAATGGACACCTCTGATGTCAGGCGGAAAGCCTCTGATTACTGTTGGATGGCTTTCCGCCCAACATCATAATGAGGCCCATAGTTAGAAATTGGGTTGTTGGTTGACTGGGGTATGAGCCCTGGTCAAACAGCAACCACAATCCTAGTCAGGGTAGGAGGCAGGCAAACCCTAAATTAACCTGTGCTCACCCTCTGGGAGCTTGGCACAAAGCAGTCAGGCTAAACCTAGAGGAAATGTGTAAAGTATTTGTGCAATACTTCAAACAGAAAAAAAAGATGAAAACACCACACAAAAAGAATATCACAACAGATTGGAAAAATAGAACTTAGTTTAATGAATAAAACAAGTCCAAAACAACACAAATCCAATTAGTAGAACCAGCGATATTGATTTTTTACAGTTTATAAAGAAAAATAGTGCTAAAAAGCACAAAGCGCTATTGGGGGATATCTGGTCGCGCCAGACCGGGACAAAGTCACAAGTTCAGGCCTACAGTGATATAGTACAGGCCGGCTACAGGGACCCAGTTAGGCCTGCTGAACAAAAGTACCTTAAGTCCTGGTTGCGGAACATTACATGGATCCGCGTCGAAGATGCGTCGAACAGCCGAGGTAATGCATCGGTTCCGAGATGCAGCAAGGCTTTGGTGCGAGGTCCAGACGCATCGACGTCGAGGATCCCGTCGACTGGGCTTGTGATGTGAAGGCCAGTATTGAGGATGCAAGGCGCAGCCCAGGTGATGCATCAGTACCAGTGAGCAGTGAAGCTGCGATGCGGAGTTTCTGCGCCGTCGTTGAGGGTGCTGTTGACAAGGGATGCGAGGAGCTTGGGGCGGAGAAAAGCATTGCGCAGTGGTGGTACCAAACGTGATGCGTCGGTCGCAAGTTAAGGAGGCGGCGGTGGCGATGCGAGTCTTTTGTGATGAGTCCAATCCACGCAACAGCGATGATTCAACGGTTCTGCTCGGGGATGCGCCGCTCAGCAGAGAAGATTCGTTGATTCCACTGGCAAGCACCTGAGGCCCACCTCCAAGGCTCCAGGATTGCACCACTTGGCAGGGTTGACTCCGAGATGGCAGGGTCTAGGTGCAGGTGTTGGAACCCTGTTATGTCCCTGAGGCTTTAGATCAGGAGGCCAGCCAACCAGCCCCCCATGTTAAGAAAACAAAAGCAGTGATATGTCAGAAGGGATTCTGCACACACACATAGCTATGCACAGGATAATAGGACCTCGGAATATAGTGGTGAGCCAAACATAAACCTTAGCACCTAAAACCCCAACCCAACTAGCCTTAGCGTCCCATTAGCAACAATGTACCAATGATTAGACAACCCAGAACACGGTATCTCTCTCTCTCTCAGGACTCGCAGTGGCAAGAACACCCTTTCGTCTCTCACTCATTCCTGTCCACAACTGGCGTAAGAAGAGACACAGTATAGGTTAAAATGTTTATTTCAACATACGTGCTGTAAGATACAGTACACGTGACAGTACTATCAGCATAATGCATAAGAATAATATAATCAGCATAGTTACAACTCCATAGAAAACTAACGGGGAAAGCATTTCATAAAGCAGTGGATAGAAGGCTGAATGACCTTACCACCCTCCCCGTGCTAGTAGCTATTGTATTATAAAAATAGAAGACCTCTGGGCTTTGACAAGCGAACCCCCATACCTCAGTCTCTAGATGCAAGAACTACATCAGCAGACAATCATAGCTCTTCTCCCTGGAAAGGTTTTCTTCAAGTCCCTCTCAAGAGGGAAAAACGCAATAATAATAGCCCACCAATTTCCCCATGGCAGCTGTATAGTGTTATGTCTAGGTGCGAGGGACTGGCCATATCAGCAAGAACCAGGGACGTGTTTTTCGACCTTGTAACTGTTGTTCAGACTGAGCCCAAAGGGAACAGGAGAAAAGGTGAGAAACAGAAAATGCAGACAGTTGTAAAATAACTTGGCAGGAGCAGAGGGCGACAGAACAACGGCTAAGAGTTACGTGTGCAAAAGTCATCATGGCAGCCAGGCCTATACCAACGTATCCAGGCAGGCCAGGAGGCCACAAACCACAAGACACCCTCCCCTGGACAGTCCATCGGCCAAGACTAAGGACGAAGACAGAGTTCAAAATACCTGAGCAGAACAGAGGCGTCCATAGTGGAAGGAGTCCTAATGAAGGACAACGAACGGGGAAAGGTAGCAAAAAGACAGTCAGCGAGGCAGTTCACGGACAGTGAACGGCAAATCAATCCAAAAACGTGGAAGTGCAGAAAAATGCTATACCGTCCAAGAGGACATCATTGGAATCGTCAGAAAACGTAGACGCCATCCAGTCCAACAGGTCAAAGCTGCAGGAATGCTCCTCAGAGGAGGAGCATCCAAAAGCAATGCGGGACAGCTTGCGTGATATTCAATATAGCTTTGTTGTAGGAGATTCTGAGCAGCCGCCCAGATATCCCATTGTGCCAAAATCCCCAGTGCAGCCGCACGCGTCATGCAGCCTGCAACGGAACAGTCCCGTTCATGGGCCTCTAAAGGACCCATCAACCGAACAAAATCCGGAACAGACAACGACGTATTGGAGAGGCAATAATCCATGGCCCAGGTGAAAGGGCAGCGAATGCAAGACATCACAGGTTGCACGCAAGTGAAACACGCAAGCGAAAAGAAAGGGTATAGGACACACTCAGTGTCGCCAACGGCAGAACTCCGAAACCAGATAGAATGCGCTCACAGAGCAGCAGTAGGCGTCCGGGGTCGAGAAGGGCCCATCGGGGAGCAGCCATTGCGAAGGAAGCAGATCAACAGCAGTACACCAGCCGCCAAAGCAAGGATTAATGGAAAGCCACCAAAGACGCTGGAAAAAATAGAATGTATAAACGCCGGTATCACACCAAAAATAGTTTGGAAAGAGGACACTAGGCCGGACCCCACCACTTTAAAAAAATGCACTAGACCCACAGTGTTAGATGCGTTAAAAATACGGTGAATTAATTCACCGAAATGTTGTGGGAGGTTAGTGTTCAAAAGGGCCTGTATTTCACTGTGGGTACTTGCCACCTGGAGAACAAATGTCTCCCGGGCGGAAGTGAGCATAACCTCCTCGTTCAATAATAGCGCCTTTATTCTGCTCAGTTTATTGAAATCCGCCTCCATAGTAGGAATGGAAGGCCAAATAGAATTATCTATGATGTCGTGAGGGGGAGGAAAAAGCACATTCTTGCAGCAGACAACCCTGTGCGAAACAGTAACAATATAGGGGATGCCGCCCTGCATGCCACAGCAGTTGTCGTTATTTAAAAGCAAATAGCTACCATTTGTAAGCAAAGTAAAGGTAGGAGAAATAGCAGGAGCAGGAATGCCCCTTAACACACAAGCAAGATTCGGAGCAGAAACATTACAAGCTCCGTGCAATTTAATATGTTTACAAGCAAGGGAATGTCCCACTGTTGAATCGCATGACTCCCCCGTGAGAAAAACTTCCTTGTCATCTCTAAGGCATTTATACATGAAAGGGAGGGACCAAAGTTCATGCAGGAAGGCACTACCCAAAGGCTGGAAACGGCCCACAGGATAATGTTTCATGCATGAACTAAATTCAAACAAGGAAAAAGGCAATGCGATAACCCCATGAACTAGCCACACAGCAGAATCTATTTCCGCTACAGAGAATGGTTAGGGCTCCACTTTCTCAATATGTAACAGAGTGTAAACTGCATCTTTCATGGACATGAACTGCTGTTTGTCAGTTAAATTAAAAGGCAGAAATAAGGCAGTGGTGTTCAATAAGTGCCAAGGAACCTTACCCAACTTAAGTGTTTGCAAAGTCCACGCAAATTGCATAACTGAACGTAATTGATTCTGACCATGATACAACACAGAAACATCATCTTGTACAATATCAACAACAGAGGACACAATATTCTCCAACGTGTAAATGCGGGAAGACAGGGTATTAATACTATTGTCTACAACAGCAAGCACCTTTTCCAAATTTGCTTGGTCTATTTCCCGTAAACGGGAAGCAGCCTCCATTTGCGATAGCTTCCAGAGTTCATTATAAGCTTCATAAATGAACCTCTTCGGTCTTGGACCACGAGGTCCCAATATAAAGTCGGACAGATCAATATTGCCTGAAAGGAGGGACAAATGTTGTTTAACAGAGTCTAGGGAAGAATGTTGCAACCATTGTTTACATAATTTACCAACAGAATAGATGGTGACAGTACGGGAGTTAGAAAACCTAGGATCGGGCTTGTCCTGAGTATAGCCAGAAACTATGTCATGAAAACGCAGTTGGCACTCGTTAGAAGATATGGGCCAAGACAACCAAGGTGACTGAACAAGCGTAGAAATATTAAACGAATTGTTCTGAAACAACACCTGTAAAGTCGAAAGGGACATATTAAAGTGCGAGCTGTGGTTTAGAGTGGAAGACAGGGATGGAATTGATGGTGCATTCATCTGTTTTGTGGTAGCCAGACCCCAACACGTAGTCTGATAGATCGAAGCATTCAAAAACACCATTTGGGCTGGGATTAGGCAGGCACGGTGCAAGGCCTCGGTGCCTTGCACCTGCCAAGGCTTGGAGCCCCAGATTGACTTCAAATCCACCGTTTCCGTCCAATATTCATAACCACCCACAACTAAGGCCTTTAAAAAGGAACTCGAATAAAGCAATTTGGTGTGGGTCAACATGAATTTCTGTGTGAATGGGGCGGGTAATTTGAAATAATAGGACCCAGGGTTCGATCTATTAAAATCAGTGAAATAAGTAAATTTATTTCTAAGAGTCCGGGAGCTACCCGATAAAGGGTTTGGGCAATGTTCCCATTGAGTGTAGGTCGCAGGGCTACGTAGTGCACTCGGTTTATGGACAAAATGGTTGCCCCAATGCTGGTAACAGTATAAATCGGCATAATTCGCAGAATTCATATACAAATCCTCAGCATTAAATGAAGCATAATATTTCAAATCAGCAAACAATGCTTCAACTGCATGCACATCCCAATCATCAGATGAATATTACTTTTTACTACCTCACCCATGGAAACTCGAAGGACATTCGGTACATTAATAACTTCTGTTGGTCCATGAATTTGAAAATTTACCGCATCCCATACGATGCCATCAGCAACTGGAAAAGCTGAAATGTTCACCAATGTGTGGTCACGCTTCATGATGTGAGATGAGGAATGTGGAGCCAAAGTTCCAGCAACACTGTTCACAGCAGAGCGTTCAGGTAAATAGTGACCATTGATCAGTAGAAAAAACACTGTGACAAAGCCAATGGACATGAAAAAAAAATCAATAAAAGTACCAACCAAATGTATGTCCAAGGGGGAATCAAAAAATTGTCTCTAAACCAGGATACAAAAATACTGAACTTGGACGGGACAATCGACGTGGTGGAATCCGAGTCAAAGGAATAACGTGTCGGGCTCAGTGGCGTTGTTGGTAAGTGAGCCACAGATTCTGTTTCGGGATAGGTATACTCGTTCTCGTCAATGCAGGGGGTAACTGGAGGTTCGAGTATACTTTCAGGCAAATCAATCATCTCAATTGTAACATCAGTGACCGTTCGGGCAGTAGGGCCTCGAACACAAGTCCGGTAAATTGCAGGACAAGAGACCGCTGGTGTAACACTATTTAGGATCGGCCAGTTGTTGTAGCTTGACATTTTCCACTGAGATGTATCTGTTCTCCTTGCGACCAGGAAGCGGTGGTAAGATGACTGTACGTGTTCCCTTCAAACCCAGGACTGGAACCGGTGCACGATAAGAGGGGCCGAATTCTTTCTTGTTCTCCACCTTCTCTCGAACCAGGTCGCCAATCTTCGGAAGCCAGCCGGCAACCGGAATCTGCAATGCAGGGTCTGTGGCTGAGGGTAAATGTGCGATTGCAAGTTTGTCTCGGGCTTCTTGTAAGTCCTGTAACATAGTAGAATGGTTATCTACATCAAAGATGGCGGATTGTGCCGCCATGTCTAGACCATCAAGGTCAGGCACAAACATTCGTATGCCAAAGAGCATTTCGTATGGGGTCCGCCCACCCAGAGATCTTCTAGGGAGATTATTAAGTGCACGTTGTACGGTATACAAGTGGGCCAGCCAGTTCCTGCCAGTACCTAAGACCCTAGCTGTCAAGGATTGCTTTAAATCACGGTTCATTCGCTCCACAATTGAATTACCCTCAGGTCTGTATGGAGACGAAAACTTCACCCGTACCCCCAGTGAACCCATTGCGTCCTTGTACGCCTTAGAGGCAAACGCTGGACCTTGGTCAGAATGGAAGGTACCGCAAGCGAAGATTCCCACAAAGATACGCAAATCCCTGATGACATTTCGAGCGTCAGCACTCCGTTGTGGCCAGACCCAGATGAAACGTGTGCACGAGTCCACTGCCACTAAGATATATTTATAGGCAGTGTCTGAAGAAAATGGACCGCAGTGATCCAAGTAAACACACCCAAAGGGTCTGTTAGAAATGTAGAGCGAGGTCTGTGGTGGTCGTGTAACCGTAGAAGGCTTAATCTGTTGACACACGTCACAAGAAAGCACATAAGTACGGGTGTCTTTATATAAACCACGCCACCAGTACCCACGTTGGGCGCCATGTTCTAGGGATTCTATGTTTATCCACCGGTGTTGTATTTGGAAAAACTGCCTCCAACTGGTCAAATTTTTCTGCAAGCCAATAAGAAAAATCATCCTTATTTTGTGGACGTTTGCCCATCACTGAGTTCACCATGACGGGACTTATGGTCACTCCGCCTGCAGCAGCTGGATGGCCCGCAACTCCAGGTGGGGCCCCCTGGATGTTGCCTGTAACATATTGCACTAAAGCGCGATGCACTCGCACCAAAGCCGGATACATATTGCGCAGGTCAGCGACTGGTATCTGCATATATCGCGGATGTGGGGTGTACCCGGCCAAAACAGGCCAAGTGGCCCCGTCAATAGACAAGGGGCCTAAACGAACCGTTGTTACCGGTTGTGGGAGGGCGACATCAAACCACACACGGTGCTGCCAAGCCGTGAGCGGTACTTCAAGATTAGTATAAGGTCTATAGGCAGCAGGAACAACGGTGGGTTCATATTCATGGAACAGATTATCGTTCGCTTCCACCGCTGGAAAGGTGACCCAAGAGTAGAATACTTCAAAGTGGAAAGCCGGATCGGCTTGAACCACAAAGATCAGTTCGACTCCCGTGTCCGGCACTCCAAACACCCTTAAGTGATCACGGAGCGCTGTGCGGCTATGTGCCGCTATGTTTACACCCGCCATTACGATCGGGGTTGTTCAACAACCTAACAGTAGGCAGCACAATAGAGGGTTCGATTAAGAAACCTTTTAATAACTTCAAGCTTGAAAGAACCTACAAAAACGTCAATATAGGAGGTATTACCGTCACACACGCTTCCGGAAGCGTCCGTGAGGGTTGTTGTGGACAAGTACAAGCACTACTCAAGCGTCTTGCAGATAAGCAGCCCCACGTTGGGCGCCATGTTATAGGGATTCTGCACACACACAGAGCTATGCACAGGATAATAGGACCTCGGAATATAGTGGTGAGCCAAACATAAACCTTAGCACCTAAAACCCCAACCCAACTAGCCTTAGCGTCCCATTAGCAACAATGTACCAATGATTAGACAACCCAGAACACGGTATCTCTCTCTCTCTCAGGACTCGCAGTGGCAAGAACACCCTTTAGTCTCTCACTCATTCCTGTCCACAACTGGCGTAAGAAGAGACACAGTATAGGTTAAAATGTTTATTTCAACATACGTGCTCTAAGATACAGTACACGTGACAGTACTATCAGTATAATGCATAAGAATAATATAATCAGCATAGTTACAACTCCATAGAAAACTAACGGGGAAAGCATTTCATAAAGCAGTGGATAGAAGGCTGAATGACCTTACCACCCTCCCCGTGCTAGTAGCTATTGTATTATAAAAATAGAAGACCTCTGGGCTTTGACAAGCGAACCCCCATACCTCAGTCTCTAGATGCAAGAACTACATTAGCAGACTATCATAGCTCTTCTCCCTGGAAAGGTTTTCTTCAAGCCCCTCTCAAGAGGGAAAAACGCAATAATAATAGCCCACCAATTTCCCCATGGCAGCTGTACATAGTGTTATGTCTAGGTGCGAGGGACTGGCCATATCAGCAAGAACCAGGGACGTGTTTTTCGACCTTTTAACTGTTGTTCAGACTGAGCCCAAAGGGAACAGGAGAAAAGGTGAGAAACAGAAAATGCAGACAGTTGTAAAATAACTTGGCAGGAGCAGAGGGCGACAGAACAACGGCTAAGAGTTACGTGCGCAAAAGTCATCATGGCAGCCAGGCCTATGCCAACGTATCCAGGCAGGCCAGGAGGCCACAAACCACAAGACAGCTTGACATTTGGCCTCTTTTATTGAAGCACTGCAAATGTAACAAGATAAATACAGAATTTGAAGCATCTTTATATATTGCTTGAACACTCACGACTCACCAAAAACCTGCTCACGACAAGACCCACAGTTTGGGAAACACTGCCCTCCTCTAAATCATGCCCTTATTAAAGATGTAACTTGGCTTGATATTGAGCTTATCTAGTTTCATTAATATGTCATACTGTTTACGAGTTTCAACCCCTTTACCTCCTTCTGAGGTTATTCATGACCATATGCTATTGGCAGTTGTTGAGTTTACAAAATTGATAATTCCATCGTCCAAATAGAATAAAATTGTATTAAAACCTGATACTGCCCAGTAACCACCTAGTGCCCCAGGACCTAAGAAAAGGTATCAAAACTAATTTCTGCATATTTCCTGTTAGTTGAAAATATTCGAGCGGGGCTTACAAATAGACACAAAAGAGGTAGTGAGTGCTATAAAAAAATACCTTGGTAGGATCCCTAACAAGGCCGGCAGTTCACTGGAATGGGCAGACAACATGACTAGACCTAAATTATAATCCTGGCTTTACCAATTTACCTACATGTGCTTAAAATAATATGAATTATAAATCTGGACAGGGCCTATAACTCAGTGACATTTCCCATTGCAGGGTACTCCCTTGGCCTTTCCATCAGAGTCATTGCCAGCTCAATTGTGGTCTAGTTGGTTAGTTGAAATCTGTGTAACCAGGAGACATTGTTAATCCTAGCTACTCCTATGGTAATATTGTGTATCTTGGGCAATGACATTTTAACTTGCTTTTCTGCCCCATTGTTGTCCAAGATGGTGAGTATTTAAAGTCACCATAAAGGTGATCGTAAGCTTGTGGTTAAAAAAGAAAATGGGTTGGATAGTGCTGGGAGGGTGAGTAAACAGTGCCCAATCCCAAAATATAATATGGTTGTAAAGTAATAGCCTTTGTAACAAGCAGTACTGTATTACAATCTCAGGCTTCCAACTTGTCAAACTGTTTGATTATGTGAAAACTGTATGACACATAGATTATAATTATTATTAAGAGTATCACTTGTGAAACTGTACATGGAGGCAATGGCATAGTAGCACAGGCTAAAAAAGTAGTTAATTTTTTTTCTTTTTCTTTATTTTTTAATACGGATTTATACTTAACGTGAACAGACAATTTTTAGGGGGCTTCTTATTTACAATCCATTCCTATTTCCATGACCATGGATCTCCACAGCAGCAGTGTGGTTTGTTCTTTCTATTTCTCAAGTAGCACCGGAATACTGATCCTACGTCACTGCCACTGAACTCTTGGTTGTAATGGTTCCCTCCTCTTTGCCAGGTGAGTGGCTCAGAGGATGTCTTTGTCCAGACTGAATACTGCTTCCTGGCATCTCTGAGGCAATGTTTACCCCTGGTATGTCCACCCTCCTCCATCAGCCCTGCTTCCTCGCACCTCGGCTATATCCAGATTCTGAGATGCACACCTCTACATCTATGATGATGTATGTTAGAAATGGGGGTCTCTAGTTGGCAGAGGTAGGTACCTTTGTCCAAATAGGGAACCTTGCTTCTAGTCAGGGTAAGGGGGATACACTTCTAAAATAACCCCTGCTCACCCCCTTGGTAGCTTGGCACATCCAGACAGGCTTATCTCAGAGGCAGTGTGTAGAGCATTTGTGAACACATACAGTAATACAGCGAAAACACTACAAATGGACACCACACCAGTTTAGAAAAATAAGTATTCTTTATCTAAACCAAAACGACAAATATCCACAATACAGTAATAAAAATATGACTTTCAAATGATAGAAATAGTTCAGTTCAAAGCAAATTGCAGATGTAACACTTTTCAGACAAAGTACCTTAGATGCGTCGTGTACACAAACAAAAAGGGTCGCAGGGAAGGTGATGCATCGGTTCCTTACACTCAGGGAAGGTGATGCGTCGGTTCCTTGCTCCGGGGGAGGTGATGCATCTGTTCTTTACTGCTGCGCAGGGGAGGTGATGCGTTGGTTCCTTACCGGGGAGGAGGTGATGCATTGGTTTCTTACTGCGTGGTGAGGTGATGCGTCCGTTTCTTACTACGTCTCCCAACGATGTGACAGACTTGGCGCTTCGATGCGATGCGATGATCCGGGACGATGCGTGGATTCTTGCAGCCGCACAGCAGGGCTTGCGTCGGAATCGGTACAGTGATCTCGGACTTCGGATACCGGTGCACTCGATGCGGCGTGCATCAATTTCTTGAGCCACGGGCAGGGGCTTGCGTCGGTTTCTTCGGCGATGTGTCGGAAACAGGCATGGATGCGTCACGCCTCCAGAGGCCCAGAACAGCTACAGGCACCTCTTGGCAGGTCAGAAATCCCAGCAAGGAAGTTCAGGGGAGCTGGGGTTGAAGTCTTTGTGTCCCTGAGACTTCAGAACAGGTGGCAAGCTCTTCTTCAAGCCCTTGGAGATCTTCCTCAAGCAAGGGACACAGCAAACAGCAAAGTCCTTTTTCCCTTTCCTTGGCAGAAAGTAGCCACTGCAGGCCTATCCCAGACAGCAAACAGCACAGGGGCAGTATTCCTCCTCAGTTTCTCCAGCTCTTCTCCTTGGCAAAGGTTCCTGTTGATTTCCCAGAAGTAATCTAAAAGTCTGGGGTCTGGGCCCCTCTTTTTATACAGTAAATCTTTGTTCTCTCCTGGCCCAGGGCTCTGAGCCCAGTCCAAACCACTTCTTGGGGGCACTTTGCAAGTGCACAACAACCGCCATTGTTGGTGTGAGCCCTGGCTCCAGACACACCACAGGGGGGCGGAGCCATCATTGTGGAAGGCAGGCACAGCCCTAATAAGGTGCAGGTGCTACTCCTCCCACCACTCCAAATGCAGACAAGGACTATTCAACTTAGTGCCGACTCATCCAGACTCTCTGGATCCACTGCACACTCCCAGCCCCTGTCACTCCAAAGTCAGACAGTCAATACAGATCCTAGCAGAAGCACACTGGATGGCTAAGCAAGAAAATACCTACTTTCTAAAAGTGGTATTTTCAAACACAGAATGTAAAGATCACCCTCACTAAAAGATGCATTTTAACATTCTGAGTTCAGGCATACTAAACTTTATTTTCCTATCTAGTTCCCAGGGGCAGTTATGCTTATAAGATGTTATAAGCAAACTCTCCATTCTATCCTATGGGAACAGATAGCCTTACAATAGTGAAAAACGAAATTGGCAGTATTTCACTATCAGGACATGCCACACACCTTTCACATACACTGTCCTACCTTTCACATACACTGCACCCTGCCCACAAGGGTACCTGGGGCCTACCTTAGGGGTGACTAACATGTAAGAAAAGGGAAGGTTAGGGACTGGCTAGTGTGTGCACTTGCCAAGTCGACATGGCAGTACCAGACTGCACACAGGCTCTGCAATGGCAGGCCTGAGTTACATTTACAGGCTGCTTATGTGGGTGGCACAATCAGTGCTGCAGGCACACTAGCAGCATTTGATTTACAGGGCCTGGGCACACACAGTGCACTGTACTAGGGACTGACTAGTAAATCATATCAGCCAATTATGGAAACACCAATCCATACATACAATTTACAGGGAGAGCATATGCACTTTAGCACTGATCAGCAGTGGTAAAGTGCCCAGAGTCATAAAACCAACAAAAACAGATCAGAAACAGAAGGCCACAAAACAAAAAATCTGGGGATAAACCCGTTGTAAAAGCCAGGTCTAACAATGTGTGTTCAGGTGCAGGTGCAGGAGATGTTGAATCTGCTGTTCGATCCCAGAGGAGTGAGTCAAATCGCTGCCTGCATCACACCAGGTATGTGCGGCCCATGAAAGATTAGCTCCTGATCCCTGCGTTACTGTCTAAGTTCGCGGAGACAACCAGCCACTTCCTCTGAGACAACTGAGGCAGGACACCATCGTTTTCCTCCTCCCTAAATTGTTGGGCATGTGGCCAACAGGAAACAAGTCTTGCAGGAGTTTCAGCAGTGAGCCATCATTCTTGTTAGTGCCAAACTTCGCCCCCCTCCAGAGGTCGTGCGCGGGTGCAGGTGCTTATGCAAATTACGTCATAATTGCCTCAATTTAAGTACTTTATTGTGCTGGTGATTTCTAAGTAACCCTGACAGTTTACTTGGGGCTCAATTACGAGTCTGGAGGTCCACGGACCGCCAAACTCGTGGGGCACGGTGTGGCTTTCTCCCGACCGCCCTATTGTGATTAGGGCGGTCGGACCTCTGTTGCCCTGCCGCAGCCACCAAGGAACCACCGTTCCCTGGCGGTGTTGCGGCAGTCAGGAGGCCGCAATATGCTTGGCGGGACCGCCGCAGCCCCGCCAAGCATATTATGAGGTTTCCTCTCCACCGGAGGTGTCATGAAGGTTCCTACACCATGAACACCGTGGCGGAGAGGAAGCAAAGGGAACCCTGCAGGGCCCCCTTGTGCCTCTGAGCCTTGGGGTGCTTGCAGGGGGCTCAACATGTGCTCCTCTGTATGCATGCACCTCAGTTCCTGCACGGGATTGACTTATCAGTCCACGCCCTGCAGGAACTGTTTTTGGCGTTCCCATTTTCAGGGCACCGCCGTGGGAATGTCAAAAACAAAGACCGCCAGACAGGAGGAAACTCCTAATCTGGCGGGTAGCCTGACCACGGCTTTGGCAGTGCGGCGGCGGGGCGGGGCCAGCGCCGCACTGCCAAAGTCGTAATAAGGCCCTTTATCGTCTTAAAAAAAGGATTATGTTAATCTTCTGCCTAAATGTTGTTTATGACCTTTATAATCACATTTTAACAGTGCTGATTTTCCTTGATTAGACACACGTTGTTTAGTAGTTTATGATCCCACACTTAAGAATGTCACATCCCCTTGTAGCAATTCTGAATTGTAGTAAAGCTACCAGTTTCTTTTTGTTCTCTAACTATTTAGTCTTCCATAACAATACCTTTATTTTCCTAATTTGGCCAAGAATCCCTCAAAATATATGTATATTTTTGCAATTTATTTTTGTGTCTTTGAACAGGAATTTAAATGCAAGTACTTTTCTCCTTTCAGGATGAGTTAAAAAAAGTTGTCAGTGCCCGGAAATCAAGACACCCAACTATAAAAGAGTCTGACGATTCTGATTACTCTGATGAATTTGAAGAAATCGATGATGACGGTATGCACTGCTATATAACCGTTCTGGAAAGGTTTGATTGTTTACTTATACCCTCATTGCATCCACAAAAAAGGCAAGAGAAACACTTGTAGAAACGCTATGATTCCGGATATTGTAATAAAATTAGTTTTAATAGACTCGCATTAGTTACAACTGAGAATTTCAGTCTAGTAACAGACTGAATCTAGGACAGACAAATTTGTGTTCAAGGTAGCACCTAAGGTCAGCACGAATAACATTTGTTCTTAAAAGAAGGTGTGAAAATGTTATTGGAACATGAGTTGTAGGATTATTGATACACCACATATAGTCTGTTTCCAAGGAGTGACCTAATTTTGCCTCTCTAGATCGCCATGGAAAATTATTTTGAAAGCAAAAGGTAATCCACGATGATGTGTTTCTTCCTTCCTCACTCTCACCCTCCAACCCTTGGTCCTGCACTTATTCATGTATGTATTCATTTGTTATTTACAGCAGAGATGGTCAGCTTGTTGCCACAATGATTTTGTTGATTTGAGTTATGAACCTAGCAGCTAATACAGTAGTTTGGTAATAAAATGTGAAGAGCTGGTGGCTTGTGTCCGGAAAATGACGTACGTCTTGTACAGATATATTTCCTTTGGCCCGAGGTCAGATAAACAGGTGCATGGAGAATGGCATGGTGGATTTGTTTTAGTAGGCCAGTTTGCGTGGGGTAGGGGCCAGTGCTTGGAAAACACCAATACTGTTTGCAAATTGGTGGAATGTCTTAATGTTGTGAAGTGGAACGCTGTTGATCATGTTGACTATATAATTGTTTATTTCAATGGAATTTTCATTTAGTCTGTGCCAGAGAAGTTAGTAATTATAGGAAACTGGATTTGGTGTTGCTCATTTGTTTGTTTACAGTGAATTCTGCTTTGATGGTGATAAAGTCTTCAAGTGAATGGCCTCTGTGCCACTTTTCTTCCAATGTGACTCTTTTATTGGTGTATGACACACCTGGTGGGCAGGGTGGCACAGGGTGGTTTGAGTGTCAGAGAGATCATTTGTCTGAGGTTGTTAGAGAATGGAGTGCTTCAGGGAGCAATTTCTTTAACAGGTGTACTTTTGATGGGCTTTCAGTGTGTGTGGTGGCATGTGGAGTGTGGTTACGAAGTGAATTTAATAGCTGTGAGACCCGTCCAGTGGTGATGGATTGAATTAGATGAGAGTGGGAAGGAGGATGATCCAGCGCGGCTAATATAAATTCTTCTCCTTTGAACGTGACATCCAGGTAAATCACTCTTTTAACAACTATACCATATGACTTTGGGGCCCATAACACCGCATAAACATTCACTCTCTCAATCTTTCCCCCTGGGTCACATCCACTACTACCAAAGAGAAGAAAGTAGTTGCTGGAGGTACGGGATACCTTATTAAAATCAACAAGATAATTTCTCAAACATCGTACATAATCAGCATTAATCCTGTCAATTCTAAGACACCAAGGTATTCCGCTCTTTGGTCGATGGACCAACTAGAAAGAATAAGTTGATGGTGATTAAGACCAGCTCAATCACATTAAAACTTATTAAACATTATTATTATTATTATTATTATTAGGAAGTTTGTAAAGCGCAATGGTTACTCCCAACGGAGTGTCCCCGTGCTAGGACAACTGAGAGCCCCATAACCCTGCCACACTAATCGACTACCTACATAACCTCTCAGCAAGGAAGGCAGCAGAGTTATTGAAGACCGCCCCCTGAGTCACGGAAGAGCCAGGTTTTCAATTTCTTACGGAACCAAGGTTCTGACTCAGATATCCTCAAATCCACAGGAAACTTATTCCAGGCATTAACTGCCAGGAAACCAAAAGATCTTCCACCAACCCTGGCCCTCCGCACCTTAGGCACAGTCATTCTCATACTGCCAAGAGATCTCAAATTCCGAGAAGGTTGGTAGACCGCCAGAAGGGGGGTCAGAAAGCACGGCCCCCTTTTCCTAAGGATCCTATGGCTGATGCAGAGAGCCTTAAATGTAACTCTAGCCTGTATTGGGAGCCAGTGTAGTTTTTTTAGAGCTTCTCCTACCGGGGCCCTCCTGGGAATATTCAGGATAAGCCTAGCTGCGGCATTTTGGACCTTCTGCAAGATGTTCAGGTTTTTGCAGTCACCCCTAGATACAGAACATTGCAATAATCAAGGCGAGACGTGACCAAAGCCTGTACAATAGTTCTTTTAGCATCCAGGGGGAGAAGGTCCAGAATCTTCCGCAGCATTTTCAAAATGCCAAAGCAGGTTCCGGCCACAGCAGAGATTTGCTGAGAAAAGGAGAGTGCTTCGTCGAACCACACCCCTAAATTTTTCACCTTGGCTTTCGGCACCGGTCAAGGTCCCAGTTCCTCAGGCCACCAGTGCTGTGACCAGAAAGAGGGCTGTTTTCCCACGACCAACACCTCTGTCTTCCCTGCATTCAACTGGAGGCAACTCAGTCTCATCCAGTCCATAAGCTCCATCAGACATGTTTTAAAATCAGCAGCCCTTCCTGATTCTTGTTGTTCTAGGGTCACAACTAGCTGAGTGTCCTCAGCGTAAGATACCAGCTTAATTCCATGTCTCATCACAATATCTGCCAGCGGGCGCATATATATATTGAACAGGGTGGGGCTCAGAGCAGATCCCTGCGGCACCCCCTGGTTTAAAGGACAAACTCTGGACTTGAATGGATGTTGCAGAACCTGAAAGGTTCTGTTGTCCAAAAAGTTCTTCAGCCACATCCACGTGACACCTCCGTCCCTGACCTCCCCTAGCCTCTCCAGCAGGAGGCCGTGGGACACCGTGTCAAACGCGACACTTAAGTCCAGCAAAACCAGAGCAGTTGTTCTGCCTTCATCAGCTGCAGTCCTCAACACTTCAGCTGCTAGGAGAAGAGCAGACTCCGTGCCATGCATTGGCCTAAAACCGGCCTGGGTGTCATGAAGAGCCTGCCTCTCTTCTATAAACCTCGACAGTTGGCTATTCAGATGTTTCTCTGCAATTTGTGCCACATAAGGAAGTAGAGATATGGGTCTTAAATTTTCAGGGATGGCGGGGTCCAGTGAGGGTTTTTTCAGCAGAGGGACCACCATGGCGTGTTTCCATCTACTAGGAACCAGTCCTGTGCTAAAGGACAGGTTCATAAGTGAGGTGAGAACAGGGGCAATTATTTTTTTCCCTAATTGGAGAAATTTAGGAGGGACCGGGTCCAGAGGTGATCCCGATTTCACAGCCTCCATCAGCCCCAGAACCTCGTTTTCCACCAGAGGACAGAGGATAAACTTATCCTCGGTCAGAGGTGCCTCCATACTAAACACAGGAACATAGCTCCTACTACTATCTGGGAAGGAGGCAGATATCCTGTCGATCTTATCAAAAAAATAGTTGGCGACCTTATTACAGTACTCCGTAGAAGCAGGGAGTGCAGCAGTCACCCGTTCTAAAGAGGATAGTTGTTTCACTACCTGAAAGATGGTCTTGGAAGAGTGTTTGGCTAGCTCAATTTGCCCTGTATAATATTCCCTCCGCACTCTCCTAATTTGACGATGGTAGAGCTTCAAAGTCTCCCCCATTTCGTGTGTTCCCTTGTCTCCTCTCTCCACATGAAAAATCTTTGGAAAGACCAGGTCTAAATAGCACGATCCGTACCAATGGTCGGGCAACCTGTAATAAGCTCTGTTCCCACAAATATAATAGATCCCTGGAAATATCGGATCCTTTCCTCCTTTGAATCCCCATCCTCCTAAAATTTTGTAATTGTCTCTGCAGTCACTGGAACCCACGAAATAGTTATCATATCTAGTTCTATTTCTACTAATACACAACTTTCCCTGTTGGGGCCAATCTAAGGTCATAGCTGCATTTGTCTTTTTCTTATCTTTACTTTCTCCTTCAAATGCCCAAAGGGGTGTTTTTGTCTCTTCTTCTAATACCTTTCTCTGAAACTTGACTCTTCTGCTTTCTACCATCTCTAAAAATTCCTTTTCTTCTTTCTTTAACTCACAGGTAAGGTTGTGTTTAACTATATTTTCTAGTGTTAAATCTTCATTCTCTATGAAAAAGTCTCCAAACATCCTTGCTTCTTTCACTTTGTTCAATTCAGGTATTATAGGAACTTTTGCAAAGATCTTATTTATGTCAGTATAATAATATTCTAATCTACCTGTTTTATAAAATAAACTAGCTAAAACGCTACATGTTATTCCATACGTCAAAGGAAGGTGATGATAGGTCACACCTTCTGAAACAGACGCAGGTAATTGCATACAAACATAACAATCTCTCACATCCATTGTTTCTACATATTCATATAACAATTTTGTGAAAACATTCTTTGTAAAATCAGTTATGGATCTATCTTTATGTAGCTCGGCACTATCTATTAGTGTTGCTGTGTTCTGTATGTTAACTTCCTTATCCTTCTTTGTGTTGTTCCCTAATATGGATGTTTCTTCTACCGCTAATCTAATTGGAATGGTGATTGCTAAAATAAGCCAAACAAACATTAATAAACCTGTACAAAAAAACACATTCTACACCATTTACGTAAAAATTCACATCTACATCTTCTATTCTCTGTGTCTACCATTCTGTTCTATTTACCTAGCTATATACTATATATATATATATATATATATAAAATGTGTCACCAGACCTCAGAATGACGTTTCAGCCACTCTACTTTCTCACTTTCTCTCGTTTGGTACTTTCTTTAGTTCTTCTCAGAACTCTTCCTTGTCTTATTCAGGTTTGTGTCCAGTCCGGTTTTTCTTTTTAATCTCTTCAAACTTGTTGCACTTCACTTTCACCCATTGGTCTGCAACTCTCTTCTGGGTTCTCGTGAGTGTTTTCTTCTTCCTTGATGTCAGTCAACGCGATGTATAGCCACTCAGGTGATTTATATTTCAAATTGGCTTTCTTCACTCTTTTCGTTTTCTGCAGTGGTTTTCCACTTTGTTTTTCTTGCTCCCTTTGGCTTGTTATCTCGTTTACTTGTTCTGCATTTTCTCTATTTAAATTTATAATTTTGTATCTTAGTCTTTTTACTTTGTGGTGCCAATTATCTCCTTTTCTCGGCCTTTTCGGTTCACTTTCCTTTTCCTCTCGTTCAGCTTTCCAAGTTCTCTTTCTTGTTCCTAATCTTTGCGTCCTCTCTTCTTCACTTTCTTCTGATTCTGTTTCAGACCTTACTTCACTTCCTCTTATTTTGAACTTTATGATTTCGTTTTCGTCTTCTATCTCTGAACCCTCTTGTTTCTTTTCTGTTGTGACACTTGTTTCTATCCCTCCTCGAAGTTCTTCCGATTTCTCATTAATTTCTCTGTCTATTTCTAAATTTCCCTGTCCTCTTGTTTGTTGTTCTGTCCCTATTGCTCCTCGGGTTTCTTCCGATTCTTCTATCTCTCTATCTGAATCTATCCCTCCCTCATCTAATTCAATAATCTTTGAAGGAAACCTTTCATAGCTGGTGCTTGGCTGTTCGTTGTCACTGTTTCTTGGTTCAGTTTCTTTGTTTATGATGTCAGTTTTCCATCTGTTCTTTAACTTTTCATTACAATCTGATTGGTCTGTTTCAGATGCTGAACTTGTGTCTGATATTTCCAGATGTCGACTTACAGGTCGATCTTCAAGTTCTGGAACCTTTGTTACTTCAAGTTCTTTTTCTGTTGCCAAGTTTGTACCTGGGTCTTCCAGATGTCGACTTACAGGTCGATCTTCAAGTTCTGGAACCCTGTTTGTTTCGTCTTCTGCATCGGATGCTGAATTGGTATCAGATATCTCCAGATGTCGATTTACAGGTCGATCTTCAGGATCTGGAACTCTGATAGTATGGCTGGCATGTACCCAGTTTTTCACTCCTGCACATTTGACGGCAGTTGTTGTCACCAGGATCACTTGTCGTGGTTTATCCCAGCGAGGAACCAAACAGTTTCTTCTACTGTGGACTGTTATGCGGACCCAGTCGCCTGGACTCAAATCATGAGCTGGTTTTCTTTCTAAAGTGGTCGCATCCGGTCCAACCTGATGAAACACAGAATGTACCACATCAGCCAATCCTTTGCAATAATCCAACTCGAGATCATCAGTTATAGTCAGCAGTTTGTTGACAGGTACATGTGCTTGTCTCATTGCTCGTCCCATGATTACTTCATGGGGACTCAAACCTGTTTTTCTGTCAGGTATGCTTCTGATAGTCATTAGTACCAACGGTAGGGCATCTGGCCATTTGAGTCCTGTGGCTTGACACATTTTCCCTAACCTATTCTTTATTGTTCCATTCACTTGTTCTACTACTCCAGAAGCCTCTGGTCTGTATGCACAGTGCAATTTCTGTTGAATGTCAAGAGCTTCACATATCAGTTGGATTAACTCGTTTTGAAAATGTGTTCCTCTATCTGTTTCAATCGTTACTGGAAAACCGTACCTTGGAATGAATTCTCTCAGCAGGAGTTTGACTACAGTGACTCCATCATTCCTTCTTGTCGGATAGGCTTCCACCCAACGAGAAAACAAACAAACGACCACAAGAACGTACCTCAGTCTATTGCTTGGGGGCATTTCAATAAAATCAAGTTGCATTCTGGTAAAAGGACCTCCCTCTCGCCCTATTGTTCCTAGGCTCACTACTGTTTTCCTTCCTGGATTTATCTGTTGGCAAATAAGACATCTTTGACAAAGACTTTCAGCTATGGCCCTGAATTTTGGGTCATACCAAGTTTGTCTGAAAAGTCGGATCATGGCATCCCTTCCAATATGAGCTTGTCCATGGTACATCCGTGCCATGTTAGAAATCATGCTATCAGGCATAACTGGTCTTTCATCTTTATAAACCCAAATGCCATCTTCCTCCCTTTTCCTGCATCCTGCTTTTATCCAACAATCTTTTTCCTCCTCATTTGCTGCTTCCTGTAATTGCCTTACTTCAGCCCATGTTTCAATAATGTTAGTAAACAGCAAGGGACATGGAACATGCTCTCTTTCTCTTCTTCTATTCAATGAGACTATATTTTTAGCACAATACTGGGCTATCTCGTCGGCATACCTGTTGCCAACAGTAATGTAGTCTGCCTCATTTTTGTGTGCAGCACACTTCACCACCGCAATCTGTTTAGGCAGCTGTATCGCCTCAAGCAGTTTCTTCACAAACTCACCATTTCTAATTGGAGTTCCTGCAGACATCATGAAACCTCTCTGGGACCAGATCTGCCCAAAATCATGGACCACTCCGAAGCCATACTGGCTATCCGTGATCACTGTGATTCGAACATTCTTTCCCAGTTTACATGCTTGAATTAGAGCAATCAATTCAGCCACTTGGGCGGAACGTATCCCTCTCAAACAAGATGCTTCCATTATTGCAGCTACTGTACACACAGCATACGCCGCACTTAAAACTCCTTCACTCGTTCTCAGGCACGAACCATCCACAAACATCACATAATCTGATTCTTTTAAAGGCTCATCCTTGATGTCAGGCCTTGGTTTCGTACAATACTCAAGTACATCCAAGCAATTATGATCAACTTCATCTTTGTCTGCCACACTCCCTTCATCCGGCAATGATGTCGAAGGATTCACGCTTGTGCATCTATCAATGGTCACATTGTCTGCACTCAAGATCACTTTCTCATACCTAGTCAGTCGACTATGTGTCATGAATTGAGTTTTAGTTCTTGTCAAGAGAATTTCAACTGAGTGTTGAACATACACTCTCAGTGGATATCCCATCACAATGCCTTCACTCTGTTCCAGACTCACACAAGTAGCAGCTACTGCTTTCAGACATCCAGGCAACGCTTTTGCTACCGGGTCTAAAACAGCTGAAAAATATGCAATAGGTCTTTTCATTTTTCCATGTCTTTGCACTAGAACTGAAAGTGCACACCCATCTCTCTCACTACAATACAGCTCAAATTCCTTTTCATAGTCAGGCATTCCCAGTGCCTGTGCTTCACATAGTTTTGTTTTCAGTTCTTTGAAAGCTTTCATTTCTTCATCATTCAATTCAAACGGATCTTTAACATCCTTTTTCGTCAATCGCTGTAAAGGTTTCGCAATTAATGAAAATCCACTTATCCACTGTCGACAATACCCAACCATTCCTAGGAACATTCTCACCTCTCTTTGTGTCATTGGAGCTCTCATTCCTCGGATAATCTTTATTCTTTCTGTCCTTACCTTTCGCACTCCCTTTTCAATCTTATGACCTAGGTATTGAACTTCTTGTTGACAAAACTGTAATTTAGACGGGGACACTTTATGTCCTCCTTCGGCTAAATGGTTCAGTAAAGCAATTGTGTCAGTAACACATGCTTCTTTGGTTCTTGATGCCACCAATAGGTCATCAATATACTGAACCATCACAGATTTTTCAGGCATTTTTAAATCTTCCAACGATTTCTTTAAGATCTGATTAAAGATTGAGGGACTTTCTGTATACCCCTGAGGAACTCGGCACCATGCCAAAATACGCTCACCGAACCGGAACGCAAATAATGGCTGGCTATCTGGGTGTAACGGAATAGAGAAAAATGCATGGCACAGATCAATGACTGTGTACCATTCCGCATCACGTGGAATCTGATACAGTATTACAGCGGGGTTTGGTACAATTGGACAACAAGGAATAACAATTTTATTGATCTTTCGCAGATCATGCACTATCCTATATGTCCCGTTTGGCTTTTTCAGTCCCATAATAGGTGAATTACATGGACTGCTCATTATTTCTTTCAAAATTCCTTGTTCAATCATTTTATCGATTACAGGTGTTATTCCTTCGATAATTTCTGGCGTCAATTTATATTGTGGCGTATTTGGGTAATTTGTTCCTTCTCTTACAGTAATTTTTACAGGGTCTACTCATTTCATTAACCCAAATGTCTTCGCCGGTAAAATCCCATACCTCAAGTCTGACTGTCTCTTTTAACTCATTTGGGATTTTCTCTACATCAAACACAGGAAACATGTCATTCACTCCTGGCTCTAATTCCCCCATTGTCATTTTGTACAGCACATCTTCATCTGGTGTCTGGAATGCAATCCCATCCGGTGTACAATAAATGGTGCAATTCATTTTGCAAAGTAGATCGCGTCCAAGTAAATTTACAGGACTACAATCACACACCACAAATCGGTGCATCTCTCTGAATGGTCCAACTTTCACCTCCACTAATTTAGTAAGAGGCGCCTTAATCTGCTGATTCGAAACACCTACGACTTGGATAGATTCACCTGAGAGAGGAAGGTTTGGAATTTCCACTGATCTAACAGTAGAACGGGTAGCTCCAGTGTCCACAAGGAATGTCACATTTGCACCAATCACTTCTCCATCCACAAATGGACCTGTCTGATCTACCTCTAGAGTTGCGCCAAGTACGCACTCTTCCTTCTCTCCTAGGCACCGTCATAAACTTTCATCCGATTCATTCCCATCCTGTCGTAACCAATACTGCGATATCGCAGCTGCGCGCAGCAATTGTGTTACCTGCTCTCCTCCGTAGAATCCTGTCTCTGCACTGTATCTCTGAGGGTTTACACTCCTGGGAAGTGGTGGTTGTGGCACCTGACTCTGCTGAGTAACTACCTGCGGTTGCTGCAGCTGTTGGTAACTCACCTCACTCTGCACCTGTGGATTTAATGATTGATTTTCCGTATTAGCTTTTGGAGGAAATTTACACTCGTTTCTCCAATGCCCTAACTTTCCGCAGTTATGGCATGGCCACTTCTTCTTTGCCTCTTCTATACTCATCTGACCTTTGCCTTTACCTATATTTGGTTTGGATTTCGTTTGTCCTGTCTCATTAACCTGATTATTTAATTGATCTTCTTGTTTTTCTGCAACTTTCACTTGTGCCCACATCGCTTTCTCTTTTAATTTATGCTGTCTACATTCAATGTCATCACTACAATACTTGGCATACCTCAACACCTCATCTACTGTACTGTTTTGCCAGCATATCATATGCTGTTTAATCATTTCGCTTATTTCTGGTTTCAACCCATAAACAAACCTGTATACAAAATGACTCATGTCCTTCTCATTCAGAGTCTCGTAACCACTATACTGCTTGAAAACTAAAAGTAGCCTTTCATAATAGGCATGTACAGACTCCTTACTCTCTTGTGTAGTTCTGTCAATCTTTACCCAATCTGTTTCTTTGGGTGGAATTTTGTTTTTCAAAAATGTAATAACCTGGTCATATTTCCTCATTACTTCTGGACCTGGTGCTCCTGTTTTTGCGTCTCTTGGGTATTCTACTGTCGGCCAATCAATGGTAATCTTACATTCTGTCCATAAATCGGCTGGTACTACAATGTCAAACAATCCATCCAAATCTACCCACAACACTTTTGAAACTTTGACAAACCTTTCCACTTGTCTATACCATTCTACAGGTCTCTCAATTTAGGAAAGTCATTTGCAATTGACAGTATATCTTTTCTAGTCCATAGGACATGTACATAACTACCTCCTGGAGTTTCTCTCATCGGATACTCCCGTACAACTGCTTCTTTATCTGTCACCGCAAAAGCCAAAGACGCTTTGTCGGTTGTTCTCTCATTTCTTTTAGTCCACCTGCTTCTCCATCTGTCCACATCACCCCATTTTCTCAACAAAACGATCAATTCTTTTATCTGAGTTAAATGTCCTGATGTATTCAAATTTTCTATATCTTTCTCACAAAAATCTACTCTATATGGTTTCTGCAAACTCCTGACTTTTACAAATTCCACTCCTAGTTCATTTGCGGTTTCTTCCAATTTATCTTGTAAATTTCTAGCTCTCCAGGTAATACTCTTACATAGGAACATTATCTCATCGTCCTGGTATGTTTTCAATTTTTCTGTACCTATAGTCCCTAAAATCAACTCTTCCATAGCTATTTTTAGCCTGATTACATCCAATGGTTTCGGTTCTGTCTCTTTATTTTGCAAATTTCTCATCCATTCGCTTAATTCTTCTGGAGTTGGACCTACAGGTGTACTATTTACTTCTATCCAGTTTCTATTTCTTTCTGGCGTTACAGACGCAGACTCGGTTCCCATAGGAATCCTCCTCATCGCACTCTCATTTACTGTCAGGTTAGTAGGTGGGCTCGGTCTATATGAACTAACCAAATTTCTTGCCCCTTCAGTTTCTAGGTCCATCCCTTCTCTCATTCTTTGCATATTGGAATTCATCAGGATGACTAAGGAATGTTCATCTATTTTCTGGTTCTCAAAAACTGGTATTACTGGTCCTATTGTCACTGGCACAGTCACAGCTTCCATGTTCATTGTTAACTCTCTTATTTTCTCCGTTAATTCTCTCGTAGTTTTTGCTAACTCGGCTGCATTACCATTCTCAGACTTTTCGCTTTGTGTGGTCTTTAACTGTTCATTTGACCTATTTATATCGTATCTTCGTTCTGGACTTTTATTCCTCCCAGTTTCCATTGGCGGTGCATTGGGTGTCACCACCGCAGAATTCTGTTGATATGGAGGTGGGTTTCTGTTTAAAATATCTTCCAGCAATTCATCCTCTGTCTCGCTACCTCCATGCCCGTACCTCTCTGTAACCGTATGTTTCTTTTTCTCTGTACACTTTCGTCCTGTACCCTCTTCAACTGTAAAGGCTGGAAACAAACCCTCTGTCATGTTAGCATATCTCCAACGTTTCATTCTGTCCTCATGATTCACTCCCCATAACTTTCCAGGGACTAAACTCTGATTCTTTGCACCTCTGTATCTTTCTCGTTCATACATCTCATCTTCCCATTTACCTAACGCTTCAAACTGTGTCGGTCTAGATTTTGGCTCAAGCTTCATAATTTTCTCTCTCAAATTTCGAAATACAGCCATGCTAAATGAACCATTCTCTGGAAAAGCCAATACTCCATCATTCTGAGTATATTTTGTCCAATTTTCTAACCAAATGCAAGTATGATAACCATATTTCAGCATCATATAAGAAGCTGGCGTTTTTGGCGGAGGAATTACCTGTCCCTCTCTAGTCACTACCTTTTTGTCTTTCTTAAAGAAGTTCTTAATTTTCGCCATCCATGACGGTTCTGTTTACTATACGCTATTTAGACCTATCCCAGCGCGTCTCACACCAACGCACCAATCCGAAGCCTCTACGTCACTGTCCTTCTAACCTATCCCAGCGCGTCTCACACTAACGCACCAATCAGGTCGTTCTTCGTTTTTCTAAACACTGGCCAATCCCAGCGCGGCTTTTGTCAACGTCAGTTCTACTCCTGACCCCTCCTTTACAAAATTTATCGGCAGTTCTTTTCTTGACCAAACCTTATTAGTTACAACATAAAACACATTTCCATT
This sequence comes from Calotriton arnoldi, assembly GCA_963921515.1. Classification (NCBI taxonomy): domain Eukaryota; kingdom Metazoa; phylum Chordata; class Amphibia; order Caudata; family Salamandridae; genus Calotriton; species Calotriton arnoldi. The sequence continues at coordinate 492,140 of CAWUFW010007414.1, read as the reverse complement.
GTCTGTTCTCGATAAACAAAAGTGATAGAGTAAACTATCTTACAAGAATACCGTTTCGTTCGATAAGTGTAGCACTTCCCTCTACCTTACCCTTCTTTCAAGCAAGGGGTAAACCCGTTTCTCTAGGGATAAAACACATGTGGAGACTACACTGCTCCTGAGAATTAAGGCCAGAGTTTCACAAGAAAACCAGTTGCTATTTCATTCATACACGTTTTATACAGAAAATATCCCTATCTTAACACAACCTGTGTTATCACCAATTTGAAAATCAGACAATGCACTATTCCATGTGACTTCTCTTGCCACACGTTTCCACTTCCTACTTCCCGGAAGCTTCAAAATTTCCGACTTACATATAACATAGTACAGTTCGACATATAGTGTTAGACATAAAATAATCAATAATCAATAATCACCAAACTAATCTATAGTAACCATAACTCTGCTACCAAGAAATCTGATCCAGCGCGGCTAATATAAATTCTTCTCCTTTGAACGTGACACCCAGGCAAATCACTCTTTTAACAACTATACCATATGACGGTGGGGCCCATAACACCGCATAAACATTCACTCTCTCAATCTTTCCCCCTGGGTCACATCCACTACTACCAAAGAGAAGAAAGTAGTTGCTGGAGGAACGGGATACCTTATTAAAATAAACAAGATAATTTCTCAAACATCGTACATAATCAGCATTAATCCTGTCAATTCTAAGACACCAAGGTATTCCGCTCTTTGGTCGATGGACCAATTAGAAAGAATAAGTTGATGGTGATTAAGACCAGCTCAATCACATTAAAACTTATTAAACATTACACTTTTATTGAGCTAAAAGAACCACAGACTCGTAGTTTTAATTTATAATAGATTTTATCTACCTTCTTTAAATGCATGAATAAGATTCAATTTTATTAATCAGTTTAATACGTTTCAATATTATTATAGGAAATAAACTTTAAAAAGAATTTATGCATACCCCTTTTAGATGCAGAATAAAGGTTCACCAAGGCGGATACATTTCAGATCACAGCATAGAATTCCCAAAACTGACTGTCTGTCCTGCTAAACAGGCCTCCTCGACGGTCCTCCTGTACAGGTTACCATATCGATCTCGTTCCTTCCCAATCAAGTTTAAGCTAAAAATGAGTAATTCTATTAAGAAAATGGCCTATAGAAAATAGCAGCAGTTCTTCAGCGTCAAAGTCCAGTGCTCAAAAATTATGTATGAATAGCGCTCCTCCTACTTAAGAGTAGGTCCTTTTATACCCTACTACTAGCTTACTAAACAGAAAAGTTGCAAATCTTTGGGGGCGAGAATCACGCTAATTGGTCCATTGGAGGGGTGGCGAGCATCGCCTCATTGCCCTCCTTGCTCAAACCAGTTCTGAAATTGTTTATAATTTTGTCCTTTCTCATGGCTTTAAGGTAATAGCAATCCAATTGACATTTCATCAATGTGTCCTTTCTTTTGTAACTTTATTTTAAACAGTCCATTGTTAATTCACAGTTGCTGGGTCCTTGTTCTCACAGATTTCTTGCTGAGCCCTTCTTGGCACTCGCTTGGTATTAGGTCAAGACGACCTTGACTCTTCTCACTCCGGGCTCGACTTGCAACCACGTGATATGTCTCTGCGGCTTTCTTCCGCTTGGAAGCCATCTTTGCATCTGCGCACTGAGCCCATTTGCCTCGGCAGCCATTTTTACAGCACGGCCTAACTGGCCCGAATGAACTATCACGAAAGCAAACACAATCATAATTCAAATAGAGAAAATAAGCCATTCTAAGTACTCCAATTAGGTGTTACCTAGCAAAAGCGACATGTAAAGCCATGTTTACTTACCATCCACATTCTTTTGCCACAATACAACTTACTACATAGCACAAAGCATGCAATATTACTCTAATTAGTGCGCAAACTTTTATATTATTATTTCACGTTGACAAATGTAAATACGTTAGCTTTGCACATAAATTGCCAGTTACCACTCATGTATGATGTCTATAAGAGACGTAAATTGTTGATTAATCAGTCAAACAATTAATAACATTAATTTGTTAGCACAAATATTAGGGGGTTTCACATTTTTTTTATTTACCTTGCTCCATCAAGGACAATCGTTTCCAAGAGCACCTACTATGTGTTTCTTGTGAATAGATGCCTTTATATTAATTTGCAAATTCGTTGGTGATTCGATTAAGCCAGAATGAGGAGTCGAATAGGTAAGAGTATAGTCCAAACCATAGAATCTCAAATGGTTTCCTTCTTAAATGATGGAACTTCAATTTAAAAACCTATAAAGGTGATACTTGGCTTAGCATTTAGGAAGTTTAGCACTCTGACAAATTACTGTCACTGCTCTAAATGTACCATCTTGATTATTTGATAGTTTGCAGATCAGTGTTTCAATCTCTTTGTTGACTTCTTCACTCCTCTAATTATCCTCACTATTATTACTTTATAGTTTGGTTACCTTGAGGGTATTGGGTAATTGCTTTAACATATTCTAAACCAATTTCTGCTTCAATGATTTCAACCATATATTATGGGACAAGAGGGTTCTGGGCTATCTAGAATTATAATTTAATGGGCCAACCTGAATTTCGATGTGTTTTGTCACCACTGAGTGCTCAACAATTACAAGAGCCTACCTTACCAAGAGGCAAGACCTAGTTCTAATCACAGAGAAAAACGTACACAGATGGAGGTTTTTTGATTGTCCTCAGTACAAGATTTAGGATTGCTCCTGGGGAGGATGGGGGTCTGTCAGGTTTGTCCCTTAAAAATTCATGACATACAAATCTGTCAGCTTTTCGTTATTCACAAATATTTTATATGGAGTTTCCCTGCCTAGAAGATATGTAGAACTACAGAAAAGGCAGATATGAAGAGTTGTTATAATGTTAGAAATGAAGTAAATAAATATGTTTGCAGTACACACTCACAAGTCTGCCATACCAAATGATGCAGATTGCCCACCACCATTTAAATCACGAGGAGATCTAGTAGATATAGTCTACGTATGGAAATTTCAACTTATATTGATTTCCATATATCATGGATATCATGAGGGTGTTTGAGAATCTCAGAAAGAAGAAAATCTAACTGTAGACTTAAATCTATGATGTGTAGATTTTCAGCTTTTTAAAAACCTTTAGGAATCTTTCCTGTAGCAATAAACCAAATCTTTGCACTCAAGATATGCTGATTAACTTTGCAGCCACTTTCCAATTAAATGATATGAACTTCAATACAGATGCACTTAATATGTCAGTCTTTTTTCTTTACCATACTTAGTTTAGGCTAAGCTTGTGACATAGGGAACAATTACTCAATGATAGGCACAACATTTGCTTTTTAAGACCCCCTGTGAGAAGCTGGCCTGGTATATGATGTCCACTAATGTAAGTGGGCACCTTGCATCAGTCCAGACAACCCTTATGGTGATTTAAGAGGTCTCAGACAACCTTAGAAAGCTATCCAAGTGGTAGCTGTGGAGAGCAGCCTTCAGGCTTAGTCTTGAAGGAGTGTAAAGGAGCTTGTTTTACCAGGATGCAATCTTATAGTATAGATTAAATGAAAGAGAACCACACAAAGTATTTATAAAAAATATGTATTTATTATATAACACTATCTAGTACGTTACAGTATCTCCTACACAGAGATAGACACAAATCACACAATACTTATGCAAAGAAATCACAGTAAATAGCACTAATACACAGTGGGCCCCAAGGGGGGGACCAAACCATATATTAAGAAAGTGGTATAAGAACCACGACTCGAGTCAGGACAATGTCGAGAGGACGTAGAATTGCTGGGGACCCACAGAACCACCCAAGGTAAGTAGATAGGGAACCCACGGAAAGCGTGTGCAGTGTGTGAACACGACCGCGTGTTCCATACAAGTCTATGTGCAAGTCGCGGTTGGATTTTTAAAGATTAGGGACACTTCCCAGCGGACCCTGAAGAAACCCCGTGGGAGACAGAAGGTTGGAGAGCCACCTCACCCGTGGATACCGAGGTACCCAAGTTACCTATCCGAGGGAAGCCGACTGCATAGGTGTGAAGTGGTGTCGGAAACCGCCGTCGAACCCAATGGAGGTACAGCACCTATCACCTGTGATTACCACTCTGCTGCACACCCCTCCGACCAGTTGGACTGGACAAGCAGTGTGTGTGAGTTTAACCCTTTCCTCTTTCTTTTCAATTCAGTGTACGCGGTGAATGCTCTAGGATTGATTGTGCCTGCCTGACCGAGGGAAGCCAAGGAGGAGTGACGAGCCGGAGTGGGCTAACTGAGCGCGAAGGCACCGGACGCAAGCAAGCTGTGCCTCAGCCGGGAACTGAGCCGCGCCAAGCCAAGCCGGAGTCCGAGGGGTGAGTCCAGAGTCCAGTGTCTGAGGCGGCGGCATCAGCGCTGGCTGGCGGCTTAACGAGCGCACGAGCGCAGCGGGAGCTCAACGTGAGCAGTGGATCGGGTGGAGAGACGGCGCGACTCAGTGTGGTTCAAGAGCGGCGGTAAGAGCTGCGGGGGCCGCTGCGGGGGCCGTTGCCCGCCTGCACCGCAGAACTTGGCAGAACTTGGCTGAAGGGAGGTGTGTGCAAGGCACAAGGCAAGGCACAAGGCACAGGCAAGGCAGGGAGAAAGGGGCAAGGATTTGTGGAGCCTGCTTGTTTGCTGTGCCACGACAAACTTTGAAACATCGGGCATTTGGGCACCCTTCTATTTTTATACCCCCCACTCTCCCCGATATACCACAAAAGTTTGCAGCTTAGTACTGCGTTGGAGAGGCGAGGGGGGTGGTGGCTGAGCTGTACAGGGCGGAGGCTCGTGAAACGGCCGGTTTGCGTTTTAGAGGCTGCCACAGCTGCTGGGTGCGCTTGAGTCCCTGCCCCTGCCTTTTTCTGCCTTGGCAGGTGCTTGTGGGGGCCTGTTGGCACAGCACGTAGAGCCCGTACAGCCCGCACAGTACTCTAAACAGTACTCCAAACCAGCTAGTGGCCCACCCCGAGGAGCTAGACCAGACAAGTGGAACCAGCATCTGAACCTGGACTCACCCGCAATGCCCAGCCCAGCTCAGAACCAGGAACCAGGAATCTGTGAGCTGCCACAAAAGTTAAAAAAGCAAGTCAAGCCTGTGGTAAGACGTGCCAGTGACTGTTATACTGGGGGTTTAAAGTTAAAGTTGAGGGTTCACTGCTGGGACTTTCTGGCTTCTGGAAAATACCCCTGGGGGAAAGGGGAGGAAAGAAACAGAGTGACGCACAGAGGGCAGAGGGCGGGTGGATTTGCGTCTCGACAGGCGGTGAGGCAATAGTTGGTGGAGCCTGCCTGCCTGCCTGCTGACTCTTGCTGTTTTTGCTATTCGCGGCCTGCAGTCTTGAGCTTTGGCTGTTAGACACGGGATTGGTGTCACCATTTGGACTATTACTTAAAGGACTTAAAGGACCTAAACCTTTTATAATAAACATACAATTTATACAAATATAAAAAAGGGGTGCAAGCGAACTGTAAAGCCACAAAACCCAAAAAATCAACAACAAAAAAGCCAGTCACAGCACTGCAAAACATGCAGTCAGGACGTGTGAGTGGAGGGACTACATCTACAAACAACATCAGTAAGCGCAAAAGGAAGCTGAAAACATCTGCTGGTACAGTGGGTGAACCGCAGGCAAAAACTAGACCTGCTATACAGAAACCTGACGCTATAATGGAATTAATTCCAGACATTAAAAAGACAAGCAATATAAAGATCAAAGTAGTAGGGCAGTGGTTTCTGTTCCAGTCAGTCCAGCCAGTCTTGTTAGTTTAACAACAATCCTACAGTGTCAACCTATCTCCGCTTCCCGGACGCCTTGGACCTTGGGGAAAAAACCCAATGAAGAAAATACGGAGATAAACCAGGAGTCGAACTTAAAGAATGGGATTATGGAAAAACGGGAAGTCACTACACAAGGAATAGGCGTTTACAATCTTGATGTAATAGACATCTCAAATGCTCCATCATACCACGAAACAAAGTCGAAGGAGGAAATTGTGTTATAACAGAGGCATTAACTATTTGTGAACTAAACAGCCCCAAAGAAAACAAGCAGGCAAGGAAAAGAACATATATGCCTGCAGATGAAATAGAAAATACAAAAACAACGGCGGGTGTACCCGAAATCCTAAATCTGGGCTCAGAGCACAAAATATTGCTTGCAACACCATCAACACAATATAAACCCGCGATATCCCAATTCAGCGAAATGGAAGATAGTGAAGATCTTGATAATTTTTCATACCTCGATAAGGAGGAATGGGAGGGTCTCCTCGAAACCTACTCACAGGATAACAGCAGGAATAAAATTCAGGAAGATACAAAAACAGAGGGGCAAATGGGACACACGGCCCACAATTCAGGGGAGGGGATGCAAGCAAAAGCATATCTGCCGGGATGCATAAAGAGCGCATCCGGAGATCAACACGAAGACACGCACCAATCAGAAAATGGGAAAGCCTGGGCAAGCCTGCTAAAAACAGTGCAACTTCTGGTAGAGGCCCTGCAATATCAATCTGACAAAATGGATACACAACTAACCCTAATAAATACTTTGGCAGTCTTTGTGGTTGCAATTGACAGCAAGCTAGGCACGTTGAACACCTCTCTGCAAAGCATCCAGGACTACGTCCTAGCTAACAGTCGAACCTGTGGATGCAGTCCCATTGTCGATAAATTAGCGACTCTCCCGACAATGTTGAGTGACTTATGTTCACAAATCAAAAAGTCTACAAATAACGGCCGTATGGAGCTATCAGCGGAACAATCCCTAAATGGAAATTATAAAGTCATGACAACTCATCCAAATGAAATCACTAAGGAAGAGAACTTATTGACCACGTTTAAACTAACACAAAACAATGGAAAAAACATGAACGGCAAAAAAAAATACACACCGAGCAAAGCGCCGGACACCCCAGGAGAGGATAAAGGGGAAAACAAAATGAATGCTAAACAGAGACGCGCACAAAAACGGAAAGGTCGGAATCAAAAACAAATTCATGATAAGAATGGTTTTTTGCGCCTCTTCGGGGCAACATCAACCCAAAAAGAAATAAATCATCACAATTCGCCCACACCAGAAATAACAAATATAAAAAGTACAAAAACAAAGGTGGGATTAATTCAAAAGTCCCCAATCAGGAACCAAGAATTCAGAAAGATAGAGCAATCTGGGGAAGCAGTGGATATAGAATCTACACAGCCACCTTCAGAAAGAAACAGCACTATAAATCGGCTGAAAAATATTGAGGTAGAAATTACGACGGGAATCCAATTGCATGACTTGAACCAGGAAGACATACCATCTGGCATTCCTCAAAATCTAAGTACAAATGGTCAAGTCACTGAGGGAAGTAAGGCAAACATGGTGAGCTTGGACAACCAGGAAATCAAATGTATGGAACTAGAGAACACAAGGGTGAGCCATTATTTCAATAGTCATGGTTCATAGGGTAATGGAGAATTCAAGGACCAGTCATTTCCCCCATAATGATGTGATTGACACACAAACATCTTCCTCCACAAATATAGAACAGCATCGGGGACAGCATCGTGAGGCACTCCCAGAGCCTAATCGAATTAGTTGGGAATTAAATCAGAGAGAATCGGCAGGAAGAGTGACGGAAGCTGAACAAAAGGCACAATTGAAAAGAGCAGAAGGGAACCTGCGGGAAATAGGAGGATGGCAGAATAATGCTGCCCTTCCACATACAAAGCAAAAAACTGACCCTAAAGGGATAAGCGGGAAGGAAACAAGTGCCCTATGGTTCATACCAGAATATACCTCTAAAGGTAGGTATGATATCATGAATCGAGGCAACATATTACATCTGCTATCCCACATTCTATCCCTAACTGAGATCAAGACAACTGACCTAGACTCAATAGAATTCATCAAATGCAAGGATTCCATGGCAGGAGAAAAAACGAGAGCAACATGGAGTTCACCTACAATTGCACAAAGAATACTTCTAGAAAGCGACCTTTTCAAGACCTGGGGGATAACCATTACCCCATACATCAAGCCAGGATATCCCGACTTGTTAATGCCAAAGCTCACAAGGGAAAACGAGGTGACTGCAAACAGGCCCACTACATCCGTGCTGAAACGAGCCATGGGGCAGTGTAAAATGAACAGGGCGCTCCCTCCAGCAGAACCTGAAACCTATTATGACTCCATCACACTGCAGAATTGGGATTCTGATATAAGATGGATCTCGAGAACAATAAATAACAATAAAAAATATTGACAACTTCCAGGTCTACTGCAACGGTCCGGTACAAAAGGGTCCATACGGATATGCTCATGGAATGTGAATGGATTGGCAAATAAATTAACTGATCTGGACTTTGTCACGCATATCAGGGCGTTTGATATTGTGGCGCTACAAGAGACCTGGCTGATTGACCCTCCTCATATGCAAGGATTCTTGCGTTTCTACACAAGTGCACTAACAGGGGCAAAATATGGACACCTCCAGGGAGGTCTGGTCATATATGTTGCAAGTACAATCAATCTTATCGTCCGTGAATTTGGTCCGACATCACCAGCAATTCTAGCGGTAAATTTATTCTCCCCAACTTCAACACATGTAATGGACACTAACATCATAATAATAAATGTTTACATTCAACCAAAACGAAAAAGCAAACTAGTAAAAGAAATGTGTAAATTTGTAGAAACATGTATTAGAGAAGGGCCTACAACTGACCTTATTCTTACAGGCGACCTAAACTTAAACCTAATGGGCTCCTCCTCGGACGAAGAAGTGTCCTTACAAAATACTATTTGGAACATCCCAATGCAAGGGAAACTTCACACATGCAAACAAACCAAGGCGGGACAGCTGGCCCTGGAGGAACTGGAACATCTAAACCTAAGAGCACTAAATGGCAGATCAAGAGGAGACAATCCCCCTGTAACAACACATAGCTCAACAAGAACAAACACGATACTGGACTATACTTTTGTCTCCCTAGAATTGTTCCACCAAATTATCTCATTCCAGTTGGGCGACAAAGGAGATAGCGATCACCAGCCACAAGAAATCGAGCTCAGAACAATTGTTCCTATGTTAGAGCGGTGCCGGGCTCCTCAAGGATCAGACTTCACCATTGACCTTAAAAGAATCAAACTCGGGACTGCCATAGATTGCAGAATGCTGGAAACTGCAAAAGAACACTTTGATTTGAGGGTTGGACAAGACGAAGTTAGGAAATGGGAAAACTTCACAAAAACTATGGCAGTTTATGCCACTAAGATCAAACCCCAAACCCAGCTGAGATTCGGCGGAGTGAAGACCATAGCACAAACCGCTAAGAAAGAAGCTACGAAGAACTCCATCTATCGCTCATTGAGACAGCTTCGGTGTAAGCCACATGATACAACACAATTAAACCTACTACGAAAGAACAAGGCACTATTAAAAAAACAAAAAAGGGATGCAAACAGAGAAGCAGAGAACGACCTCTGGGCAAAACTACATGCCGACATCAAACAAAATAACAGTGCGAGTTTCTGGAGAACCATTAACCAATTTATTCATCCTAACCACGATGGGATCTCTTCGAATATTTCAGAGGAAGTATGGGTAAAATATCTTTGGTCTCATTTCCATCAAGACGCATAGTTTAGTGTAAAGAGGAAAGTATTCTCGGATGTATCGGAAGGTCATACCATCAGCATGGCGTATGCAACAAGGAACTTGGAAGAAGACTTCTTAACTGAGGATTCGCCAACGAGCCGAATTATGATCATTAAAAGGCAAATAGGCAAGGGCAGGAGAGAAGGGGCACCCGGCCCAAATGGAATACCACCGGTACTCTACAAGCAAGAGTCAACTTTTTGGGCTGAAGCGCTAGAACCACTGTTTAAGGAAATAAGGATGACAAACACCTTGCCAGACTCTTGGAGAGGATCGATTATTTCACCAATTCACAAGTCAGGGGAAAGGTCAACTCCACAGAACTATCGGCTAGTGGCTTTAATGGACAACGAGGCAAAATGTTTTGCTGGAACACTACTAGAGGAACTTCAGGCATGGGCAAAAGAGAAATCCGCAATCCCATTAAACCAGACTGGATTTGCGAAAGCAGTGGGGACAACTACAAATATAATAACAATGGCAATGCTTTTTGATAAGGCTGAAACTGCAAGGAGGCCTCTGCATCTATGTTTTATCGATTATAAAGCAGCCTTTGATCACGTCACCCGTAACAGACTATGGTCCAAATTGCATAGCTGTTGGCTTCCCCAGCCCCTTTTAAACTTGCTGATAAACCTGCATACTGACACTTGGGTTCAGATCAAGTTGGGCGATGGATCATTCCTGTCGAGACGTATATTAACGGACAAAGGGCTCAAACAATGATGTGTTTTAGCACCTACACTTTTTAACTTGTTTATAGCTGATCTTGTACCGATAATAAATGCCTGTAACTCACACGCTCCAAAATTGGGAGACATCTTATTGCCATGTCTCCGATATGCGGATGATATAGTCCTGATTAGCCAAACGAAAGTAGGCCTTCAACATCTTATAATCGCTACACAGGACTATTCCAAAGCAAATGGCCTAACGATAAATCTGGACAAAACAAGAACCATGACGGTCAGTTAAAAAAGGGAAAAATTTGCGGCATGGTTCTGGGGGGAGACCCGAATTGAGGACACTTTGGAATATAAATATCTTGGCGTGGAGATAGATAAAGGTGGCCGATTTCTTGCACAGAGGAACAGTATTAGGCATAAAGGTTTGGCCCTGGCCACTTCTTTAAAAGCTTTGAACTCTAAACTAAACGGCCCATCTATTTTGCCTATAGTGCAGGTGGTTCGTGCAAAGCTACTGCCAACAATTACATATGGCAGTGAGGCGCAGAAAGGAAGAGATGCCAAAATACTTGACTCCACAGTATCAACTACGTATAGGGTCCTATTTGGGCTGCCTAAATATACTTCACCCTCGCAAATCAGACTCGAGTTCGGCATACAGAAGCAATCTATCGCAAGACAAGGGGCATACATCATTACCTGGGATAAAGTACTGAAAGCCCCTCCAGGAACTTTAAATGAACAGCTATGGAAGGAGATAGAACGCCACACCACTTCACCTGCAGCGAGTTTTCTGAAAAATGGCTTACTAAAATTGGGATTGAACCAACCCTGGGAAACACCTACAAATACCAGTGTCCTTAAGAAACTGGTTTGGAGAACAGTCAAATATCTCTCATGGCTGGAGGATAAAGCCTCACTCTCAGAAAGGGCTCACGGATGGATGACTCTGAATACCTACCGTGAGCCAGTCGCTTAAAAGTACTTCAACCTATTCATCGAGGCACTCGCCAAGGGTGTCCGCTTTCCCCTCTCCTTTTTGCGCTTGTCGTCGAGCCCCTAGCCATCGCTATTCGTCGCCACCAGACTATACAGGGTATTCGCATGGGGGGCGCTGAGCACAAAGCCTCTCTTTTCGCAGACGACTTGCTTCTATCTCTGTCTTCCCCCTCGACATCCCTCCCGGCAGTGGCTGAGCTTTTGAAGTCCTTTGAATTTGCTTCGGGCTATCGGATTAACCTTGCCAAATCTCATGCCCTCAATCTGACACTTTCGCCCTCGGAGGTTCAGGGTTTGCGGGATTTGCTCCCGGTGCAGTGGATGGACGAGTCTATCCGCTATTTGGATCTTGACTTGCCCCTAATCTCGCTTCTTTGTCCTCCTCTAACTGGCCTAGATACCGGAGGTCCATTCGTGATGAAATTCATCGCTGGGAAGGCCTCCCCCTGGCGTGGCCCGGACGCCTTAATGCCGTCAAAATGTCTCTTCTCCCTAAGATTCTATATTTATTTCAATCTCTTCCTACCCCTATACCGCGCGCTGACATTTTGGCTCTCCAATGGGATCTTACCAAGTTCATATGGGGGAAGTCCCGCCCCCGCTTCTCCCAGAAATTACTTATGCTACCCAGGTCTCGGGGTGGCTTGGTCTGCCACAACCTGCTAGACTATTATTGGTCCTGCCATCTCCGGTTTATATCGGAATGGATTGTCCCTGAAAGCGAAAAACACTGGTTCCACATGGACCGTGCGGTGGCCTGTAGACCGCTGTGGGACCTGGCGTGGCTTCCACGCGGTGCACGCCCATGCAGTGCCTACATAGCGACTCCGACGAGAACGGTTTTGGAAATCTGGGATCACTTGGCGCTTTCCCAGGGCCTTACGACTTTCCCTTCCCCTAACACTCCCCTGACACTCAACCCTGCCTTTCCTCCTGCTCTACAATCTCAGAGCTTTGCGGCGTGGACAATAGAAGGTCGACGAGTGATTCAGGACTTCTTTGAGGGTCCGGCTCTCCGTTCTTTTGATCAATGCAAGCAATTCTTCCGCCTCACAGATAGCGCACGCATACAATATTGTCAAATACGTCATTGGCTATCTTCCCCGGGGTACTCCCAGGGGGTGACTCGTCAGCTCACTCCTTTTGAGGCTCTCGTGCGCAGATTCGAGGGCTCACAGGGCTTAATCTCTAAAAGCTACTCTGTCCTTCAAAACTCTCGACAGCTTCCTCCTCACGGCTATCAGGTGCGCTGGGCTTCCGATTTGACAGCTGACATCCCCCCGAAGGCCTGGGACCGCCTATGGACGGACATTCCTAAAGTATACCGTAGCATTTCTCAGCGCAAATCCGCTTACAAATTAATGACCCGGTGGTACTATACCCCCACCCGCCTGCACCAGATGTTTCCGGACACCCCGCCAACGTGTTGGCGTTGTCAGACGGAAAGGGGGGACTTCCTTCATATTTGGTGGTCATGCTTGAGCCTTCTCATGTTCTGGAAGGAGGTCCTCAACCATATTAGGGAGGTAGTGGGTTTCTCGATTCCCTCAGATCCGGCCCTGGTGATCCTGGGCATTCGTCCGGGTACACTGAAGGCCATGCCTACGTCCCTCTTGTATTTAATCCTCCACTTACTGGGTGCTGCGCGACAGACTGTCGCCTCCTGCTGGAAACGACCTCATCCCCCTCCCATTGCAGCATGGTTTCTCCGTCTGTGGGATGTCTTGTCTTTAGAGCTCCTCACGGCCCGTCTTGCCCACGCGGATACACGCTTTAGCCGCATCTGGCGTCCACTTATACAATTTCTCACTAGCACTGCTAACTCACGCCTGATGCCCCCTCCGGCTGCGGGCCCTTCAGTTATTTGACGACCCCTTAGTACCCTTCCAGCGGGGTGAACGACCAGCTACCCCGGAGTAAGCTGTGTGTCTGATGGAAGTTGACCCCAAGGGCCTTTTGCCCTCTGGGCATTGCCTGTATCCCACGCCCGTCCCTTCCCCCCCACCTCTCGGGCGCATCCATATCTGTCCCTTCTTCTTTTCTTCTTATCTTTGGCGGGTCTCTCCCTCCACTGTTCTTTTCTTTCTCTTCGTTGTTTCTTTAAGTCTTGGTCCTTCTTATGCTTTCCTTTTGGTTTCATATTGTTTTTGAGTTTACACATGACGTAATGTGTTATTATTACTGCAGAATGTGCTATGGTTTCTGAGAGAAGGGGGACCCTGGCCTTGCTTAGATTTTGTTAACTTTGTCTTTCTGGGTGGTGGGGGGGGAGGTTTCTTTGTGCTTTGAATAGGTGGCTATTGGACTCTAACACTGGACTATGTGACTTTGACTAGGGCCACCTTCGAATTTTTTTTTCCTCTTTCACGTTTGTCTCCAAGAGTGAGATGTAAGTCCTTTTTCTTTTTATAGCACCCCCTATTGTCTGAGACAGCGTTCAGCTTCATCTGCAATTGGCTTTGTATTTTCACCTTGCTTGTTGATTGCTGGGTTTGTTTGTTACTCTTTATCCCCGCAGTCGGCTCCTCCCCCACCCTGGTGCTTCTGATTTTGTGCTATGAGTCACCCCTCCCTGTTTTCCTCCCCCTTCTTCTCTTTTGTTGTGTTTTTTGATTATATTCAATAAACAGATTTCAAACAAAAAAAGTACTTCAACTTGGGTTATGCCAAGTATATAAAAATTAGCTTTATGAAGTATAGACTTGGTCTGATACCCTGCATACAGCATCTCCCACCCTGGCTAAAGGAGAAGGCGGGCCCTATGTGCTGCTTATGCGGTTCAGCACCGGAAGATCTGCTGCATCTACTATGTTCCTGCAAAGAACTTCTACAAGAACGGAGACAACTATTGAAAGGCAAATTTAATCAGCGAGGGGTACGAACCAGGAGGCAGGCAGTTCTGGCATGTTTTACACCAAGCGACCCACAATTGAACTGTTCCTTGGTAAAGTTCTTGAGGATATGCGAAAAGAAAATGCCGAAAAATAGTATTTGAAAAAATTAAACCGCATACTCAACTCAGCCACATGGAAAAATGCAGGATCAGGAGGAGCTCATTGTTAAGTACTAATGAGCCCTATTTTTGAGCTGTAAGCACTGCATTCATACGTATAAATATTTTATATATAAATGAAAGCATGGACTTAAATCAGATACCTTGAACAATAAATGAGATGAGCACAGTCGGACATTATGTGGCCAAGATATTGACATTGGATTTGTAAATTTGTATAATTATAATATAGTTTAAAAAAAAAAAAAAGATTTTTAAATATAATGCTTTTAGAAGTATGGAGTTTTATACGTATATACTGTTTTGAAATGAATTTTTTTTGCATTGCAATGGTTTTAACAAACTATGCAAATAAATAAACTTGAACTTGAACAATGGAGGACTTCAGGAAAGTGCCGCTGCTGGAAGAGGAGGAAGTGTCTGGGAATCCAAACGTGGATTCTTGAAGAGGAGTACCTGAAAGCAGAGGGGACAGAGTCTATGTCACTCGGAGTGACCAGGAGACTTGGAAGACGATTGCCCTCCGATGTCGGGTGCTTCAGGATAGATGACGGTGACCTCGACTCTACAGCTGTGAGGACCAGGCGACGCTGAGGAAGACCAGGACCCGGATACGAGATGTCCCACAAAGGATGTCGATCGCTGAGGGGTCGGTGTCTGGCGGGAGCACCAACAAGCCTTGGCAAATGCAACCCACGCAGGAAGTCAAGAAGGTGCACTTGGGACCTGCAAGGTCCAGGAGACTCACCACAAGCAGGGGAGTCAGGGCAGCGCCCGAGCAATCAGGGGAGCCCAAGGAAAACAAAGATGACCCTCAATTGGACCCACAGGCCGGAGGCACAGGGATCGCGAGAGGACCTCGAGCAGCTCACAAAAAGAAGCAGGCCACGGTGCCCACGAGGCGATGTGGCTGAAGATCTTGGTGGAAGAAGTTGCCGGAGGATGGGGCTACTTGGAGTCCAATGCACTTGTTGCAAAGTTGCCAACAAGCATATGCACTTGCAAAAGTACGCAGTGCACAGGGGTTTGGTTAATGCAGCCCCCACGAGGAATTCTGACCTCAAACTTGGTGAGAGGGCAGCTCGGGCCTCGGGAGACGTAGATAACCACCACCTGTGTTGTTGAACTCTTCGGAGTCCGCAGGAGCTTGGGATCAGCAGACCGGTCAGCAGTGTTGAGGTGTCTACAAATGTAGGGGAGTGACTCCTTCACTCCAAGGGAGATTACTTCGGTTGTCCTTTATGCTTCACAGGCCTTGGATGGTTCCTGTTTGATGCACAGGAACAGACGATGCAGCAGACTGGAAGGGAGACAAAGTCTTTCCCAAACGAAGTCCAGCGAAGTCCGTAGTGCCCGGATGGTAGAAGTGCAGTGGTTTCAGTTCTGAATCTTATCCCACGACGAATCTAGGGACCTACACCCAGGTAATCCCTTAAGTACCCTAGGGAAAGGTTGGGAAGATTCAGGAGACCCTCCCAGGGGAGGGTCTGGACAGTGGGGAGGTTACTCCCATGTCCAGTTTCGTGCCAGAGCGGGAGCCAACGGCTCCCAGGACTGGTTTGAACTGGACTATGCACAGGGACACCAAATGTGTCCCTCATGCAGACTTTCAGGCACTGGCAAGCGCACCCACCCAGCCCTAATGCACTAAATCCTGTCTGGGAGGTAGTCACACCTCCCTGTTACAGGATGCCTTTTGTTCTGCCTTCCCCTGCTCGAGCTTGGCTCAGCAACAGGAGGGCAGAAATGTGTCTGCGGTCGGCAGTAACCATTTTGTGCTGTCCGGGACTAGATGGCTGGTACCGGGAACAGCGAGAGCCTAACGGAGGGCTCTTCCAGTGCTTGGAATCATACCTCCACACCGTTTACGGTGTGGGGGTATGATTCCAACATGTTTGATGCCAAACATGATAGGATTCATTGCAGCTGTTTTCGAGATGGTCATCGTATGGTCACGCGATGCCCCTCTATATAGTATATGGCTGCTTCACTGACAACCCGGGAGAATGGACTCCGTAGGCTGCAGGGGTGTCCTGCTCATGCAGGGGCGCCCTCTCACTTAGAACCAAGCACCTTGCCCTCAGGATTGTAAAAGGCCTGCTATAGGGGTGACTTATAGGTTTTAAGTGCAGTGACCCTTAGATATAGTAAACCTAACTTGCACAGGCTCCAATGGCAGGCCTGTAGTTCCATTTTGAATGGTCTCTCATGGGTGGCATAATACATGCTGCAGCCCATGGGAGACCTCTGGGGTACCTATGCCCCTGGGTACATGGGTACCATATACTAGGGACACTGACAAGGGTACCCCAGTATCCAATCTGGGATGTCCCTAAGTACCGAACACAACAATTTAGGGAGAAAGCAGATAGACTGGGGTCCTGATTAGCAGGATCCCAGTCAGACTAGTCAAAACACAGCTTAATACCAGGCAAAAAGTGGGGGTAACCATGCAGAAGGATCCTACCTTCCTACACCGCCTCTGTTTCCAAAATTCTTTGATGAAAGATAATTCATTAACATATGTAACAAAATGTTCAACCTTCGCACAATGCCAGCAAATAGTGTCTTTTAACTGTTAAGCATCATGCGTGTTTTAAGGTGACCATTCACTTGATAAAATATACATTTTAAAAAATTGCATTTTGATCAGGCATTGTTGCATATTCTAAATCTACATCAGGACTAAATGAATTAAAAGTATATTTACCTTTATTTTATTAGAGATTCCAAATACAATAGACAACAGTAATATTAGCAATTCGTTTTTTATTAACAATCTAGACATACTACAACTATTAGTCTTTATGACCAGAACCTGCCTTTCCCTTTGTCTCGTTGTAAACGAAAAAATATGTATATTTATTCCCTAAAGTTTGATACATTCATTCTCATAATACATTTATACCGTTTTGACACTCAACCTAGGTTACTTATATTTACAGTTGATTGAGTAAATAAACAATGTTAGGAACTTTGACCATTTTCACACTGTTTCCCCTTTAAACAACCAAACTCCATTCTTTCTCTTTGCTCTTAGATATATTTTTACTAAACTGTCTAAACTATAGCAAAGGGCAGTTTTCTTTCAATCAGTTATGTAGCTTAGATTCCTTTAGGGTGCAAATGAATTGGAGCACCAGAGTACTGGATTCACCCTTAAGGTAACATTTCTTCTTTAAGCTTACGTAGAGAAATGATTATGCCCAGCAAATAGTATGTGTGGTAATATCAAGACTTTTTCAGTTTCAGATGTCTTTAAAAACCATTTCACTAAGAAATCGACAAATGAAAATACGAAAAGGACAATTTCTAACAATTTTTTAATGTCCGACGATGAAGACGAGCCACAGAAGATGTCCTTTCTAAAAAGTAAAAACCTGATTGATTCCTATGAAGATAATGAGTGGGAACACAAAAATAATGAAAATAAACCACCTTCCAACCAAGATCTCAGGCCTGAAGGTGGGGAACAGAAATCTTCATTCTTTTCTGAACACCAGAAATACAATACATCAGTTATTCAAGATGAGGGGATGCCAAACCTGTGCCTGTACCCAAACCAAGAGATTACAAAATTAAATCTTCACAACCAGGTAAGATTTGCTATTTTTGTATTTCTTCCGTAAGACATACATACACCTTTTAGTGTTTGTTTTCAGTGAGCAAGTTGTCTATGAATGCAACTATAAAAATTATAAATAATTTAACCCTCAAAGCAAGTTATAATGAACCAAATTCAAGCATGCATATGAAGGTGGCAATCGTATCTCAGTACATCATTTTTTCAAAGAAAAATTTATTTGGACATGTAATTGTCAAGATATGACTTTTGTTTACTATGTGATCTCTAAAATGCATTGGGTTTAAGGGATGCGTGCACTGCGGGATTCAGGTGTTGATTTAGCTTGATATCAGAATTTGCTTGTTGATATTTGTTTAGAGCACACAAAAAGGGGATACTGTCAAGAAAGGTGTAGATTTCTGGTGAAAGTGGATTCCATATGTGAGTTAGCTGCTGGAGTGAGTACATTTTAAGATTTTGGGATTTATGGAGCACTGAATTTTCTCTGCAATACACAATCCTCACATGCCCCCTGGAGACGTGGTGTTTGCCAAAGAAGTGTGAAAATGTACGAAGTTGAATATTTTATAGATCAGAGAGGCTAACTGTGAGAGTGACAGTAGACCCGTCCACAAGTGCAGTAAATAGAGTCATCCTGAAAATAACCATGTACTTCAGAGTTTACGCATCAGTAACATTTACTTTACCAACACCCAGTACACTAGCACCCTTCTTTACTTTCCATCCATTTCTCTACCGTTTTAAACACATTTTGTTCACACAGTGCCTCATTTTATGGAGCCTCGCCAACATTTTGCATAATATTTTTGAATGTTTTTAAGCGAATTAGGTATAATGTTCTTCCTAAAAATGCTAGTTTTTTCAGATGTAGTGCTGTTTGGAACATGATAATGCTCTTTACCAGTGGACAGGAGTAGCATACACCTTGACTGCTATTCAATCGTCAGGGCATAAAGTATAGCTTTTGCTACTCTTCAGCAAGAGTGATCCAGCATCCCACAGAAAAAGCTAACATCTCTGTGTTCCAAAATACTATTCTTCATGATGTTGATCCCAGGATTGAAGATGCGAAATACTCTGAGAATGAAACAAATGTTTCACAGTCTTGGCAAAAAGAGGATACTGATGTTCCCTACATTTATTGACAAAAAGTGTTATCTTTGCTCTCTCTTACCTTTAACGAGGCGTAAGGCACCACTTTCACCAATATAATTGATTTTTGCTACCACATCGTTGATAGTTGTTTATGAAATGTTGTTGAGCTTCTTATTTACTTTTTCTGGTTTAGAATATTGCTGCATTTTTACGAAAAAAACTCCTGGGATTTACTGTGTTGCATAACCGCGACTTATGCTCATATGTTATACAATAGTGCAGTTGCTCTCTTTGTAGTTAGCATCAGGGTTATCACCCTCTTCTTCTTTGTGTGTTTTGAAAGAAAAAAACTAATGAAATTTGCACAAAACAGCAGCAGCAACAGGCGAATCTTCTGTATAGATCATACAGAGGGAGAGGTAGAGGTCGCCTGCGAGGCTCAACTCGTCAGCAAGTATCCTCCTCCTCCTCCTCCTCTTCTCCTGTTCCTCCAACTGGTACCGCAGGAAGGCAGCTCTAGATCCCCATCTTAGAGCATGTTGGTCCCGTGGGAGGTCGGGTGTCCCATTTTCTACAAAAGTGGAGATCTCTGAGTTTTGGATCTCGTAGAAATTGGATACGCCCTTCCTTTCCGGGAGTTTCCCCCTCCTTTCCCCCCTCGCCAGGGCTGGTGCTCGGAGGACCATCTGTTGCTCCTGCAACAAGAGGTTCTGTCTTTACTACAGAAATGTGCGATAGAGATTGTTCCGGAGCAGGAAAGGGGTCAGGGATGCTACTCCCGGTATTTTCTGATCCCCAATGAGGACGGGCGATTGAGACCGATCCTAGACCTCAGTATCTTGAATTTTTACCTCAAACAGGAGAAATTCAAGATGTTGACCCTAGCGCAGGTTCTTCTGGCGCTGCAGCAGGAAGACTGGATGGTGTCGATCGATTTACAGGATGCGTATTTTCACATTCCCATCCAGAAGTCGCATCGGAAGTATCTCCGTTTTTCGGTGGGATCTCAACATTACCAGTTTGTGGTCCTTCCGTTCAGTCTTGCATCCGCTCCAAGGGTCTTCACGAAGGAGATGGTGGTGGTAGCGGCACATCTCTGAAGATCAGGTATTCTTGTTTTCCCCTGTCTGGACGACTGGCTGCTCAAGGCAAAGTCGCCAGAGATGGTGCTGCATCACCTGCAGGTAACGACGCAACTGTTGTTCGACTTGGGTTTTTTGATAAATGTCCCCAAATCTCACCTGGTGCCCTCTCAGCGCAACCTGTTCACAGGGGCAGTACAGGACACTGTGAGTCGTGCCTTTTTGCCTCCACAGAGAATCCTAGACATTCAGACTTTGCTTCCAATTTTTCAAGATGGAGCATCTGCTCCAGTCCTGAAGGTCTTACGCCTGCTCAGTCTGTTTGCTTCCTGTATACTGTTGGTCAGCCATGCATGCTGGCACATGAGGGCACTCCAGTGGTGCCTCAGCATGCAGTGGTTTCAACACAACGGAGATCTCAGGGAGGTGTTCAAAATCTCCAGAGACACTGCGGCGGATCTGTAATGGTGGAGTGTTTCGGACAACCTCTCGCAAGGGATGCCGCTTCAGCCTCCTCCTCCTCCGGTGGCCACAGTGATAATGGATGCTTCCTCTCTAGAGTTGGGAGCTCCTCTGGGGGATCTTGAGGTCAAGGGTCTTTGGTCTCCAGAGGAAAGATTGCTTTACATCAATCTTCTAGAACTGCGGGCGATACGTTTGGCTTTCAAGGCCTTCCCTCCTTTTGCGGTCAGTCAGTTCAGGTCCTGACGGACAACACTACCGTGATGTGGTACATAAACAAACAGGGAGGTGTAGGGTTGTATTGCCTCTGCAGAGAGGCTTTGCGACTCTGGTCCTGGGCTCGGGGCCATCAGATTTGCATGATTGCAAATCATTTGGCCGGAGAACTGAATGTGCGCGCGTACAGTCTCATTCAGCAGTTTTCCGCTGATCACAAGTGGCGTCTTCATCCGGAGGTGGTCCATCACATTTTCAGCATGTGGGGGTTTCCTTGGTTGGACCGGTTTGCCACTCAGGAGAATGCGCACTGCCTGTCGTTCTGCAGTCTCCAGTATCCGATGCGGGAAGCGTTGGGGGGCGCGTTTCAGCTAGACTGGGACTCACAGCCTCTTTACGCGTTTCCTCCCTTACCCATCATTCCTTGAGTTCTGAGGAAGATTTGCCAAGACCGGGCCCAAGTCATATTGATCGCTCCGGACTGGCCAAGAAGGGTGTGGTACACAGACCTCCTTTACCTCTCATCGCACCCTCCGCTCCGTCTCCCTCTCAGGGCAGATCTCCACTCGCAGTCGCAGGGGCAGGTTCTACACCCCCACCTCCAGAGCCTGTACCTTCAAGCCTGGGGATTGAATGGGGCAACCTGAGTTCTTTCTCTCTCCCGCTGGATGTGGTGGATGTTATTTTATCAGCCAGAAGACACTCCACCAAATCTGTTTACTCCAGTAGGTGGGCCAGGTTTGTAAAATGGGGTGGAGAGAGACCGATTGATCCTTTACAAGCTCATTTGTCTGATATTCTCAGTTTCTCGCTTTCCCTGGCTCAACAGGGTTGTGCAACAGCAACAGTTAAAGGCTTCTTGTCTGCCTTGTCAGCCTTTCTTTGCTTACCAGACCAACCCTCTTTGTTTAAATCTGCTATAGTTATGAGATTTATTAAGGGTCTCACTAATAGGTTTCCTCCCACTCCATTATCATGCCTCAGTGGGATTTGAATTTAGTCCTCACTTTCTTGATGGGGTCTCCCTTTGAACCCCTACATAGCTGTCCATTGAGATTTCTAGCATTTAAGACAGTTTTTCTGATTGCAATTACTTCTGCCAAGGGGGTTAGTGAGCTGCAGGCCCTTAGCTCTAAGCCCCCTTTTATCTCAATTCATGTGGATAGAATGGTTCTTAGGACCAGAGCTGCTTTCCTGCCGAAGATGGTCACTCTCTTCCACCTAGGACAATCTATCACTTTACCCACTTTCTATCCTCCCCGTCACCCTTCCAAGGAGGAGGAGAGAATTCACTGCCTGGACCCCAAGAGGGCAGTCAGCTTCTACCTGGACAGGACTAAGGACTTCAGGTTGGATGACCAGCTCTTCATTGGATATGTGGGTAAGATGAAGGACAAGGCTGTCCACAAGAGAACACTGTCCAGGTGGATCATCCTCTGCATCAAGATCTGCTACACCTTGGCCAAGAAGGAGCCTCCTGAAGGTATTCGAGCTAATTCTACCAAAGCTAAGTCTTCTTCTTTGGCTTTAGCTAGAAGTGTCCCTGTTGTAGACATCTGCAAGGTGGCAACTTGGGCCTCCCTCCACACTTTTGCGAAGCATTACTGCTTAGACTCGGAGGTGAGGAGGGACGGCCACTTTGCACGTTCTGTGCTGCAAGATCTTTTGGTATAAGTAGGCAGGCACCCTCCTCCGAGAGCTTGGGGATTCAATTCAAAAGGTGAGGAATCCACAGGCAGATGTATCCATCAGAAGAACAAGTTACTTACCTTCAGTAACGCTTTTTCTGGTGGATACAGTATCTGCCTGTGGATTCCTCACTGACCCACCCGCCTCCCCGTTGCCTGCCTGTTTATACCGAAAAATAATTGGCATGAAATTCATGTATTTTATTATTATTTGAAATAATGTGATGCTTGTCACTAGGAAATGTCTATATTTTAGAATTTCCAGTTTCTTTCTTTAAATTGTATACTGTGCATACTTGTGGAAATGTTATCGGTTCCCCCGTTCGCCTTGAAGGCACAGAAAAAATGGGTGGAATTGACTTCAGCACGCTGACGAGGTCTTCTTATGGCTCCGATGACGTTGTGCAGGGTCGCGAGCAGAGCCGTTCCATTGTGACGTGCTCATCAACGCAGGAGAGCTATGGAGAAAAGTTTCTGTGGAATGCTGCGCAAGGGGTAATTCAAAAGGTGAGGAATTCACAGGCAGATACTGTATCCACCAGAAAAAGCATTAACAAAGGTAAGTAGCTTGTTCATATATATATGTGTGTATGTATATATGTGTGTGTGTGTATAGATATGTGTGTGTGTGTATATGTGTGTGTGTATATATGTGTGTGTGTGTGTGTATATATATGTGTGTATATATGTGTATATGTGTGTATATATGTATATGTATGTATATGTGTGTATATATATGTATGTGTGTATATGTATAGATATGTGTGTGTATAGATGTGTGTGTGTGCGTATATATGTGTGTAGATATATATGTGTGTATATATGTATATGTATGTATATTTATATATGTATGTGTATATGGATATGTATGTATATATATGTATGTGTGTGTATATATATATCTATGTATGTATATATGTATGTATGTGTGTGTATATATATATCTATGTGTATATATGTGTATATGTATATATATTTCAACACACCCGTTCACTTTTTGAAACGGGCACCAACACTCACATGTTTGCATCCAGATGGCTTTTATTGTGGTTCAAGGTGACACTTTTTGACCGTCTCTGCTGTCTTTTTCAAATGTACCTATATATGTATATGTATGAATTATATATGTATATATGTATGTATTTCACACGATCTCCTCCTGCTCCAAAGTAGACAAGGGGACACAGCGGGGGTTTTCAGGATACAATTTAATTAGATAACGGCATAACGCGTTTCGGCGATAAGCCTTGCTCACATGCCTTTTGACACCTGGCTGGTGATCCAGCGCGGCTAATATAACTTGCTCCTTAGGACACCAATCCAGAAAAAACACCTACACAACCTTTGTCATTTAAAACTTATGTCGGTGGGGCCCATGACACCGCATACATACATTCATTCAATTTCTGGATTAAACACTAAGGAGCATGAGCTGCTGGACGAACGGGATACCTTGTTAAATTTGACAGAATAATAATCTATACATTATATACATTATCTTCGGATCCTGTCGGTTCTAAACATCAAGGTACTCCACTATTCGGTCGATGGACCAACTAGTAGAATTAGTTGATGGTGATTAAGACCAGCTCAATCACAATTAAAACCTTTAACTTTTATTAATCATAAATCTATTAAGAACCACAGACTCCTTTTAGAGTTAGAATATAATTTTATCTAAAATTCTTCAAGCAAATAAGTGAAATTCTTTATTATGCAAAACATTTAGAAATATCAATAAACATTTTAAGAAAGCTTTTTAGGAAAAGTGAGAAATTATGCATTACCCTCGGCCATGGGGCGATGACAAGAATGGTTCACCAAAGGAAGATGAACCGCAGATCACAGGATAGGACTCCCAAACTGACTGATTGTCCCGCTAACCTCCTCGGACGCACCTCCCGGGTAAATTCCCGCAACGGTCTCGTTCCTTCCCCAGTCAAAGTTCAAAGTCCAAAGTGACAGAGTCTCTCGCAGTATCAAGGTGGAAAATGAAAAACAAGCCTTATTCACAACGTAAGAGCAGACTCTCTTATACCCTATTTTCTGGCTCTCTACACTTAAAAGTTGCAATCTTTAGGGGCAAGAATCACGCTAATTGGTCCATTGGAGGGGTGGTGATGGTCACCTCATCGCCCTCCTTGTTCGAACCGGTTTGGGGACAATAAAGCATACAATAAGTCTCATGATCGCAGTGTCAAAAGTAGTCCAATTTGTTAATCCATTTTGTAACGATCTTTGATGGTCACACATTAGTTCATCCATTGTCACTCGGCTTTTTCCCATCAGTTCCCAGGAATATATGCTGAACACTTGGCACGCTCCTCGTTGCAGGTCAGATTGGCCTTGACATCTCTCACTCCGAGCACAGGCCGCATACACGTGACTGGAGCATTCATTCTGCGTCTGCGTAGGGACCATCTTATTCAACGCATGCGATCTCGTCCTTTACAGCGGCCATTTTAGAAGCATGGCCTAGCAGGCCCGAACGAAACTAATAAAAACAAACACAATAGAAATTAAAATATTGAAAATAAGCCTTTCTGTTTACCACCCGCCATTCTAAAGACCTGTGTTAGATATTACCTAGCAGAAGCAACATTTAAAGCCATTTTACTTACCATCTGCATTCTTTGCCACAATGCAATTTTACTACGCAATACAAATCATGCAATTTCCTCTATTTACTACGCAAATCACAATACTAGTTTTATTTTGCTTCACATTTGTAAGTAAATTAGATTTTTGCACAAATCAGCATGTTGCCCACGTGTACTGTTTAATAAAGGGTTTGCATTTGTTGGTTAGTTCATGCGTTTCAAACGGTTAGTATCATTAATCATTATGAGGTCATTAACTTCCAAGGGGTACAAAATTATTTTGTTTCCCCTGCTCCATCAATTCCCCCCTTTGGTGATTTTTAACATCACCACAAAAACCTATCCCTACAAATTTATCAGATAAATGTTTCTTGTCCACTTGTATTTGTTAATTTAGACAACCGTGTTCTTTTCATCTTGTCTTTTATACCTTTTGTACATGTTCTCTTTAAACTCTTCCAATTCTATCTCTCCCATCTCCCGTTCTCTTTCTTTATTTTTCTCATTTTCTCTTTTTACTTTATTTTGTCTTTTTCTTCTTTTAATACACACATATGCTAATCTCAATAATAGCATTTTTACTATTACTATAGTCACTGGAATTAGTATTTTCCCAATAAGAGAACTACCTATTTCGGTGAACCATTTCTTCATTGAGGAAAAACTCTTACCAAGTCTCTCCCAAGCACCTTCAACCTCCAGTGGGGCAATTTCTTTATGCAAATCAGTAATGTTCTTTATATACTTCTGTATATTCTCACTTTTGTCTGGAATGTAAGTGCAACAATGTTGTACCTTCAGCATTCCACAGACTCCACCCTCTTTTGCCAAAAGAATGTCAAGGGCAAGTCGATTTTGCATTACCATAGCTCTCATAGCAACCATTTCGGTATTTACCATCAAGAACCCTCCAGCAGTATTCGTTGATAAACGATCTACTACTGTAGACAATTTCCGAATCTTGTATGCATTCAAAGATATACCCACTGCTGGTATCAATGCTCCAAAAATGTCACCTATTATCTCTGAAAAGCTTTCCCTTCTCCTACGGGTTAATGGTTCACCTATCTCGTGAATTCCTTTAGTTCCTCTTTCCAAGTGAAAAATATTTGGAAAGACCAGGCCTAGATAGCATGTTCCGTACTGATCCAGCGGGTTATTAGCAACAAGTGGAGAGGTGTGGTGCAGCGGCCAGAGCAGCTGATTTCGGAGCACAGGGTTCACGGTTCGATCCCCGGCTCCGGCGGCAGCTCAGCTCAGCACCATGTGACTCTGGGCAATAGCTCACTTAATTTCCATTACGGTCCCCAGCGCCTTGAGACCCGTAAGGGTGAGTAGCTGTGCTATATAAAAACGGACTTACATTTTTTTTTTTTTACATTAAGCATTCATACACTGAATACTCACCTGGGCCCATTCATTCATACTAACTAATAATCACCGCTGGTGGGAGTCAGTTGTACTCTTTTATCAAATCCCTGCTACCAATTACCTTTCTTGATTGAAGAGTAATGACTTACCAATGGACCTTTGATAACGGGGGGTAAAATGAGATCATACAAATACAATTTCATAAATACCTGAAATAACCACTGACTCAGAAAGTTTTAAAATGTTTATCTAAAATTATTTGGCAGAGTAAATTACAATTCACATAATACTTAATCGCATATCAAGGAGGAAGCATAATGTAGTCACCTATTAATCACAAATGACGACCCCTCAGAAAGGAGAAGATAGAGACAGCAGTACAAACTAAAGATTACGCATTATAGTTACCTAAAGGTGTGAAAACCAAACCCCTTGGCCAAGGAGTTGGAAAAGGGTCCCCAGGATAGAATGAAGACCAAGACCTCCGGAACGGATTCAGAACAGGATAGATGACCTCTCTACCAACGACGCCAGCGCCGTTCCCCTCTCTGACACTTGGTTCCTCCTCGGTTCTTCCGTGTTTTCCTCTAATAGAGTCCGCCGCCCCCACCTCAGGACCTCTTTGGACAGCGGTTCAGTCTGCAATCGATCAGCTCTCGTCTGTGGCAGCATCTGAGCCTAAGTGCTCCAGAATCTCGCACTCCTCTCTGCTAGCTAATTAGCTAATTCTATATCTATTATACCCTTCTATGCCCATGTACCTCCCATTAATGTTTCAAAATTATGGGCCCACTAATTCTGATTGGACAGGCACAGGGGGTTGATCCTCACACCATGTCAAATTAGTTCAATTTTCTTAAGCCCATTGTCTTTAAAATACCGCCCCTCTCAATTAATACATTTGCTTTATTTCACACCCGTTTCACACCATGACTTTTACAAAATATATACAAAATTTATCATTTTATTAAGACATTTTAGTCGAGCTCTGAAGGTGATCAGCGGGTCATGTCCTTGGACATCTTCCAAGTTGACTTCATCGCTTTGCTTTGTTAGTTTTCAGAGCGCATGCGCAGGTCACATGGCTCTCAAGCTGCTGTTTAGCCAACCCAGGCCCACTTTACGAACTAATAGAAAATTAAAGAAGAAACATATTAATAATCACAAATAAATGTTTTCACTGTATACCCCCTACTTCTACTCTACTCCCATTTAATTATAAATGTCTATCCCGCATTAATAGCTTTAGAATACCACGCTATTAATTGCAGCAATGCGAAAGCTTTAGCATGTGAGAACATTAAGCGGCCATTTTAGCATACACTGCGCAGAAGCAAAAGATTCCCTCCAAGCAAAGAAAGACGTCATACCACGTGACATGGTTGACACATGCGCAGTAGAATTCCCGCGCTTTAGTGGCCATTTTGGATTAGACAAGGATTACTTATTAGTGGAAAACACATAGGCAAGCCTCTTCTAGATAAAAATGTTGTGTTTGCACATTATTAATAAAGACATTACAAGGTTTTAATACAAATTAATTAATACTGTGAGAGGATTGCTTTCGAGCAAGTCTCATTGTGAGTCCTTGCTCCATCAATCCCCTCTCTGATGGCGTTTCTGAGCCATCAAAACTACCTACATCCAGATGCCAACTTTAGCATAATTCAGTCACATTTTCATTTTTACACTGTCCATTCTTATCTTTTCCCTTCAGTTTCTTGTAAATTTCACTTTGCATGTCTTCTAATTCAATCTCTTCAAATTTTCTTTTCTTACCTCTTCCTGTTACTCAATATGTTTCCTTCTTTCTACACCATTTGCACCATATCATTATTGACAATACTGTTATTACTATCCCTACTAAGGGTACTATTATTTGACCTACAAGTCCTTTTCCTACATTAGTAAACCAGGTACCAATTGACGCAATGCTATTTGTCAATCTTTCCCATACACTATCAACTTCCAGTGGTTTCAGTTCCTTCTCAAGTATAGTAATATTCTTTATATATGTTCCAATTTCTGCACTTTTGTCCGAAATATACGTGCAACAATGTTTCGTTTTCAACAATTTACAGACTCTGCCCTCTTTTGCTAATATTATATCAAGAGCAAGTCGATTTTGCATAACCATAGATCTAATCGCAACCATCTCCGCATTTATCATTAGAAATCCTCCAGCAGTATCCGTTGATAAACGATCAACCACTGTAGACAATTTACATATTCTCCTTGAGTTCAGAATTACTCCCACTGAAGGTATCAATGCACCAAATATGTCACCTACAATTTCTGAAAAACTAGCTCTTTTACTACGTGTTAATTCACTATTATTTTCATTGCTCCCAGTGTTTCTTTTTACGTGGTATACCTTTGGAAAAACTATTCCAAATTAACAACTTCCATACCACCGTGCAGGAAGCATAAAGTAAGCCTTACTCCCACACACACAATATATTCCAGGAAAAACTGAATCTGTTCCTCCCTTTAGTCCCCAACCTCCAAGAATTAAGAAATTATATTCACATTCACTGGTACCAATAAAAACGTTGTTATATTAAGTCTTTAACCTATGAAGACAAATTTTCCCTGTCTTTACAAAATCGAGAGCCATAGCAGCTTGAGCCTTGCCAGGTGTATAAATACCCTCTTTCTCAGCCCAAGGTGGAAGATGAGCTTTATGCTCAGACGCTTTCCTTTGGAAATTCTGTCTTCTATCTTCAACTAAGTTTAAAAATATATTTTCTTCTTCAGGTAATGAACATGTTAGATTGCTTCTATGTGCATGTGTTATGTCTATCGACTTCATTGTTAAGAAAAATTCTCCCATAAATTGTGCATCTTGACTACTAAGCACTGGGTTCAGATTCTTTCGAATAGGAACCTCTGTAAATATCACATCTATATTTGAATAATAATACTGAAGTTTCCCTGTTCTATAAAATAAACTAGTTAATACACTACATGATATACCATAAGTTAAAGGCAAATGATGATAAGTTAGACCTTCTGCTACTGATTCAGGTAACTTCATACAGACATAACAGTCACTGACCTCCATTGTATCTACATACTGAAACAATAATTTTGTAAAAACATTTAGACTAATATCATTATTTGTTACAACATGATGAAAATCTGGTTCATCTTCTGCTTCTATTTCTACTCTATTACCTTTTAAATTATCTATCCTTCCCTTAGTGTCGTTATTATTCTTTTTGTCCATTATCATAAGGTAAAAAATTGCTACATCACGATTAACCACACTATAAGCACCACTACCAAATTACATATGCATATAGCACAGCATCTTCTACAACATTTCCGTTTCAGTCTCCCAGAAACTCTGTCGTCAGCCATTTTGTCCAAGAAGATTTCTCTTCTTTTCTTCTTCCTTCAAAACTTTAACGTTATCAGGGTGGTTTCACGTCTTTTTCATAAGTCAGTTCTGCACTTGTTCCTTCGTCACCACTTTCACTTGTCTCTGAACTTTCGCAGTCTTCGAGAATTATATCAGTCCAATCAGGGCCTTTAAACTTATTGTTCACGATTTTCAATCTTTTGCTTTTTCGTTTTTCAGTCCCACTTGTTTGTCCAGATAAGCTTGTTACTTCATTTACTTGTTCTGGGTCTTCACTTCGTGTTGCTATATGATATTTTACTCTTTTAATAACACTAGGCCAATGATCACCCTTTCGGACTTTCTTGGTTTGCACTGTACTTTCACTTTCTGAGTCTTTTCCAAATACTCCTTTATTCACATTAATGTGTGGCACAATTTGTTTGTCTTTGTTTTCAGTTTCCCTCTCTATCTGCTTTTGTTCAGGTCTTATTGTTGGTTCTTCATTTGCCTGAATGTGAGATTCTGTTAACTTGCCCTGTTCAGGATTGACGTTTTCATGCTTGATATTTTCTTGATCGCTATTTTCTTGGTTTTCTTCTTCCTGAACGTGTTTTCCTTGTCCTAACTGGTTCTGATCAGGGCTTATTGCACTTTGTACTTCTGCAGCCTGACCGCGTTCTTCTGAACCTGTCTGTCCCTGCTCAAATTCTGATGTTTTGTTGTCAGATTGAGTCAGATTTCCTTTCACTATCTGAGCCTGCTCAGGTTACCTTATAGTTTCAACCTCCCTATCCTGAGCTTGTTCTTCTTCACCTATCTGATCCTCACTAATTTCCTTTAATCTAGCTCTGCTCCTCGTTTTGATAAAGACTTCAGGTATATCAACCACTGGTATCCAGTCCTGACTTGTGCTCAGTTGTTCTTCTTCAGCTACTCCCGAATCTATCACTTGGGATTTTTCAGCTGTCCAACCTTCAGCTTCCTCAGCTATTGATGCTGACTGAGGATCTCTTTCTTCAGAAGCTGGCACCCTTTTGGTGTGGCTTACATGAATTCAATTAGGTAAGCCTGCACATTTCACTGCTGTGTTTGTAACCAATATAACCTGACAAGGTTCGCCCCACCTGGGTGATAAACACGTTTCTCTGGTGTGATGCTTCACTACCACCCAATATCCGGGGTTCAGATCATGCTCGTGTTCAGGCTGCCTGGAAACTGCGTCTTCTCCAACCTGGTGAGAGACAGAACGCACTAGGTCAGCCAATGCTTTGCAATAATCTAGAACCATATCATCAGTTATGTTCAGCAGTTTATTGCCAGGTACATGAGCTTGTCTCATTGCTCTTCCCATGATGATTTCATGCGGACTCAATCCTGTATTTCTATCAGGAATGCTTCTGAGTCCCATTAAGACAAGAGGCAATGCTTCTGGCCAATCCAACGATGTGGAGGCACACATTTTTGACAATCTTGATTTTATTGTGCCATTCATTTGTTCAACCACTCCAGAAGCCTATGGGCGGGGTACGCACAGCGCAATTTTTGTTCAATTTTAAATGCTTCACAGATTATTTGAATTACATCGTTATTAAAGTGACTTCCTCTATCTGATTCCAAAGTTACTGGGAAACCGAACAGTGGAATGAGTTCTCGTAACAACAGTTTTGCAACTGTTATGCTGTCATTCCTCCTGGTAGGGTAAGCCTCCACCCACCTTGAAAACAGACACACTATGACAAGTACATATTTCAGCCCTTTACATGGTGGTAACTGAATGAAATCTAACTGCAATCTCACAAATGGGCCTTCTGTCTTTCCAATTTTCCCTAAACCAATTACTGTTTTCCTTCCTGGATTATTCATTTGACAAGTTAAACATCTCTGGCAAAGGCTCTCTGCTGCAGCCCTAAACTTTGGATTATACCAACTTTGTCTGAAAAGTCTAATCATGGCATCTCTTCCTACATGTGTGTCTCCATGATACATTCTAGCCATGTGTGAAATTAGGCAATCAGGCATGACTGGTCTGCCATCTTGATAAACCCATACATCATCATCTGTCCTTCGAGTACACCCTATTTTCATCCAAACATCCCTTTCACTCTCTTGAGCATTATCCTGCAAATGTCTCACATCATTCCATGTTTCAGGTGTTGAACATAGCATAAGTTGGCAGCTGAGTCCCATTATTTCAACTTTTCTGTTTACTGCCATTCTATTTCTGGCACAGTGTTGAGCGATTAAATCTGCATATCTGTTACCGGCTACCACCCAGTCATCTCCTGACTGGTGTGCAGCACATTTCACCACTGCCAATTCCTTTGGTGATTGTATTGCCTCCAATAATTCCTTTACAAACCGCCCATTTTTGATTGGGGATCCTGAAGAAGTCATGAAATCCCTCTGCATCCACAGTTGGCCAAAATCATGCACAACCCCGTAACCATATTGACTGTCCAAAAATATGGTCACTTTTAGATTCTTCCCAATTTTGGAGGCTTTAATCAAAGCAATTAATTCAGCTACTTGTGCAGATTTGACTCCTGGTAAATAGGATGCTTCGACTATTCCGGTAAGTTCACATACAGCATAATAAGCTGCACTCAATTTGCCATCTTCATGCCTTAGGCATGAACCATCCACAAACAGCTCCCTGTCTGCGTTTTTAAGAGGCATTTCCTCAATGTCAGGGCGCAGCTTGGTACATAATTCTGTCACTTCCAAACAGTCATGATCTGCGTCGTCCCTGACTTCTCCACAATAAGGATCTGGTAATAATGTTGCAGGATTTACAACTGTGCACCTAGTTATGGTCACATTCTCAGCTGCTAGAATTATTCGCTCATATTTTGTCATCCGACTATGGGTAAGATGTTGAGGTCTAGTTCTTGTCAACAGAATCACAACTGCATGTGGGACGAACACTTTGACAGGATGTCTCATTACAATTGACTCACTTTGTTCAATGCTCATACAGGTAGCAGCTACTGCTTTTAAGCAGCCTGGCAATGCTGCAGCCACTGGGTCTAATGTAGCAGAAAAGTATGCTATAGGATGTCTGTCCAATCCATGTCTTTGTGTTAAGACGGAAAGTGCACAACTTTCTCTCTCATAGCAGAATAATGTAAATTCTTTTGTATAGTCAGGCATGCCCAGGGCAGGTGCCTCACACAAAGCATTTCTTAATTTTACAAATGCACTAGCACTTTCATCATCCTATTCAACTGGATCCTTTGCTTTCTTTTTGGTTAACTGAATTAAAGGCTTCGCTAGTAGTGAAAACCCTACAATCCATTGTCGACAGTATCCTACTATTCCAGGAAACATTCTCACTTCTCTTTGTGTTACTGGCATTTTCATTTGCTTAATTATTTTTATTCTCTCAGAGGTTATTCTTCTCTTTCCTCTCTCAATTTAGTGTCCCAAATACTTAACTGCTGTTGTACAAAATTGTAATTTCTCAGGTGACACTTTGGGGTCGATTCCGATTCGGGCCGTAAATTTCTCCGACCGAGCCGGACCCGGAGAGATTTCCGACCGAATCGGACCCGTGCAGTCCGACCGAACGAGTACGATGCGTCCGTATGTTATCGGACTCGAGTCGGTCGGACTCCCATTGATGTCAATGGGAGCCGGTCGTACAACGCGTACGCGGGCTCCCATTGACTCAATGGGTGCGAGTCGGACAAGGGCGCCCCCTACAGCGGGTACGCGGCGAGCGGTCGCGCCGTACACGCACAGGTAGGGGGACCCATGGGTCCCCCCTGTGTGCGACTCGCGCGGCTACGCATGCAGGGGGTCCGACACGGACCCCGAAGTACTGCTCCGACTGCTCTTACGAGCCGGAGTGCGCGGCTCGGTCGGACTGCTCGCGGCGCGCATCGTACTTACCCGGCCGGGAAACGTCTCCATTGCGCGGTGCGAGTCGAGTCCGAGCGAGTCGGTCGGAGC
This sequence comes from Calotriton arnoldi, assembly GCA_963921515.1. Taxonomy (NCBI): domain Eukaryota; kingdom Metazoa; phylum Chordata; class Amphibia; order Caudata; family Salamandridae; genus Calotriton; species Calotriton arnoldi. The sequence goes on along the minus strand of CAWUFW010007414.1, from coordinate 458,349 downwards.
GGTTCGAGCCGGGAGCGAGTCGGTCGGAGCGGTCGGGACGCCCGGACGAGTCGGTCGGCGATTTCGCATCGTACTCGCTCGGCCGGACCCGCGTACGGTTCGGTCGGGAAACAGGGCTCCGAATCGGATCCGGTAAAGCCGAATCCGATTCGGAGCCCTACCGGCCGAGATCGGAATCGGCCCCTTTGTGTCCTTCCTCAGCCAAATGATTGAGTAATGCAATTGAGTCTGCGACACAATCGTCATGAGTTCTTGATGCGATTAACAAATCGTCTATATATTGTACCAAGACTGAGTTCCTGGGCATTACTAATTTTTCTAGGCACCTCTTCAGTATCTGATTAAAAATGGATGGACTTTCTGTGTACCCCTGAGGAACACGATTCCACACATAAACATGATTTTCGAATTTGAACGAAAACAAATACTGACTATCTGGATGCAATGGAATTGAGAAAAATGCTTGGCACAAATCAATTACAGTAAACCATTCTGCGTTCCATGGTATTTGGTATAGGATTACTGCAGGATTTGGTACTATAGGACAACAAGGTACCACAATTTTATTAATTTTCCGTAAATCTTGCACAATCCTATATTTTCCACTAGGCTTTTTCAAACCCATGATTCGTGAATTACAAGGGCTTCTCATAACTTCTTTTAATATACCTTGTTTTATATGTAAAAATAAGGGTACCCCTGATACAATTTCCTAAATCAGGGTGTGTTAGTTAAGTGTAAACAAAACACATTAGGAAAGTTGAAAATAATCGTGGATCTAAACAACATATGTAGTATACATACACCTGCTAGTATTAGGTATCAAAAATATTTTTTATATATATATATAGATATACAAAATTTTCTTCATGTACATATTAAAAAATAGAAAGAAGAGAAACTATTGTCCCCTAAAATCAATAGTGCATTTTGATTACACATTTGGATTATATGAAATAGTTGTGTTTCCTATCAGGAATCTAGACAATTCTAAATTTATATTTCATGATGTCGGCATTATACATCTTTATATATACGGATATTTAAAATGATTCAACATTAATTACAAAATATAGATGATACAAAATTTATCACTTCATTTTATATAGAGGACATTCATTTCTGGCATGGCTCTTGGAAATCTGTGTTCTACGCGCGTTTCGGCTATATGCCTTCATCAGGAAGCCATCTACATAAACAATGAGACCTAAACAGAGTGCATGTAAACAAAAAAACATATATCAATGATATGCAAAGGTCCTACTACATTTAAATGCCTAAAGAGGTCAATCACAAGACATAATAATACATGAAAATTTTAAAAACACCTAATCACAACTAAGCACAAATTCATTAAAGAAAAGGAAATGAGAATCATTAATAATATTACTAACAGTGTTAGTTAATTCCCATCACCAAAGAGAAAGAGTGAATGAGAAAAAAGAGAGAGTGATGTCCAGAATAAAAGCACTCACATCCAATCTATGAATTCCAAGGCTGCGAATATGAAAAAAAGTAAAGTATATGTGAGCAGGTCTCCGAAACCTCAAAGCTGCCACCAAGTGAGCCATTAATGTAGATTACTATACTTGGAAAGTTACCTCATCAGATATAACTGTGGGTCTAACTTCTGGCAATAAGAAGGGAAGACGCAATGCTGATATGATATAATGAATTCTATCAAGAGATGGAACGATAATTGTTTAAGCCAGTAAACGGCAGGGACTATACATAGTGGCTATAAAATTTACTACTAATAAATGCATTGTACCTCTCGTGTAGTTTGCCTAGTCCTGGGATGAGGAAGAAAATCTGAGGACCTGGACAGTACAGTGATGGGATCCAAGATAAGCCACAAGCTGATATGTGGCAAGAGCACCAAATGAATCAGCGTTAGAAGGTTGGTGCGCTGGAGTAAAAAACAGCAGTGAAGATGTAATGAAAAAACCGAACGAAAAAAACCCCAAATACAATAAAAGGGTAATCAAACAAATGCGATTGCCTATTTGAATCTGTGGGTGTCCTTGAGTGCCCTAAAAATATGTATCAAATGTAATCTACTCATTAATATAGACAGTAGATTTCATGACAGACTCTAAATTTACACACTAGAGCTGTCACAACATATGGGCAGATGGTGTATACCAACATGTTAAGGAGCGAAATATAAATACAGCCCTAGTGGGGGCAACACTTGTATGGAAATAAGGCTCAATTCCCATATATACCAAAATTGATGCATAACAAAGGAGAACAATGTACCTACTATATGAAGCCAGAAAAGAGGATTATGTGTATACGAACAGGGTTAAAAGAGCACGATAAGCTCACGATGTTGCTATGAATAAAAAAAGAAAAAGAGAAATAAGCTAATAATGAACCCTTATGTTTAGAGAGAACAATTACGACATATAATAGTGCCAAACTTAGCTATAATGGCAATGGATGCGGGAATAGACTTACCGTCTATTTAGAGAGCTCTGGGAAGAAGAGAATACCCTGGACACTGGCGAAGGCTCGATCAAAATACAGAACTTCGCACAGAGCATTTGTTGCTCGGAGCCGATTACGATAGATGCCCCATCCTCGCCGCAGTATGGATCGAAGAAAATTGGCAGATGATAGGCACTGTGGGCTTATTTAAACCCCCGTCAATTACAAAAAGCGCGCCAACACAAACAGATGCAAACAATAAGACCCGGAAGACGCTCTAAGTGATATACAGGGAATGCACGTTAACAACGTGCCAAAAATCCGAATCAATGTGGCGGCCATCTTGGAATGGATAAAAAGAAGAAACGGGCTAGTACTGTGTGCTCGTGCTAATAACGAGAAAAGTGGATCTACAATGCTCCAACAAATTCGTTTTGAATTGAAGCCAATGATTATAAACAGGATCAATCCAAGCTATGATTTTTAGCTAGGTTTATAAACTGTAGAATAAGCTGTGATATAACTACCCAAGTATTTTGCAGTAAGACCACAAAGAATTAATGCAGCTAAAAGGCTATCTTGAAAGTCTGATTTACTAGAACTAGAAGCCATTAGCAGGAATATGGCCAATTCAACCAACGTTGTATTTTAAAACTTGGTCCCAAGGAATTTCATTATTCATTCCATTTTGATAGGTATTCAGAGAAAAAATCCAAAATACTTGTCTGCATTTGCGTATGTTTGTAATTATGGTGCCAATATTAGTACGGATTTTTTCCAATATGATCCAACGTATCTCCTCCGAGGAGTGTTGTAGTTCCATATAGTGTTTTACCAATGGAGCTTGAATTTTCTGGGTTCGGATGGCTGACCTGTGTTCCGTAAGTCGTGTGGACATAGTCCGGGCTGTTTTGCCTACATAACCCTTATTGCAAGGGCACAAAATCAGATAGATAATATTGGACGTTTTGCAGTTCGTTAGAGCATTTAATTGTAGATTAATGTTATTAAACGAAAAAGCCTTTGTTTCAATGGCAAATTGGCACGCCACACATGACATACATTTAAAGTTGCCAGTGGGGAATGGGTGGCTTGAAATAGAAGTTTGGATAGTATTGGTAGACTTGACTGGCATGCGAGATTGAACAATAAGATCTTTGAGATTCTTATTTTTTCTGTACGCAAACAGAGGTTTAGGTAGTTCAGTGCCTTTAGCTCTGGTGGCATTTAAAATAAGCCAATTAGAGTTGATAATATGGCGGATTTTATCATTCATAGTTGAGTGTTTTGTTACAAATACCGACCTAGAGCTAGATTGTTTGGCTTGTTGTGTAAGTAGGCATTGCCTGTCATAAAAACGTGCCCGTTTGTATGAATCACGTACTAGGCGTTTTGGGTACCCTCAGGCTACAAATTTGGCTTTCATATCTGCTGCTCGAGTGTCAAAATCTTGTACATTGGTACAGTTCCTACGTAAACGTAGGAACTGTCCAAACGGGATACTGGTTTTTTGTATCTGGGGATGGTAACTCTCGAAATGTAACAAGGTGTTACGAGCTGTGGGCTTAATGTATAGGTCCACTTCTAAATGGTCTTCTCTATTTTGGATAATAATATCCAGAAATTCCACCTTGTTCTTACTGGAATTGGCTGTAAAATTGATATTAGTGTCACATAAGTTAAGCCAAGATACAAATTCTTTGATGTCCTCAGGGTCAGCTGTCCAGATGAAGAAGACGTTATCTATATATCTAGACCACGAGTTTACTGATTCGCTAAAAGGAGCAATCTCGTTGTAGATGTAACGTTCTTCATATAGAGCCATGTAGATATTGGCAATTGTTGGGGCACAGGATGCCCCCATGCTTACTCCCTTCGTTTGTTTAAAGAGAGATCCATTGAACTCAAAAGTGTTTTCAGTGAGAACTATTTGGAGGCACTTGATGACGAACAATCTAGGACAGTCTATCTCAAATGTGTTCATAAACCAAGTGACGGCTTCAATGGCTCCTGTCTGGAATGTTGGAATACAATGTCTCTATATCCATGGTAACCATGGTATGTATAGAGGCATTGAAGTGTAGATTTTCCACCTTATTTATGATGTCTTGTGTGTCTCTAATGTATGATTGAATCTTAGGGACAAAGGGTCTCAGGATGGTGTCTACATACTTGGATAGGGGCTCAGTAACAGACCCAATGGTGGTAACTATGGGTCTGTATGGAGGGTCCTGGCTATGTTTGTGTATTTTGGGGACTCCGTAAATGGCCGCCATCTTAGGATGTTGGATGTTAAGGTATTGCCATTCCTTTTCACAAATGAGATTCTGTCTTAGTGCTTGTGAGGTTATTTGAAGTACTAATTTCTGCACTCTTTTAGTAGGGTCTTTTTGGATGGGGGTATAATGGAGTTTGTTGTTTAACATGTCTTCCATTTTAAAGACATATTGGTCCCTATCTAATACAACTATGCCTCCCCCTTTATCACAACATTTAATGATTAAGTTCTTGTTTTGGGTAAGAGATTTGAGTGCCAAATGTTCTTCACAAGATATATTAAATCTAGGTGGAGGGATATATTTCGTGGCTGCTGTGAGTTTGTTAAAAACCACATGTTCAAAAATAGATATTTCAGGTCCCACTTGATCCAAGGTGGGCAGAAAAGTAGATACAGGCTTTAAGCCTGACCTATTATCTATATTAGGGGTTTGATTGTCTTGTCCTTCAAAGAAGCTTTGGAGTCTGATTTTTCTAAAAAAGATCATCAGATCTTTGAAAATTTCAAACTTGTTGATTTACTATGTGGAACAAAAGAAAGGCCCTTGGTTAAAAGGGTTTCAGTGGGGTTATCCAATCTATGGCTGCTGAGGTTAAAGATGGGAATTTCCTTCAGTCGCGCCAATATTGTGCATGCCTCGTTACCAGGTACTGATCCTGGTTCTGATACATATTCTGTCCTTGTTGGTAATCCTGAGGTGGAGGGTATTGCTGGTTCTGTGGCTGTTGGTAGTTGCCCCTGAACTTGGGTTGGTATCTGGTCCGCCAGTGGGTACGTTGGTTCCCTCGCCTGGCTAAAAAAGGAGGGCGGTCTACTCCAGAGCTTCCAGATGTATTCCTACCTGAGCCTTGCTCTTGATATTGATTATATCCTTCACTCTCTGAGTCAGAGGTATCTGAGAAAGTTGTTGTTTTTCTAGGGGGTCTATTGTATGAAGATTGGTCTTGTGTTTCCCCACTAGATTCTGGCTGGTAGAAATTATCCGCCAGATAGGGATGAACTTTTTCCTTGCTAAAAAATCTGATATCTTTCTTAAGTTTATCCGTTTTTCTCCTAAGTAAATAATCATTATATGAGTTCATTTCTTTTTCCACTTCTTCTAGCTTTATTTGTGCTTCTTCCACAGCTTGGCAATTTTTGATTTTAGCTTCCAATTCTAAAACCTCCTGTAAAAGTGTCTGGACCAACTCTTTGGCGGTTTCAACAATTAAGATCATGAGATCTCGGGAGCACCTGTTGGCTATAAGAGACCACCGTTCTAGAAATCTACAAATTTGTACGAATAGGCCGGATATATTACGCACTCTAAGTCCTTGCGGAATGACACCAGCTTTTAAATACTCAAGTATAAACTGCCCATGTAGTTCTATTCGTTTGGTCTTTTTCTTTAGAGATATTAATTTCTGAATATCCTCATTACTCTGCATAGTCGAGGTCGTTGGACCATTACCCGAAATAGATTGTCCCACCAAAGAGGCGAAATCCTCGTCGGAAAAACCAAACGTAAGTAGTTTGTCCATAATGCGAGTCAATGGCGCCTAGGGCCGAAAGGAGAATAGTGCCTACCACAGGAATATCAGACAAGCACATGCAGTAACCTATAGTAGTAATCCCCAAAAGAGCGATACAGATATAATATCCAAACAAAATGTACGGAAACCTGTAATTTGTAAAATGAGATATATAGAATAGAGTGCATATAGAAATTGTGAACTTGTGTAAACAAGAAAAACTGAGATGAAGAACAACCCCGCACAGACAGGCTGTGGAGACAATATATGTAAAAATAAGGGTTCATTATTAGCGTATTTCTCTTTTTCTCTTTTTCTTTTTTTATTCATAGCAACATCGTGAGCTTATCGTGCTCTTTTAACCCTGTTCGTATACACATCAACGCCAGTCAATCCTCTTTTCTGGCTTCATATAGTAGGTACATTGTTCTCCTTTGTTATGCATCAATTTTGGTATATATGGGAATTGAGCCTTATTTCCATGCAAGTGTTGCCCCCACTAGGGCTGTATTTATATTTCGCTCCTTAACATGTTGGTATACACCATCTGCCCATATGTTGTGACAGCTCTAGTGTGTAAATTTAGAGTCTGTCATGAAATCTACTGTGTATATTAATGAGTAGATTACATTTGATACATATTTTTTAGGGCACTCAAGGACACCCACAGATTCAAATAGGCAATCGCATTTGTTTGATTACCCTTTTATTGTATTTGTTTTTTTGTTTCGTTCGGTTTTTTCATTACATCTTCACTGCTGTTTTTTACTCCAGCGCACCAACCTTCTAACGCTGATTCATTTGGTGCTCTTGCCACATATCAGCTTGTGGCTTATCTTGGATCCCATCACTGTACTGTCCAGGTCCTCAGATTTTCTTCCTCATCCCAGGACTAGGCAAACTACACGAGAGGTACAATGCATTTATTAGTAGTAAATTTTATAGCCACTATGTATAGTCCCTGCCGTTTACTGGCTTAAACAATTATCGTTCCATCTCTTGATAGAATTAATTATATCATATCAGCATTGCGTCTTCCTTCTTATTGCCAGAAGTTAGACCCACAGTTATATCTGATGAGGTAACTTTCCAAATATAGTAATCTACATTAATGGCTCACTTGGTGGCAGCTTTGAGGTTTCGGAGACCTGCTCACATATACTTTACTTTTTTCATATTCGCAGCCTTGGAATTCATAGATTGGATGTGAGTGCTTTTATTCTGGACATCACTCTCTCTTTTTTCTCATTCACTCTTTCTCTTTGGTGATGGGAATTAACTAAAACTGTTAGTAATATTATTAATGATTCTCATTTCCTTTTCTTTAATGAATTTGTGCTTAGTTGTGATTAGGTGTTTTTAAAATTTTCATGTATTATTATGTCTTGTGATTGGCCTCTTTAGGCATTTAAATGTAGTAGGACCTTTGCATATCATTGATATATGTTTTTTTGTTTACATGCACTCTGTTTAGGTCTCATTGTTTATGTACATGGCTTCCTGATGAAGGAATATAGCCGAAACGCGCGTAGAACACAGATTTCCAAGAGCCATGCCAGAAATTAATGTCCTCTATATAAAATGAAGTGATACATTTTGTATCACCTATATTTTGTAATGAATGTTGAATCATTTTAAATATCCGTGTATATTTAAAGATGTATAATGCCGACATCATGAAATATAAATTTAGAATTGTCTAGATTCATGATAGGAAACACAACTATTTCATGTAATCCAAATGTGTAATCAAGATGCACTATTGATTTTAGGGGACAATAGTTTCTCTTCTTTCTATTTTTTAATATGTACATGAAGAAAATTTTGTATATATATATATAAAAAATAAAAAATATTTTTGATACCTAATACTAGCAGGTGTATGTATACTACATATGTTGTTTAGGTCCACGATTATTTTCAATGTTCCTAATGTGTTTTGTTTACACTTAATATACCTTGTTTTACCATTCTGTCAATTTCTTCTGTAACCCCTGCTTTCACTTCAGCACTCATTTTATACTGTCTGGTATTTGGGAAAATTGCGCCTTCTTTTACAGTTATTTTTACTGGGTCTATATTTGCCATCAGACCTACTTCTTTTCCAGTAAAATCCCATACTTTTGAACTCACTGTAGTTTTTAACTCTTCTGGTAATTCATCTTTGGTTATCAAGGAAAACATCTCATCTACTTCCGTTCCTTGCTTGGCTGTCATGAATTTGTAAACATGATCTTCATCCGGGGTCTGTACTGCAACACCATCCGGTGTGCAAAAAATGGTGCAGTTCATTTTGCACAGTAAGTCTCTGCCCAGTAAATTTACTGGACTAGAATCACACACCACAAATTGGTGCATTTCTCGGAAGTTTCCGATTCTTACTTCCATGGGTTCAGTAAGGGGTGTTCTAATCTTTTTATTTGCTACACCTACAACTTGGATAGCTTCTCCAGAGAGAGGGAGGTCTGGGATGTCTGCTGTTCTCACAGTAGAACGGGTAGCACCAGTGTCCAACAGAAAAGTGATATCATTACCTTTTACTTTCCCTTCAACATATGGACCTGACTGATCTACCGGTAAGGATGCGCCAAGTACGCACTCCTTCTCCCCCTCTCCTAGGCACCGTCATTGATAATCATATGGATTGAAATCATCCTGTAAAAGAAACTGTGAAGTTACATATTCGTTCTTACCACTTCCTCCTTGATATCCGACATCTGTACCGTGCTTTGCTCTGCTTACATTACCCTGTATAGGGGCAGGTGGCAACTGACTCTGAGGATTTACACCCTGCTGTGAGTCATACTGCGTCTGTGGATTTAAATTATAATTTGGGCCATTATTATTTTGAATCTTTTTACATTCGTTCTTCCAATGTCCCAACTTTCCGCATCCATGACAAGGAAATTTCTTTTTAGCCTCTTCTCTACTCATTCGTCCTCTTGCCTTTCCACCATTTCCTGTGTCACCATTCGATCCAGATTCTTTTCCCTGATTTTCTGTTGGATTATCTAAATTAATTCCCTGTCGCTCAGCCATTTTCACTTGAGCCCACATCACCTTTTCTTGTAGTTTCTTGTGTCTATCCTCAATGTCATCCCCACAGTATTTAGCATATTTCAAAATCTCATCGATAGGCTTTCCCTGCCAGCATAACATGTGTTGCTTAATCATCTGACAAATCTCTGGTTTTAGACCATAAACAAATCGATAGACAAACTGACTCATATTTTTGTCTCCAATATCCTCAAAACCACTATACTGTTTGAACACCTGTAATAGACGTTCATAGTAGGCATGTACCGATTCATTTGCTTCTTGGGTAGTTCTGTCTATTTTCACCCAATCTGTTTCTTTGGGTGGTATTTTCCCTTTCAAATAAGTTATTACCTGGTGATACTTTTTCATCACATCGTTTGATGGGGCACCTGTCTTTGGATCCCTAGGATACTCTTCGCTAGGCCAGTTGATTGTAATTTTACAGTCTGTCCATAAATCGGCAGGTACCACTATGTCGAACAAACCATCCAGGTCTTTTAACAAAACCTTTGAAACCTTCACAAACCTCTCATCCTGCTTGTACCATTCAAATGGTTTTTCTCTCAATTTTGGAAAATCATTTGTAAATGACAAAATGTCTTGCCTGCTCCATGGGACATGGACATAGCCTCCTCCTGGAACCTCCCGCATTGGGTACATCTGTTCTACTTTTCCTGTTTCCTTCAATAAATACTCTGATGTCATTCTATTTGAACGTGCTTCTTCCTTTTTCTTTGTCCATCTAGTTTTCCATTTATCCAATTCCCCCATTTCTGTAAAACTGTCATTAATTCTCTAACTTGTAATTTTCTACCAGATGTATTCATATTTTCTAAGTCTTTGTCAGTAAATTCTGCTCTGTATGGTCTCTGCAACACTTTTGACTTCCTTATTTCAATTCCCATCTCTGAGGCCAAATCTGTTAACTTTTCATGAAATATCTTTACATTTCTAGTTATACTCCTACATATGAACAATAGTTCTTCTTCACTGTAGGTATTCAGACGATCCACTCCTACGTTGCCTGCTATCATTTCTTCTAATTCGACTTTTAATTTATAAATGTCCAAAATCTTTGGAGGTGAACTCTGTCTTTCTATTCCTTGTGCCCATCTTTCTAAGTCTTCTGGAGTTACTACTGTTGCACTTTTAGTTCCTGAAGAGGTTATTATATTTACATCCCTTGAGCAACTAGGTGTGGCTCTTCTGGGGGTGCTATTTGCAGATTCTCGAATAGGCAAATCCATGAGTGAAATCATAGATTCACAATCACTGATATGATCATCAGTTATTACAACTTCATTCTTAGGGTTTTCCATAGCTGTAGGCATAACTAAGGGCTTCGGGCAATTTACTTTGTCTCCGTATAAAGGAACTACGGGACCAATTGTTACAGGTATAGTCAACGAATCAGGATGTACATTCAACTGTGTTATTTTCTGTATTAATTCTGCTCTGTTTCTGTCTAAGGCCTCTCTTTCCTTATCCTGAAGTACCCTATTAACTGGTGTATTATGCAGTACTTGAGGTACTAACGGTGTACTCAAAACAGGTGCACTTGGGGTACATCCACCCAGCCCTTCCTGGTATGGTGGAGGGTTCTTTAATATTTCTTCCATAAATTCATCTTCAGATTCTCTAAACCCTGTCAAGTGTTTAGTCTTTTCTTTGCATTTGCTCCCTAACGGCTCATCTGCCATGAATACTGGATACAAACCCTCGGTTTGTATCGCTCGTCTCCACTGTTTCATCTGACTTTCTCTTGTCTCATTCTGGTGTCTAGGGAAAAATCCCCTATAACCCCTATTACTCCTAGGTCTATCATGCTCAAATGCTTCTGTTTCCCATTCCTCTAGGGCTTCGTATTGCGTTAATCTTGGTCTGGGTTCTAATTCATTCATTCTCATTCTTAAATTTTGAAGAACTCTCCCATTGAATGTGCCATTCTCTGGAAAAGCTAGTACTCCATCCTCTTTTGTATATTCTATCCAATTTTCTAACCATACACAAGTATGATAACCCCTCTCCATCTTCATGAATGAGGCGGGCGTTTTTGCTGGTGGAATGAGAATTCCTTCCCTAGTTTTGATTGGCTTATCCTTTTTAAAATAATTCTTAATCTTTTGTAGGAATGACAATTTTCTCTTTTCTCCGTACATTTTGGGTAAATATTTATGTATTGAATTATATTCTGCAAAACCTAAAAATCTCCTGTCTGGACGTGTTCCTGTCAAAGTCGGATCGCGTTTCCACATATAATCTACACTGTCCACTAAGATTTCGACTTCTATGCTGACAACCAATCAAATTCAAGCTTACGATTGTCTTGGAACCAATCCTAGCGCTGCTTTTCTGTGACGTCTATCTGACGACCCCTCCTTTACAATCTGCGCTTCTCTGTCCCTCGCTGTTTCAATCAATCCCAGCGCGGCACCTGTGACGTCAGCTACTCCTTACTACTGACCCCTCCTTTACAAGACTCGCTCTACGCCCGCTGTTTCAACCAATCCCAGCGCGGTGTTTGTGACGTCAGCTTCTACTCCGGCAGCTGACCCTCCCTTTACAAAATTCATACGCAAAACTTTATTTTCTCAATACTTCTTAATAAAATTCAGTAACAACATAAAACATTCGCTATCGTGCCAGTTTCCCTAAATTGAAAATGATAGTTTTTCTCACACTTAGTAAAACCCTTCCGTTTACTAGACATATACTACGAGTAAAAACCTTGCGTTTACTCTTCACGTAAGCTTTGGAAATACCTGCTACTCCTTCAATGTTACCCTTTCTAGGTGATATAACATCAAATTTTCACCAGCGTATTCCTTTGCTGTCACTCACACACACACAGAATCCCTAACCAGTACTGATAGCCCTGCTTAACTTTTCAGTACTATTTCTGCCTGACAGATAACCTCACTGCAGTATGGCTTCCACTTACCATCCGCTATTCAAATTCCCCGGGGATTCTAGACAACATAAAACAAAACTTTTTAAAAAAACGATGTTAGTTCATAAAATAAAATTCTCATTATCCAATTAACAAAGTATAACCATCCTCTGCTAGCCAGAAAACTGATCCAGCGGGTTATTAGCAACAAGCATTCATACACTGAATACTCACCTGGGCCCATTCATTCATACTAACTAATAATCACCGCTGGTGGGAGTCAGTTGTACTCTTTTATCAAATCCCTGCTACCAATTACCTTTCCAGATTGAAGAGTAATGACTTACCAATGGACCTTTGATAACTGGGGATAAAATGAGATCATACAAATACAATTTCATAAATACCTGAAATAACCACTGACTCAGGAAGTTTTAAAATGTTTATCTAAAATTATTTAGCAGAGTAAATTACAATTCACATAATACTTAATCGCATATCAAGGAGGAAGCATAATGTAGTCACCTATTAATCACAAATGACGGCCCCTCAGAGAGGAGAAGATAGAGACAGCAGTACAAACTAAAGATTACGCATTATAGTTGTGAGACATTGGCCTGGTATATGCTGTCCACTAATTATAGTGGGCACCTTGCACCAGTCCAAACAACCCCTTATTGGAGATAGGTTAAAGACAACCTTTATTGAAAGCTATCCTAGTGGTAGCTATGGAAAGCAGCCTTCAGGCTAAGTCTTGAAGGAATGTAAAGCAGCTTGTTTTACCAGTCTATAATCTCTTGAGTGACCAAATGAAAGAGGACCACACCAGGTATATATATAAAATATATGTATTTAGTCTTAAACACACACCTCTAGTCTCTTTATGAGGCTAGAGTTCGAAGTACATAAGTTACAAGTCAAATATCAGCAGTATTTAGCACAATACACGTTTGAGCCCTAGCAGCGTACCAAACCATATACTAAAATAGTGGTATAAGAACCACGACTGAGCTAGACACACGGCCTAGAGCCTGTAGAAGTGCTTGGACCCCAAGGAACCACCCAAGGTAGTGACACAGGGGACCCACGGGGGACGCGTGCAGTGTGAGAACACAGCAGCGAGCCACCGTTGACTTATATGGGGAAAGTCGCGGTTGGATTTTTAAAAGGAAAGGACACTTAGAGGAGGACTTGGAGCAAACCCCTTTAGAACTGGGCAGTTCTAGGGTCAATACCCACGGGAGCACCGGAGTGCTCGAGTTACCTCACCCAGGGAAGCCGGGTGCATAGGTGTCTTTTGGCGTCGGGTTTCGTCGTCGTTTTCAATGGCGATCTGCTGCAGCAGGCTGCTGGCGACCAAGTCGAAAGTGTCCGGGTGGATCAAAGAGTGGATCGAAGATCTGAAGGACCTGAAAGCAGAGGGGACAGAGTCTGGGTCACTAGCCAGTGACCAGGAAGGCGATGAGCAGATGCCCATCGATGTCGGGTGCTTCAGGTAGGTTGACGGTCGTCTTGACTCTTCAGCCACGAGGTCCAGGAGGCGTCGCCGACAACCAGGAGCTGGATTCGAGCTGTCCCACGACGTCTGTCGATTGCTGCGGTGTCGGCGACCGAATTGGACCCAACAAGCCTAGGCAACGGCAAGTCACGTGGAAACAAAGAAAGGACGTTGATGCAGACCAGCAAGGTCTGGGGGACTCACCCAGCGAGGGTAAGTCAGGGCACGTCTGGAGCAACCAGGAAAGCCCAAGCAGAAGAAGAGTTGCCTTCGGGAGGGCCCACTAGCCAACGGACTAGTGACCGCGAAGGAGCCTCGAGTGGACGCACTTGGAGCTGGCTCACAGGACACTCGTGGAGTGGAGGCCAGCGATCTTCGGTGCAGTCGGTGCTGGAGGCGAGGGCTACTCGGAGCCCAAAGCACAACTTCGTGGGAGACCAGGAAGAGGATGCACTTCCAAAAGTTCTCGGTGTCCAGGGGTCACGGTTCCACGTTACCCACGACAGCTACGGGCCTCAGCTTCGCTGGGGTCTCAGGGCAGCCTCGGGGAAGTCTGGAAATCCACCTCTGGTGTTGCAAAGACTTCGGCGTCCGGCGGGAGCTTCAGCGATGCAGACCGGACAATTGCTTCTTAGGTGCCTGCCAAGCAGGGAGTCACTCCTTGACCCCAAGGGAGATTCTTCAGTCCTCTAATCTTCAAGTAGAGCGTCGAAGGTCCAGGATTCGGCTTCAGAGTTTCGTCCAGGGTAATCTAAAATCCTAAGGACTGGGGTCCCATACTTATACCAAGTTAGGGGGTTGGACATACTCTGGGGACCCACCTATGGGAGGGTCAGGGAAGAGGGGTGGTTACACCCATTCCCTTTGTCCAGTTTCACGCCAGAGCAGGGGCAGGTAGCCCCTGCAACCGGTTTGAACTGGGCTATGCACAGGGTCACCAAATGTGCCCCCAGTGCAGGACTTCAAAGCACCAGAGAGTGCTCCCGCCCAGCCCCAATACACACTATCCTGTCTAGGGAGGTGGTTACACCTCCCTTCGACAGGAAACCTATTGTCCAGGCCTCCCCTGCCGGAGTTTCAGTCAGCAGCAGGAGGCCAGACCCGTGTCTGCGGCAGCGGCATCCATTTTGTGATGCCAGGGCTCTGTAAAGTTAATACCGGGTATGCCGGTGCGTACATGACTCTCCCTCTAGAAGGGTGGAATGCTACCCCCGCCGCCAGAACTGGCGGGGGGGGGTAGTATTCCAAGATGTTTGACACCAAACACGACATGTTTCCGTGCAGCCATCCCAAAGTTAGCATTTAACGCGAGGTTATAATGAGCTTAAGAGTATATGGTCAGGCTGCACCACAAACAGCACCAGAGGATTGACTCCGAACGCTGCAGAGGGGCTCTGCTCATGCAGGGGCACCCTCTCACATAAAAACCAAGCACTCTGCCTTTAGGATTGTTAAGGCCTGCCATAGGAGTGACTTATATGTTTATAAGTGTGTGCAATGGTAGTGATATAGGTAGCCTATACCACAGTAAGGGGTGCATGCACCACCTTACCCAGGCTGCAGTAGCAGTCCTGTGGTGTCATTTTGGAGGGCCTTCCAGGGGTGGCATAATACATGCTTCAGCCCCTGTAGGCCTCTGGGGTGTCTATGCCCTTGGTACATAGTATACCATATACTAGGGACTTATAAGGACACCCCAGAATCCAATCTGGGATGTACCTAACGTACATGGAATCATTTTAGAGAGGAAGCAGCTAGGCTGGGGTCCTGAATAGCAGGGCCCCAGCCAGACTAAAGTCGAAAAACAGTGATACACCAGCAAAAAGTGGGGGTAACCATAAGAGGCAGATCCTACTCTCCTACACAACCCCCCCCAAACGCAGGGACATTAACCTAACCTTGACCAGTTAAGTCTTCATGTTCTAAGTGGAAATATCTGGAGAGTCCATCTGCATTGGCATGGTTACTCCCAGGTCTATGTTCCACTGTATAGTCCATCCCCTGTAGGGAAATGGACCACCTCAAAAGTTTGGGGTTTTCACCCTTCATCTGTTTTAGCCATAAGAGGGGCTTGTGGTCTGTTTGAACAAGGAAGTGAGTGCCAAACAAGTATGGCCTCAGGTTCTTCAGAGCCCAAACCACAGCAAAGGCCTCCCTCTCTATGGCTGACCAACGTTTCTCTCTGGGGGTCAGCCTTCTGCTAATAAAGGCTACTGGCTGATCCTGACCTTCATCATTCAACTGTGACAGTACAGCCCCTACCCCCAACTCAGATGCATCTGTCTGCACAATGAACTTTTTGGAGTAATCAGGACTTTGCAGAATGGGAGCAGTGCACATGGCCTGCTTCAGGTCATCAAATGCCTTTTGACAGCTAACTGTCCACTGAACCTTTTTGGGCATTTTCTTAGAGGTTAAGTCATTCAGGGGTGTCACTATTGATCCATACCCCTTGACAAATCTTCTGTAGTACCTAGTCAGGCCTAAAAGGCTCTCACCTGAGTCTGGGTAGTTGGAGCAGTCCAGTCCATGATGGTCTGGATCTTGCTCTGCAATGGTTGAACCTGGCCTCCACCCACAAGGTGGCCCAGGTATACAACCTGACTCTGCCCTATCTGGCACTTTGTGGCCTTGATAGTTAGGCCTGCCTTCTGCAGGGCCTCCAAAACATTTCTGAGGTGGACCAGGTGATCCTCCCAGGTGGAGCTAAAGACAGCAATATCATCTAGATATGCTGCACTATAGGCTTCCAGACCTGTAAGGACTGTGTTCACCAACCTCTGAAAAGTGGCAGGTGCATTTTTCAAACCAAAGGGCATCACCACAAATTGGTAAAGCCCACCAGGGGTAGAAAATGCAGTTTTTGGCTTTGCATCATCAGCTAGTCTGATCTGCCAGTAGCCAGCTGTTAGGTCAAATGTGCTTAGGTACTTGGCTGAGGCCAAATTGTCTATTAGCTCATCTGCCCTGGGGATTGGATGGGCATCAGTCCTAGTGACTGCATTGAGGCCTCTGTAGTCTACACAAAACCTAATTTCTCTCTTACCATCTTTTGTGTGAGGTTTTGGCACCAGGACCACTGGACTAGCCCAAGGGCTATCTGAAGGTTCAATGACACCCAGTTCCAACATTTTCTGGACTTTTGTCCTGATACAGTCCCTGACATGGTCAGGTTGCCTGTAAATCTTACTTTTAACAGGCAGACTGTCCCCAGTGTCCACTTCATGAGTGCACCAGGTGGTCTGACTTGGAGTCAGAGAAAACATGTGTCTGAACTGATTGAACACCTGTCTACAATCAGTTTGCTGCTGGGCAGTGAGGCTGCCTGCCAAGGCTACACCATCCACTGACCCATCATCAGGGTTCTGAGAGAGCAGGTCAGGGAGAGGGTCACTCTCCTCCTCCTGGCCCTCATCATTTGCCATGAGCAAGCCCATGTCAGCCCTGTCCACATATGGCTTCAGCCTGTTGACATGGAGCACCCTGTGGGGGCTCCTGGGAGTTCCCAGGTCTACCAGATAAGTAACCTCTCCCTTCTGTTCAACAATTGTATGGGGGCCACTCCACTTGTCTTGGAGGGCTGCTGGGGCCACTGGCTCCAGCACCCATAATTTCTGCCCTGGCTGGTAAACAGTCAGCACAGCCTTTTGGTCATGCCAGGCTTTCTGTAATTGCTGGCTAGCCTCAAGGTTTTTGGTTGCCTTTTTCATATACTCAGCCATCCGGGAGCGGAGACCAAGTACATAGTCCACTATGTCCTGTTTAGGGGGTTTGAGAGGTAACTCCCAACCTTCCTTCACCAGACACAATGGACCCCTAACAGGATGGCCAAACAAAAGTTCAAAAGGGCTGTAGCCAACCCCCTTCTGAGGCACCTCCCTGTATGCAAATAAAAGGCATGGCAAGAGTATGTCCCATCTTCGCCTAAGCTTTTCTGGGAACCCTTTAATCATGCCCTTTAAGGTTTTGTTGAATCTCTCAACTAAACCATTGCATTGTGGGTGATAGGGTGTGGTGAACTTATAAGTCACTCCACACTCCTTCCACATTGCAGTCAAGTAACTGGACATAAAGTTTGCATCTCTGTCAGATACTACCTCCTTAGGAAAGCCCACTCTTGAGAAAATTCCCAGGAGGGCCCTTGCCACCACAGGTGCTGTAGTGGTCCTAAGGGGAATGGCTTCTGGGTACCTGGTGGCATGGTCCACCACCACCAGGATAAACCTGTGCCCAGATGCTGTTTGGGGATCCATGGGACCAACTATGTCAATCCCCACCCTCTCAAAGGGAACCCCCACCACAGGCAGTGGTATCAGGGGGGCCTTTGTGGTGCCACCTGCCTTCCCACTGGCTTGGCAGGTTACACAGGAGCGACAAAACTCCTTGGTGTCTTCAGACATGTGGGGCCAGTGAAAGTGAGGGACAATTCTGTCCCAAGTCTTGTTCTGGCCCAGGTGACCTGCTAAGGGAATATCATGGGCTAGTGTCAATAGGAAGCCCCTGAACTTCAGAGGTATAACGAACCTCCTGGCTGCTCCAGGCTTGGGGTCTCTACTCTCTGAGTACAGGAGTCCATCATCCCAATATATCTTATGGGTGCCACTAGCATTCCCAGCAGCCTCAGCAGCAGCCTGCTGTCTGAGGGGTTCAAGAGAGGGGCAGTTCAGCTGCTCCTGGCTCAGATCTGCCCTGGAAGGGCCCCCTGTCCCCAAGAACTCAACCTGATCAGGTTCAAGCTCCTCTGGGACAGTTCCTTCTTCAGGCCTGAGATCAGCTTCCTCAAAGACTGATCTTCCTCCTGAGCCAAGGGGGAAGGCACTGCCTTAACCCTACTGCTCCTTCTCTTGGGAGGCACCTGGTCCATTATTCCAGAATCCAGGGCCTGTTCAGCTTTTGACATTTTTGCCTGTGACCTAGTCACAGCAAAGACATGTGCAGGGATCCCTAGCATTTCTGCATGTTTCCTGAGCTCCACCTCTGCCCAAGCTGAGGTTTCAAGATCATTGCCAAGCAAGCATTCAACTGGTAGGTCTGCACTCACCACAACCTTCTTAAGGCCAGTTACCCCTCCCCAGGAGAAGTTAACAACTGCCAGAGAATGGTCTGTTCTGACATTGCTAGCATTGGTCACTTGGTACATTTCACCAAGTATAATCTGCCCAGGATCCACAAGATCTTGTGTCACCATGGTGACACTTGCTCCTGTGTCCCTGAATGCCAAAACCTCCCTTCCATTAATTAAAGGCTGCTGTCTGTATTTGCCCAAATTATTGGGACTCACAAAGGGGGACATATCCATGCCCCCATCACAGACTAGGACAGCCTGAGTTGGCACTCTGACTAGGCCAGAGTCCATCCCAGTACCCAGGGTCAACCCTACTAAACCCTTATTCTGAGTGTTTCCACCACCACTTGTAGCTGGACTAGGGGGAACAGTTGCCTTAGGGGCAATAGTGGCTGGAGTGGAGTCTTTGGACTTGGTGCAATCACTGGTCCAGTGAGTCTTTTGCTTACAGACTTTGCATCATGGTTTCCTTTGGCCTTTTCCTTTATTAGATTGGGATTCCCCACCAGATGCAGATTTTTGGGGACCTTGTGAAGACTTCTGGTCTTTACCCTTCTCCCCACCCTTATCAGAGTTTTTGGAATCTTGCTTCTTCTGGTCACCACCTTGGTTCTGTACTTTCTGCTTCACCCTGGTTCTGACCCATTTGTCTGCCTCCTTTCCCAATTCTTGGGGAGAGGTCAGATCAGAGTCAACCAGGTACTGATGTAGCAACTGATTCTGACAGTTATTAAGAATCTGCTCCCTCATGATTACATTATAAAATCCTTTGAAGTCACACACCTTACTGCCCAGTAACCAGCCTTCCAGAGCCTTGGTAGCACAATCTACAAAGTCCACCCAGTCCTGTGTCTGTGCCTTTTGGGTATCTCTGAACTTTAACCTGTATTGCTCAGTGGTTAGGCCAAACCCATCTATTAGGGCACTATTCAGGACTTGATAATCATCAGCATCCTCTTCTCTTACAGTGAGGAGCTTGTCTCTACCTTTGTCTGCAAAGGAGAGCCACAAGATTGCTGCCCACTGCTCCTGAGGGACCCTCTGTACTTTACAGGCCCTCTCCAGTGCAGTAATCCATTTGTGGATGTCATCCCCACTCTGGTAGGGAGGGACAATCTTGCTCAGGTTTCTATGGTCATAAGACCTTTCCCTACCACTAGGGAAGTTGCTGCCACCATGGGACTCTAGTCCCAACTTTCTTCTTTGTCTATGAAGCTCTAGGGACTCCCTGTCTATAGCCAACTGCTCTTTTCTGATTCTCAACTGAGCTTCCTCATACTTGAGCAGTCTGTCTTTTCTTTCATGGGAGGTTTCCCTCCTATGAGAAGAAACAGAGGTCCCTACTGAGGTGTCAGAATGGTTAGACTCCTGAGAAGGAGATCTGGACCTTCTGGGCACACTCACAACTCTTCCTGGTGGGACAAAGGGGAGGTCATTCCGATCCTCCTCCTCATCTGCAGGAGGAGCTGCATTTTCCAGTGTAAGGTCATTGTCACCTTCCTGGCCAGTTTCAGAGGTCAGGTCCTGGGGATTTTCACCCCTGGCCCCTTCCTCATCTTCTGCCCCACCCTCTCTGCCTACCCCTGCGGACCCTAGGGGTCTTCTGAGATCATCCAGCAGAAGCATCTCCATGAGACGTTGGGTGTTGGCACTTTTGCCTGTCTTCAGCTTCCTAATCTTGCACAACTCTAGACATTACTAGTGAGGTGTGGTGTATGCACTACCTACTCTAGTGTGGCCTACTAAACTCTCTTGAGTTGTAGAAAGGGTGTGCTAAGCCCTTCACACACAACTCTAAGTTCAGTAGAACTTACTGTATTTCTAGGCTTGAATTTATATGTACCTTAGGTACCCTTAGTGGTTTTCAGTTGATCAATTCAATTCAGATTATCTGGTAAAACAATAGCAAGCTGAAATCCCACACGCTGCACACCAATGTGAGAAGTTGGCCTGGTATATGCTGTCCACTAATTATAGTGGGCACCTTGCACCAGTCCAAACAACCCCTTATTGGAGATAGGTTAAAGACAACCTTTATTGAAAGCTATCCTAGTGGTAGCTATGGAGAGCAGCCTTCAGGCTAAGTCTTGAAGGAATGTAAAGCAGCTTGTTTTACCAGTCTATAATCTCTTGAGTGACCAAATGAAAGAGGACCACACCAGGTATATATATAAAATATATGTATTTAGTCTTGAAACACACCCCTCTAGTCTCTTTATGAGGCTAGAGTTCGAAGTACATAAGTTACAAGTCAAATATCAGCAGTATTTAGCACAATACACGTTTGAGCCCTAGGGGCGTACCAAACCATATACTAAAATAGTGGTATAAGAACCACGACTGAGCTAGACACACGGCCTAGAGCCTGTAGAAGTGCTTGGACCCCAAGGAACCACCCAAGGTAGTGACACAGGGGATCCACGGGGGACGCGTGCAGTGTGAGAACACAGCCGCGAGCCACCATTGACTTCTATGGGGAAAGTCGAGGTTGGATTTTTAAAAGGAAAGGACACTTAGAGGAGGACTTGGAGCAAACCCCTTTAGAACTAGGCAGTTCTAGGGTCAATACCCACGGGAGCACCGGAGTACTCGAGTTACCTCACCCAGGGAAGCCGGGTGCATAGGTGTCTTTTGGCGTCGGGTTTCGTCGTCGTTTTCAATGGCGATCTGCTGCAGCAGGCTGCTGGCGACCAAGTCGAAAGTGTCCGGGTGGATCCAAGAGTGGATCAAAGATCTGAAGGACCTGAAAGCAGAAGGGACAGAGTCTGGGTCACTAGCCAGTGACCAGGAAGGCGATGAGCAGATGCCCACCGATGTCGGGTGCTTCAGGTAGGTTGACGGTCGTCTTGACTCTTCAGCCACGAGGTCCAGGAGGCGTCGACGACGACCAGGAGCTGGATTCGAGCTGTCCCACGACGTCTGTCGATTGCTGCGGTGTCGGCGACCGGATTGGACCCAACAAGCCTTGGCAACGGCAAGTCACGTGGAAACAAAGAAAGGACGTTGATGCAGACCAGCAAGGTCTGGGGGACTCACCCAGCGAGGGTAAGTCAGGGCACGTCTGGAGCAACCAGGAAAGCCCAAGCAGAAGAAGAGTTGCCTTAGGAGGGCCCACTAGCCAACGGGCTAGTGACCGCGAAGGAGCCTCGAGTGGACGCACTTGGAGCTGGCTCACAGGACACTCGTGGAGTGGAGGCCAGCGATCTTCGGTGCAGTCGGTGCTGGAGGCGAGGGCTACTCGGAGCCCAAAGCACAACTTCGTGGGAGACCAGGAAGAGGATGCACTTACAAAAGTTCTCGGTGTCCAGGGGTCACGGTTCCACGTTACCCACGACAGCTACGGGCCTCAGCTTCGCTGGGGTCTCAGGGCAGCCTCGGGGAAGTCTGGAAATCCACCTCTGGTGTTGCAAAGACTTCGGCGTCCGGCGGGAGCTTCAGCGATGCAGACCGGACAATTGCTTCTTAGGTGCCTGCCAAGCACGGGAGTCACTCCTTGACCCCAAGGGAGATTCTTCAGTCCTCTAATCTTCAAGTAGAGCGTCGAAGGTCCAGGATTCGGCTTCAGAGTTTCGTCCAGGGTAATCTAAAGTCCTAAGGACTGGGGTCCCATACTTATACCAAGTTAGGGGGTTGGACATACTCTGGGGACCCACCTATGGGAGGGTCAGGGAAGAGGGGTGGTTACACCCATTCCCTTTGTCCAGTTTCGCGCCAGAGCAGGGGCAGGTAGCCCCTGCAACCGGTTTGAACTGGGCTATGCACAGGGACACCAAATGTGCCCCCAGTGCAGGACTTCAAAGCACCAGAGAGTGCTCCCGCCCAGCCCCAATACACACTATCCTGTCTGGGGAGGTGGTTACACCTCCCTTTGACAGGAAACCTATTGTCCAGGCCTCCCCTGCCGGAGTTTCGGTCAGCAGCAGGAGGCCAGACCCGTGTCTGCGGCAGCAGCATCCATTTTGTGATGCCAGGGCTCTGTAAAGTTAATACCGGGTATGCCGGTGTGTACATGTCTCTCCCTCTAGAAGGGTGGAATGCTACCCCCGCCGCCAGAACTGGCGGGGGGTAGTATTCCAAGATGTTTGACACCAAACACGACATGTTTCCGTGCAGCCATCCCAAAGTTAGCATTTAACGCGAGGTTATAATGCACTTAAGAGTATATGGTCAGGCTGCACCACAAACAGCACCAGAGGATTGACTCCGAACGCTGCAGAGGGGCTCTGCTCATGCAGGGGCACCCTCTCACATAAAAACCAAGCACTCTGCCTTTAGGATTGTTAAGGCCTGCCATAGGAGTGACTTATAGGTTTATATGTGTGTGCAATGGTAGTGATATAGGTAGCCTATACCACAGTAAGGGGTGCATGCACCACCTTACCCAGGCTGCAGTAGCAGTCCTGTGGTGTCATTTTGGAGGGCCTTCCAGGGGTGGCATAATACATGCTTCAGCCCCTGGTAGGCCTCTGGGGTGTCTATGCCCTTGGTACATAGTATACCATATACTAGGGACTTATAAGGGCACCCCAGAATCCAATCTGGGATGTACCTAAAGTACATGGAATCAATTTAGAGAGGAAGCAGCTAGGCTGGGGTCCTGAATAGCAGGGCCCCAGCCAGACTAAAGTCGAAAAACAGTGATACACCAGCAAAAAGTGGGGGTAACCATAAGAGGCAGATCCTACTCTCCTACAATAGTTGCCTAAAGGTGTGAAAACCAAACCCCTTGGCCAAGGAGTTGGAAAAGGGTCTCCAGGATAGGATGAAGACCAAGACCTCCAGACCGGATTCAGAACAGGATAGATGACCCCTCTACCAACGACGCCAGCGCCGTTCCCCTCTCTGACACTTGGTTCCTCCTCGGTTCTTCCGTGTTTTCCTCTAATAGAGTCCGCCGCCCCCACCTCAGGACCTCTTTGGACAGCGGTTCAGTCTGCAATCGATCAGCTCTCGTCTGTGGCAGCATCTGAGCCTAAGTGCTCCAGAATCTCGCACTCCTCTCTGCTAGCTAATTAGCTAATTCTATATCTATTATACCCTTCTAAGCCCATGTACCTCCCATTAATGTTTCAAAATTATAGGCCCACTAATTCTGATTGGACAGGCACAGGGGGTTGATCATCACACCATGTAAATTTAGTTCAATTTTCTTAAGCCCATTGTCTTTAAAATACCGCCCCTCTCAATTAATACATTTGCTTTATTTCCCACCCGTTTCACACCATGACTTTTACAAAATATATACAAAATTTATCATTTTATTAAGACATTTTAGTCGAGCTCTGAAGGTGATCAGCGGGTCATGTCCTTGGACATCTTCCAAGTTGACTTCATCGCTTTGCTTTGTTAGTTTTCAGAGCGCATGCGCAGGTCACATGGCTCTCAAGCTGCTGTTTAGCCAACCCAGGCCCACTTTACGAACTAATAGAAAATTAAAGAAGAAACATATTAATAATCACAAATAAATGTTTTCACTGTATACCCCCTACTTCTACTCTACTCCCATTTAATTATAAATGTCTATCCTGCATTAATAGCTTTAGAATACCACGTTATTAATTGCAGCAATGCAAAGCTTTAGCATGTGAGAACATTAAGCGGCCATTTTAGCATACACTGCGCAGAAGCAAAATATTCCCTCCAAGCAAAGAAAGACGTCATACCACGTGACATGGTTGACACATGCGCAGTAGAATTCCCGCGCTTTAGCGGCCATTTTGGATTAGACAAGGATTACTTATTAGTGAAAAACACATAGGCAAGCCTCTTCTAGATAAAAATGTTGCGTTTGCACATTATTAATAAAGACATTACAAGGTTTTAATACAAATTAATTAATACTATGAGAGGATTGCTTTCGAGCAAGTTTCATTGTGAGTCCTTGCTCCATCAGTACCAATGGTCCGACAACCTATAATAAGCTCTATTTCCGCAAATATAATAGATCCCTGGAAATACTGGATCTTTTCCTCCTTTAAATCCCCATCCCCCTAGAATTTTGTATGTATCTCGGCACTCGCTAGAACCCACGAAATAGTAATCATACATAGTGTTATCTCTAGTAATACACAATTTTCCCTGTTGGGGCCAATGTAGAACCATAGCTGCATTTGTTTCACCTTTGTCATAACTTTCCTCTTCAAACGCCCAAGGTGGGGTTTTTGTCTTTTCTTCTGCTGCCTTTCTTTGAAACTTAACCCTTCTGTCTTCTACCATGTCTAAAAAAAACTTTTCTTCTTTTCTTAACCCACAAGTAAGATTATGTCTAAATGCATATTCTAATGTTAATTCCTTTGTTTCTAAGAAAAATTCTCCAAAATCCTTTGCAACTTTCACCTTATTTAGTTCAGGGATTACGGGAACTTTAGCAAAAACAGCATCTGTGTCAGTGGAATATACAACGTTATCCCGCATACTTTCACCCCGCATACCATCACTCCGCATTTTTCACAACGCAAATGCAATTACTCCGCGATACCATTACCCCGCAAACTTTCACTCCGCATATGACTTTACCACGCATGCCTTTACAACGCAAATGCATGCGTGGTGAAATCATAAACTGTGTAAAAGTGCTTTACCTTCTTATATATATATATATCAACATATATATATATTTATATATATTTTATATATTTATAATTTTTTTATATATTTATTTTATATCTGATCAAGGCCCGTGAAGGGGCTGAAACGCGTCATGGCGACAACTCTGCACCCACAATAAATATTGCTGCACGAATTCTGTGGTCCGTATCCGTTCTTGCAAAGAAAAGTTTCTGTAACGGAGTTTTTGGATATATATATATATATATTCACTGAAAAAACCATAGGTTTTAGGGACAGTTATAGTTAGTTGGACATTGCACTCGTACAAAACCCGTGAAATTCCCCCGTTATAGTTAGTTCAGCTAACTATAACTCGCGCCCCCGCAATGCACTGCTGATGACGTCACATATTACATCACTCATGACATGGTCAGTGACATCACTGATGACATCACTGATGATATCTCAAATGACATCACTGATGACATCATCCAGTGACTGTGTTTCTGTAAAGTTTAAATATGTTTAATATATATAGGGAAAGGCGTATTGAAGAATGAGTGGGTGTATAAGTGTCTGAATGGATGATTTAGTACGTGCGTGACTGACTCTACAAGTGAGTGATTAAACGTATCTTACTGAATGCATGGGTTAGTGACTAAACTGTGTGAATGTCTGTATCCGTCTGTGTGTAAGTGGATGCATGGATTTGCGAATAGCTACATGAGTGTCTATATGGGTTATTGATTGGTTCTATGAGTATCTGTATGGGTGCCTGAGTGTTTGTGTGGATGGGGTGTGTGCGACTGTGCATAGATGTGTGAGTGGGTGATTCACTGGGTGGATGGTTTCAAGAGTGCATCTGTGATAGACTGTATGGGTGGGTAAGTGTGTGTAAGAGTGTGTTAGTGAGTGAATGTATGTCCCAGTGGTACATGTGTGAGTAACTACATATGTGAAAGGCAGTATATATGTGTATTGGAGTATATAAATAGCTATAAGCGAGAGTGAGTGATTGTGATAGTGGCTGTATGGATGAGTGTGTGCTTGTATCAGTGATTGTATAAGAGCGTAACAATGTGCTAGTATTTGTATGATTAAGTGAGCTGGTGTGTGTATAACTGTATAGGTGAGTAAATGGCAGTGTGTTTAATTATTTGCATGACTGACTAGGTGTGTGAGTACCTCTATGGATGAGTGGCGGTGTTTGAGTGTCTATATAGGAGTAAGAGTGCATATGATAGTCCTGTACTGAGTGACCATAAGTATGAGTGACTGTACGGGTGAGTGAGTGGATGTGTGTGTGTAGACCTAAGAATCAGTGAGTGGGTATGTAGTTATTGGTGTTGGAGTGTCTATGGTTTTGCGAATGGCACTCTGTAATTTAGATTGGGTGTATCAAAGGTTATATTAGGGTGTGAGGAGCTGCATCAGATTATCACGTGGATGATGTCATCAGTGATGTCATTTGAGATGTCATCAGTGATGTCATCAGTGATGTCACTGACCATGTCATGAGTGATGTAATATGTGACGTCATCAGCAGTGCATTGCGGGGCGCGAGTTATAGTTAGCTGAACTAACTATAACGGGGGAATTTCACGGGTTTTGTACGAGTGCAATGTCCAACTAACTATAACTGTCCCTAAAACCTATGGTTTTTTCAGTGAATTTCAAAGGTTTTTTAAATGCTAATTTCTAACTATAACGTGTCTGAAACCTATGGTTTTTTCAGTGAATTTCAAAGGTTTTTAAAATGCTAATTTGTAACTATAACGTGCCTGAAACCTACGGTTTTTTCAGTGAATTTCAAAGGTTTTTTAAATGACAATTTTTAAATGTATTAATTTTTATATTAATTTTTTTCATACTGATTTACTACATTTTTAGAAACAATTTCTTTTACATATTTTATTTTTTAAATTACATTGTAATTACATTATACATTACATTACAAAAAATACTTTCTCAGAATGAATTACTTTAGTTTAAATACTTTGCACATAGGCAATAGACTTTTAAGTACAGTAGTTACAGTTGTTGCAATGGGCAACACATTTTCAAACACAATGCAACATTCAGCTCAATGTGAATTTCTAGTTAAATGCAATTAGTTACTTTATGGATTACTTTTCTAACCACAGGACTGGATCCTAGATTCAGTCCTGGTACATCTCCTGTAAACAGTTGAGTAAAAGCGTTTTGGTTACAGTCGTGATTTTTAAGGAATATTATTGTATTTTAAAACTTGACACTTAGAAACTTTTTCTCATAGAATCACCAATG
Organism: Calotriton arnoldi; assembly: GCA_963921515.1. Lineage (NCBI taxonomy): Eukaryota > Metazoa > Chordata > Amphibia > Caudata > Salamandridae > Calotriton > Calotriton arnoldi. The sequence continues at coordinate 430,800 of CAWUFW010007414.1, read as the reverse complement.
TTATCCTATGGAAGGAAATTCACTTAGCAGGTAAAAACTGTTATCGTTACTTTTTCTTACTCAGTGTTGGATCCTGGATCCAGCACTGGTGCATCTCCTGTAAACAGTTGAAAGAATGCGTTTAAGTCATACAGGCGATTTTTAAGGAATATTTGTAGTTTGTGAAAATCGACACTTTGAAACTTTTCTGCTGAAAACCAGACAATGGATTCCTATGGAAGAAAATATAAGTTACTGGTAAGTACGGTTAAAATTACTTTTCAGGACCAGTACTGGGCTGAAAGATACAGCACTGAGGTCTCTCCTTATAACAGGTGAGTAAATCGGAATTCGTATTTCGGCTGATTTTAGAGGAATATTTGTATGTTTCAAAAATCAACACTTAGAAACTTTTTCAGCAAAAAGCAGGCAATGATATCCTATGGAAGGAAATTCAAGTTACTGGTAAGTACGGTTAAAATTACTTTGAGGATCAGTACTGGGCTGAAAGATGCAGCACTGAGGTCTCTCCTGATAACAGATGAGTAAATCGGAATTCGTATTTCGGCTGATTTTAGATGAATATTTTAAAGTTCCAAAACTCCACACTTAGAAGAATTTCCAAGTGAAACCAGTCAATGTTAGCCTATGGAAGAAAATTCAAGTTACTGGTAAGTACGGTTAAAATTACTTTTCAGGACCAGTACTGGGCTGAAAGATGCAGCACTGAGGTCTCTCCTGATAACAGGTGAGTAAATCAGAATTCGGATTTCGGCTGATTTTAGAGGAATATTTGCACAATGGTGAAGGGAGGGGGCGGGGCCTGAGTTGACATCTGTGCAAACGCACCCCGTGGTGCGTTTTAAGTTGGGGGATTAAGTCCCCTTGAATCATGAGGGTCCCTACGGGCCAACTAGCCCACCAGGAACCTCCAGTATGCGCCAGGGGCTGCGTTGCAGAGACATGTACAGAGGCCACACCCCTTTTACACCTCTCTGCAACGCAGCTCTGTGGCGCTTTCTGGACGTACCTGTTGGGCTAGTTGGCCCCAAGGACCCTCAGGATTGAAGAGGATTTAATTCCCCATCTTAAAACGCGCCACGGGGCCTGTTTGCACACATGTCACCTGAAGCCCCGCCCCCTCCTTCACCACTGTGCAAACACGCCCCGTGGCGCGTTTTAAGTCGGGGGATTAACTCCCCTTGAATCCTGAGGGTCCCTGGGGTGCAACTAGCCCACCATATACCTCCAAAAGCGCCATAGAGCTGCGTTGCAGAGAGGTGTAAAAGGGGCGTGGCCTCTGTACACCTCTCTGCAAGGCAGCCCCTGGCGCATACTGGAGGTTCCTGGTGGGCTAGTTGGCCCCCAGGGACCCCCAGTATTCAAGGGGTCGTTCCCCTCTGCAAACGCGCCAGGGCGCGTTTGCAGAGTGGTGAAGGAAGGGGGCGGGGCATACGGGCCCGATCGTTTTTTTTTTTCCCCGTGAAGGGGGGCTGTGTGGCCCCCTTCCTTTTCCTATTTTTAGGCCCTGGGGACCCCATCCCCCAGGGCCTTACCCCCTTTTTTAAAATTAAAATAAAAAAAAAAAAACGGGAAGGGGGCCGCGTGGCCCCCCTTCCCTGGGCCTGTATTGGCCCCGGGGACCCCATCCCCCGGGGCATGGCCTCTGTTTTTTTATTTGGAGGGGGCTGCGTGGCCCCCTCCTCAGGCCATTTAAGGCCCCGGGGACCCCATCCCCGGGCCGGCCTTGCACTTTTTAAATTTTTTTTTCCTTTTTTTACTTTGGGGAGGGGGCTGCGTGGCCCCCCTCCGTGGCCACTTATGGCCCCGGGGACCCCATCCCCCGGGGCCTGGCCTCTCGTTGGGGACTGTGGGGGGTCCCCAAGCCCCCACAGTCCCGCTGGCTCCCCGTGTCCTACGGGAGCCGGCATTGCTTTTACACATGGGGAGCAGCTAACATGCTGCTCCCCATGTGGAAAAGCAATCGGCAAAGCAAGTTTGCAATGACAGGACGGGAGCCGCGAGGCTCCGTCCTGTCATTGCAAGCAGCAGTGTCCCGGGGGTAGGCACCCGGGACACTGCAGGAGCCGACCCTGGCGGGTGGCGGTCCCCAGGGCCACCACAGGCTCCAGGAGGGGGCCGCGCGGCCCCCTCCCTACATTTTGAAAGCTCCGGGGAGGTGGTGGTCCCCGGGGCTTGGGGGTCCAAAACGGACCCCCATTTTAATTTTTCTTAGTGCCCCGGGAGGTGGTGGTCCCCGGGCGTGTGGGGGCTGGAGCCCCCCACACAGGTTTTAATTTAAAAAAGAAGCCCCGGGGAGGTGGTGGTCCCCGGGGCTGCGGGAGGCTCAGAGCCCTCCCGCACCATTACTACATAAAGCCCGGGGGTGGTGGTCCCCGGGGCTTGGGAGGCCCTTAGAGGCCCCCACACATAAAATTAACCCCCCAGCATGCCCCCGGGACTTGGCCCACCCGGGGGCCAATTAACATCGAAGCGCGGGAGACCGCGCTTCGATTTTTTTTTTTTTGCAGGATTCGCGCTCCCTGGGGGTCAGGGTGTTTCTACCCTGCCCCCTTTGTGCGCTTTGCGCACTTGTTTCTGTCCCTCGGTTCTACCGAGGGACAAAATGGCTGCCAACACTTCCTGATTTGGAGTGTTGACAGCCAATTAACATAAAGCTCATGCTCGGGAGGATCCGCGGCCCTAGATATATCTATCTTTTTACTTTTGATTTTCTCAGCAACTACTGAACGGATTTACACCATTTAACAAAAGGGTTCTTGCTGAACCAAGAACTACCTCTTTGCCAAATTTGGTGTAATTCCGTTCAGCAGTTCAGGCTGTAGCCGTGTCTAAAGTTTCCTATGGAAAATTGCATGGGGAAAACGCGTTTTGGGACCCCCTTTTTCTCGGCCCCCGCTTGACGAATCCCCCGAGACTTTCAGGGTAGGAGCGGACCGGAGCGCCCCACAAAGTTTGAAAATTTTGCGAAGATACGTCAACCGGCAAGAGAGTTATTTCAAATAGAATGTCGCGGATTTCCTATGGATAATAGGTTGTAACTATAACTATCTACTGGCGACCGCTAGTAGATTATATATATATATATATATATATATATATATATATATATATATATATATATATATATATATATATAAAAGAAACCTAAACCCACCCTTAACCCCAAAAATACCCCAGCACCCCAAAACCTAAACCCACCCTGATACCTAAAATTACCCCTGCACCCCCAAACCTAAACGCACCCTGAACCCTACAATTACCCCTACACCCCAAAACCCTAACCCACCCTCACCCCTAAAATTACCCCAGTACCCCAAAACCTAAACGCACCCTGAACCCTAAAAATACCCCAGCACCCCAAAACCCTATCCCACCCTGGCCCCTAAAAATACCCCAGTACCCCAAAACCTAAACGCACCCTGAACCCTAAAATTACCCCCTACATCCCAAAACCCTAACCCACCCTGCCCCTAAAATTACCCCAGTACCCCAAAACCTAAACGCTCCCTGAACCCTAAAAATACCCCAGCACCCCAAAACCTTAAACGCACCCTATCCCACCCTGACCCCTAAAAATACCCCAGTACCCCAAAACCTAAACGCACCCTGAACCCTTAAATTACCCGCCTACACCCCAAAACCCTAACCCACCCTGACCCCTAAAAATACCCCAGCACCCCAAAACCTAAACGCACCCTGAACCCTAAAAATACCCCCAGCACCCCAAAACCTAAACGCACCCTGAACCCTAAAAATACCCCAGCACCCCAAAACCTAAACGCACCCTGAACCCTAAAAATACCCCAGCACCCCAAAACCTAAACGCACCCTAAACCCTAAAAATACCCCAGCACCCCTAAACCTAAACGCACCCTGAACCCTAAAAATACCCCAGCACCCCAAAACCTAAACTCACCCTGACCCCTAAAAATACCCCCTGCACCCCAAAACCTAAACGCACCCTGAAGCCTAAAAATACTCCATGCACCCCAAAACCCTAACCCACCCTGACCCCTAAAAATACCCCAGCACCCCAAAACACAAAAATACACTTTACACTATAATTTCCCCAGAACCCCAAAACATATACCCCTATACCCATACTTACCTTATACTTACATATAAAAAGCATATGCTTTTTCCATTCATGCATTTATCACGAATTTCGTTGTAAATGTATGCGTGGTAAAAGCATATGAAATGTAATGCCATGCGTTGTAATGGCATTGCGGAGTCATGGTAGATGCGTTATAATAGTATGCGGGTTGATGGTATGCGGGGTGAAAGATTCGTGGTAATGGGTGTTTACTGTGTCAGTGTAATAATACTCTAATTTACCTGTTTTGTAAAATAAGCTAGTTAAAACACTACAAGTTATTCCATACGTCAAAGGAAGGTGATGATACGTCACACCTTCTGTTACAGACGCAGGTAACTGCATACAGGCATAGCAATCTCTCACATCCATTGTCTCCACATATATTCGTACAAGAGTTTCGTGAAGACATTCTTGGAGAAATCAGTTATTGACTTATCCCTATGAAAATCAGTACTATCTATTAGTGTTGCAGTGTTCTTTATGTTAGATTTCTTGTCACTACTCGTGTCATTCATGATTGCAGATGTATTTTCTACAACTAATCTAAGTGGAATTATAATGGCTAAAATAAACCAAATAAGCATTAGTAAACCTGTACAATAAAAACACATCCTACACCAGCTACGGAAAAACTCACATTTAAGCTCTTCTATTCTCAGTGTCTACCATGTTGAAATATTACCTAATTATATGTACAGAAAATGTGTTTCCACACCTCAAATGACTTAGTGTTGACTAGGATCAACTGCTTTCAGCGCACCTTTCGGTTTCTCAGAAATTTTTCTTTGACTTCATCAGTTTGTGTGTCTATTCCGGTTTTTCTCTCTTTGCCTTTCAGGATTTGCACAGTTCACTCTCACCCTCTTGTTCACAGTCTTTGTCTGGGTTCTCGTGACTGCTATCCACTTCTTTAATATCAGTCAGTGCTATGTATAACCATTCAGGTGACTTGAATTTCAAGTTAGGTCTTTTCACTCTTTTTGGTCTCTGCAGCTGTCTTTCACTTGTTTTTCTTTGTCCTTTCTGACTTGTTATTTCATTTACTTGTTCTGCATTGTCTTTGTTCAAGTTTATTATTTTATATCTCAGTCTTTTAATTTCGTTGGGCCAATTGTCTCCTTTTCTTGGCCTTTTCAGTTCACTTTCTTTTTCTTCTTGTTCTGCTCTCCAAGTTCTCTTTCTTGGTCCTATTCTTTGCTTTCTTTCTTCTTCACTTCCTTCAGATTCTGTCTCAGACCTCACTTCACTTCCTCTAACTTTGAACTTTATGATCTCAGTATCTTTGTCCGAATCTGAATTTTCTGGTGTTTCTTCTGTTTGGAATTCTGAGTCTAATCCTCCTCGTGTTTCTTCCGCAATTTCCCCAATTTCTCTATCTGAATCTAAATTTCCCTGTTTTTCTTCTGCTTGTAATTCTGAGTCTAAGCCTCCTTGTGTTTCTTCCGCAATTTCCTCAATCTCTCTATCTGAATCTAAATTTTCTTGAGTTACTTCTATAATTTCCGGAGGAATTTCCCCAAAGCTTGTACTTGGCTGTTCATTGTCACTGTATATTAGTTCGGTATCTCCTGTTTCAATATCAGTTCTTTTGCTTTCGGATTCTTCCTTTTATCTTTCAGTGGGTTCAGGTTGGTCTGTTTCAGATGCCGAACTGGTATCTGATATTTCCAGATGTCGACTTTCAGGTCGAGCTTCAAGATCTGGAACTCTGATTGTTTCAGTTTCTTCTTCAGTTGTCAAACTGGTACCTGATTCTTCCAGATGTCGACTTACAGGTCGAGCTTCAAGATCTGGAACTCTGATTGTTTCAGTCTCTGCTTCAGATGCTGAGCTGGTATCTGATATTTCCAGATGTCGACTTACAGGTCGAGCTTCAGGATCTGGAACTCTGATGGTATGACTGGCATGAATCCAATTTTTCACACCTGCACACTTAACAGCAGTTGTTGTCACCAGGATCACTTGACGTGGCTTATCCCAGCGTGGAACCAAGCAGTTTCTTCTTCTGTGGACTTTTATGCGGACCCAGTCTCCTGGACTCAAATCATGAGCTGGTTTTCTTTCAAGAGTGGTCGCATCCGGTCCAACCTGATGAAACACAGAATGCACCACATCAGCCAATCCTTTGCAATAGTCCAATACAAGATCATCAGTTATAGTCAGCAGTTTGTTGACAGGTACGTGTGCTTGTCTCATTGCTCGTCCCATGATTATTTCATGAGGACTCAGACCCGTTTTTCTGTCAGGTATGCTTCTGATGCTCATCAGCACCAATGGCAAGGCGTCGGGCCATTTGAGTCCTGTGGCTTGACACATTTTCCCTAACCTATTCTTTATTGTACCATTTACTTGCTCTACCACTCCAGAAGCCTCTGGTCTGTAGGCACAGTGCAGTTTTTGCTGAATGTCTAGTGCTTCACATATCAGTTGGATGATTTCATTCTGGAAATGCGTTCCTCTATCTGTTTCGATCGTTACTGGAAAGCCATATCTAGGAATTAATTCTCTCAGAAGGAGCTTAGCTACAGTAACTCCATCATTCCTTCTTGTCGGATAGGCCTCCACCCAACGAGAAAACAAACAGACGACCACCAGGACATACCTCAATCTGCTACTTGGGGGCATTTCAATAAAACCTAGTTGCATTCTGGTAAAAGGACCTCCTTCGCGTCCTATTGTTCCCAAACTCACTACTGTCTTCCTTCCAGGATTTATTTGTTGGCAAATAAGACATCTTTGGCAAAGGCTTTCAGCTATAGCCCTAAATTTTGGGTTGTACCAAGTCTGTCTGAAAAGTCTGATCATGGCATCCCTACCAATGTGTGCCTGTCCATGGTACATCCGTGCCATGTTAGAGATCATGCTATCAGGCATAACCGGTCTTTCATCCCTGTAAACCCAGACTTCATCTTCCTCTCTTTGTGCAACCTGCTTTTATCCAAACATCTTTTTCCTCATCATCTGCTTCTTCCTGCAATTGTTTTACCTCATCCCAGGTTTCAACTGTGTTAGTAAACAGCAAGGGACATGAAACATTCTCTTTTTCCCCTTCTCCGATTCATTGAGGTCATATTTCTGGCACAATATTGAGCTAATTCGTCAGCGAATTTGTTACCCACTGCAATGTAATCGGTTCCGTTTTTGTGAGCAGCGTATTTTACCACTGCAATCTGTTTAGGCAGCTGTATCGCCTCAAGCAACTTCTTCACAAACTCAACATTCCTAATAGGAGATCCTGCAGAAGTCAGGAATCCCCTCTGGGACCAGATCTGTCCGAAATCGTGGACCACTCCGAAGCCATACTGGCTATCTGTGATCACCTTAATTCGGAAATTCTTTCCCAGTTTGCACGCTCGAATCAGAGCAATCAGTTCAGCAACTTGGGCTGAACGTATTCCTCTCAAACAGGATGCTTCCATTATTGTTGCCACCGTACACACAGCATACGCAGCACTTAAAACTCCTTCACTTGTTCTCAGGCATGACCCGTCCACAAACATCACATAATCTGACTCTTTTAGAGATTCATCCCTGATATCAGGGCGAGGCTTTGTGCAAAATTCAAGCACATCCAAACACTTATGATCAACATCATCTTTGACTTCTGCATTTACTTCATCTGGCAGTGAAGTTGAGGGATTTACACTAGTGCATCTTGCAATGGTTACATTGTCTGCACCCAAGATCACTTTTTCATACCTAGTCAGCCGACTATGTGTCATGAATTGGGTTTTTGTTCGGGTCAGAAGGATTTCAACGGAGTGTGGGACATATACTCTCAAAGGATATCCCATCACAATGCCTTCACTCTGCTACAGACTCACACAAGTAGCAGCTACTGCTTTCAGACATCCAGGCAAAGCTTTTGCTACCGGGTCTAAAACAGCTGAAAAATAGGCTATTGCTCGCTTCATTTTCCATGCCTTTGCACTAATACTGAAAGTGCACATCCGTCTCTCTCGCTACAATACAGCTCAAATTCTTTTTCATAATCAGGCATTCCCAATGCTGGTGCCTCACACAAACTTGTTTTCAGTTCCTCGAAAGCCTTCATTTCCTCCTCATCCAATTCAATCGGATCTTTGACATCCCTCTTTGTCAATCGCTGTAAAGGTTTTGCAATCAATGAAAATCCACTTATCCACTGTCGGCAATAACCAACTATCCAACTAACATTCTCACTTCTCTCTGTGTCATTGGGGCTCTCATTCCTTTGATAATCCTTATCCTTTCTGTTGTCACTTTTCGCATCCCTTTCTCAATCTTATGACCTAGGTACTGTACTTCCTGTTGAGAAAATTGCAGTTTTGATGGGGACACCTTATGTCCTCCTCCTGCCAAATGATTCAATAAAGCAATTGTGTCCGTAACACATGCTTCTTTAGTCTTTGATGCCACCAATAGGTCATCAATATATTGGACCATCACAGATTTTTTAGGCATTTTTAAATCTTCTAAGAATTTCTTCAGAATCTGATTAAAAATTGAAGGACTTTCTGTATACCCTTGAGGAATTCGGCACCATGCCAAAATACGCTCTCCGAACCGGAACGCAAATAATGGCTGGCTGTCAGGGTGCAATGGAATAGAAAAGAATGCATGGCACAAATCAATAACTGTGTACCATTCTGCATCATGTGGAATTTGATACAGTATCACAGCAGGGTTTGGCACAATTGGACAGCAAGGAATAACAATTTTGTTTACCTTCCTCAAATCTTGTACTATCCTATATGTTCCATTTGGCTTTTTCAATCCCATTATAGGAGAATTACATGGGCTGCTCATTATTTCTCTCAAAATCCCTTGTTCAATCATCTTATTAATTACAGGTGTTATTCCTTCAATAATTTCTGGCGTTAATTTGTACTGTGGGGTATTTGGGTAACTCGTTCCTTCTCTTACAGTAATTTTTACAGGATCAACTCCTCTCATCAGTCCAATATCTTTGCCTGTGAAATCCCACACATCAGACCTGACTATTCCTTTCAATTCAATAGGGATTTTCTCTGCATCAAACACAGGAAACATATCATTCACTCCTGGTTCTAGTTCTGCCATCGTCATTTTATACAGAACATCCTCATCTGGTGTCTGGAAGGCAATACCATCTGGGGTACAATAGATGGTACAATTCATTTTGCAAAGCAGATCGCGTCCTAATAAATTTACAGGACTACAATCACACACCACAAAGCGATGAATCTCTTTGAATGGTCCAATTTCCACCTCTATTGGTTTTGTAAGAGGGGTTTTAATCTGCCTGTTCGAAACACCTACAACTTGGATATATTCTCCTGAGAGAGGAAGGTTTGAAATTTCCACTGATCTAACAGTAGAACGGGTAGCACCAGTGTCCACAAGGAATGTAACATTTACACCATTCACTTTTCCATCCACAAATGGACCTGACTGATCTACCTCTAGAGTTGCGCCAAGCACGCACTCCTCTTCCTCTCCTAGGCACCGTCATAAGCTTTCATCCGATTCATCTCCATCCTGCCGTAATCAATACTGCGAAACTGCAGCTGCACGCAGCAATTTTGTTACCTGCTCTCCTCCGTAGAATCCTGCCTCTGCACTGTATCTCTGAGGATTTACACTCTTTGGAAGAGGTAGTTGCGGCACCTGACACTGTTGAGTAACTACCTGCGGCTGTTGCAGCTGTTGGTAACTCACCTCATTCTGCACCTGTGGATTCAATGATTGATTTTCTGCATTAACTTTCGGAGGAAATTTACACTCGTTTCTCTAGGATATTCTTCCTTCGGCCAGTCAATTGTAATTTTACACTCTGTCCATAAATCTGCTGGAACAACAATCTCAAACAGTCCATCCAAATCTTCCCACAACACTTTTGAGACTTTTACAAACCTTTCTACCTGTCTATACCATTCTACAGGTTTTTCTCTCAATCTTGGAAAATCATTAGTAAATGACAATATATCTTGTCTGGACCATGGGACATGTACATAACTTAGTCCTGGAGTTTCTCTCATTGGACACTCCATTACTATCGGTTCTTTCTCTTTTACTGGAAAAGCCAATGATGCTTTATCCGTTGTTCCCTCTTTTCTTCTTATCCACCTACTTCTCCATTTGTCTACATCTCCCCATTTTCTCAATAACACAATCAGTTCTTTTATCTGTGTTAGTCGTTCTAAAGTGTTCAGATTTTCTATGTCCTTTTCACTAAAATCTACCCTGTACGGTTTCTGCAATCCTCTAATTTTTCCAAATTCCACTCTTAGTTCCTTCGCTGTTTCTTCCAATTTTTCATGCAAGTTCCTAGCTCTCCAAGTGACGCTTTTACACTTAAACATTAATTCATCATCTTGATAGGATTTCAATCGATCTGTACCAATAGGCCCTAAAATCAGTTCTTCCATATCTATCTTTAATCTGACCACATCCAACAGTTGTGGTTCAGCATCCTTTTTCTGCAAGCTTCTCAACCAATCATTTAATTCCTCTGCAGTCGGACCCACAGGGGTTTTGTTTATTTCTGCCCAACTTGCACTTCTCTCTGAGGTTTCAGTTGCTGACTTGGCTCCCATAGGAATTCTATTTATCTGACTCTCAATAATTGTCAAATTTACAGGTGGACTTGACCTAAAAGGACCAACAGAATCTTCTTTCTCTCTATTTTCTGGAATCATCCCTTCTCTTACTCTTTGCATACTGGAATTTAATGGAATTGTTAAGGAGTGTTCATCTATCTTTTGATTTTCAAATACTGGGATTACTGGCCCTATAGTTACTGGCACAGTCACAGCTTCCATATTCTTTGTCAGTTCTCTTATCTTTTCAGTCAACTCTCTTGTGGTTCTGGCTAAATCAGCTGTATTACTATTATCATGTTTCACAGTCTGTGGTGTTTCTAGTTTATTAAATGGACTATTTATTTCAGACATTTGTTCGGGACTTTGATTTATTACAGTTCTCATTGGGGGTGCATTTGGTGTCCCCACCGCAGAATTCTGTTGATATGGAGGAGGACTTCTATTTAAAATGTCCTCCAGCAACTCATCCTCTGTGTCGCTAACTCCATACCCATACCTCTCTGTTACTGCATGCTTCTTTTTCTCCGTACACTTTTTCCCTGCAAGTTCTTCAACTGTTCTGACAGGAAACAAACCATCCGTCATGTTAGCATACCGGTATCGTCTCATTCTGTCTTCATGATTCAAACCCCATACTCTTCCATGAACTAAACTATAACTCTTTGCACCTCTGTGTCTTTCCCTTTCATACATCTCATCATCCAATTCACCTAAGGCTTCGAACTGTGTCGGTCTAGGTCTCGGTTCAAGTTTCATCATCTTTTCTCTCAAATTTCGAAGTACAGCTGTGCTAAACGAACCATTTTCTGGAAATGCCAATACTCCATCGCCTTGGGTATATTTCGCCCAATTTTCCAACCAAATGAAAGTATGATAGCCATATTTCAACATCATATGAGATGCTGGCGTTTTCGGCGGAGGAAGTACTTCTCCTTCCCTAGTCACAACCTTCTTGTCTTTCTTGAAGAAGTTTTTACTCTTCGCAAACCATGACGGTTTCTCTCTACCATACTTCTCTCAGTAAGTTAACGATGTTATGTATTCATCTTGGGTGTTGGGAACCATTATTCTACTGTCTCTTGTGTTTGTTTTGCAAAGCATCACAAAGTAGTTTGTACCAACTTGTATATATGTAAGATGAGACTGCTTTGTGTAATAAGATGAATGAAACTGAATAATGAGATGTAAATAATATATGATCCTTGATTACACACAGTATTAATGTGCTGTTTTGAGTATATTATTGAAATAGGTATTTGATAGCTGGTGGGCGTCTTGTGTGTTTTTTGCCTGTCAATAAATGCAGTACAAGAGATGTACCAGAGAGTGCTGAACATAATTAAAGGGAATTACAGTTTGGAGGAACAGTTTGGTCAGGTCCTTGTCAAAAGATCACATTGGATTCATATTTTTTTTCTTTTTTAAATCTTACAGTATCTTGTAGGTTGAATAGAATAGGTGCACATTAACTGAGAACTTTGCGGCGGAGGTTATGATGGTGACCTACTGTCCATAGCACACTAAGCTCAAACTTGTTTAGTAACCTGTCATGGTGTTCTATGTGTCCAATGTGTTCTAGGTGGTTGAACTTGCAATTCAGAATAACCAACTGTTAACTATTTCTGCAATGCATTTCAGTTACTGTGTACCAATAAACGTTTACATACGTATCCATATGACAGATTACAAAAGAAGTCTCTGTCCAGGCTGCTATGGTGGTAGGAATCAGAAGTCCATAAAATCGATTCTACTGCATTATATTGGGTAATGTGCACCAATCCAGTGTAACACAGGGCACACTATAGCATATTACAATATCATACAAATTAAGCATTTTGCCAGTGTCTTTGTGTATACTTAGCAAATGTGTAATTCATCATCTAGCTCAATCACTGAATACGAAAGTATGTGCCCAATAGCAGGTCCAGGTTTTCAAAAAGAACTCCAACTGAGTTCATCTTCCCACAGAGATCATATCTTGTACATTTTTCAGTCTCCAATAAGGGTAAAATCAAATGGTTGTGTCACGCATTTCCTTTGCAGCCAATGGTGGTGAAGAATTTTTAAAAGGTTGAGGACCTCATTCATATCTATGTGAATGATTTACAAGGTTAGAATGGTGAAAAGTGTTCTACGGTAGAAGCATGCTAGGAAAGTGTCCCTTTTTGCATGGTTACCCCCACTTTTTGCCTGACTTCTGATGCAACCTGACTTGATGTGCCCTGGGTCCCTGCCAATCAGGTTCCTAGGGCCTGTGTTCTTTCCCAAAACTGTACCTTTGTACCCACAGTTGGCACATCTCTGGCCACAAGTAAGCCCCTTGTAAAAAGCAGTATGGGTACCAAGGGCACGGTGACCAGGGAAGGCCTCTAAGGGCTGCAGCACCTATTGTGCCACCCTTAGAGTCCCTATACCTTGACACCCCCAAACTGCCATTGCAGGCTGCGTATTCTGGTGCAGAGAAAAGTGAAGAGTCGATATGGCACACATCCCTGTGTGCCATGCCTACAATTCACTCCCTGAGGTCTAGGTAAGTCACCCCTCTAGCAGGGTGCACTAGCCCCCAGGTGAGGATACAGTGGCATGACATTGTAAGTGTAATAAAGTCATAAAGAGTATATGGTCTGCGAGTTGGTCATTACGAACTCCACAGCTCAATAATGGCTTTACTGAAACCTGGGAAGTTTGGTAGCAAACTTCTCAGCATATTAAACCCACACTGATGCCAGTGTGGGACTTAATGTAAAAAGCACTCAGAGGACATCCTCCTGAAAAACGACCAGCCCTGGTGTGGTTCCTGAATGGCTGCCCGCCATTTGCCACCAACAGACAGGTTTCTGGACCCCTGGGTTGAGAGCCTCCGCTTTCTTGGTCCAGAAACAATAGCCCATCCACGGCAGAGGTGGCATGCTTCCTCCCCCAGGATGTGCTGGGTCCACGAAGGAGAAGCTTCAAAGGCCTGCCACCTTTGGAGGCTGTCCCTGCCTTTTGCTGCCCCCCGCAACTGGCTCCCACCAGTTCTGCCCCCCAATTTGGGTGGGAGAATTGGCGGGAAAACCAAGCTAGGAAGAGAGGTGTGCCCACCTTTTCCACCCCCACCCCTCAGGTGGGGTAGGCGGGGTGAAGCACACATCTCAGTCCCCTCCATCTTTAAGATGAAGGGACTCAGCCAATTAGGGAGAGGCTCATGTCCCTTCCCAGTGGAGGGTGGCATAATGGGGGGTGTACCCATCCCAAGGAAGGAACCCATTGGTCCCGACCTGGAAACCCCTTTTAACGCCCCTAAATCTAGTATTTAGGGCCCACCCTGAACCTTGCCTCCTCAGATTCGAGGAAGAAAGAAGAAGGACCAAAGAGCCGTGCTGACCCAGGGAGAAGGGTACACCAACTGCTTTGGCCCCAGCCCTACCTGCCTGTCCCGTCTACAACCTGCCTACAGCGAGAACCCTGGTGAGTCCAGCAGCCAGCAACCCCAGAGCTGGGAGGACCTGCCTGCACTCATCTAACCGACTTTGTCTCCCGTGAGGACTGCATTTGCTCAATCCAAGACTCACTCACAGAATCCAGATCCCGTCAGCTCCGCGATCCTGCACCACTCTGCACCTGACACCCACGGCCTGAGTGGCCCAACACCATGAGGAGGTCTCCTCAGTGATCTTGACCTGGGATCTGGTGATCCCCAACCTCCCTCAAGCTTCAAGACAACACCTGCAGCCTCAACCTGAATGGTCCCCAACCGCGACCGGCGCTGATTAAGAAACCCGATGTCAAAAGACACCCCTGCACCCGACGCCACACAGCCTTGGGTGGCCCAGCCGACTGTGACCAGGCATCCCCTGAGAACCCAACTTACCTATCTAGCCTGTGGTCGCCTTCAGGAAATCTCCCTGCCCGAGCCTGCAGCAATTTTTCCGAACTGAAGGTCTCCATTGGAAACCACAGGCCCCCCGACGTCTTCTTGGCACCCTGCACCCAGCCGCCCGTGTTCCACTGGTAATGCAGCTCCTGTGCTGATCGTTGGCCCCTGCAGTGCTGACCCTAACCCCTTGGAGCTTTGCTCCAAGACCCGAGTGGCCTGCTCGCAAGCAGACCCTAACCGAAGGCCCCCTTAGCCCTATTGGCTAACATTAGGCTCCTGCACTCTGCACCTGGCCGCCCCAGTGCCGCTAGTGTTGCGACTTTGGTGCCCACCTAGACCTTGGGGAACCTTGGGCCTAACCCCCAAAACTCCCACTCGTAAGTCCAGTACTTACCTGTAAAACCGATAAAACCATTTTTCTCCCAAAGGAACCCATGCTATGAGTTTTTGTGCCTAAAATGTTCTGTGTTGAACTGCTGTTTTGTATGGTGGAAAAAGCAACTATACCTTAAACCAAGAAATGTCTTACTTACCTTGTATTGTGAGATCCCTCTGTGTGGTATCTAGGCATACCACCCCAAGTAGTCGATGTAATCTGAAAGTAATCAAAAAGTAATTACTATGTAATTTAAACTGCTTTTTGAAACCATACCAACCTGTAACAATTGCAAACCCATTACCAATTGCATTTCTGTGTAAAGGTTTACAATTGAAAGTACATTTTACCTACCTATACCAAGTCCTGCTTGGTTTTAGAGATAAAATAGAAGTATACCTTTTTTTATACTTACCCAATTGGTCTGGATTCTGTTTCTGAGTGTGTGTAATCAGTCCTTGAGTTAGTGAATACAATTAGTGCTTAACACACCCTCTGGATAAGCCTAACTGCTTGCCCACACTACCAGAAAGAGAGCTGTTAGTACTTACCTAATTAAGCCTCTGCTATACCTCTGAGGACTCCCTGGACTCTATGCCCACAATACCTTACTTTGGTATAGTATATACAGAGCCAGATTCCTACACACACTCAAAATGTAAGTGAGCTGAGGGGATGCCTCACAGTGCTGGATATAAACAAAAGTAAAACTCATTTTATTCTGGGAGAGCAGAGCAGGTCTGGTCCGCAAGACAAGTTAAACCTATTACACAAATCACACTAGTTTAGTCATAAATCATACTCTCCTGATTATTAATCTTGAATGATAAATATAATCCATGTAACTCTAGGACAAGAGGTATCGTGGAAAGACCATCTTCCCAAAGGATGCGAGTAAAGTGTGACCCAAGACAGAAGTGCATATGCCGTAGCCTGCATTCAGATGAGCTCACATATATTAGATTTCAAATTCACAAATTGATATAAGTGTAGTAGACAATTCAGAAGTTAACTTACCTAATAGTGGTTTCAGTCCAGGTTAGCTATATTCTGAACCGAAGTCAGAGATTTGCAGTTTAAATGCATTTTAAACATTACAAGTATGCTCTGTAGCAGGCTTCAAGGAGAAATACAGTCTAAAATAATGTTATGTTTTAAGTGTGACTGGGAAAATATTTTCTTTTCTCCTACATTACCTATCTGTACTTTGCATTGTCCATGGGCAGTTGTCTTATAACAGTTACAGTTAATTGCAATTTGTAAATAAAAATGATTGTTCATTTAACTAGCGCGCATGTATTTGAGATCCGTTTAATAGACCTAAGCCGTTGCAAAGGTCATTATACCATATGTCAAATATAAATTGAGGAAGAACACTTCAAAAAGATTGATTAATTTCCTTTTTAATAGATTACCTATAGAATAATTGTGTAAGTTTAAAAAGAAACTACTTCACGGACTCCTCATGATTAGTTTGTGTGGTGTTTCCTCAGGAAGCCTGTAGAAATGTATGAGGAGTATTTATCCCACCACAATACGTATTGCCTTCCTTATGCATAAGTGACATTTGTACATTTAGCCTAAAACATGTAAAGTGAATGCCACACATTTTCAGCAAGTACTCGGTACAGTTCTAACTACCCTATTGAAATATATTTCAAAAGCAAATACAGACCTGTTGGGCGATTTGAAAAAGACATCTAAAATGGTCATTACTCATTTATCTTCTTTCTTAATTCGTAACTGCAAAAAACACTGATTTTTATAATATTGTGTAAAAAGTAGCATAACTGTTTGTACAGCACCCTGCTGCATTGCTTGGTCTGGTCCGTACTAAGAAAATGTGCCTAAAAATCAAATACACTTAATTGCACCTTTGTGCAGTTTCTTGCAAATTGTTTCAGTAACTAATGTTTGAGCTGTAGCCATTTTTTAGTAATATGAGCGTAAGTAACTGAAACAAAAAGCAGAGGTTTAATTGAATGTAACTTGACTTGCTAATGAAGGCGCAAGCTCTTGAAGCTCACAAAACCTCTCCTTTTCCTTTAGAAGAAGGAATTGCCCTTTCAGCATCGGATGAAAGCTTTAAACCAACACCTCTCGAGAGGAGCATTTTAAGAAGAAGCAACCATGTAGAAGAGTCAAGGATAGACGAGAGAAGTTCCAGCAGCAGGTCCTCTTCCTTACTCTCTGCACCTTTATCGATGACAAAGCTGAATGGAAAATCATCTGAAAACATTGCACACTTGCAAACCTTTAGTTCAGAGGTAAAAGTGGTGCTAAACCTGAAATATTCTAGTAATCCAAAAACAACTATGTTGACCTAACTCTGCATGACTTTTGGGCCTATGTTTGACCGAGGCTCTTTTTGATGGTGATCTCCATATATTATGCCTGTCATGTCAATTTGTACCGGACCATTTTGTTTGCAGGCATGTTTATTTTTTCTAGTGTACAAATGTAGTTGTGTAGCAGCGGAACACTGTAAAAATAGAACAATCAGCAATTGATGTGGTCAATGAGGAAGGGCCAAGTAATGAGGTAGTCCCTCATCCAGCACCAAGATGACAGTTATATACCATTTGGGAATACCCTGCTCATTCTTATTGAGGCGTAGATTTCCACCAGGTACTCCTGTATAACAGCTTCCCCATTGCTCCCGACCACCAGCATGGTATCCTCTGTGAAAAACTGGAAACAATGCTTGTGAATATAAAAAATAAAATTATTATAGCATTATTTCATGTGTAGGTTTTCTCGATGTCACCTGGTATAAAGGTTATGAAATTTGAAGTTGCTCAGGCTCTCAACCAGCACCAGAGAGCGTATTCATAATGATTGGAGTTCATGCAGTAACTGTTATGTAATTATTTCATTTTGTTTTCATAGATTGACCTGATTAGGCAACCTCCATTCTTGTGTAATAGTTCTTCACAGATTGTACAATTTAAACTTTTCTTTGTGCTCGTGCATTTTTTTCCAAAGGGAATTGAATATGGCAACAGTTGTTTGCTTTCTTTCCTTTTGTAATCTCCCTTTGCTCCGCTCCCCCACCCAACATGATAGCACATATATATCATGGTAAAATGTGCTATCTAACCTCCCCTCAAGTTGCAGATTCCAAGTTGCATAACCATACCTTAATTCATATTACTACAAAGTGCCAGAATGCTCTGGCCTCCTTTCAAGTTTTCCAAGGATTGTCTTTGTTTGTGATCTTTTTTTTCTTCTTCTGAGGGTCTTCTGCTAGTCTCAACCTTAACTCTATTAACCAGCAAAAAATTATCTGAGAGATTTTTTCCATGTATATGCCTGGTAGGATTATCTCTGTCTACATTTCAATTAATATGTTAATAGAAACCAACTGAAATCCCATTGCTTGTTTCAACAAGCATTTACAATGCAATAGGTCTCGCAACTGCGAATTTTAGAGCTATTGGCATTGTAAATGGCAATGCCTTTTAAAAAATGAAAAGCCATTGTTATTTACAATATCAAAAGCAACACCTATTGCATTGCATAGCGCGTGTCCGTTACTGACCATATCTCGTAAGTAGGGATGGTACTGTGCAGGTGAGAGGTGCAGGGTTGAAATTTAAAATTTCAGAGACCACGAAAAATGTAGGATTTAACATAATTTAAATGTTCATCCGTAAAGCACTCAATAAGAGAGAGTTTAAGCTATTAGCATTGCAAATGACAATGCATTGCGCCGCTGCTGCCCATAGCGTAGTATCTTTTTGGTGTGTAAAGAAAGCTTGCACTGCTGATGCATATGGAGTACCTTCTTTGATGAGTGTAGCTTGCATTTCTGCATCTACAGCTGTTTCTGCTGTATGTGTGAGTGAAACTTGTGCAGTATTTATACGTGTTTCTCTGTTTCTGTGTGCGGATTTGGCTTACGCTTCTCTCAGTGTTTACCCGTTTTGCGGGCGAGGGCTTGTGTGTCTTTCTGTCTATATAGGACTTCAGACTCAAGAACTGCCACTGTGGTACCTAATATTTCATAAACTCATAACGCATAAATTGAGAAAATAAATTTAAAGCAAATCAATATTAATGCAATAGAGCTGCATAAAGCGTAGGCTGAAGAGTTATGAGTTACTGCGCTGGCACCTGTTGCACATAGAATGTTAAGAAAGAGAAATGTTCCTAAAGAAAAAAAGCAAATGGGTGGGAAAGGGACTTTGTACTGATAGAAGAGTATGCAGCTGCCTTACTCTTCCGCCCCATTATGCCACTGTAATCCTCTTGTATTTATAATGTCGCAAAAGCACATTAACATGAAGACACGAAATAACGTAACTTAGGAAACAAAAAAGGTTTTCTCTTTAAAAAAGTGTAAAATGTGTGTGACCCTGAAAATGACCAAGGAACGGCACAAACTCCACAGGTGCCCTTGGGCTATGCAAATGTTAAAGGTCGGAGAGACATAGCCCTCGCAGGACGGTGATGTCCTCGTGAATGTGGGAAAGGGAGCTCTGAACCTGGCTTTGCTAGGCCGCTCTGTGATGTGTTATTCTTTCAGAGATCAACGATTGTTGGCTACAGGTGAGAGGTCAAAGGGGAAGAAGTTCCCAGCTAGTGCATCACTGCAATGCGTGAGAAGTTTAAATAGCAGACAGGCAATATCCGCACTCTCCAGAAAAATAAAATACAATACAAAGGAAAATAAATTAAAGAAAACAGGAGAGGGAGAGGGAGAACTCAAAGGGAAACTTCTGCCGAGAGTTTGCTGACATACACTGGTAGATCGTGAACATGCTTCGTTATCCCCGCTGGGACTCCCGCAAGAACAGAACCTCTCTACCCTCCTGGAAGCACAAAGGCCTGTTTATTTATTTATTTTTTCACAACTGACCCTACAATGCACAGGACTCTAAAATAGACGTGCGCAGAAACCCACAGGGTGATTAGCATGATCTCTGGGCTCCGCGAGGCTCGGGCATTAGCGCTAAGCGCCTTCTGCAGAATCCTCTGAGCCGCAGATCTGTAATTTCTTTACATTACCCCACTACAGGCTGACGCTGTATTGCTCCCCCGTCGCGCAGCATAAGCCATTAAAAGGAACAGAAAAATGACAATGACATCTCAAGATGCACGGGGGTGCGGGGGGGGGGTAGAAAGAGAACCAGGCTGCTGCTGTCACTTCCACTGATGAGAAATGCAACGGAATAAGAGTGTTCTGCACGTGGGTCACGGAGGAGAGAGTTTCCCTCCAGCTTCTCGGTGTTATCTTCCGCCAAATGCCTGATTTCACAGTGGCTTTCATTCGAAGCTGCACACATGAGTCATCGGCTTCACTCATGTGAATTACGTATCAGTTACATTGGACTTTAGTCGCACCTGTGACGTATCTTGGGAAACCCACCCAGGGCACGTGAGGATGAGTAGACAGGAAGAGATCAGCCGACAGGAAGCCCCTTACAGCTTAAGGACTAGTAACCTGGAATTCCCTTTTCTCTATAGTGCAATGCGTTTTGTTTAAATTTACAGTGACCTAGAGCGCCGACACCTGTGAATTTTTAGGAAGCGGCGTGGCTTCAGTCAAAAGGAGTGGCCACTTTTTATATATTTTTTATTTTAGGGAAGGAATGCCAGCCCTCAAACTGTAAACATTTATACATATCTGTTTCCGCCAATCAATTTTGATTTTTGATGAAAACTACAACCCAGTAGGTTTGCTCTAAACTTCATCGTTAAAAGAATTTTACAATTTCCCCTAAAACTGCCCCTTAAAAGAAAGATGCTTATTTTGTATTTTTACGCTCGGCGGTGGAGAGCTGTGCAGGCTCGCTCGCACGGGCCTCAGTGTGCAGGGTAGTGCCTGCAGACTTTCTTATCTTTAGGGGGGGCCATCTGTTTCTAATTAGCATGGCCGCGCTAAGGCCATGCTACTTAGAAACAGATGGCCCCCCCCTAAAGATAAGAAAGTGCTTCATGGCAGCCGTGAAGCAGACGACCCAGTCCGGATGGACCGTCCAAAAGGAGAAAGGGCAGTGACCAAAAAGCATCCTTTTCAATGGGAAGCCAGCGTTTAGCATAAACGCTGACGCGACCCAATGAAAAGGATGGGCGGGGCTTCAAGTCCCCTTCTGAAATCTCCTCTCTCACTATATGTCTCGCCGAGCGAGCACCGCATGCGCTGCAACGCTAGGCGAGACCTAAAAAGGGTTGTCAATCATTACATTGCAAGGTCAGGCAGGTAGAGGATAGCAGACAATATTTTGTTGCCTATAAAAGTGCTACCAGTAGTGGGGGAGTATTATTAAGTACCAGGCAGGACTCCGTCTGAAGGAATAAGTGCTCCTTCTGTGAGGAGAAAAACAGCTATTGGTGCCTTTTCAAGAGGGAGACCTGCAAGCCAGCTTCTTGATCTTCTCCCTCTTTTTCCAAAACATTAATTATGTAATTCAGACGTGAGGGTCATCCACTGTTTCGATGATAGGTAATTTCACTCATGTGAGTTTCGTAGCTTTTTTGGCTTTAACAGCACGACTTCATTGGTTGTTTTTTGCTGGGTAATTTTGCAAAGAGACTATCTGATGAGGCAATAGTATCACCTTGAAGAAAATGTTTTGTGCCTTAGACATCTTTAGTTGTAATGGATACTATATTCTGCTGCAGATTTCTTAGCACCTGTTAACTTACCCCACCCCCTTTTCCCAGTCCTTTGGATAGTCTGATGGCTATATATTTCTGAGAACTGGAGGTGTTGAGTCCATTCTGACCAATTATGTATGAGTGCTGTATGGTTGGTGGTGCACAATGCTAGTGTACCACTTGTCTCCTTCGCATGTGAAAATGTATCCAGGGCCCCAGCCTGCAGCGGAAATATTTCAAGGATAAACAATCTGCAGAGGGAACACAATGTAGATCAGAACCAGAGTTACTAGTTGTTAGACCTGACATCCTTGGTGAGGTCTTGGCCCAAATATTTTGCCTTCACCCCTCCTGGTTTCTGAAATAGTTTTTGTTTGTATCAGGACTCTGTGCACTTTTAACCAACACTGAAGTGCTTGTGCTCTCTCCCTAAAACATTGTAAAATTTGCCTACCCCTGACAGACACATTTAAGTTACTTTCAAGTCCCTAGTAAAGTGGTACTACTTGTACCAATGGCCTATAAATTAAATGCTACTAGTGGGCCTGCAGCATTCATTTTGCTACCCACTTCAAGTAGCACCTTAAAACATGCCCCAGACTTGTCACTGCACCCAGTAGTGCAGTTTTAAAACTGCCATTTTGACCTGGCAAAATAAACCTTTGCCAGGCCTAAACCTTTCTTTTTAATAGTTATAATCACCCCTAAGGGAGGCTCTAAAGTCCCATAAGGCAGAGTACATTGTATTTAAAAAGCAGGATATATGTTCCTAAGTTTTACATGTCCTGGTAGTAAAAAAACTCCTAAATTCGTTTTTCACCACTGTAAGGCCTATCTCTCCCATTGGATGACATTGGGTTTCCTTCAGTAGTGGTTTTTGCACTAGGGCGTGGGTGTTACGCCCCCGGCCATCTTCAGCCCCACTTTAATATTTGTTTAATTATTTTAAACTACTATTTTTGCAATATATCATTGTTTGGCTGTCTCTGACTCTTGTTGCGAGGCAGGGTCAGGCAGCCAGGTACTGACAGGTCAGTGCTGCTCATGTGTGCACACATGACATGTTTACATCATCCCACAGGGCTTACCTTTCTACAGCCCACAATCACATAAAAAGAGACAGTTGCCTTGTGTAGTCGTGCATAGCATAATCTAGAACAAGCCAGGTCGGGCGATGCATGCTATAGCTCTGCGTAT
Source organism: Calotriton arnoldi (assembly GCA_963921515.1). Classification (NCBI taxonomy): domain Eukaryota; kingdom Metazoa; phylum Chordata; class Amphibia; order Caudata; family Salamandridae; genus Calotriton; species Calotriton arnoldi. Next base: position 408,100 of record CAWUFW010007414.1, on the reverse strand, counting down.
TACACATCACGTTTTTGTATTTACTCCACCTTTATTTTTCATGCTCCTTAGATTGGAAAATTGCCCCCCATGCGGCACTTTGTCTTCAGTGTTTACTAGGAAGACTGCCGCCGGTGACTGCGTTTGCCATAAATGAGCTAGATGAATAGTTGAATGTACCCATTGTCAATATAGCTGTCAGCTGTACGATCAGAGCAAAAGAATTTGGAGTGATTTGAATTCAGTTGTGCATGTATGTACTTAATTTAGTCCGATAGCAGCAAAGTACAGTTTATTGACCGTGCCAACCTGACAGTACTGTGAGAGGCAAGGCTTTCAACGTAATTGCACAGTTCTCAAAAGCAGCAGTGAGAGATGGTTTAAAAGAAGCCTGGAATTTGGTGTTTCTTTGGTTTCAGATAGCTTCAGAGTTAACTGCAGCCATTCCAAGTGAAAAGCAAATACAAGTAGTACTTGCACTTAATGAAGAGAGAAGGGATTTAACTAATGCAAATATGGAGAGGGGACTTGGTGGGAGAAAGGAAAGAAGGACCAGCTGCAAATGAGGAAAATGCAGGCAATGCAGGGAGTGCAGACTGCTGGGGGACGGCAGGGGCACAGTAGCGTGTGTGGTAAGTGTGGAAAACATGACCTAATCCCAACAGCTGTCATCCCATCATCACACTCCCGTCCAATCGAGGGCATGGCTACTCAGAGTGCAGCAGGTGCAGTGGCACCAGATCCAGAGGTCATGGGTGTCCTTTCCACCTCAATTATGTGTGTGTATATATAGAACTGTGTGTATATGTATGTATGTGTGTGTGTGTGTATATATATATATATATATATATGTATATATATATACTGTTCACAAACATAATTGAGGTGTAAAGGGCACACATAGAAGCGATAAAACATAATCACAGGGTATTGCTGCTAATGTGTTAAAAGTTGTCCAATTTGTATGTCCTGCCACTTTAAAATTTCACCAGCCGCCACTGGTTACCTTATTACATTTAACAAGTGTTAACTTTGGATTGGGAGCAGGTAGGAATTTCATGTGTAGACTCAAATTGTAATTTAAAGTCCCCTTTGATGGTAAAGTCATATTTTAAGTCACAGTTCTGAAAATTCCACTTCTAGACAGTTCAAAACAATGCCAATACTCACTATCCCTTTACACACACTTAGTTTCTTTCATGACCACTATATTCAATAGCAGTGGCCACCATTTATTTTTTCAATCATTAATCATAACACTTTCAGAAATTCCTCATACACAGAAGCACATTATGAACATATCATAAAATAACAATACATTAAACCCACCCAACATACATATTCAGCAAGACATTGGACACAAACACCAGTTTATAAACATTGAAAACAAACAAATATATCAGTCCTGAATTTTGATTACCCAAGCAAGAGATGTTGGTTACTTTCAAACAAAACTACAATTAATTTATACACTCATTATTCAATGGGCAATTGTTAGAATTGTTAGAATAGAGAAATTCATGTTTACTTATTGTCCTATGTAAGTTAGCATTTGCAGCGCCATTTTCTACGTAGGCGCCATTTTGAGTCATAATCGAAACTAACTCTTTGTGGATTCCGAGAAAAGGCCTCTGTTAAGTTTACCTTCCCCGAGGTTGGGTTTTGCTTCCCTAATGAATAGACTGTTCTTATTAGCGCATACCTTTCTAGCTAGATAGAGGCCTTCTCCTACTTGTCTAGTGGTGGGCACGGACAGAACGACCTTGAGTAGTAGATAGTGTGTGCCTGGCCTTAGAATCGAAACTTATCCGCTGTACTTCTTTGTTCAGCTGCATCTGTCTGGAAAATTCCATTGTGGGCATGCCTTCATTTGGTTCTGAATGTACATAATGTATCTTTATGCTTGTTGATGTCTGTCCCGCTGCAGCACTCCTAGCGACTGGGCAGACTGAGCTCCACTCTGAGTGTACCTGAAATAAACAGATATTGGTTTGTATTTTCTACTGTCTGGCCGACTCTTCATTTGATATGGAAGGCTGAGAGGTGGTCTTGAGTGACCCGAGTGGCCCTAATCGGGTCACTTCCTTCAGTTGGTGCCCAAACACGGACTCCTTCGGGTGAGTGACCCATCCCCTTCCGCGGACGGGGGGGAGGTCGAGGCTATCGTCGGGTCGGACTGACGGATCAGGGATCCCTGTATGAGGAGCATTGATTGCTCGCAGCTGCCATTTCCGTCCTGCCGGACGGTGCCTCGCCCAGTGGTCATCCCAACTGGAGTCCTAGCAGTCTTTTGAGCAATTGAAAACTGCGCTTTGTTCGGCTCCAGTACTTGTTACCCCTAACTACGGCAAACCATTTGTGTTGTACGTCCATGAGATGGCTGGTTGTGCGCTTTCTGTTTTAACACATAAATGTGGAGATAAGCAATGACCGCGTGCTTATTTCTCTGCTGTCCTTGATCCAGTCGCGAGAGCCCTCCCGAGTTGTCTAAGAGCGGTTGTGGCTGTGGCCACTTCAATCAGACAATCGGCTGGACTCGTGCTTGATACTGACCTCACAGTCATGGTTCCCCATGCTGTGGACACGCTTTTAAATAAGACAAAGACACAGCACCTCACCAGTGCACGTCTTACTGGTTATGAATTGACATTGTTTGCTAAACACATTACTATTAAGAGATGTGCCACTCTGAATCCAGCCACGTTACTACCCCTCCCTTCTGAGAATGAAGAAGGTGATAAACATGATTGTATCTTCCGGACGGAAGAAGAGACGAAAGGACAGGTAGACCTGACTGATGTTCCCTTATCTGATCCACAAGGGGAACTATATGTTGATGGCTCTTGTTTTAAATTACCAGATGGCACCACCACTGCGTTCGGTGGTAGAGACATCCCGTGTTCCCTATCAGTCAGCGCAAGCTGCCGAGCTAGCTGCTTTAATTCGATCTTGTGAATTGAGTGAGGGATTGGTTGTCAACATTTATACTGACAGCCAGTATGCTTTCGGGGTCGCACATAATTTTGGGCGACTCTGGGCAGAGAGAGCGTTTCTTACTTCCCATGGTACCAGAATCCAACATGGGCACCTTATTCTGAGACTTGTATCTGCTTTGACACTCCCTAAGAAGTTGGCCATAGTAAAGTGTATTCCCACCGGAAGGTCACCAACGATGTAGGTAGGGGAAATGCCTTTGCAGATCAGACAGCTAAGGAGACGGCCCGGACGAAGATGAAAAGAATGTTTGTAGCAGGTCCGGCTAGGTGGGTGCCTGAGGTTGTTATGTTTGAGGACACTCTTGAGAATGTAAAGGACATACAAAGTGAGGCCACAGTAGAAGAGTTAGCGGTGTGGCAGGAAAGTACAGCACAATTGAATGATAGGGGATGTTGGATCGATAAGTCTGGCAAGCAGAGATGGATGTTGCCAGATGCATATGTTCTTCCTGTAGTCACGATGGCCCATGGTCCAGCTCACATCAGTGCTAAGGGTATCTGTAAACTGTTAGACCCCGTGTGGCAGAATGATAACATCTCCAAGACAGCCGCACACTTAGTGAAGTACTGTATGGTGTGCATGATGCACAATCCTGGAAAGGGTACTCCGACACCGCCTGGTAATTTTGCACCCCCTACATTCCCTTTTGAAGTCCTTCAGATGGACTATATAGAATTAGAGAGATGCAATAATTTGAAGTATGTTTTGGTGGTTGTATGTGCATTCAGTAAATGGGTTGAGGCTTATCACACTAAAGATAATACAGCCATTACGACTGCGAAGGTACTCCTGAAGGAGATCTTTCCTTGTTTGGGTTTGCCCCGATTGATTTGGAGTGATAATGGAAGTCTTTTTAATGCAAAAGTGATTCAATTAATTTGTGATGGTTTGCACATAAAGCAAATGTCCCACGCTGTCAATCATTCACAATAAGCAGGTTTGGTTGAGAAGTACAATGGTACTCTCGAGCTCAAACTGGCAAAAATTCAGGAGACCACAGGGTTAAAGTGGCCAGATGCTTTACCGTTAGCTCTTTTATCAACAAGAACGACAGCACATTTTCGGAACAGGATTGTCACCGTACGAGGTTGTGTTTGGACGCCCAGCAAATGTCTGGGGCATCCCGCGACCTCGGCGGTTCTCTGATATTAAGTACCCATTGTTGATCGATTAGCTTGGCCAGTTATCTGAAAGTTTGCGTTCTATTCACCAACAGGTCCGGGAAGCCCTGCCAGCTACACCAAAGGGGCCCGGACACAACATTTAGCCTGTGGACTTTATCCCAGTCAAGAATTTTCAGAGGAAGATAAGGTTGGAGCCGCGATGCAAGGGACCAGAGCAGGTCCACTTAGCAACACGCACTGCAGTCAAGGTCGCTGGCCGTAAGAACTGGATTCATGCGACCCATTGTCGCAGAATCCCTTTGCCTTTGCCCTACGACCAGTGGGTGAAGGATGGAGTAGGGGACTCTGAGTGCGCGACGGTGCCTCGGTTTGTCCCTTTCAGCGATGCAAGGTTCACCTGGACGCAAACAGACAAGGAAAACGATGATGTGCTAAATGCTGCTATTCCTCCGAAAATATGAGCTATCCAGGAGCCTCTTTTCATTGATCCTGCTTTGCCTGGAGTCACTAGGTACAATTTGCGTCCTCGGCTGGGGAACGATGCACCAAAAGAGAACAAAGACTAGTTAGGGATGGACTGTGTAAGTCAGGGTGTACTTTGCTATAGTACCAACGGAGTTAGTTCTGGTTGATGAGAGTTTTGTGCACTGTTTGAACATTGTACAGGATAGATCGAAGAATACCTTGGAGGTATACAATCGTGGTCGACGTGGGATACGAGCTTAGGACAGAGCTAGCTCCACCGCCGGTGCTCAAGAGCGCCAACGTATTGATGGACGATAGAAGCCTGTACCAGTGAGGCTCAGACGGACACTGGGAACTTGCATATTTTTCTTGAATTTTGCCCCATTTTATTATTCGTTATGCATCCCTTTGGTAGAATGGTTGCTGAGGAAGAGCAGCCAGTGCTTCTTATTGCCCAGCACAATATGGTGTGGACTCGTAAACAAAAGTTAACATGTGTTGCTCTTGTGATTTTGCTGTTGATCATATTATGCGGTGTATCATGGGTTTTGGAAAATGTTCAAAGTGTACTTTTCTGTAGTAAGGGTAAGGTTACCTGCCCAACAAGAAGCGGAACAGCAACCCCGAGAACTGTATTTTTAGAGACACATAAGAGGTTCTTTGGAGAAGGAACAGCTTGTTATCCCACTCAATCTGTCACTAGCCTATGGACCGCGTAACCTCTATCACTTGTAAATTATATGTATACTCGGCCACCTGATTTTGTAGAAGTGAAAGGAGTGTTTGGGTTTGGTTATTCAGGGACTTGTCTCTATTACAGAAAACCATTGGGGGAGGGTTACCCTGGTTGTGATGATAATACGTACTGTGATAATTTCAATATGGAAAAACAGAATATAACTTTGGTGGGTTGGCATTACAAGAAATTGACAGTTCCCCGAGAAGCTGGTTATTATCCTGCTTGTTGTCTGATTATCAACAGTACTGAAACTTCGTTATATATAAATTGCTCAGGGGTAGTATTGTATAAGGAGACGTTCCCTTTGGTGAAATCAGAAGACCCCAGTACCTTTGGGTGGAATTCCCGATATTCTGCAGTGGATCAGATGGACCGATTTATGCTCACCCGGGGTTTTTCTTTTTGTCTAATGGAACATATTCTAATATTCACAATAGTACGAACGATGTGGCACTTGGGATGGTGCTTCCTTTGGGCGTACCTTGTAAAAGTGCAAAGCCTAAAGTAAGATGGATTAAAAGAACATTGAACAAGGAATTCTGCAAAGGGGTGACAGATATAGAGGTCAATAATTATAGTAATGGCATCACTTTTGGATACATCCTTTCCTCTATTTTTACTTTGGGTGGTACTTCTTTGGCCCGAGGGGTGAAAGCTAGAGAATATTTTGGATGTGAGCTGCAAATATTGTCTAACTCCACAGTAGCAGCTTTGCATGACATCGCCACCCAATTGGAAAGTATGCAAATATATTCCTAGCAGACTAGATATGCAGTCGATTTCATCCTAGCTAAGAGTGGTGGTGTGTGCGCGGTAGTAGGAGACCAGTGTGTAGTCGGGATCACAAATATTCAAAAGAATATTACCCAACACATTTTAGACATCTTAGAAAATGTGAAAGGAATGGAAAGTGGGAACTGGAGTTGGTCTCTTTTTGGCAGCTGAGATTGGATCCTTGAAAAGGTGATTTATTTCATTGCGAATTTGGTCTCTTGTTGTGTTCTTGTTCTATGCCTTCCCTTCTGTTGTTCTTATTGCACCACCCTTCTTACTCCTGCAAGGAAAATATCAATTCATGACACTAATGCTGCCATTATGGTCCAGAAAGACATAGATGACCTCATGCATACAGATGAGGGCATTTTTTGAGACTTCCTCCCTCCTTACGGTCTCTCTTCCTGATGCTGACAGTATGGAGTGCTCCTAAAAGTTTACCTATGATTTCCTGTTTTATTGATTTATATGCTCTTTGTTATTATTAGAAAATGTTTAGCTCATGCTAAAAGGAGGGTCTGTTAGAATAGAGAAATTCATGTTTACTTATTGTCCTATGTAAGTTAGTATTCACTGCACCATTTTCTATGTAGGCGCCATTTTGAGTCATAATCAAAACTAACTCTTTGTGGATTCTGAGAAAAGGCCTCTGTTAAGTTTCCTTCCCGAGGTCGGGTTTTGCTTCACTAATGAATAGACTGTTCTTATTAGCGCATACCTTTCTAGCTAGATAGAGGCCTTCTCCCACTTGTCTAGTGGCGGGCACGGACAGAACGACCTTGAGTAGTAGATAGTGTGTTCCCAGCCTTAGATTCGAAACGTATCCTCTGTACTTCTTTGTTCAGCTGCATCTGCCTGGAAAATTCCATTGTGGGCGTGTCTTCATTTGGTTCTGAATGTACATAATGTATCTTTATGCTTGTTGATGTCAGTCACTCTGCAGCACTTCTAGCGACTGGGCAGAATGGGCTCCACTCTGAGTGTACCTGAAATAATCAGATATTGGTTTGTATTCTCTACTGTCTGACTGACTCTTCATTTGATATGGAAGGCTGAGAGGTGATCTTGAGTGACCCGAGTGGCCCTAATCGGGTCACTTCCTTCAGTTGGTGCCCAAACACGGACTCCTTCGGGTGAGTGACCCATCCCCTTCCGCGGACAGGGGGGAGGTCGAGGCTATCGTCGGGTTGGACTGACGGATCAGGGATCCCTGTATGAGGAGCATTGATTGCTCGCAGCTGCCACTTCCGTCCTGCCGGACGGTGCCTTGTCCAGTGGTCATCCCAACTGGAGTCCTAGACGGCGAAACCCTTGGATCTGACCGTTTGGTCTGAAGAGTCGGCACTGTAGAATTAGTTCGCTTGACCTGAATATATCAGGTGAGTTTGTTTTGGTTCTTTGTGGATATGGTACCATTTTGGTTTGCATTTGGTACGGTCTGAGGACCGTCTTTGGGACAAAAGCAGAAGGCACCCCTAATTTTGATATGTATGTGAAGCATGGTCTTGGCCCTATTATGTTTAGTACACCATGGCACAAATATACGAAGGACAATGCCGAGTTGCAGTGGCCGTTGACGGGCACTTTCGATGAACAAAAGGTTGGGTATTTACAGGAACAGTTATTCAAAAGACGAAGTAGACAGTCTATGTTTGATTCCCTTAGAACGTGGCAGAAAGCAGCTAGGCAGAGATGATTGAAAATGGAAAAAGATGCACGGAAATGGAAGATGCAGACGCTGACTCAGAAAGCTGAAGCATATGATAAAGAAAGGCAAGAAAAGGGAGTTGAATGTGAAGGTAGGAGGTTTCGATTACATGTTGACAAATTGTATTTGGCTCAGTAGGAAACTGATACTTTTGTAGAGGAATTGTTAGACATCCGACCCCCGCCTCCATATGCCCCACAAAGGATATATCCCACTGTCCCTATGCCATCACAGCAGCATGTTACAGCTGTTCCCACTGTCCCTGTATCCACTGCTGTTGTCTCGACGGCTGTGGCTTCGGCACCTTCTCCTCCTTCTTTGCCGTCGCTGTCTGTGGCAACTGTGACTGTTAGCACACCAAGTACACCTATTGTCTCGGCATCCCTTTCTCCAGCTCTCTCACTGGTGTTTCTGCTGCCTCTCCATCTTTGATGGTTCATTTCCCAGCATTATTGGGTGCTGAGACGCTGACGCGTGGATTTGAGGACAGGGACTTGACAAAATTTAGTGAGCGTATGGGCCCTTTTGTACGGTCTGCGGTGGGGGATGAAGAGAAGAAGGTAGTAGCTAATCAGGCTGCGCAGTGGGGTCGTAATCCCATCTACAGTGTGGAGGATGTTTGGAGTGTGATGAAAGATTATGAGCCTTTTATACAGCAGCATTCTCTTAAACATATGTCCTCTACGTTGATTGGCCTTTGGCAGCAACATTTTGGGGATGATGCGCCATAATTTTATTCGATATCAGAGACCGCGTGTATGCCAGTGGTTTGGACCCAGGCCAAGCTTTTGGGAACATCACCACGTTAGTTGCCTATAGGAGCAGGTTGCATGACAAGAGTCCTACCACAGTATCTCAGTTTCCGATGCGGGAGGTTCATCCTATATATCACCCAGAGATATCAGACTTAAGTGATCAGCATGGTAATGTCACTCGAGCGGGTGTAGCGACCCGGTTTCAAGAACAATGGGTCTAGAAGTGAGGTTTTGTCTCTTAAGACTCATTTGCCCGATCCTAGAAAAAATCCCACTGCTTATTATAAGGAACTGACTGAAGCTGCCTCCGCGATGGCAATGACTCTTGCTGATATTGAAATGTTTTTTTGTCTTCTTGTTCCGGTTGATATTTGGAGGCAGGTTCATACTCAGGATCATGTTGCGGAGTTGTGTGGTACATGGGTTCAAATCAAAACATGGGATCAGGAAAGAAAGCCAGGTGATAAGCCCCGAGCAGAGATACTTGCTTTGCCAGGCCGCAATATTACATATATGCATTCTCTTATTCCGCCGAGGAAAGTAAATTGGGACAAGTTGACGGCTTTGTTTCTCATTTGCTTCCCGAAATTGCGGCTCGTTTACAGGCTTCTGAAAGTCCCTGGTCCACCTCTTCCCCTTCTGTAATGTTGAATATGGCTCAATATTGTGAACATCGTGACAATGAGGAGAAAGAAAGGGCAGAGAAAAAGAATAAGGATTTAAAGACAAAGGTGTTGTTGCAACAAGCATTTAGAGGGAATGGTAGAGGACGTGGTGGTTCTGCCCGACAGCTTCCACACACTAGTAGGCAGCCGTATACAACGCCTTTGGGGCCGAATCAGTGTGCGTATTGTAAGGAGGAGGGTCACTGGCGTAGCGAGTGTCCCGTGCTTTTGCAGAAGGTGGCGGTCCCTAGAGGACACGGTTCTCTTGGACGGGGTCGTGGAGCTGGTGGGGCTGATAGGTATCAGAATGCTGCAGCCTCACAGGGTCGTTCTGATCATAATTATTTTGATGACCCTCGCGATGGGCAGTACTACCATGATGACTATGATATGGATGAAGTGACAGGGATGTCTTATAGCTAGGATTGCCAGGGACAGAGTGGGGGACCAGTTCCGATACCTGTACACCAGTGTGGGCCTTATGTAACAGCGGAACTACAAGGTTCGATTAAGGAATTTTTGGTGGACACAGGTGCGACAAAAAGTTCTGTTTCTCGAAACATGGTCCCTAGGGCGGCTCTGTCTGGCCATAATAATGTTTTAATAGGTTTTTCAGGTGTACCGGTTGTGAGCCCCATTTCAAGACCTCTTGCATTAACTGTTGGTCCTTTTACTGTGGATTCTCCATTTTTGTTGCCATCTAATTGTGGTGAGAATTTGATGGGCTTGGATTTGTTGAAGAAATTACATGCCACTATTTATTGTTCCCCGGAAGGTGTTTATATGACGATGGACCCAAGTGTGAGTACCAAGCAGTGCCTGTCTCTCCCTCTTCCTGCTGAATTTGCTGACGTGCCACCCACTCTGTGGGCGACAGTTGATACAGACGTAGGGCTGTTGCATATACCACCAGTTTCGATACCGGTCAAAGACAATGCTATTCTACCTCGTATTCCCCAATATAAAAAACCACAGGCAGGAGAACGAGCCCTGTTACAAATTATTCAGGATTTGATCAAGAAAGGAGTAGTGGAAGAGACGTCTGCCAATATTTGTAATAGTCCCATTCTTACGATTCTTAAACTGGCACCTTCGTGTTCCCCTGATGATCAAGAAGAAGTTTATCGTTTTGTGATCGATTTGCGCGAAGTTAATAGAATAGTGGTTCCTCAGTTTCCAGTGGTCCCAGACATTACTACGCTTTTGACAATGATTCCTTCCATTGCTGCATTCTTTTCTGTCATTGATTTGAAAAACGCTTCCTTCAGTATTCCTATTCATACAGATAGTAGATATCTGTTTGGGTACACCCTAGCTGGTAGTAGCTTTCAGTTCTGTCGAGCTCCTCAGAGCTATACAGAGAGTCCCAGTATTTATAGTCAGGCTTTAAAGAGTCAGTTGGATTCCCTTTCGCTTCCCGCAGGTAATGCATTGGTGCAGTATGTTGATGACCTCCTTATTGCTTCTGATACTGAGCAGGGTTGTAAAGATAGTACAGTTAAATTATTGTTGCATTTGGCTCATCATAGACATAAAGTTTCCCTTTCTAAATTTCAGTATTGTCGACAGGAGGTCACCTATTTAGTTCACCTGCTGTCGATGGAGGGTAGGAGGTTGACCGCTGAGCACATCAGTACTATTGTTAAAATGCCTATTCCACAGACTCAGAAAGATGAGCATGCTTTTATAGGTATCACTTCCTACTGTCGGCAGTGGATACCTAACTATTCCTTACTAATCAAACTCTTGCTTGCCCTAACAACGAAAGAAGTGCATGAGCCTTTGCCTTGGACCCCTGAATGTCAGCAGTCTTTTGAGCAATTGAAAACTGCGCTTTGTTCGGCTCCAGTACTTGTTACCCCTAACTACGGCAAACCATTTGTGTTGTACGTCCATGAGATGGCTGGTTATGCGCTTTCTCTTTTAACACAAAAATGTGGAGATAAGCAATGGCCGTGTGCTTATTTCTCTGCTGTCCTTGATCCAGTCGCGAGAGCCCTCTCGAGTTGTCTAAGAGCGGTCGCGGCTGTGGCCACTTCAATCAGACAATCGGCTGGACTCGTGCTTGATACTGACCTCACAGTCATGGTTCCCCATGCTGTGGACACGCTTTTAAATAAGACAAAGACACAGCACCTCACCAGTGCACGTCTTACTGGTTATGAATTGACATTGTTTGCTAAACACATTACTATTAAGAGATGTGCCACTCTGAATCCAGCCACGTTACTACCCCTCCCTTCTGAGAATGAGGAAGGTGATAAACATGATTGTATCTTCCGGACGGAAGAAGAGACGAAAGGACGGGTAGACCTGACTGATGTTCCCTTATCTGATCCACAAGGGGAACTATATGTTGATGGCTCTTGTTTTAAATTACCAGATGGCACCACCACTGCGTACGGTGGTAGAGACATCCCTTGTTCCCTATCAGTCAGCGCAAGCTGCCGAGCTAGCTGCTTTAATTCGAGCTTGTGAATTGAGTGAGGGATTGGTTGTCAACATTTATACTGACAGCCAGTATGCTTTCGGGGTCGCACATAGTTTTGGGCGACTCTGGGCAGAGAGAGCGTTTCTTACTTCCCATGGTACCAGAATCCAACATGGGCACCTTATTCTGAGACTTTTATCTGCTTTGACACTCCCTAAGAAGTTGGCCATAGTAAAGTGTAGCGCCCACCGGAAGGTCACCGACGATGTAGGTAGGGGAAATGCCTTTGCAGATCAGACAGCTAAGGAGACGGCCCGGACGAAGATGAAAAGAATGTTTGTAGCAGGTCCGGCTAGGTGGGTGCCTAAGGTTGTTATGTTTGAGGACACTCTTGAGAATGTAAAGGAGATACAAAGTGAGGCCACAGTAGAAGAGTTAGCAGTGTGGCAGGAAAGTACAGCACAATTGAATGATGAGGGATGTTGGATCGATAAGTCAGGAAAGCAGAGATGGATGTTGCCAGATGCATATGTTCTTCCTGTAGTCACGATGGCCCATGGTCCAGCTCACATCAGTCCTAAGGGTATCTGTAAACTGTTAGATCCCGTATGGCAGAATGATAACATCTCCAAGACAGCCACAACTCTTTGTGAAGTACTGTATGGTGTGCATGATGCACAATCCTGGAAAGGGTACTCCGACACCGCCTGGTAATTTTCCACCCCCTACTTTCCCTTTTGAAGTCCTTCAGATGGACTATATAGAATTAGAGAGATGTAATAATTTGAAGTATGTTTTGGGGGTTGTATGTGCATTTAGTAAATGGGTTGAGGCTTATCACACTAAAGATAATACAGCCATTACGACTGCAAAGGTACTCCTGAAGGAGATCTTTCCTCGTTTCGGTTTGCCCCGATTGATTTGGAGTGATAATGGAAGTCATTTTAATGCAAAAGTGATTCAATTAATTTGTGATGGTTTGCACGTAAAGCAAATGTCCCATGCTGTCAATCATTCACAGTAAGCAGGTTTGGTTGAGAAGTACAATGGTACTCTCAAGCTCAAACTGGCAAAAATTCAGGAGACCACAGGGTTAAAGTGGCCAGATGCTTTACCGTTAGCTCTTTTATCAACAAGAACGACAGCACATTTTAGAACAGGATTGTCACCGTACGAGGTTGTGTTTGGACGCCCAGCAAATGTCTGGGGCATCCCGCGACCTCGGCGGTTCTCTGATATTGAGTACCCATTGTTGATCGATTATCTTGGCCAGTTAACTGAAAGTTTGCGTTCTATTCACCAACAGGTCCGGGAAGCCCTGCCAGCTACACCAAAGGGGCCCGGACACAACATTTAGCCTGGGGACTTTATCTCAGTCAAGAATTTTCAGAGGAAGAAAAGGTTGGAGCTGCGATGGTAGGGACCAGAGCAGGTCCACTTAGCAACACGCACTGCAGTCAAGGTCGCTGGCCGTAAGAACTGGATTCATGCGACCCATTGTCGCAGAATCCCTTTGCCTTTGCCCTACGACCAGTGGGTGAAGGATGGAGTAGGGGACTCTGAGTGCGCGACGGTGCCTCGGTTTGTCCCTTTCAGCGATGCGAGGTTCACCTGGACGCAAACAGACAAGGAAAACGATGATGTGCTAAATGCAGCTATTCCTCTGGAAATACGAGCTATCCAGGAGCCTCTTTTCGTTGATCGTTCTGTGCCTGGAGTCACTAGGTACAATTTGCGTCCTCGGCTGGGGAACGGTGCACCAAAAGAGAAGAAAGACTAGTTAGGGATGGACTGTGTAAGTCAGGGTGTACTTTGCTAAAGTACCAACGGAGTTAGTTCTGGTTGATGAGAGTTTTGTGCACTGTTTGAACATTGGACAGGATAGATCGAAGTATACCTTGGAGGTATACAATCCTGGTCGACGTGGGATACGAGCTTAGGACAGAGCAAGTTCCACCGCCGGTGCTCAAGAGCGCCAACGTATTGATGGACGATAGAAGCCTGTACCAGTGAGGCTCAGACGGACACTGGGAACTTGCATATTTTTCTTGAATATTGCCCCATTTTATTATTCGTTATGCATCCCTTTGGTAGAATGGTTGCTGAGGAAGAGCAGCCAGTGCTTCTTATTGCCCAGCACAATATGGTGTGCACTCGTAAACAAAAGTTAACATGTGTTGCTCTTGTGATTTTGCTGTTGATCATATTATGCGGTGTATCATGGGTTTTGGAAAATGTTCAAAGTGTACTTTTTCATAGTAAGGGTAAGGTTACTTCCCTGTTGCACTTGGCCCTTTTTGCAGGGTCATCCCTGAACTTTTTGCCTTCCTCTTGTATTCTTTCTGGATACTTACCTCTGCCAATTAGAGACCCCCAAATCTAACACTCCCCAACAAGAAGCTGAAGAGTTGGTTTTCTGACTCTGGGCACTTTACCACTGCTGATCAGTGCTAAAGTGCATATGCTCTCCCTGTAAATTGTTGTAATGGATTAGTGACTCCATGATTGGCTTATTTGATTTACTTGTCAGACCCTAGTACAGTGCACCGCGTGTGCCCAGGGCCTGTAAATCAAATGCTGCTGGTGGGCTTGCAGCGCTGATTGTGCCACCCACCGGAGCAGCTTGTAAACTATTGCTCAGGCCTGCCATTGCAGAGCCTGTGTGCAGTCTGGGACTGCCATGTTGACATGTCAAGTGCACACACTTGCCAGTCCCCAAACCTTTCCTTTTCTACATGTTAGCCACCCCTAAGGTAGGCCCAAGGGCGGGGTGCATTTTATGTGAGAGGTAGGACATGCCCTGATGTGTGTGGCATGTCCTGATAGTGAATTACAGCCATTTTCGTTTTTCACAATTGCAAGGCTACCTGCTCCCATAGGCCAGAATGGGCAGTTTGATTATAACATCTTATAATCCTAACTGACCCAGGGAACAAGGTAGAAGTTCGAGTTTAGTATGCCTGAACTCAGAATGTTAAAATACATCTTTTAGTGTGGGGGATTTTTACATTCTGTGTTTAAAAATACCACTTTTAGAAAGTAGGTATATTCTTACCTAACCATCCAGCCTGCCTCTGCTAGGTTGTGTATTGCATGACTAGTTTGTGAGTGACAGGGGCTGGGGTGGCTCCAGGAGACAGGGTGAGTCAGCACTAGGCTGAATAGACCTCTCTGCATTGGGAGTGGTGGAGGAGTAGCACCTGGGCCTGAATAGGGCTGTGCCTGCCTTCCTCAATGCTGGCTCCACCTCCTGTGGTGCGTCTGATGACCCTGGCCCACACTGACAAAGGAAGAAGTTGTGCACTGGCAGAATGCACCCAGGACTGGTTTGGACTAGGTACAGACACTCTCTGCCTTCAGAGACAACGGATTTGTGGGTATAAAAAGGGGGACCCAGACCCCAGAACTTTAGATCACTTCTGGGAATCAAGACGAACCTTTGCGGAGAAGAACCAGGAAACTGAAGGAGGAGACTACCCCTGTGCTGTGTGCTGTTTGGGGGTTGGCCTGCAGTGTTTGCTTCATTGCTTTCATCATCTTGAAGAAGATCTCCAAGGGCTTGAATTTGAGCTTGCCTCCTGTCTGAAGTCTCAGGGATACAAAGACTTCACCCCTTCTGCTTGCCTGAATCTGGAACTTGCTGTTTTGGCTGCTACAGAAGGAAATTGCAACACCGACGCCGATGAGCGACGCCGTAATCTGCATCGAAGCCGTGAGCGCTGCTCCGACTCAGAACGTAGACCCGACGCCAGCCACCATGCCACATCGATGCCAGCGAGCGACATCGTAACCTGCCATAAACCGTGAGCACTGCTCTGACTTGCGACGTAGGCCCAACGCCTGCTGCTGTGCCGCATCGACTCCGAAGCCGACATCATCGCGAAGCCGATCCTCGACGTGGGTGGTCAAGAATCCATCGACATCGTGACCTCGTACGGAACCGTGGTTTCGGCGCCATCGCGACGTCACCTCCTCTCCAGTAAGGAACAGACGCATCCCCTGCTTTGCGCAAGCATCGAGGACCCGACGCATCGCCTCCCCCGAAGCAAGGAACCGATGCCGCACAGCGCCACCGACGCCGCATCTCCCCGACGCCGTGAGCTGTCTGTTCTCGCTTTTCCAAGGTACTGTTCTTTGTGGGTCTATGTTTGACTCCGGGCCCGACGCCGCGCACCTCACGGTTGGCGCCGTACTTTGGGATTTCTATGACCTCGGCGTCGTGATAACTCCAGTTGGGGTTATCTGTTGCTAAAGACTGCGTTGAAGTGAATAACCTATTTTTAAGCTATTTCTACCATCTTGAAGTATTATTTCTGAATACAGTATTGTGGATTTTTGTCGTTTCGGTCTTGTGTTAAGTCTATATAAAGAATACTTATTTTTCTAAACCTGTGTGGTGTCCATCTGTAGTGTTTTCACTATATTACTGTATGTGTTCACAAATGCTTTACAACACTGCCTCTGAGATAAGCCTGCCTGCCCGTGCCAAGCTACCAAGGGGGTGAGCAGGGGTTATTTTAGGAGTGTAGCCCCTTATCCTGACTAGACGCAAGGGTCCCTATTTGGTCAAAAGTACCTACCTCTGCCAACTAGAGACCCCCAAATCTAACACTCCCCAACAAGAAGCTGAAGAGTAACCCCGAGAATTGTATTTTTAGAGACACATAAGAGGTTCTTTGGAGAAGGAACAGCTTGTTATCCCACTCAATCTGTCACTAGCCTATGGACCGCGTACCCTCTATCACCTGTAAATTATATGTATACTCGGCCACCTGATTTTGTAGAAGTGAAAGGAGTGTTTGGGTTTGGTTATTCAGGGCCATGTCTCTATTATAGAAAACCATTGGGGGAGGGTTACCCTGGTTGTGATGATAATACGTACTGTGATAATTTCTATATGGAAAAACAGAATATAACTTTGATGGGTTGGCATTACAAGGAATTGACAGTTCCCCGAGAAGCTGGTTATTATCCTGCTTGTTGTCCGATTATCAACAGTACTGATACTTCGTTATATATAAATTGCTCATGGGTAGTATTGTATAAGGAGACGTTCCCTTTGGTGAAGTCAGAAGACCCCAGTACCTTTGGGTGGAATTCCCGATATTCTGCAGTGGATCAGATGGACCGATTTATGCTCACCCAGGGTTTTTCTTTTTGTCTAATGGAACATATTCTAATATTCACAATGGTACGAACAATGTGGCACTTGGGATGGTGCTTCCTTTGGGCGTACCTTGTAAAAGTGCAAAGCCTAAAGAAAGATGGATTAAAAGAACATTGACCAAGGAATTCTGCAAAGGGGTGACAGATATAGAGGTCAATAATTATAGTAATGGCATCACTTTTGGATACATCCTTTCCTCTATTTTTACTTTGGGTGGTACTTCTATGGCCAGAGGGGAGAAAGCTAGAGAATATTTTGGATGTAAGCTGCAAATATTGTCTAACTCCACAGTAGCAGCTTTGCATGACATCGCCACCCAATTGGAAAGTATGCGAATATATTCCTAGCAGACTAGATATGTAGTCGATTTCATCCTAGCTAAGAGTGGTGGTGTGTGCGCGGTAGTAGGAGACCAGTGTGTAGTCTGGATCACAAATATGGAAAAGAATATTACCCAACACATTTTAGACATCTTAGATTATGTTAAAGGAATGGAAAGTGGGAACTGGAGTTGGTCTCTTTTTGGCAGCTGGGGTTGGATCCTTGAAAAGGTGATTTATTTCATTGTCAATTTGGTCTCTTGTTGTGTTCTTGTTCAATGCCTTCCCTTCTGTTGTTCTTATTGCACCACCCTTCTTACTCCTGCAAGGAAAATATCAATTCATGACACTAATGCTGCCATTATTGTCCAGAAAGACATAGATGACCTCATGCATATAGATGAGGGCATTTTTTGAGACTTCCTCCCTCCTTACGGTCTCTCTTCCTGATGCTGACAGTATGAAGTGCTCCTAAAAGTTTACCTATGATTTCCTGTTTTATTGATTTATATGCTCTTTGTTATTATTAGAAAATGTTTAGCTCATGCTAAAAGGAGGGTCTGTTAGAATAGAGAAATTCATGTTTACTTATTGTCCTTTGTAAGTTAGTATTCACTGCACCATTTTCTATGTAGGCGCCATTTTGAGTCATAATCAAAACTAACTCTTTGTGGATTCTGAGAAAAGGCCTCTGTTAAGTTTCCCTTCCCCGAGGTCGGGTTTTGCTTCACTAATGAATAGACTGTTCTTATTAGTGCATACCTTTCTAGCTAGATAGAGGCCTTCTCCCACTTGTCTAGTGGTGGGCACGGACAGAACGACCTTGAGTAGTAGATAGTGTGTTCCCAGCCTTAGATTCGAAACTTATCCTCTGTACTTCTTTGTTCAGCTGCATCTGTCTGGAAAATTCCATTGTGGGCGTGCCTTCATTTGGTTCTGAATGTGCATAATGTATCTTTATGCTTGTTGATGTCAGTCACTCTGCAGCACTTCTAGCGACTGGTTAGACTGGGCTCCACTCTGAGTGTACCTGAAATAAACAGATATTGGTTTGTATTCTCTACTGTCTGACTGACTCTTCATTTGGTATGGAAAGCTGAGAGGTGGTCTTGAGGGACCCAAGTGGCCCTAATCGGGGCCACTTGCGCTACTGAAACCAAGGGTGTTATGACTTCATTATTCAATCCCTTCCACCTTGATTTCCAGTGCCACTTTCTAATGCCCGTTGGTTGCACTGATGTCAACGGGTTTCGTACCCGCAACTTTATTTTTGGGTTCTCCTCAGAACTATAAAAATAAACACAAAATATATGTCACTACATCTCAACCTATTTAAGGTTTCTAGAAACAATAATTTCTATAGATTCGGCGCCAATTAAATTACTTGATATTTACTTAGCATTCATATACAAGTTCTGGAAAGAAAAACTGTCCTCCCTCTTCTGATGAATGTACCTAAAACACAACAAACATGGGCTTCATTACCATTCAGCTCTAGCCTACTAGTCCAATCTCACCCCTCCATATGTTATTTCAGTAATTAATCAAACAAATCAACAGAAGCCGCTCCTTTAAACACAGTCCCTGCCGAACCGCTATGTCCAACTCGGACCTCTTTTAATCTAAAACCAAAAAACAACAAAGAAGGCAGAAAGTGAACTCCGCTCTAGGCGCACAAATGAGCATTCGGCACAGTACCAGACGGTTAATCAGAAAACAGACAATCAGTAACTTTTTTCACTTGGCCCGACCTCTATGTCTCTGTTCTTCTGTTATTTTACGTTGCAGTCATGCAAAAAACAAGAGCCCTCAACTCCAGTGGAGATGGTCTTCACTTCTCCTGTGTCTCGCCGCAGTGTGACTCCTATCTGTTTCAAACTTGCAGGATTGCTGCAACTTCCTTATCAGTACAGTGACATCTGATTGGTAGAACGGTTAAAGATATTTCCTTCCCCCAGAATGCCCCGGTACGACGGAACGTGATGTACCAAGGGCTTCATAAATACGTCAATATGTCATACATACCTTATGGTCACTATTAACCTTTTTAATAAGATCGAAAATTTGGAATTTAGTCCTTTGACTCAGAGATTGGTTACATTAGATGTTATGTCTCTCTGCACACAAATACCGCTAGAGGATGGACTTGAAGCAGTTGAATCATTTTTGGAAGAAAGACCAAGACCACATCGTGTTCCAACTAGTTTTGTTTTGAAAGTGGCACGATTCGCATTGAAAAAAAACTACTTCAAGTTTGGGGAAGAGTACTTTGTTCAAGTGAAAGGGACAGCCATGCTCCAGAGTTGCCTTATTGTTTATGGCCCAATTTGAGGAAGAATTTATTTATCAAAACAACCCTTTTGTCCATCAGATCGTCTAATGGGTCAGGTTTATTGATGTTACCTTTTGTGTGTGGAATTGACAAGATGATACGCTAAATGAATTTTTCAGTTGGCTGAATCATAGGTCCACTGACATAAAGCACAGTCTAACTAGCAACAGTTCTACCATTACTTTTTTGGATGTTGTAGTAGCTGGAAACAAATGGACGATTGCAAACCACGTTGTTTTCCAAACTCACTGTCTGAAATAATGCATTACATTATACCAGCCATCATCCTCAGAGCCTCTCTGATAACTTGCCCTATGGACGATTTTTAAGAGTTGGGAGAAATTGTTCAGAGAAAAGCGAATATTTTTTTTATGCTAAAGCATTGATGGATAAACTGAAAAAAAGAGGATACCTGAAGAAATTGTTAAGGAATTCTATGAAACGAGCTTGGTGGACCCCACGAGAGCCTCTTGGAGAAGAAAAAAGTGAGAAGTATGACAGAACGTATGGTTTGTGTGTCAACATTTTGTCCTAAAACAAATCAATTCTAAAGAATCATCAGACAGAATTGACATTTGATTGAAAAATTGGATAAATCGTTTGTGAAGCCATTATTCGCCTTAAAGAAAGAACGGACTATAGGCAGTCAATTGATTCGGACCTATATACCACCACCATCAATGAAAAACAATTTGTGACAATTATGGAATCTCTCACCATTGAGGAGATATTTCAAGTGTGGCATATGCTCGTGCTGCAATCAAACAATTGAAGGTTCATTGTTTTGGCATAAAAATGTCAAAAGGAAACTTAAAACATTTTCAAATTGCAAAACTAAAAACGTGGTTTACGCAGTAAGATGCCCGTGTGAACAACTTTATATTGGTAAAACCAACCAGGATATCCGTCAAAGGATAGCTCAGCACAAATCAAGAATACGACGGAATGTGTTGGTAGCCCCACTGGTCAACCATTTTATGGAAAAACAACACACTGAGGCAAATCTGTAATGGACTGTTTTTATCAGTTATATTACCTGACCCCCATCGAGGAGATGTTGATATGATCCGGGGGAAGGAAATATCTTTAACTATTCTATCAATCAGAGTTAACGGTACTAATAAAGTTGCAGCAGTGCCACAAGTTTGAAACCAATAAGAGTCATACTGCAGACGATATGCCAGAGAAGTGAAGCCCATCTCCATTTAAGAATTGAAAACGACACGAAAAAGTAAGCTTTTTAGATTACGCATGCTTGCGTGGGCCACATTTGTTACTGACTTTATTGAATTCTCCTAATAACAACTAGCGTGTAATTTCCAGAAAATGCTCCATTGAGTTGAGGGCTCTTGTTTTATGCATGACTGCAATGTGAAATAACACAAGAACAGAGAAATAGAGGTCGGGCCAAGTGAAAAAATGTACTGATTGTCTGTTTTCTGATCAATCGTCTGGTACTGTGCCGAATGCTCATTTGTGCGCCTGGAGCTAAGTTCACGTTCTGCCTTATTTGTTGTTTTTTGGTTTTAGAATAAAAGAGGTCCTGAGCGAGTTGGACATAGCGGTTCAGCGGGGACTGTGTTTGAAGGAGCAGCATCTGTTGATTTGTGTGAGTAATTATGGAAGCACATTAGGTGGAGTGAGATTGGACCAGTAGACTAGAGCTGAATGGTATTTAAGCCCATGTTTTATGTGTTTTAGGTACATTCATCAGAAGAGTGAGGACAGTTTTTCTTTCCAGTACTTGTATATGAATGCCAAGTAAACATGAAGTAATTTGATTGGCAGCCGAAAGTTTAGATATTAATGTTTCTATAACCCTGAAATAAGTTGAGATATAGTGACATACATTTTGTGTTTATTTTTTTATAGTTCTGAGGAGAACCCAAAAATAAAGTTACAGGTTCGAAACGCATTGACATCAGTGCAACTAACGAGCATTACAAAGTGGCACTGGAAATCAAGGTGGAAGGGATTGAACAATTAAGTCATAACACTCCTGGTTTCTGTAGTGCAGCATTGTTAGGTTGCATTGCCCATTGAATAAGGAGTGTATAAATTAATTGTAGTTTTGTTTGAAAGTAACCAACATCTCTTGCTTGGGTTATAAAAATTCAGAACTGATATATTTTTTTGTTTTCAATGTTTGTAAACTGGTGTTTGTGTCCTATGTCTTGGATGAATATGTATGTCAGTTGGGTTTAATGTATTTGTTATGTTTTGATATATATACATATTGTGCTTCTGTGTATGATGAATTTCAAAAAGTGTTATGATTAATGATTGAAAAAATAAATGGTGACCACTGCTATTGAATATAGTGGTCATGAAATAAACTAAGTGTGTGTAAAAGGATAGTCAGTATTGGCATTGTTCTGGTGTTTTGAATTTTTAGTGGCTCAGCCTTGCTGACAGAATGGGCCCAACTCCTGTTGTAGGTGGTATACTTTTAGAAAGTTGCCACTTCCCTGTCCTAACCAATTGTGCCTTCTATCAGTGTCCTGGATGACTGTCAATGGCTCTGTTGTTGGGCTTTGTCTATTCCTCCCAGGCAGTGAAACGAAAGGGAACTAGCTGTGGGAGCATGGTTCACCCTGCCAAGATGGTTGGGGGCAGATTTGATCTCTGCCCCACTTAAATTTAAAAGGGCTTTGCCTCCTGAACACACAATGCAACCTGCTGCTAGTCTTTTGTCACCCCAGACTTTTTGGAACCTTGACAGGGTAAAGGAAGAACCTTTCATAACCAGGTGTGGGGGTACTATCGGAAATCCCCCCTCTCCAACGTCTGGCACCAGATATAAATATTGGATCTCCAGAACCGGACTTCATTACACTACTGGACCTGTGGACATTATAGAAGAAGGACTGCCTTGTTCACTAGAAGACAGCCCTGCTGCTACCAGAGGACTGCCCTGCTCTCTAAGAAAGAAGACTAGTATTGCTCCCTTCATCTCAGGCTAACCTGGGTGACTCCAAGGGTCAGTTGGCTGACCTTCTTTTCTGAGCTAGAGTGGCACAACAGGCTACAGAGGCCTCCCTGCAACTTCCCAGCTGACCTGCTGCAACTGGACCTGTCTAGACCTGCAACTGGACAAGCCTGATCCCTGCTGGCATCAGCTAGAGTAAGTCCCTGATCCACAAGAGGTGCCTTGGCTTGCATCAGAGTGCACTCCTCTACAAGAAAAGGCAAAATCCGGAGGATTTGGGCTCTTTTCAACTGCAACCTGGCCTGTTCGTGCCAAGACTCTGCCACCCGTAACGACTGCCAACATGAACTTCTGGTAGCTACAGCTACTGCCGGCAACGACCGACACCATAAAATCGGCACTTCACGCTACAACAATAGCCCGTGGTGACTGACAATGCGGCTTCCGATAGAATCTGCGTGCTACAGCGATGACCATCTGCACCACCAAGCCTGCTCTTCATGCTGCAGCGACGACCATCTGCAACTCATTCCCTGCTTCTCGCACCCTCCTCCACTCCGAACAAAATTCCTCACACCAGATTTTGAGAAGTTAACTCTTTCAGCTGGACTAACCTGATCCTTGTTTAGGACCCGTGCTCCATCGTGGTCAGACTGAACTTGTGACTTTCCCCCAGTCTAGCACGACCAGATGACCATTAGTGGTACTTTTAGGAGTTGTACTTCTCTAAAACCTTGAAATTGCAAATCTCCGTTTCTACTTATTGGATTTTTGCCATTTTGGCATCATTTTATTTATTAAAATGTGCTCTATTTTCTAAATTGGCTTTGGGATTTTTCTTGTGTTGTGTTTTCACTTTATTACTGTTTGTATGCCGCATAAATAATTTACACATTGCCTCTACGTTACCCCTGACTGCTTTTTGCCAAGCTAACAGAGGGTTAAGCACAGGTTGATTTAATGACTTTTGTGGTTCACCCTGACAAGGATTGTGGTTGTTGCTTGAGTGGGGCTTCCACCCTCCTCATCTAGTAATCCAATTTCTTACACTGGTTGTACGCAACTCACCTTTTCATTCCACAAAATTGTGGAATCTAGGATGGAGTGCTCGTCCTTTTGAGCATGCCTCATGTTTTGTCCTGATTGACACCTTCGGGATTTCTTCACTAGTGTCTAAGAATATGATTATGGTGATATATGTTGAGTTTATAATGTCAAATGTTTAACTTCATCGAAATTTGATTCTTTCTGCACTTACTTTCAGTTGCGCAAAGGTGGTGTATCATTTCATAAATATGAAATTATTTTCATTTGATTGTTTTTATTTGACAATACCTTGTTCATTTTTTCCATGATAAAACCATTGGGATGCAGTTTGCTGGCTTTAGAAGATTTTCCTTTTTCTATCAACAGACAGAAAAACAGAACAATTAAAGATGGTAATATGTTGTGTCTTTTTTTTCTTCTTCATATTAAGGGGAAGAATCAAAGCAGCCGTCCATCGCCTACATCAAAACCTAGACTTTCATTTGCTGAGGACAACCTTGGAGGCTCAGTATTGACAGTCTCTCCAGAAGGAACATTTCCGTTTACAAAAGGTATGGAAGTTGCAATAGAATCTGTGCTAATTTGGATATGATCCACTAAGTGCCTCATTACAAGTAGCCTCTTAATTCCAATGGGGCGACCTACCTGCCACTTCAGAATTATGAGATTTGTGGAAACACCACAAACCTCTTAACTTTCACTCCGAGATTTCAACACCTAAAGGCAGCCAAAATCTTGGGGTGAAAGTCCAAAATGGGGAATTACCCAGGAATCCGATCCATAATTACCGATTCCTGTGGTAATTCCTCATTTTTTGTGGGTCCAACTCGTAATTGGCTGGATTTTCCTCACTCCCAGAGTTACCAGTACCCCCAGAATGTGGTCTTTAGGAGGTAGATCAACCTAGCCCATCCAGCCTTGAAAGGAGCATCTAACCAGTAGCCCACCAGGGAAATATCCAGTGCTGGAATGGCCAGTTTGGCCCTGCTTGGGCTTCCTTTGTAATGACCGCAGGGTCCGTTCCTTGAGTTGGTGAATGCCTGCAATGCAGAACTGTGCATTTGTTTTTAAGACAGTGTGTGTCAAAAATGCATATATTTAGCTTGCAAATTCTTTGAGGAAGTGCACGAGCTGCAGACAGCACAACTAATAAATGGGGAGCAGAGGTACTGATCTTCACTGCAGGAAACAAAATGAAATGAAATGAAATAGAGATTTGTATAGCGCACTACTACCCGAAGGTGTCTATGTGCTAAGATTCGGAGAGGAGAAAGAGGAAGGAGAAGCATAGGCCTGAATGGGTAGCACAAAGGAATCACCAAGCTCTTAAGCCTATTTGTTAAACAGCTATGTTTTTTGTGCTTTACGGAAGGCAACTAGAATAGTTTCCTTCTTTAGCGCTAGTGGCAAAGAGTTCTACAGCCTAGCTGTACTCGCTATGAAGCTTTTGCCCCCCCATGTGGCTCTTCTGACCTTTGGAATTACAAGGTTAGCTGAGGAGGCAGATCGTAAGGACCTTTTTGGCATGTACCATTGAAAGTACTGCTTTATAGAATCAGGACTGTCACTGTGCAGTGCCTCAAAAGCAATACATTAGGATTTTAACTGGATCTGTTTTTTTACCAAAAGCCAGTGGAGTGTCGGGAGGACATGGGAAACCAATTGATATTTAGAAATTCCCAGAAGAAGCCGGGCAGCCGCATTTTGAATAATCTGCAGTTTATGTAAAGATTTTTTCTGAAGGCTAACAAAGGGAGCTCTGCAGTAGTCTATTTTGGCAAAGATGAGAGCTGTGATGATTAATTTTCGTAGGTCCAAAGGGATGAAAGGAAAGGTTTTTCTGAGCGTCTTGGACATAAAAAAGCAGGAGGAGGCAATGGAGTTCACCTGCCCTTCAAATGGCAGTTTATCAAAGTAAATTCATACATGTTTACTCTGGTGACCGATGTGGGAAGCATTCCTAGTTTCTGAGGCCACAATTTAGGGGACCAGAAAGAAGTGCTATTCCCGAATAAAAAGACCTTGGTTTTTATCCAAGTTTAGTTTTAAACAGTTACTTGCCATCCATCTTCTCATTTCCTGCATGCAGTCATGAAAGCGGGAGGCAGCCATGTCGGGGTTCCCTGCAACCGACACTACGATCTGGGTGTCGTCCGCGTATGACACCACTGCGAAGCCAAAGGATTTGATCAGTTTAGCCAGGGGGTTGACATACAAGTTAAAAAGGGTAGGACTCTGGGCAGAGCCCTGAGGAACCCCACAGGGGAGGGCGAAAGAGGAAGATTTATGACCGTTTAAAAAAAAAAAAAATTAAAATGTAAATCCGTATTTGTAAAGCGCGAACTACTCACCCTTATGGGTCTCAAGGCGCTGGGGGCCGTCGTGGAAATTAAGTGAGCTATTGCCCAGAGTCACATGGTGCTGAGCTGAGCTGAACTGCCGCCGGAGCCGGGGATCGAACCGTGAGCCCTGTGCTCTGAAGTCAGCTGCCCTGGCCGCTGCACCACACCTCTCCACTGTTCAGTTCTATGAACTGTCCTCTATCAGAAAGAAAAGACTGAAGGAGCTTGAGAGCCAGATCCTCAATTCCTAAGGAGCACAGACGGTCAATGAGAAGACAATGGTTCACCGTATCAAACGCTGCAGAAAGATCTGAAAAAATTAGGGCAGTATTTTCTCCGGCATCCAGGGTTTGTCTGATCTCTTTTGAGGAAGTTACCAGTGCTAGTTCTGTGCTGTGATGGCTCTTGAAGCCAAATTGGGTGGAATCTAAGCGCACGTTCTTCTGAATAAAGAGTGTGAGCTCAGTGTTGTTGGCTTTCTCCACCATCTTTGCGGGGGAAGGTAGACATGTAATGGGTCTATAGTTGTTAGGATTACTGTTGTCCAGATTAGGATTTTTAAGAGAGGCAGAATAGAGGCCATCTTCCATTGTTTTGGATAATGGCCTGTGGAGCACATCCTATTGAAAATTAGCATAAGGTGTCTGGGAACAATATCAGGTGCCAAGTAAAGGATTTTGGGGGGATAAATAAAACTTGAGCCATCTCTACAGAGAGAGGGGTAAAAGATAAAAGTAAGGCGTTGGCATCTAGAGAGCCTGTCGCCTGCGTATCAGGGATGGAGGCGGAAAAATTGTTGAATGTCTTGGTAGTATCAGTAAGGGTCATATTGTCCTTTGCTGTGTCCAGGACAACGTTCCTATCATTTGATAAAATGCCAATGGGGTTGTTGCTGAGAAAGGTATTGTAGATTGCTTCGACTTTTATTTTGAAAAAAAGTTGCTAGCTTATCGCAGAAAGACATTGTTGGCCAATGTAGTTTTTGGTTCTTGTAGCTTACTCAGATTGACCACTGTGGCAAAGAGCTCCTTAGGAGTGTTTAGGGCCGATTCGATTTTATTTACAAGGTAGCTGGATTTTGCTTTGTGCAGCATCTCCTTGTATGTCTTAATGGTCTTCTTATAGATGACTTTATTACCAGGATCATACTTAGAGCTCCATTTTCTATCTAGCGGGCTACAAGTTTGTTTGTGGATTCTAAGATTCTCATTGAACCAAGGCTGAGAGAGAGATAGCCGGTTGTTATTGTGAGTTTTAAGAGGGGCCAATACATTAATGCTGTAATCAAGCCACTGATGGTAGGATTTTGTGGCTGCAGTAAGTAAGTAAGATAAGGCCTGAAATGGGCAAGATGTGTGGTGAGAAGTTCCGGGGTGATTTTATGCCAGGGGCGGCAAGTTTGAATTAACTGACTGGGAGGAAACTCTCGAAAGGTTACCATCCAAGTGTAGTTGAAACATCACTGCACTGTGGTCTGGCCAGAGGAGTGGTAGAGTATTCGTAACTTGAAGATATGGGTTGTCTGAGAAAATCCTGTCTAAAGTGAGACTGCCAGAATGAGTTGGGGCCTTCACTAGCTGAGTAGGTCCGAGGGGTGTTGGAGAGTCAAGAAGGTCGATGGTATCTTTGTCAGCTATGTTTTCTAGATGAACAAAGATACTTTAGGATGATTGATTGGTACCACACCCACTTTCATCATTGGGACTTTCTCAAAAAAATAAATGAAACAAAATATTAAAACCATGCTCTGTAAAAATAACCTACACACATGAATTTTAATTGCTAAGCCCTTTATGTTACTTTTCGGTGGACCATGTAGTTCCACAAAAAAGATCAGTGTGGCTTTTTTTTGCCGTGTACAAAAGGCTCCAAAAATATGTATTAAAAATGTGTTCATTGTTTTTATTCCATGAATCTAGAATCTTCTGAATTGGAGCAGCAGGGCACTTCACAAGCAAAAGATGATGACAGGCGTTCCCCTTCTGTTTTGGAACTAATGATGGCTACTGTGTATGAGCAATCAAAGCAGCAATTGATTGAAACCCCCCCTCTTGAAAGCAGCGACTGTGAAACACGAACGCCCCATAAAAGTAGACAGAGGGTAGAATATGACTCTTCCAACTCCAGCGGACATGATGCAGAAAACAAAATTACAGCTGAACTGCAGAGGGTAAGAGCTACACCTTTCTGTTGTTGAACGTTCTTTTCAGTCTGTGTCCTTCAATAGGATAGTACTATCAATATATATACAAAGATGTGAAAAACCTATCAGTTACTCCATGGGCCGTATGAGGTAAATAGTTTTGTGTTGACAGTATTATAATGTGCTGTTCATTCTTTTTTTTAAACTTATTTTTATTGATAATAATCTTGAAAGCCACATTATAACAATACACATGCGGATAGAACATTCCGATCGGAGTTGGTAGCAGTGTGAGACTGGACAGTAAGGGCAGCACACGCATTAATCAGGTGACCTATCAATCCAACCAAACAAAAACCCCAACACCCCCCACTCCATAGTTTGGTCCAAAGAAAGCATCCAACCTATGCTCACAGCGTTCAGCAACAGAGCGTTTGTCCTTCCAAAAGAGATAGCAGAATCGGGCAAAGGAAGGAAGAAAGAGGCGGGGGAGGGGCAGCCGCAACAGGCTGATTCAACCCGGGGAGCTGCATCAGCCCCGCAGGAGACCCAGGAAGATAGGACCCACCACCAACCAAGGAGAAGAAAAAGGGAGGTGGGAGGGGGACAAAGCAGGGTAAACTGCTAAGGTCCTTCAGGCTCCCTGGCAGGCGGTGGGGGGAAGCAGCTGCCGAGCCCTCAGACCACAACTCCTACAATAAAGTATCCCGGGGTTCGGGCTACCTCCAAATAGCACTGCCCGCTCTTTTCCTCCAGGAGCATGCTCGCACCCACATAGTCTACCCGTTTTAACACATCCGCTTTCCACTTGGAGACCTGCGGGCCGGCATAACTTTCCAATTAGGCATGATTTGTTTCTTTGCCAGTATCAGGGAAAGATCAATCGAACTAGTAGTCGGTGCATCAATTGAGGAGACAGCTAGTAGCCATCACCCTCCTGTTATTCAACGCTGTGCTCCTCTCATGGATGAAGCCCGCCTGATCAGCATGTGTAAGCTGCGGCATATGGGGTAGCAATCTCTTAGCCAACACCCAGCTCAAGACCTTGTAGTCAACGCTGAGCAGTGCTGGGCTGATATGATGCCAATTCCTGCGAGGGACGGTCTG
Source organism: Calotriton arnoldi (assembly GCA_963921515.1). Taxonomy (NCBI): domain Eukaryota; kingdom Metazoa; phylum Chordata; class Amphibia; order Caudata; family Salamandridae; genus Calotriton; species Calotriton arnoldi. The sequence continues at coordinate 379,076 of CAWUFW010007414.1, read as the reverse complement.
GTTTGAGCAGGGAGACTATTAATGCCTCCTCCGTAGTAGGGGGTAGCTCCTGGGCCTCATGCGCCAATCAGTAGACTTCCACCAGGCGAAGGACCAGTTGAGCAATGTAAGCAGCATAAAATTCAACTGGCAGCCCCTTCGAACCCGGCATCTTACCCCTTGCCATGGCTTTATTCACAGCCACAATCTCCTCAGACAAAATATCTGCTCCCAACCCCTCTGCTGCCTCCGGGTCCTGGGTTGCTTGTGTTCCAGTTCAGGGAGGCCTGGCTTGGCAGTTCGGTCTGGACTTTTCCAATTGGAGCAGGAAGAAGGCTGATTTGCCTGTAGCTGGGTCTAAACTAAGGTGACATGTTGTGCAAATGGATTGGGATGCGGCCTGAGTTATTACCAGTGGCTGAGATTAATTCAAGCATTCCATCTATAACTTTTTTGTATACTTTAGTGTGTCACCTTAAGTGGGACAGGTATGCTCAGACATGGGTCCTGTCCACCCTGTGTCACTGGAACCAAGCTGTACCCAGCTGATGAGCCCATAACTAGGGTTAAACCGGTCCTGGGTTGCTTGTGTTCCAGTTCAGGGAGGACCTGGTTTGGCAGTTTGGGCTCAACTGTTCCTATTGGAGCATGGTCAAGGCTGATTTGCTTGTAGCTGGGTCCAAACTGAGGTGACATAGTGTGCAAAATAACAACGGATTGGGATGCAGCCCGAGTGATTACCAGTGGCTGAGATTAATGGTCATCTCTAAGTATGAAAATAAACCTAAGTATGCTGTTCCGAAAGCTAAGTCGGAGAGAAACTATCTCAAGCTGTCAGCAGGTACTCTTGGAAGCATGTGCTTTTAGGAACAATTGCCCTCACTCGAAGGTGACATGATTCATCATCGGGCTGTGCTCCACGCAGGCACTGCAATGCCCGGCAGGCCTCGCAAGAGGGCACTTTACTTGAGATCTTTTCAAAATGCCTGATGAGCACAGCTGGACAGAGAGTGGTGTGTCCAGGAGGTGAGAAGATTGCCAAAAGTGTGAGTCTAAAATCAACTATGGACCATATGTGTCAATGTACTTAATGTGATCTCAATGGCCAATGTTGATATTAAAAAAAAAAGTTACAGACTGATTGGGAAATAATGGTCCCTATCTCTGTTTGCAATGGAGTGTTGGTCACCTATAGACCTGCTAATGTGCTGTGGTCTACAATCAAGGCCAATATATTTCATGCCTTATATAGTCCTGGAGCGATCTGTTGGCATTTTGTCTGGACCGAAAGTCAAATAAATATGACCTAATCTTTTCTGCAGAGTGAGAAGCTCAGTATCATCTTAACCTTAAAACCACACACAATGCATAGGTGATATGGTGCCCATTGACATCTGCATGAGCTAAACATCCTCAAAGTCAGGGGAAAACAACCTTTGTATGCCCAGGTCTGTCACCCCAGTGTCAATTTTATGTTCCAGAGCCTCCCTGGTGTCTTTAATGAATGCCAGGATGGAGTCTAATGAGGTAGAAGAGTCCCTGACAAGGACTTTGTGTGTATCACTGTGAGGGCCAGGAGGTGGCTGACCACCCCCTTTGATCCCCCTACTTCTCGAGGTGCTGACCATGGTTCCAGCGATGGAGAACCCCCCTCCTGGCCACCTGTCAAAATCTGGGGTATCACGACCCGCAGGGCCATGGGGGAGGGGAGGCAGGGCGGTGGGGCGATCTCAGTGTGCACCAGTTCAACAGGGCAAAGGTTAGCAGGCTAGATCCCCCTTGGAGTGCTGCATCTTAAAGCCTCCAACAGTCCACAAAATGCAGGGGGAAGCACCCCACTCTAGCCCCAAGCACCCCCAATGGGTCAGACACTCGGCCTCGCTCATCACCGCTCCCAGTTCAACATGGACACCCGCTCCCTCCAGGGAAGCATGCAAGTCACCAGGCACCTCTCTGCTGATGCAACGCACTAGACGCCGCCCTACAAGCTCTCTTCTACTCAGCTTCCTGGGCGCAATCTCTCCTGCGGTCCTCGCTCCAGCCCAGCCTCTCTTTTTCAGTTGCGGCTGCAGCAAGAGGCTCCAGTCGCACTTGTTCACTGTCTTTAGGGCAATCAATGGGAGGGGAGGCTGCCATTATAGGTCTACAGTGCCCCCGGCTATCGTCCCAGCAGTTGGTCACCTGGGAGGTACTCAGTGTTTCGTTGCGGATTCCACTATCTTCAGGCTGTGCGGCAGCGACCACACCTGAAACCCTGATCGGCATCGCTGGTGCCCAGCCAGTTGCTCACAGGGGGTCAAAGGTATCTGGGGAATTCTACCAGGGTGCCCCTTTACAACATAGGGGCCCCTTGGTACGGATTACATGGGTATGATGCCGGATGGTGGCGAACCACTCCCCGAGGGTTTATTGTTTATAACCTAACAAATCGTTTTATCAGTTATACCTAAATTTGTCAGTAGTAACATGGGGCGGAAGAGGTCCCGTACATGAGTCTGACAAGTATGTATTCCCTAAGATGGAGGTTCGTCTGGGGCAAGCCTGCATGACATCAATGTTAAATGCGGGGCTCTTCCAAAGAATTTCTGTAGCCCTTTCTAGTGGATCAGAGGGTGTCTGAAGTAAGAGACAGGGAACCCAGCTTAGGGAAAAACCTAACCCTTCTCTGTTCTTCCCCAGATGTGTTGGCCACAAGAAGCTAAGTGGGGAAGCCTCTCCCTCTTTTGTGCTTTTGCTTTGGATTTAGCTCTACCTACCTTCCTGCTGACGCTAGAGGACAAACACTATGGCTTGATCGGTCTGGGAGAAATATTAAATGTCAGGAGCTGCCTGAAACTGCTCTCAAAGCTGGACCTGTGGAATACACAATTTTCCTCTTCAAACAAAGTATAAGTATGGAGCAGAAACTCATTCCAAGATTTATTTTACGGAGTTTTATATAGCGCGAACTTGACCCGAAGGTATCGGGTATCAGAGCGCTTTACATAGCACCAGTTGCGTTACATGAGGACGGACACATTCATTTTTGTTAGGCATGGCCCAGAATCACAGGATGTTCAGCGTCATTGCCGAGACTTGAACCCAGTTCCCCAGATTCGAGGTTGACCGCCCTAGCAGTTAGGCCAACTCCTCTCCCAGATTTCTCAGCAGACAGATCTGCAATCTCACAGTAGTTGAGAGGAGAAACTCTTACTTGCTCCATGGTTGAGGTTACTGACTGCCAACTCCCCTTTACCTTATTCAGAATCAGGAACCTGGACATTCTACATAAGAAGAGCTGCCTTGAACCTGCCTTGAGGGAAGGTGCTGACTGAGGTTCAAGTGCTAAAGGGTTGAACTTGGTGTTCAGTCAGTTTTGGGCTCAGTATCATGGGAAGGCTACAGGACAGCAGAGGTAAAAAAGCTCTCTTCTTTACAATCTAAGCCCAGTTACTCATTTTTGTCCTAGAACTCTTGAAAAGATTCCCACACTGCTTTTTAATTTATAATGGACTCCTGTAAAAGAAATCCCACAAAAGGTTAAGTACTGAATAAATGCAAAGTATACAATTTTAAGGCCCTCATTACAAGTTATCTCTTAATTCTGATGGGGCCGGTGACAGAAGTTTCTGGCTCCATTGGAATTATGAGATCTGTGAAAACACTGTGGATCTCTTTCACATCAAGATTTCGGCAGCTGAAACCAGACAAGATCTCTTTGTGAAAGTTCAGGGAAAAATTTATTACAAGGGAACTGGATCTAAAATTACTGATTTTCTCCTGTAATTACTGTTTTCTTATTTGACCCTCGGGATCCCACATGTAATGGGCTGGATTTTCCCCACCCCCAGAGTTGCTGGTACCCCCTGCATTAGTAACTCAAGGGTGGGGAAATACGAGCCCTTTTTCTAGGCTCCATGTAAAATGTGATTAAGTGTGGATGTGGAGGACTCCAAACTTGCTGCACATGTCTTGGCTCTCTGGCTCGCAGTCACTAAGACTGTTGCGATCTCACCGAAGTCCAAGGGGTGTAACATGTCATTCTACACATTGAACGTTATAACTTGCTCGTGATGCAAGTCGCCTGGAACATCCTTCCATGCTCTTGCCAGTACTTTTGCCAGTACCATCACTGCCACTCTTGCCATCAATAGGGATCTCTGCATCATATGCTGGGCTAATGCAGGCAGGTGCTTCCTCTCCAGTATCTGTCTCCATTTCTGTCTCGCTTCCACTGGCTGCTCGCACCTTCCTCCCTTCCTTGCCCAGTTTACCGACCCAGTGGGTATGATGTGAGACTCCTAGTGCCCATATACTGGTGGCAGGCAAGAATTAATTTCTTCCACCGCTGTTGGCATCACTGCTGTCTCGGCTACAACAGAGAAAGTAACTCTCAATAAGCAAGTTATCAGACCTCTACCTCAGGCAGGGGAAGAAGCAGGGAGTGAAGAGGGTTTTCAAATTTAAATATACCCCACAGAGTAGTATTTATCCCTTGTGGCAGCAGTCCCATAAAAGTTTGCCAAGTTGTAGGGCCCTATGGAACTGCTCTATATGATTTGTACTAACAATCTGCTGGTGTAATTTTGTATACTGTTTAAGGATTTGTATATTATTTATGTTTGCACAGTTTTTTGTCACACATTGGTTTCAATAACGTATGCACTTTATATGTACCACAGCTTTTGTGTAATAGATGTGTATTTGACCCAGGCATGAGTAAAATGTTTTTTTAAAGGTGTCTAACATTATAAATAATTGTGATTGAGACACTGTAAGCGCAAGAACCTATGGTCTTAGCTTTCGCCTGCTTAAATAAGGAGCGGCTTGATAAATTGACAGCCAGGTTTCCCCTTTTCTTCTTTATTGCACTTTCTAAAAGTGGCATTTCTAAAATATTAATGTTAATAATAACTTTACCAGTGAAGAGGATTTATCATTACCATTTCAAAGATATGAAACATGATGCAATAACTCCTTTCTAAGCAGGAATCACAGCATAAAAGTGTATTAAGGAATTCCCAATGCTAGCCTATGAGAGGAGTAGGCCTCACAGTAGTGAAAAACTAATTTAGCTGTTTATCACTACCAGGACATGTGAAACATAAAAGTGCATGTCCTGCCTTTTATTTACACTATACCCTGCTCTTAGGGCTACTTAGGGCTTACCTTAGTGTTGACCTATGTGTAATAAAAAGGGAGTTTAAGACTTGGCAAATTGTTTTAAATGCCAAGTCGAAGTGGCAGTAATCTGCACACACAGGCCCTGCAATGGCAGACCTGAGACAGGTTTGAAAGGCTACTTGTGTGGGTGGCACAATCAGTGTTGCTGGCCGGGTAGTAGCATTTAGGTTGCAGGCCCTGTATATCTGGTATATCACTTTACAAGAGACTTACAAGTAAACTAAATATGTCAGTTGTGTGTACACCAGTGTATCATGTTTAGGGGAGAAGCACATGTACTTTAGCACTGGTCAGCAGTGGTAAAGTGCTCAGAGTCCTAAGACCAACAAAAGGTCAGAAAAACAGGAGGAAGGCAAAAGATTGGGGTGACCCTTCAGATAGGGCCATTTTCCAACAGCCTTTGTGAAACAAATATAACTTTTAAGAGTAAAGTGGTTTATAATATCTTTACTAAGTAGGTCAAAGATGATCTAGAAAATATGTCTTTGAAGTGGAGATCTTTATTGGGCAGTATATCAGCTCTGATGACCTAAAATCAATCCTATTCGGCTATGATACATTTAGGTCAGCCAATCTCTGAATACAACAATTTAAGATTTTGTATTAGACATATTAATACGCCTGAGAAACTTTATAAATAAAATTGTCTTGAGAATTGAAGATGCTATAGCTGTAATACAGAAAATGGTAGTGAAGTGCACATGTTCGTAAGTTGCAATTGCCTAACAGAATTCTGGACTAAAGTATCCCCTGCAATTTCTGATGTATTAAATCATGACACTACGCTAACAACTGAAATTATCTTATTGCCTTTGATGTCACAGTAATTCCATAACAAAATGTATGTATTTGTAATGCAATTACCATTACAAGATTATGTATAGCCATCAAATGGATTTATCTGCACCCTCCAAATATTGAGAAATGGTGGAATTTTGTCTATCATACTCATGAAATGGCAGCTATAGTGGAAGCAACTAAAGGTGGGCTGCGGAAAAGGCTGTTGTATGAGAAATGGGGATCTCTTATTGCACAATTATTACAGTGTATTGTAGGTGGACCTTGATTCATATAAAAGGATATATATCTGCTCAGATGCTATAATATGGCTGACGTCACTGTGATTAATTGTGTATATATCTGTGTGTTCCTATGCCCCATAAATAATTAAAGAAAGAAAAAAGGGGCTTAGAACTGTTATACAGTAAACATCCAAAGAAAGACCTCTGAGTCAGATCAGTCAAGCAAAACAATCTGTTTATAAATAAGTGATCTTTCTGTATTAGGGAAACAATCACTTTGCCTTGAGTTGTGACACATTACTTTATATATTGTTAGTTTTAGTTCCTTTGAATTCTAAAACATATACATAAATATATATTGTACTGTATTGTATTGTAATGGCATTTGTATAGCGCTTACTATCCCTGACGAGGCGTCGAAGCGCTTTTTCGGCGAGTAGCACGCTACTCCGGGACCCATAGAGGATTAGTGTTGAATTAGTATAGTGAAACATGCAAGTAAATTTTAAGTGGTGGATATGTTAGTCAGTTATTTAGATTCGGAAGGATAGCAGAAGGATAGAAGAGGAAAGAAGGTTTGTATTTATATAGCGCTTCTAACCCCTGATGGGGTGTTGAATTGCTTTTTTTGGCGAGTAGCACGCTACTCCGGAAACCCATAATGGATTAGTGGTGAATTAGTATGGTGAAATATGAAAGTAATTTGAGTGGTGGATATTAGTCAGTTATTTGGAGTGAGAAGGATAGTGGAGGGATAGAAGGGAAAGAAAGGTTTGCATTCATATAGCGCCTGTTACCCCTGATGGGTGTTGAAGCGCTTTGTTGGCGAGTAGCACGCTACTGTGGAACCCATAAAGGATTAGTGGTGAATTAGTATAGTGGAATATGGAATTAGAGAAGTGAACATGCTAGTCTGTTATTTTGATTGAAAAGGATAGTGGAGGGATAGAAGAGTGAAGGATTTCTTTTTTTAGGTCATAGCAGTAGGAGGAGGCTTTTGGATGAGTAAAAAGGGTTTTTGGAGGGGAAGAGTCAAAGGGAAGAGTTTAGAAAGGTTTGTTTTGTAGAGAGATTCTGACACCACCTAATTTGTATTTTTTAGTTTTGTAGTTTTTAATCAATAGATGTACTGCTTTCTGTTTTCTGCTTGGTATCTTTATCTGACACTTTACATCGTTTGTCTTCTGAGTTACATTTTTCTGTTTATTGACTTCCAAACTATGCCACATGCAGCTTCTATCTGTTTGCCTTAAGTTTTTGATTTGAATTTTTCCTTAAAAATACAATATTAATAAGATGTCCAGTACTTTACCCTGGTAAAATGCTAACTCCAGTTGTAGTGTTTATACATATTTAATGTTGTATGTCTAGCGTAATCATGGCATTACCATGTGAAACAAACTTATACAGGTTGAAACATGCTATGTTTTAACATCCTCTGTCTGGTGTTCATGTTTGCTTGTTATTATGTGTTCAAGCACAAAGCAATCCAGGAAAAGAACTTAAAGAACAAAGAAGAAACCGCAAGCCGATTGAACTCTCCATCAGCAGGGTAAATATCAGGTTAATAACTTTAAATAACTAATGTCAGGGTTGGACATTGTAATAATGTCTTGGGGAAATCATAGAAGCCTGCTATTTAGACTTTCTCCCCTCTAACCGAAATGGAGATGGCTCCAGGAGAACAACTACAACAGTTTTCTATAAACCAGTGACAAAGGTTAATCAGTCAGAATTGAAGCACTCAGGTCACTTAACCAGACAAAATTGCTTTCCTTCTCAGTACCTCACCAGAATTGTATCCAAAGAGATTTTTTTAAATCATAGCCCAGAGTATGAGCAAATGAGCACATTCCAACAAGAAGCTAGTTATTAGAACTTTTGTAAGTCCTGTCCAAATCTTTTCCATGGTTTTCCCTGGTCTCACCATAAAACTAGACATTTTAGAAAGGAAACTAAAAGCTACAGTGTCAGATATGCTGTCCTTTTGTGAAACCTTAACCACTCTTGTGTTTTTGTGCGCTGACCTCAAAGATCTACAGAAACTATCACCTATCATCTTAACTTCCTTATTCTCAAGATACCCTGAGAAGAAAAGGCAGTATGCTTATAAAACGTTTATCTGCATTATTGATGGAAAAGTAACATGACGAGACCTACTCCTCATTTTACCTCCACCTAGTCTTCCTCTTCGGAAGAGGGTTATTTCATGATCAGGTGAGCATGGTTCACCTGTGTCCAGCAAACATCTTGCATATTTAATTTCTTTTTGCACATTTATTACTAAGGCCTGCACATTTTTAGGACTTTACTTGAATTTCTCATTTCAAAGGCATGTGTAAGTGGATTATTGAGTTATGAGAACAAAAGAGTCCACAATCTTGATGTGATCTTTCCCTGAGTTTCTACAAGACCAAAGCAGTCTGACCCAGAAAGGTAAAGTGCTTTCGGTGAGGAATCCCTGACTCACATTTAGTAGCTTTCTACCAGCAGCATGGTCTTTTGTAGTAAACGTTCATGTGGTATATGTACAATAAGAAGCCATAACAGCAGTTGAGGTATGACATTAGGTACTTAAAAGATTCAAACCAAGTTAGTTACAAAGAAAGCATTAAATAATTTTTTTTCCTAAAAATAAGATCAAGGGATTCAAATGTTATAAAGAAAACAAAAATTGCCCCTGGAAAAGTGCTGGAAAAAGTTGTTCAAGTTTTCAAATTTAATTTGTTTGTGTTCAGCACTTTTGTCCCTTTACAGGAAAATGACACTAAGAGAATGTAAGAACTGATGAAATAATTGCGTAATTGAAAGGGCATATATAAATCCTTTTGGGTATAAAGAACATTCAGAATAAAATGCAATCTGCTCTGCTGTAAAAAAAATGGTGCTGAGGGGAACTGGGGATCGGGAGGTATTAAGGCTACTGGAACTCATCAACGGAAGCAGCCTCTACCAATGTCTTTCAAGTTGTCCATACAAGCTTGCTTAGTAGTTCGCTTCCCTAAGGTTGCTTTTTGACCCACATTGCAGTGGCCTTTTGTAGATGTATATAGATAAGGCCAGAAGGAAAACTGATCTTTCTAGAATACTGGGGTTTGATCATTGTGTCAGAATAGAGCAAAGGGTATAGTACCAAACCATTAAAATGGACAATGATAGGAAGAGTGAAGAAAACCCAGCAATAAATAGCATGGAAAGTAATCAGTGAGGGGACGTGAGTGTCAGAATGGCAATCAAAACTAGCACTCTGAGTTTCTGGGATAGGCCAGCTGGATTAAAATATTGTCTTTCTTGGCAAATGTTTGGCTGTTTGTAGATTGGTGCATTAGATGTCCAGTTTCTCTAGACCTTCCACAAGTGTTTTTTGTGAAACGTCGGGTATTGAATGACTTCTGAATGATCGAGTGTGGCTTAAACGATAGGGACTATGGATTGCCTGAAATGTCTTTTATCTTCTCTTCACAGCTGTTATCAACCATAAACAAGTATGTGTATGTTTACCTTTTTACCCTTGTAGTCTGGATGATGACTTTTGCTCCTGAGGCATGAAACTCAAGGTCAATGGTTAGTGCTGATGCCACACTGAACACCTCCTGATATAGGGCCAATTACAAATGTCCAGTTTCCAAGATTCAGGCATACTGCTCTTAGAAACAAATTGAAGAAGTATTATGTGTAAGGATCAGGAGGTAGTGTGATGCAAGAAGCAGCAAGAAACAAATCTCTTTAGAGGATTCCCGACCATTTTACTACTCATCGGCTGTATTATTATCATCTTTTTCCTGATCGGATGAGGAACTCAATAACATACACTACACGTATCCAGCTGAACAAAGATGCAGAGAAACGTTGCACAATTTTTGGGCATGCTTGGCTTTCGGAACTTAGCGAGAACTGGATAATATCTTTTCGTAGGGTAAACGATATACAGGTGAAACCTGTGTTCTGGTGTATGCAGTTCTGATGGGCTTGTGGGTTACACCCCCTTCACATGGACCATGGACTTTAAAGGTTAAAGTGAGTTTGGAGGCTCTGTCAACAATACCATGTTTGAGGTGCAAGTCTTCATTCTTTAAATCATGTCTTGAGATAACACAGATTACAAATGTGCATCTTTAAGAAATTTGAATGACTTTTTGGAGGGGAGCTTCACAATGCTCCGTTTGTGTGTCATTGCATATTTATCTAGGATAGCTATTTCTATTTATATAATGGTGTGCATAGTGATGACAACAATACATTTCTTTATTATTATTCAAATAAGGATCCTCATTATTCAAAGTGGCATATGGCTGTAAACCAAATATCATGTGTTTTACAGTCTCTACATTACCTGAAACAGAACCAGGAATAACAATATTGTTCATTGAAACTTTCAAATCATTTAGTAATACAATGCCTCAGTAGGTCCCATAATTTGATAAGCAACCTTTCCCCAAGCTATACCCTCTAGAACAGGATAAGCTGTTATGTTTGCAGTGTAGAGATTTCTTTGAGCTCTATGAGATAAAAGTTGCAGCTGTAGTTCACGAACCACAGTTGTGCAATTGTCCTTTCCGGAACATAGTGTCCATTTAGTAGTAATACAACTGTGGTCCACATTGATAACCATATGGTCAGTGATAACACTCCTAGACTGGTCCATACATAAGACCAAGGTAAAATCAAGTATCTGTCACGAAATCAATGATAAGTAAGAAGCAGTTTATGGCACAGTGGGACTTTGGAGTGTGGTGGAATATATATATTCACTGAAAAAAACATGGGTTACAGGGACTTTATAGTTAGGCTCAGATTTAACTCTTACAAAATCATAGAAATTCAGCAGTTATATTTACCTGAGCTAACTATGACTTACCCCAACAGCGATGCACTGCTTATGATCTCACATATTGCATTACTCGTGACATGGTCAGTGACATCATTGATGACAACTCAAATGACATCACTGATGACATCACCCAGTGACTGTGAGTGTTTTCTAAAAGCTACTGAGTGTTAAACATATATACTAAGTGGCTGTGGGAGTGCCTGTATGGGTGAGTGAGTGGGTGTGTAAATGATGTATAGAAGAGTGAGTGGCTATGTGAGAGACTATACATGAGTGAGTGGGTGTGTGAGTTTTTGTATGGGTAAGAGAATGAGTGTGTCAGTGGGTATATGAGTAAGTGAATGGCTGTGTGAGTATCTGTATGGGTGAGTGACTGGGTGTGTAAGTAGCTGTAATGGTGAATGAGAGGGTGAATGAGTGGCTGTATGGGTGAGTGTGCGGGTGTGTCAGTGACTAAATGGTGAATGAGAGGGTGCATGAGTGGCTGACTGGGTGACTGAGCAGGTACATGAGGGTCTGTATAGGTGAGTGAGAGGATACACAAGTGGCTGTATGGGTTCATGAATGGGTGGGTACGTGGGTGCATGGGTGAGTGAGTGGATGCATGAGTGGCTGTATGGGTGAGTGAATAGGTGTGTGAGAGGTTGTATGGGAAAGTATGTGCTTGTCTCAGTGACTATAGGTGAGTGAGTACAGGTGTTAGTATATGTATGAGTTAGTGAGTGGGTGTGTGTGTGAGTAACTGTATGGGTGAGGGAATGGCTGTGAGAGTGTGTGTGGATGAGTGAGTAGGTGTATAGGTGACTGATTCAGTGTATGAGTGGCTGTATGGGTGTATGAATGGGTGTGTGTCTATGTATGACTGGATGTGTGAGTGGCTGTATTAGACAGTGAGTAGGTGCATGAGTGGCTGTATATGTGAGTTAGTGGTTGTGTTAGTGGCTTATGGGTGAGTTGATGTGTGAGTGCCTCTATAGATCAGTGAGTAGGTGTGTGAGTGTTTGTATGGGTCTGTGAATGGGTATGTCAGTGGTTGTGTGAGAGTGGGCATATGAGATGCATGGGGGTGTAAGTGGGTATGTGAGTGGTTCGGTGGATGTTGTCATCAGTGATGTCATTTGAGATGTCATCAGTGATGCCATTTGAGATGTCATCAGTGATGTAATTTGAGATGTTATCAGTGATGTCACTAACCATGTCATGAGTGATGTAATATGTGAGGTCATAAGCCGTGCACTGCGGGAGTGTAAGTTTTATAGGTTGCTCAGGCAGCTATAACTGCTGAATTTCTATGGTTTTGTATGAGTGAAATCTGATCCCAACTATAACGTTCCTGTAACCTATGTTTTTTTCAGTGATTTTCTAAGGTTTTTTAAATTCTATTTCCTAACTATAATGTCTCTGTAACCTTTGGTTTTTTTCAGTGAATTTCTAAGGTTTTTTAAATTCTATTTCCTAACTATAACGTCCCAGTAACCTTTGGTTTTTTAGTGAATTTCTATGTTTTTTTTAACTAGTAGTCATGTTTGCAAAGTGGTGGAGAAGAGGGGGTGGGGCCTCCAACCAGCTCTCAGAAATCCCTAAGTGTTGCAATTACTGGAGGTAGCAGAGGGCTTCTTGGCCCTCAAGGACCCTCAGCATCCAAGAGGGCTTAATCCCCCAAACAGTAGTGTGCCAGGAGGCACATTTACAGACTTGTTGAGAAAGGGGGCGGGGCCTCCGACCAGCTCAGTAATTATGCTGTGTGTAATTTCTGGAGGTAACAGGAGGGGTTCTTGGCCCCCAAAGACGCTCAGCATCCAACCAGTAGTGTGCCAGGAGGCCCCTTTGCAGAGTGGTTGAGAAAGGGGCGAGGCCTCTGATGACGTCTTAGCAGTCTGGCTGTGGGGAATGTACTTGTTGCAACAATAAGGGTTTTTGGCCCCCAACGACCCTCAGCTGCCAAGGGGAGTTCATCCCCCAACCAGTAGTACACCAGGAGGACCGTGTGCAGGGTGGTTGAGAACTGGCGCGGGCCTCTGGCAACGTCTCAGCAATCCGGCTGTAGGGGACTTAGGGGCCTATTACGATGGCGGTCGGAAAACCTCCCCGACCGCCATGGTAGCGGGAAAAGACCGCCCGCATGGACCGCGACATCACCGCCGGTTGAATTACGATGACCCGCGGTCGAAACTGACCGCGGCGGTCTGATCGCGGGCCTTAACATTGCGGCCGTTGCTGCTGCCCGCAGCACCGCTGCGATGCCAAAAGGAGCATGTCCTGCATTTCCCTGCACTGCGTGGCAGGCACTGCACAGTGCCTGCCACCTGGTACAGGGAAATGTAGGGGGGGAACATGGATACCCCCCCAGTGCACCCACACCCCCCCAACACATTGGGGGCCCGCAACCGGCCCCCGGAAGACAATCTCTGCATGCCTTTTCATGGCGGTTTGACCGCTGAGGAAAGGCTGGCTACCGCCTGCATCATAATCCTGCCGGCGGAGCCTGCTCTGCACCGCCACCATTATCCTGGTCCTGCTCCGTCCGCCAGGCAGGAGTGCGGATGGCAACCGGCGGAAAAGCGGCAGTCGGAATTTCCCACCGCCGCGGTCACCACCACCATCCTAATTTGGCCGGCGGTTTTCTTGGTTGCGATCGCGGACGGATGTCCACCGCCGGTCCGGCGAGCGCCACCGCCGCCCCAGCGGTGGACATCCGACCGCCATCCTAATAGGCCCCTTAGTTATTGCAACGATTGGGGATTTGGGCCCCCAAAGACCCACAGCAGCCAAGGGAGTTAATCCCCCAACCAGTAGTATGCCAAGAGGCCCCTGTGCAGAGTGGTTGGGAAAGGGGTTTGGGTTTCTGACAACACCTCTGCAATCCAGCTGTGGGGGACTTAGTTATCACACCAATAGAGGTTCTTGGTCCCCAACCACCCTCAGCAGCCAAGGAGGGTTCATCCCTCAACCAGTAGTATGGCAGGAGGCCCTTGTGCAAAGTGGTTCAGAAAGGGGGCGGGGCCTTCGATAAAGTCTCAGCAAGCTCGATTTTGACCTTTATTCTGCCTCTTCTTGCATAGTTTCTGACTTTTATTCTACCTCTTTCTGCTCGTTTCTAATCTTTATTTTGCCTCTTTCTGTTAGTTTCTGACCTTTATTCTGTCTCTTTCTGCTCATTTCTGACCTTTATTCTGCCTCTTGCTGCTCTCCCCGTTTTTTTGTGGCAGGAAGACCGCCAAGCCCGCGGTGCACCCGCCCACCGGATTACGAGTTTAATCCAGGGCAGGCAGTGCTGCAGCGGACTCATGGTGGAGGCTGTGTTAGGCTCACAGTAGAGCCTTAATAGCATACCGCCTCTTTGGGAGTGCCTGCAGCACATTACTGCACGGTGTGGCATGCACCATGTCATGCATGCCACACTGTTCAGGAATGAGGGTGCCGTTCCCCACACGCACCCCCAGGTGCAGATTCGGCTGAAGGCCCTGTTAGGGATCCCTAACCTGCATGTCCGCCAACCTTTTCATGGCGGGGTCCCTGCCATGAAAAAGGTGGTGGATATGCAGGATGTAATATGCTTGGCATTGCCGGAATCGGCACCACCAGCATATTCAGACCGTTTGAAGTCCGCCGCCGCAGCGGGATCCTTGATCCCGATGGAGGCGTTGGTCTTGTGGCGGTCCATCCGCCACACTTGTAATAGGGCAGACGGGTGGTGGTGGTTGGACTGCCACCGCGAGTACAGCGGTCCCAGGACCGCCATACTCCTAATAAGTCCCTAAGTATGCAAGATCCATAGCACCACTCACACACCCACTCACAGACACACACAGGCGCTCATCCAGGCACTCACAGACCCACACACCCACTCAAACACCCACTCACAGACACATAGTGACCTCTCAAAAAACCAATCAGAGACCCACACAGGCACTCGAACAGAGGATGTAGCCATACGGCTAGAGCAGTCAACCTCAACGCTGGGGAACTGGGTTCGAGTCTCGGCAACGACGCTCAACATCCTGTGATTCTGGGCAAATCACTTAATCTCCCTCTGCCTAACAAAAATGAATGTGTCCGTCTGTAACAAAACTGGTGCTCATGTAAAGCGCTCTGATACCTGATATCTTCGGGTCTAGTTTGTGCTATATAAAACTCTAAAAAATAAATAAAAAAAACTCGCTGACCCACACAGGCACTCACGCACAGACCTACACAAGTACTCACACACCCACTTATAGACTCTGAGCAGCACTTACACACAGACACACACAGGGACTCACACACCCACTCACACATCCACTCAGACCCACGCAGGTACTCACATACCCAATCACAGACCCACACAGGCACTCACATACCCACTCACAGACCCATAGCACCACTCACACACTCACTCACACACTCACTCACAGACACACACACACAGGCACTCACACACCCACACACAGGCACTCACACACCCACTCACAAACCCACACAGCCACTCACACACCCACTCACAGACCCATAGTGCTACTTACAGACCCAGTCACAGACCCACAAAGGCACTCACACACCCATTCCCAGACCCACACAGGCACTCACACATCAACTCACAGACCCATACAGCCACTCACACAGCCACTCGCAGACCCATACAGCCATTCACACATCCACTCACAGAACCATACAGCCACTCACACACCCACTCACAGAGCCATACAGCCATTCATACACCCACTCAACAACCTATACAGCCAATCACAGACCCACTCTCAAAGTTTACAGGTTACAGTTAGGAAATAAAATTAAAAAACTTTAGAAATTCACTGAAAAAACTAAAGAATACAGGGACGTTATAGTTAAGGAATAGAGTTAAAATAAACCTTAGAAATTCACTGAAAAAACCAAAGGTTACAAGGACGTTATAGTTAGGCTCAGATTTCACTTGTACAAAACCAGTGAAGTTCAGCAGTTATAGTTACCTGAGCTACCTACAAGTTATGCCCTCGCAATGCACTACTTATGACATTTCATATTACATCACTCATGACATGGTCTATGACATCACTGATGACATCTCAAATGACATCACTGATGACATCATCAACAGAACCACTCACCCCCCAGTCCTTTTCACTAACCCATATAAGCACTCACACACCCACTCACTGAGCCAGAGAGCCACTCACACATATCCAGTCACTCATGCAGCCACTTACACAACCACTAATTCACCCATACAGCCACTCACTCACCCATGCAGCCACTCACTTACCCATACAGCCACTCACACACTGAGTCAGTCACCCTCAGAGCTACTCACGCACCTACTCACCCACCTATACAGTCACTCACAAAGCCACTCAATCACCCATACAGTTACTCACACACCCACTCACTTACTCATATATATACTTACACATGTACTCGCTCACCTATACAGTCACTAACACACCCACTTACACGTACAACACTTATGTAGCTTCTCACTAAGCCATACAGCCTCTCACACCCCCCATCACTCACATATACAGGCTTCTACATACCCTCTTACTCACCCATACGCCTCTGACAGACCCACTCATACACCAATACAGCCAATCAATCACCCATAAAACCACTCACACACCGATAGAGCTACTCAGACACCTACTCACACATGGATACACACAGACACTCGCATATTATGCGTTATTATTTAGTACACAAAGTTTACTCATTTAACATTTGTAGTATCTTACTATATATCCTTAACACTCAGAAACCTTTAGAAAACACTCACAATCACGGAATGATGTCATCAGAGATGTCATCAGTGATGTAATTTGAGATGTCACCAGTGATGTCACTGACCATGTCATGAATGATGTATATGTGAGGTCATAAGCAGTACATTGGGGTGGTGTAAGTTCTAGTTAGCTCAGGTAATTATAACTGCTGAATGTCACTGGTTTTGTACAAGTGAAATCTGAACCTAACTATAACGTCCCTATAACCTTTGGTTTTTTTCAGTGCATATAGAGATGGATGGATAGATAGATAGATAGATAGATATTAGTACTTCTAGTGATCTGTAAACGATCTTTTCAAGCATTGTAGTGACTTAGAGACTCCCAATGTTAATGTTGTAATTCATACCTGCAATGTAATGAATCATGATGCACTGCCTGCACTGTAATGGCCCCCTCTTATAGTCCTTTGATGTAAAGGGTGTACACCATTGGTGGTGATGATGGCATTGGTAGTGGCAGTATTGGTTGTGTTCATATTAGTGGATGGTGAATTGATATTGGTGACTGGTGTTTTAGTGGTGGTCGTATTGGCAGTGGTGGTAGTTTTAGTGCTGGCTGTATGGTACTGGTGGCAGTATTAATAGTGTCGGTGTGGTGTTGGTGCTATTGGTGGTGGTGTTCGTTGTACTGGTGAGAGTGGTTTTAGTGGTATTGATGGTGATGGTATTGTTGATGTGGGACTGGTGGTGTGTGGTATTTATGGTTGTGTGGTTTTGATGGCGGTGTTATTGGTGTTGAAATTGGCCCTAGTGGTATCTGTGGTGGTTGTGATATTAGGGGTGATGATATTGTTGGGTGTGTATTATTGGGGATCGTGTACTATTGATGGTGGTGGTATTACCAATGGTAGTGTGGTATTGATGGTGGTATTATTAGTAGTGGTGTGGTGTTGGTGATGGTGCTGTAGGGGTTATTGACATTGTTGGGTGTGGTATGGGTGGCTCTGGTCAAATGGCCACTTATTAACATAGTACATTTCATACACACACCTTCTAATTGTTTTTTATTTATCACATTGGCACGGCCTTCTCTCCAGATCGCTGTCTGATACAATAACCAAAAAGAAAGTAAGAGGCCATGTTGGTGTTAGGCTCATGCTGTAGTAAAGAAATATGATTGTGTCTTCTGCTCAATGCATGTATGAGATAAAGAAGTGAATGTGACAAAGAGTGTGATGGTCAAGTATACTTTGTAGCTATAAAAGAGTCCATCATGCTTTGCAATGTAAGCCTAGGATGTGGAATGATACACCAAACACCCAATAACCTAACAGTGAAAGAAAGATACTCCTGTGGGCTGTTCTGTGTTGTGACTGATAGTGTCTTAAGCGAATAGCGAAAGAGGCTGATCTAAATAGGTCAGTGTTCAAAGGGGGTTGAGTCAAAGCCCACTCTATATTTATGTTGTTAACAATAAGAACCTGATTTTGTTGGACGGGTACGGATCATATTGGTAGACGAGTTACTCTGTCACAAAGGTGACCGATTTCCCATTCACCTTATTATAAGTTCATTATATCCTATGGCACTTGTATTAAGGCGGGCAGGATGTACATTACATTTATGACAGAGTAGCCGTCCGCCAAACTCTAAATCAGGCTCTAAGCATGGCAGTCAGCTGCTGTCTCAAACTAGTCCTAAAATCAATTGAATATCAATGAAACAATGTATACAATGTTCAGAGAATGTTAAAATGTTTTCCTCTAAATGTATCCTCGAAACGAAATGTGCTAAGCCTTTAATATCAAAACACCACCATCTTATGTGATGCTTGTCTCACCTTTTGTCATTCCCCGTAAATGTGTTCTAGCTTTGCACATTATTGTTTTGCTCTTCCACAGGTGCCTAAGTGCTACATTACAACATTCATCTGCAAGAAATAGCACTTATAAAACAGCAAAATCTCGATATCTGGGAACATTAACAGTTTTGGATAACAAACAGTTGCTGAAAAGTGCTTCAGATCCTGAAGCAGCAGACACTTTACGAGCAGCTGTCTATCAGGTACACTTATCATTTACTCTTTGGGACAAGAGAATTAAACATGAAACAACTAGATGCACAGAGATGTCTTAATGTTTTTCTTGTCCTAACCATTTGGTGCCTGCAGCCTGTATCCTGGGTCACATGATCAGGTGTAGCTGGCAGTTGGTCTTTGTGTATTTCTCCAGGACAGTGAGACAAAGGAGGAACAGGTGCTGGCAGGATGGGCAATCTCTGACTTGATGAGGGAGGGGGGGGAGGAGATGTAATCTACCATACTTACATACTTACACATCACAAAGGTTCTGCCTAAGCGCACTTACAAAGGGTTTGACACTAGTCTTTTGAACCCCCAGATAAGCTGGTGCCAGGGGAGGAGGGCAGGAAATTCCAAATATCTTAGGGGGGGGGGGTGTGGAAACCTCCAGGATCACTACAGGACCAGTGGATTGCTGTGCTGTTACTGTCCTGCCTGCTACTTTGCCCCATTCTGCCTGCTTCCCTACTTGCTGAGAAGGAAGCTGGACCTGCACCCTTCATCCCAGACTGAAGTGACTCCGAGGGTCAGCTGGCAGACCTTCTGTTCTGAGCTACGGGGACATAACAAGCTCCAGAGGCCTCCCTGCATCTGCCCAGCTGACCTGCTGCCTGGACCTGCAACTGAACCTGCAACAAGACCTACCTGAGCCACACTGGCCTCTGCTGGAGTGAGCTCCTGACTCCCAAGAGGAGCCCTTCAAGTCCTGGACCTTTGGTGTGGCATCAGGTAAGCTTTATCCTCAAGGAGGAATCCTGAAGTTTTGGGCTCTTCGCGCCTGCAAACAGGCCAGTTTACGCCAATATCTTGCTGCATGCGCCTCCTGCCAACACAAAGCTCTAGTGCACCTTACTCTTTGCGCCACAGCGACTGCCCGCGACTCCAGCGTCCACCAGTGGTGACTTCCAACACAAAGCACCAGCAATAACCATCTGCGATGCTTGATCAGATCTTCATGCTACTGTGATGACCGTTCGCAATGCCCGGCCTGCCCTTTACGCTACAGCGATGACCATCCGTGAAGCTCTCCCTATTCCCTGCAGCCATCTCCACCGCAAATGAAACTCATTGCGCAGGACTTTAAAAGATAACTCTTTCAGCGAGGCTGGCCCCTGTATCCGGCACTCACTCCATCCCGATTGCCCTGACCTTCTGACTTTCGCCTGTTCTCACATGACGAGATACCCATGAGTGGCGCTTTGTGCTTTTAAGTTCTGTACTTCCATTAAATCTTTAAAATTGCATATCTCTGGTTCTAGTGATTGGAATGTTGTTGTTTTGGTCTCAATTAATTTATTAAATATACTCTATATTTTTCTGAATTGCTGCTGGATTTTTCTTATGTTGCGTTTTTACTTTATTACTGTTTGAATGCCCCATAAATACTTTATGCATGGCCTCTAAGTTGTGCCTGCCTGCTTTTGTGCCACGCTAAGAGGCATTAAGCACAGGTTTGTTTGAGGTTTGCTTGTGACTTCACCCTGACATGAATTGTATTTACTGCTTGAGTAAGGTTTTACCTCCCCCTCCCCCCCTTCAACCAGTAACCCAATTTCTGGTTAACCCAATTTCCAATATTGGTGTTGAGCAGTGAGATTTGGACTAGTGTTTGTGCAGTGCCAATTCTGTTACACTAAAAATCACAGATAAATGATTTGAAATCAATTTTTAAAATTCTCTTGGGTTGGCACTTTTGCTTTTTCCAAATTCACTCTCATGTTACCTGATTGTCTGTGACCATACCTTCTGAAATGGAATTCAAGTTCCTCAACCTGGAGAGCTACAGTCTGGTTGAGCTCAAGCCATTCTGTAAGGAAAGGGAACTTCCAACCAGCAAAGGCACCAAACAGTTGGAGCTTCAGAAAGTTCTGAGGGCCTGGACGAAGGCTAACCAGTAGCAGACAGCAACAGAAGAATAGGATGGGGAGGAAGATATGGAGAAGCAGGACAGGAATAGGACCTGGATACCAGTCCTGGGATGCAGCATACAGGGGAAGGGATTAAACTTAACTCCTGAATTGGAACACCGTACCAGAGTGGTGTGCCATCACAATGCCTGACCTCAGAGGTCCTGGCAGACAGGAAGGCTGAAAGGGAGTTTAGGCTACAAATGGCCAAGCTCAAGTTAGAAGCAGAGGAGAGGAAGGCTGACAGAGCCTTGGCAAGGGAAAAGTCTGAGGCTGAATGAGCCTTGGAGGAAAAGAGGCTAGCCATGGAGGAGAGGAAAAGGGCTCATGCTGGACTTGGCACTTGAGCTGAATTTAAGAGAGCTGGACATCAGAGATAAACAAGTGGAGTCCAGCCATAATAGTGGCAGCATACCTGCAGTGCCCCCTGGAGACAAGAGGGTCCACATTTCAAAGGATCCAATTCCTAACTTTGTTGTGGGAGATGGCATCAACAAGTGGTTTGAATCCTATGAGGTTGCTCTGGAGATGCATAGGGTCCCTGACAAGGATTGGGAGAGGCAGTCTCTGGAGGCACATACCAAGTGAAGGGAGGGATGCCCTGCTGCTCTAGAGAAGGGGGGCAGTATGAGCTACTCCGCCCATGAAGGACACCCTTGTCAGGAATTATGGCCTCACCCCAGAAAAGTACAGGCAGAAGTTTAGGGATAGCAAGAAGCTGCCCCATCAGTCCTGGGTGGATTGTGTAGATTTCTTTTGCAGTATACTGGACGAAGAACATTGAAGGAAAAGATTGCCAATGGCTGTGCAGTCTGATGGCAAGCAGCTCGTTCAGTCTTTGTTTTTCAGAGCTGCTCCAACATCTGATTGATAGTAAGCTCAAGTCCCCAGGAAGCTTGCTAAGGAGCACCAGGTTCCAGAAGAAGGTACCTGGGAGTGATCCCAAGAAGGGTGCTTCAGGCACCCCGAGCAGTGTGAGGGGGAGGTCAAGGAAGACACAGAAAAGTCTCAGAATAAGTTGGGAGGAAAGAGTTCCCTTGCCTCTTCTGAGAAACAGGGAGGCGGTTCTGGCGGGCGGTAGTCCAGGGAGCCCCATTTCCAACCCCACTGCTTTGAGTGTTCCCAGCTATGACTCAAGCAGGGGGACTCTAACTGTCCGTCCTAAGAAACCACCCACTTTACCTCTACAGTGGAGGTCTATGTGGCCTTAGGGTGACATACTGCTGAGGGGCCGGTGGTAAAACATTCCCTGATCTCCCTTAGTTGGGAGGTGGACTCAGAGAGTAGACTTGTGATCCCTGAGGGTGGGAGTCATCACTTCCACTAGGTGAAAGTACAATGGGATCTCTGCATCTGCCCTGAGGGACACCGGGGCCTACCAGATCATGGTAGTGGAAAGGCTGTTTTCCCCATAGCAGTACACAAGCCAGGTGTGTAGGGTAACAAAGGCTCTGGGACAGCACTTTTTCTGCCTCATGGCTCTGGTGTCCCTGGTGGGAGGTGACCCAGAGGAGGGTCATAGTTAGTCCCTAGATGCCCATTGACTGCTTTCTTGGAAATCAGTTGCCTCCATTGTCAGGAGTGTAGGGAGGGGCGGCCGCTCAGGCCCCCCTGGCAGTTCGGTTTTCTGCGGGTACCACTCTCAAACAGAGGGTACAGGAGCCCAGATAAAGGGGCAGGTCGATGGAGGGCTTACCCCTGTCCCTTGTTTAGCCTCGGGATACAGACCCTGGGCCGAAAAGCCAGTGTCAGGAGACCATCCCTGGACTGGTGGGAAGGAGAGTGGAAGAAGGGCACCTAACACCTGGATCAGTTGCTCCCAAGGGCACCTAACACCTGGGTCAGTTGCTCCCCACACTGAGAACACTCAAGAGAACCCTGGATGGCCTGTCTCTTGAGAATGACAGCTGTCAGTGGCCTATGTTGGCTGCTGTCCTTATGGGCAGAGATTAGCTTGGGTTGGGGACAGAAGTCTGATCCAAGGGGTGGAATGGGCCTTGGTGGTACTGTCTGTCTACTGGGATGCATCTGTGAGCAAGTTAAGGTTAGGTGCTGCACAGATGGGGTCCACAAGTGAGAAGGGTTTCCCATGGGTCAGCTCAGTGGCTCAGGAGATTGTAACAGAGGGATCCTACTGAGATCAGAGAGGCATAGAACTGACAAGTGTCATTGCATAAGAAGACCTTCATCCACGCTCTGTTGCCTAAGCAGGGAAGCCCATTAGTCTATCCTGGCTTTTGGCTGGAGGGGGTCGTGTTGGACTCTACAGTTGGGACACTTTGTTGTGGCACCTGTAATACCTTGTCAGAATGTAATTGCATCCCAACTGCCTATCATACTACTATAAGGGAGCTGATTTAGTTCTTCAAGGAGAGGGGTGGTCATGAAGAAGGGGTCCACTAAGCAGGACCCTTGAGAAGTCCAGCATGATTTTGAGGTAGTACGCTGGTGAAAGGCTCCAACAGAGGACCCAGTGGGTGATGACCCTGAGAAGGATGATGATGATGATGAGGAGGAGGGAAATGACTTGGTAATGACTCCTTGGAGAGTGGAGGGCCCACAGAGATGGAGTACCCAGTTGGATCCAGTGCAGGAAGCAGTATCCTCCCACACCCTGTCTCCAGAAGAGTTGAAGGGCAGAGGGGCTGGCTGGCTGCAGAAGAGAGATATGCTGAGAAGGAAAGGGACATAGTGAAGAAGAGGGCTGAGGCTGAAAGGGCATTGGCTGAAAATAGGATACTGTGGGCTCATGAACGGAGTCTAAAGGAGTTGGACTTGAAGGCCAAACAGTTGTCAGTGTCCAGCAGAAATGATGACAGCAACAACACAATGTTCAATTGAGATCAAAGAGTCAACAAACTCAAAGACCTGGTGCCCAGATTTAAGGTGAAGGATGATATTGATAAGTGGTTCACATCCTACGAAGTAACCCTTAGAGTACATAAGGTCCCAGAGACGTTGGAGGGATAGTCTGTGGAGGCCCATGCCAGCTAAGGGAGGCATCTCCTGTTGGCTTAAGAGGTGGCTGACCAGATTTCCTAAATCCCCATGAAAACAGCCCTTGTCACTAAGTTTAGTCTCACCACAGAGGGATACCACTTAAGGTTTAGGGACAGTCACAAACTCACTGACCAATCTTGGGTAGATTTTCTGGACTTCTTCAGTAAGCCATTAAATGGATGGGTGTAGTGCAGCCAAGTGAGTAGTTATGAGAGGCCGTTTGATCTAATTTTGAGAGAGCATATGCTTAATAAGAATTTTACAGATGTGTGCCAACCTGGTTGACTGCAAGCTCACTGATCCCAGTAAGCTTGCAAAGGAGGCAGAGCTCTGGGGTTAGTACCTGGGTGTCTGAGGAAGAACTCGAGAGTGGTCCGTAGGAGGGAGGTTTATGTTCCCCCTAACAGAGTAAGGGGTAGTTACTCAGTGACCCAGACAAGTCCCAGAATAGTGTGGGGGCAGAGGGTTTCTAAGACCCTTATTAGAATAAGAGGGGAGGTTTTCGTGGGCAGTGGCCCAGGGTGCCTCGTTTCCAACCTCAGTGCTGTGATTGCTCCCATTTGGGGAAAAAACAAGGGAACCTGGTCTGTACCAAGAGACCATCCACTGGTGGGAGTTCCACAGTGTCAGGTGAGCTGGAAGTAGCGGTCTCTCAGACGCTCTAAAAGCTCACTTTTCTAGAGGTTCACTCCCAAGCGGAGAGTACGGAGGCCCAGATGGAGGGAAATGGGAGGAAGGACTCACCCCTGTCAGCTCTTCAGCCAAAATGTACAGACCCTGGGCTGAAAGGCTAGTCTCAGGATACCACCCCTGGACTGGTGGGAGGAACAGTGGAAGTAGGGTGCCTAACACCTGGGGCTTTTGACCCCCACTCTGAGAAGCCTCAGAGGTCAGAGAACCCTGGAATTCCTGGGGCCTGGCTTTTGACACTGACAGCTGTCAGTGACCTCTGTTGGTTTCTGTCCTTATGTACAGAGTTTTTCTTGGATTGGGACAGAAGTCTGATTCAAGGGGCAGAATGGGCCACATCACTTTGTTGAATATGGTGGTATTGTATGCCTACTGGGATGAATCTGTGTACATGTAAGGTTAGGTGCTTCACAGATGGGGTCCACAGGTGAGGAGGCGAGTTCCCCAGGGGTCACTCCAGTGGCTCAGGAGAGTGTTGTTAGAGGGATCCAAGTGAGTTCAGAGGAGCATAGAATTGACAAGTTCCACTGCATAAGAGGGCCTTCAACCACATTCTATCGCCTAAGCAGAAAATTTGTAATCCCGAATCCTCATACAGAAAGGGCCCCTTGGACACCAATGGATGTTTGGACCTTAATATTGCTTGCTTGTAGTGTGGAGGGTCGATGATAGAGTGCTACCTGCTAGTTTAGTACCTGTTCTTTATCCATGACAAATTGCGTCCTTCATCTGGCACTGCTCACAAAAATAGACTGGAAGCACTTAGAGTTTAGGTGTTATGTCTGGACCTACACAGATCTTTTTTTTATAGATTGAGATAATGTAATTTAGAATTTTTTTCTGAAATTAAATACATGTCAAATTGTTTCTGGATTGCTGCCACCACACTTGATTAATAAATATTGGCAGAAATTTTAATTTAGGGAAGGTCAAACTGCAAGCACTGGCCTATCCGCTTTCTGTGTGACACACAAAAAACACATTAGATATTTCTCAGTGGGGAAAATATTATTAACCAAAACTATTTTTTTTAGCACAATGGTAGCTGTATTATGGCTGTATTGTACTACATAACTGGTAGTGGCACCCCATTTATGTTGGTTGTTTAAGGGTGCATGGGGCCCTTGCTAAGCCATTTGACAGGTTGCACTTCTTTCTTATTCTGCATCTATTGTAACATTTTTGGTAAATAGTGGGTGCTGTGTGCAGGCATGGCTACTTGTCAGCATTCACTAGTTTCCAGTTCAAGTGTGGAGCTCAGCATTTTCAAGGCAGCACAGAATAGATGAGGGCTACACACAATTGACCGTATATATTTTGCCTCATGCACTATACTTCCATTCGCAGTTACTGAGACGTTATGGCTTCCACTGTAGTCTCCTTCAGATTTTATTCAATGTGTAGACAGCCATTCATCCATCCATGGAGTGATGAAGCACTTTAACTATAAAATAGCCAGAGCAGACATATTGGCTTTGCCAGTGTTTGTTGTAATTGCATTTAGAGCGCTAACAATGTGGCATTTACGTGGTTGTGATTTATGGCTAGTGTATTCAGAACTAATACCATTTCGAACTATGTCACAATAGAGTTATCTCATCATATTCGAAAGAACTTTCATGTAACAGTTTTCTCCTTCTGTTCTGTAGGACTGGCTGGAAAAGAAGAAAATATTTTTACAGGAGCTACAGAAAATCAAAAAGATGGAAGAGGAAAAGGAAAGAGAAAAAAGAAGATTGGTGTGTTATTTATAGCACTTTGCACTGTTCCTTATTTACACTGTACATTGAATGATTTTAAATCATTTGGATCACTGATTTTTTCAGGTATCTTTAGTAAAATTAAGTACAATCTCCGGGTCTAAGCGCAACCTTTTTTAAAGGTCAGAATCAACACTATTCTGTTTCTTACAAATAGTCTTTCCAACCGTCTTCTTTAATTTCAATTGACTAGATATACAAACTTAGATTTTATTTCAAAACAATGACTAACCAGCAAAGATGAACCAAAAATCGTTGCATTCAAGTGCGCATTTTTCAAATTTAATGAATTAATGAAATTTGTAACGTGCAATGCAGCTGCTCCATAAGGAGCGTCTTGGCGCTAGGTGAAGTAAGCACAGCATAGGGAAGTAAACTAAAAGAGGGGTCCACCAACCATTATATCTCTCTGAAGAGGTGGGTCTTCAGAAGGCTCTTGAATGTTTTCCCAGAGGTGGCACGTCTAATATACTCAGGTAAGAGATTCCAGTACTTTGAGGCCAAGGAAGAGATGGATTACCCACCTGGTCTGGTCTTCTAGATCTTGAGAACGCAGAGCAAGTTGTGGGTGGCTGAGCATAAAGCTCTGCAGGGGAAGGTATCTTTTGATTTTGTTGCAGTTGTATTTAGGGCCTATCAGTTGTGTAGTCTTGAACGTTATTTTCAAGGCTATGAAATGTAATAGCAATAAAATAAAATATTGGGTGATTTGTAAAATATGCACTTGAATGCAATGGAGTCAAAAATTGGAAAGATGAATTGTCAATAATAAAAGCACAACATAAAAAAATGGAATGTACTGACAAAGTAAGAATTACTACTGTGAGCGCCTTTGTGAACATAAA
Organism: Calotriton arnoldi; assembly: GCA_963921515.1. Taxonomy (NCBI): domain Eukaryota; kingdom Metazoa; phylum Chordata; class Amphibia; order Caudata; family Salamandridae; genus Calotriton; species Calotriton arnoldi. The sequence continues at coordinate 352,104 of CAWUFW010007414.1, read as the reverse complement.
CTGTGCACTGCTGATTACCTCAGGGATTCCTCACATGCATATTTTGTGTTGAGACTCTAGCTGGAGGTCTTTATCCATTCACACTCACAAAATGGTAAATTGGTTATATATTCGAACATCTGAATTTAATGTGAGAGATGTGCTCTTCCACAGGATATTGGAATGTACCTCTGTAATATTTAATGTCAGATGAGCATAGAAAGTATGTTAGTTTGAAGCGGGTAGAGCTTACTCTCTCTCTCCAGCTGTTCGGCCAAATTTGTGACATAGAATTAGGTGGACAGACTATATATAATGAGTGGATGTTTCAATGTTAAAGAGTGTTTATTTGTACCCTACTATTATAAAATTTTATATCGAGCATTCCAAGCTTGATGACTGACAATATTTAATTATGTGAATCTATGGAAGATATCAATCCTGAAGAACTGTTGTTAAAGGTAAGTATTTTTTTCATCCTGTTGGATCAAACCATTATATTGAAATTGTACCTCCCGTGTCAGAACATGGAAATCTACTGCCACTTGACAAGAATTCCTTTATGACTTTCTCTAACAATGCAGCCATCAACAATAAAAATGTGTTTCCAAAATAAGGATATTAACCAGACTAGGCTACTGCAAATCAAATTAATTTATTAGGATGGTATCTTGATATACATGTGAAATCAGGCATCCATATGTCCTCAAGTGTTGGACAAGAATACTAATATACACACACACACTCATAGTGTTGCCAAATCTGGGTCAAGAATATGTGACAACTTCTTTTAAGTATCTGGAGCAGAAGATTTGTCAGAAGGCACAAACACTCCTAAAATGAAATGTGCTAGATAAGACCCTATACTAAGGGATCACGGACATAATATCGGAGGACCGAATATCGACCTACAACAATATCGAGTCCAGAATATCGATGGACAGAATATCGACACCCTATCTCTACAAAGGTAAGTACAAAAATATCGAAACCAAAATATCGTTGTTTAAAGTATCGTTGTGTAAAATATCGTTTTTTAAAAATGTCTTAAAAATAATGTAAAATTAATAAAAAAATAAATATAATTAATAAAAACATAGGGGCCCATTAGGATGGCGGGCGGAAGCACCACCGCCGTGCTGGCGGATGCAAAAAACAACAGTTACCGTCCGCCCGCCGCAGGCCACACGCCCGCCCAATTAGGATGTGAAAAGACAGTCAAACACCGCCCGTAAGCCAGCGACGCCGTCCGCCATCAAAGTGCGCCCGTTCACGTAGCGGCGCCGCCCAATGGAGATACACCGCCCGACGAAACACGTACCGCCCGGAGTACAAATTACGATGCCACAACCAAACAGCTCCCCGGCTAAGAGACACCGCACGTGAAAGCAAGGCGGAAACCCGACCGCACAGTACGGATACCAAAGAGGCGGACCCCCCGAGCATGAATCCAGCACTGCAGGCCCTCCCCATGCTCTACCTGATGCAGAACCTAGGAGTCAACGCACCGCGGAGACGCAGGTAGGCAGACACACAACAAGGGCACGCAAACACTGCACACAGTGCAAGTGTGGTAAAACTGTACATGGCCCCCCCCCCGACGCCCCTGCGTGGACGCGACACATCCACCACTGCACCCACAAATGTCACACCGGGCAAATTGTAACAACTCGCAACAACCGGGGACACACCACCTGGGACCAGGAACTAACGTCCCCGTCACGGCTCCGCAGCGGCGACGACGCAGCCACACATGCGCACAACGCATAGGCCAACGGCAGCGCCAAGTATGCGCCGCACACAAACAACACAGGGTCACAACCAAACACCACACACACCAGCCCCACCCAGAACGCACATGTCACGTGACAGTCCTGCCACAGTCATGTCGCCAACCGGCAATTCACTGTTGCCAACCTGACGTCACACAACTGACCCGAACATGTCAGTGATGTCACGCCAAATTAGGGACACACCCCTGTGTGCAAAACATGGCGAAGCACACAGCGGCGGCAACATCACCCAGCAGAATATGGACCCCGTCGGCAAAAGGTACGCCAGTACCACACAGAAACACCGATACCACCCTGCACCCAATACCAAGACATGCAATACGTAACATCAAAGATCCCGGGGGACCGACAACAGGTGGCTCCAATTACAACACCCACACACAAGGCCCAACGTATAGCGGAAACGCAGCGTGCCGCCCACACACGGGAGAGGAGATAGCACTGAATGGCCTACCATACCCACACCGAAACCACAGCTCAACTATTCAAGCAGGACAACACAGTCATTATTCCAAAAAAGCCCAACACAGGCATGCAGAGGGAACCGTCCACTGGGCAGATAGCGCATAACACGAAAGAACATTCCGAAGGGAAAAAGAAATGATACCACTCCCCCATGTGGTTCACATGCAAGTTATCGGGAAGGAGTCAGACACCACTGACCTTGACCATTCACAGAAGCATGTGGGATGAAGGCCCATGTCCTTCGCACAAGCTACTATAACCCAAGCCCTGCCTCCCTACGACCATAACAGAATTCCCAGCAACGTCGGAGGTTGCACTCTGCAGACTGCACAGACAGCCGGAGCACGCCATCACATCGCCCATCAGCAAAATGGCACTTGCACCACACCTACCCAACTACGCCGGACAGATGAAGCTGTACAAACATTACCTGATACAGATATTGGGATGTGAAAATCTGGCCTTGCTGAACGTAAGTTACCGACTAACTTACCGCATCGCATTGTTCAGCTGCGTCATCCCCGTCTTCTACTGTCGGAGGTGTCCTTTCCACTATCCTGTGGATTTATGTCTCTCCAACCCTGCATGTCCAATGGCGGACCTGGTACAACTGTTCAACCCCTGGACGTCCACGACAGGGTCTGTTCAGCCTATGGGGGCATGGCGTATGTGGCTGCAATCGGACCCACACTGCAATGGGACCACTGTGCCTCCACACGACGGATTCTGGATCACAGTTTCATCGAATGTCATCCAACATGTCCCATCATGCTCCTACAAGGGACAACTTACGACCAACACCTTGACAGCCACCATCCGCTACATTGATGGCATCCATGTTTACCACCAATGCCATGGAAGCCCTGCTGTAAGGTATCGCATTCCTGACAACCTGTCAATTCGTCGGGCCCCGACGCAACACCCCCAATTGAACAATGATGTCCACACCGTACCCATGCTTGGCATCCGCACGGACTGAGCAGTTACCAGTACAACAACTATACCACACAACCTGCAACTAACACCACACCATCAACTACACTGCCATGACATCGGATATTTTCGGGACATGCACTCTGTACCTCATCACATCCAGTAACTCTGCATGAACAGGGGGAGGCAGAGGCATGGGATTTGTGTATGGCAACCACATGGACATAACTGCACGTACAGCTATGCCATAATATGTATCCTGCGCCCATGAACATATGCACAGGTCAGTGGACAGTAATCGGTCCGCTGTAGTATGTGAGAGCTGTCACCTCACCTCCCTCTGAACTTCCGTGCCAGGTCTTTTGCATGGACAACAAGTGCATCCCCCAACAACATTACCCCAGTGACTGTGTCATGTCCAGTAGCCACCACATTGCAACAACAAGTGGGACGCCGTTGCATGCACGTAAGCCCATGCCCTGATGTCACCTCCACGCACGTGTGTATGAGTAACCATAGCAGCAAACCTGTAACATGGAACTGAGATGTACTGTGCCCATGATGTCAAGCGGTCTGGTAGGCGAAATGTATACTGTCTGTGTCAAAGTTAGCAGCTCCACAGTAATTAGCAAATGTACATTAGCACAGCAACGGCTAAGCAGTTGTAACTCTGAAGCACACATCCCACAGTCAACAACTAATGACATGTACCCCTACACCCTATGCTATGTGTAATCATGCTGAGTATATCCTCCACATGCATTTCGCTGCAAGTAGTGTCCACTATACTGCATCACAGAGGACATAAGTCCCAATACATGGCTTGAAGCAAAAATGTGTCTCTGCTGATTCATTTCACAAGTACGAATGAGAGAGGATGAGACTGTGTGAAGTACACGGCAGTCGTGAGATGACCATGTAGTCCACTGTCATTGGATGACAACGCAAATGAGTAGCCGCAACAGTGGCCACAGGGAAATACCACAGCACGTGGAGCAGGACTTGTCACACTCTGAAGTCGCCCGAAAGATCATCACATCAACACTGACGGCCTGCTCACTACAAAGCACAGTCCTACACATGTTTACAATGAGCCACACAGTCTCACCACACACTCAGCAACAAAAAGTCGGAGCCACGCTAAAGCATGCCACAGCAATGCCTGACAAAACACACACACGACATCGGAGTGGGTGGGCAGCACTGCACAGTGAGCAAGAACTGCTGAAATGCTGACATGCACAATTGGACTAGACACAATCTTGACAGTCACACACCCTGCACACACACACAACGTCTGACCCATAACAAGTAGGAGTCAGCCTGAACTGCAAGGACACACCCACACACCGCATACTGTGCAACATACAACACACCCATCACATCATATTCAAAGACCTCAGCACGGTAACAAACATCCACCATGTCCCGGGGTGACATGTGTGCAGTCGACATGGACACGACACACACATACACACCAACGCTACCACAATCACACACCACACACCACCACCTCCCAAATGCACACATTGAAAGTAAGCCATGTGCCCAGTCACAATATCCATCACAGCCACCACTGTCTCAGAAGGAGATGGGTTAGTGTGCCTACCAATCTAACATGATGCCAGTACGAATCGGTGCTGTGTGTGTGCTACGGGACAGTTGCAGGTCCGGCCCTGAGAGAGTAGCACAACTGTGGATGACACACATGTGTCATGTAAAGCGGAAGTTACGCTTGGCTCCGGTGGGTGGGTGTGACGGGTAGGTGCGCACATGCAATGTTGAAACACGCTGTGTTGGGAGGATTCCGGAACAGTACATAGCTGCTCTCCTGGGAATTTGTAAAGACCACCTGTCTGGGGATGTATGTGAACTCGTGTGTGCACAACAGGCGGGCACACGATCAATGCTGCATCAGGTGTAGACGTCAGCCCACCCTCCGTGGACATGCTGGATACTGCTGTGCGTCCGCCAGGCCCTTGCCAAGGCACTCACATCCCCTGTCGACCAGGTGTATCCCCAACATTGTCCACCTGCACAGGCAATCCAGGGCACGGGATGGCAGTGGAGCATGGTGGGTGAGATGTCATGGCGCGCTCCTCCTGGACACATCACGCAGGCAACACATCCTCAATTAGTAGTATGGCACAAGTCTAATGGAAGTAGTGGGGGACGCACACATCACGAGCAGGAGTGACGTCACGGAAGGTGGCTCGCACCATCTCACTAATTGCCTATATCCCCACACACGTTACATGCCATTGCAACAGAGATGCCAGCGCGTGCATAAGCAGCTCCAAGCTCGCACCAGAGAGGCCAAAGAGTGAATGTGTGGGTCCATGAGCTCCAGTTGGAAGCGGCCTGGGCCGCTAGGGCAGCTACAGCCTCTGTGTGTTGCAGGTGGTGTATCCGGACTGCGGAGCCTGTCATGCATTGTCAATGTTGCCCGGGTCTCGAGTCGGGGCACCACGCAGGTGGACGGCGTCCCGCCACTTATTATGCCGCGAGACAGACCACTTGTTCAACTGGACCCACACATACACTCCTTGGCCTCTCTGGGGCGAGCTTGGAGCTGCTTGTGCATGCGCTGGCTTCCCAGGTGCCAACGCATATTTTGGTGAGCGAGGGGAGGCCATGAGGACAGGGTAAAATATGACTGTTTGACTTCCAGTCAGTTCAAGGAATGACCCTGATGTGGTCATGAAAAGACGTGTCTCGTGTGTATTGCAACTAGTAGATGAGCTGATGAACTTCCCATGTCTTGCATGTAGCCCCGCACCTAGCCCCGCCCACTCTACACATTAAAATGAGTACCAGCACCACATAATTCCCATTCGAAGCACTGACTGGGGGTGATAACCATTGGACAGTCTTGTGTAGTCCACCCACGCGTACATGTGGGCCCTCCATGATCCATGTCACCTGCGGCAAAGTGATGTCATGGGCAATGACGGAAGTGTGGAGAGCTGTCTGCCCCACGCACAGATGGCGCATCAGCTCAACAGACCCAGCACTGAGGGCAGCAGGGGTCACATGTGCAGGGGCAGCTGTGCCTGGTGTGAAGGCACATGCATATAGACAGCACATCGACCAATGTGTAGTCTGCCCACATCTACTGTCCATTGTCAGGCAGACCTAGCAAAAGATCACAAGGCAACACATCTGTGTTGGTGTACCCACTGTGACCAACACTGCGCAACAACCAACGTACTTGGCCTGCGCATGGCCCACCCCGCAACGGTAGTCACATTCAGTGGCACTATCTCACACACACATCCCTTTCCCGAGGCATGGTGTGACCAATGTACAGGGCTGAGTTTGCGCTCATCCGGAGAGTGCTGAACAGGTGACACATGTAACCCACTAGTCATTCTGTGTTGTCACCTACTGGCATTGTGCAGTCAATGTGCAGGCCAGGCCTGCTGGGACTGAGAAGGGCAGCATGGCCCCAGCCTGACATTCACACGAGCAACAAGTGCACTGAGACCTGCATTGCCAATTGTCTGTGTCACTGGATGTCTGACATGAAGTTGCCATGTACCACCACTCGGGAGGGACAGACATGTCAAAGCGCCCGAGAGCTCACATACCACTGCCACCTGCAGTCAGCATGGTGAGCAGTGCATGTTTGAACACCACAGGCTCTGACTCATAGTGCTGCGGATCAACGACATGTGTGTCCCCCACATGCACTCCCACACACACTGCAGTTGTCTCTCACACACAACTTTCGCAAGGAATAGCCATGTGCAGTGTGCGTGGAGCTCGGAATCCAGGATCTCCAGCTCCTCGCTGGTGAGTGGACCTGGACATATCCTCAGCGTCATCCACGTGTAGGTGGAGAGGTGGCAGCAGCAGGTGTTGTTGAGGGGTGCCAGGCTGCAGTCCCAGGTAGCTGTGGTAATGCTGGTCTCACTCACACACTCACATAGCCCCCTGGGGCAGTTTCAGTGGGTCCAAGCTGCTGCAATTTGTGTACCATGTCTGCCAGCTTCAATTGCAGACGATGGCCTGCTCCCAGCTGGCCCGGGACGCTTACCTCCATAGTGGAACACGCAGGGTGCAACCGCGAGGGTCATTGGAGTTGGCCATAAGGGCCTGGCCCATGGCGGGTACAGTCCGCTGATGCCATGTGCACCACACAGTTTAATGTGCGCAATGCATCTGCAGGTGTGGCCATGATTTGTGTGTGGGTGCAGGTCCACAATGGACGGGGCCACAACATGCTGTGTGCATAGGCAGGGACGGCCAGTGGCCAGCCTCCACATGTCTGTTGGCATATCATCATGTACACATTGGCATGGGAGCATGGGATATGCATATGCACACACATGCCATCTTTCACTATGTACATCTGCCACTTGGCACGTGCAACGTTACGTGTCACTTGTGATGTGTATTTGCAATCACACAGCCGTGTTGGCATGGAGCTGTCAATGTGTACACCTGTCAATGTTTCTGGAGGTGTGATCCGTACAGTGCTGTACATAGGGTGCAGTAGGGACATCAATGACTGTCTCATATCCCCTCGTGCCACAGGTCCCACTTGTTTTGGCCGCTCAGCCTGTGTCCATAGCGTTGTTGGTGTGTGCCCTACACACCCAGCCTCGGAAGCAGTGTGATGCACAGCAGCTAGTCATGTTGCCGTGGTGTTGCAGCTTACCGAATATGCAGTCTGTTTCCATCAGCATGCCTTACAAGTTGTTAAGGCCTAACTCCCCATGTGCATGCTCATAGCAATGGTGTGTGTCACTGCCCATTGCTATTGGTAGGGGACCTGTGTAAGTGTATTGTGGCTGTGCTGTCCCTACTTGTCAGCTGTTCTGTGATTGGTCAGTCATTTTTGTCATGTGTATGTGAAAATGCCATGTGGCGTGTTGCTTTGACATGTGTCCACTTCCATCTTTCCTAGGCGGAGACCAAACATTCATCGCCCCTACCAATTGCTGTCAGACATGGAGGATGTGGAGGTCATCCGTAAATATCGTCTGGACCGACCCACCCTGCATCGCCTATGTGCCTTGTTGGAACCCCACCTCCGTCCTCGCAGGGTGTATCCAACAGCATTCACCCCCACGGCTAAGGTGATGGCTGCACTGCATTTCTTCGCCACTGGGTCATTCCAACACACAGTGGGCAGTGGAGGTGGGATGTCCCAGCCCATGTTCAGCATGGTGCTGAGGGATGTACTGTCAGCTATGATGCTGTACAGGAACAGGTACATCAGATTCCCCAGGGCTCGTGGAATTGGCGGCAGTGAAGGGTGATTTCTATGCCCTTGGACGGATCCCCCACGTCGTTGGTGCAATAGATTGCACCCATGTTGGCCTTGTTGCACCACAGGCCACTGAGCACCTCTACCGCAACCGGAAGCACACACACTCCCTGAATGTGCAAGTGGTGTGCCTTGCGGACATGGTAATATCACACGTGTGTGCGAGTTTCCAGGATCGGCACATGACACGCACATCATGCGCAACAGCATCCTACCACGACTGATGACCAATCTGCAACATGACCGTGGCTGGATTGTTGGTGAGTATGTGGAGTAGTGTAGCGTGCTGGCTGTGCGATGCTGTCTTGTGTCCAGTTGGAATAGCAACGATTCTCTGTGTCCCTCACACCCAGGTGACTCTGCTTACCCGAATGGGCCCTGGCTGCTCAGCCCATTATGACATCCTCTGAGCCCAGCTGATGTCCGTTAGAATGAGGCACATGGGAGGACCAAACGTGTGGTTGAGCGGACCTTTGGCCTCCTCAAGTCCAGGTTCAGATGCCTGGACCGCACCGGGGCGCACTGGCGTACTCCCCACAGAAGGTGTGCCAGATAGTAGTGGCTTGCTGCATGCTGCTCAATCTGGCTATTCGCAAGCAGATCCCCCTAATTGTGGATGACGGAGATCAACCAGGGCCCCAGCCTGCAGACCAGGATGGGTCAAGTGAAGAGGACAGTGGAGAGGAGGAAGCTGTGAATGTGCGTCAGCAGCTCATCGCCCGCTACTTCACTTGACGGTGAGTGTCCATGTACGACGGCTGATGTAGCTGTAGTTGTGTAGGTGTATGTGTGCTCTGTCACGGGGGCCTTTTGTTCACTGAGTGCTGTGTGTCAATGGTCCATGTCCAGGTTGGTATGCCACTGACAGTGGCTGTAGCATTGTGCCCTGTTGCTCTGTGAGATGTGTGTACATTGCTTGTAGTTGGTGACAAGTACTGTGTGATGAGTGTGTGACACACTCATTGAATGTACTCTTGTTCTGTTTTTCACCCCTAGGTCCCTACAGCCTCTCCTGTCCCATCGACATACCACACAGCAGATGCATATCTGCTCATGGTGACGATTGCACATCGTTGAATAAACCCAGGACACATAAAGCAGATTGTGATCAAGGTGTATTTATTTACAGCGGTGACATGTGATTGTGTGCAAGGTGATGACAAATGTGGTGCATGCTGTGACAATGAGTAGACGGTCATGGCTGCGTGATGGTCAAGGTGTACCCATGAAGTTCCATGTCCACAGTCCAACAGACACATGCCATTCACATGGCAGTGTGGGGTAGGATCGTATTACAAGTCAATGCAGTAGGTGGTCAAGGTGGCTGGCTGACTCACTGGCGTTTGGTGCGTGCGAAGTCCTCTCTGGACACCTGTTTCCTCTTCGGACGGTCCCTTCCACGTTTGGGAGGGGGGGGGTTGTGTTGGTGGGCTGCTGGTGGTGGCTGAGGAGTGCTCACTCGCTGTGGACGCAGGGGAACGCGATGCTGCACGACCCAGCGCCACAGCAGGTGGTGGCGGAGGTGGTGTTGCTGGCCTTGCTTGTGCCCTCACCACCACCACCAGCTGGCCCATGAGGTCCACGAGTTGGTCCATACGGGTCACAAATTGGCCCATATGGGCGTCCATGGACCTCAACACCCCAAGGACCTCCCGCGTGTCGGTAGCCGACCTGGCCCATTCTCCTTGGGCCTCTTCATAGGCCCCAAGGACTCTGTCGATTTGCGGCAGGGCTTGGCTCCCAGGCACAGATGGCGTTGGCCTCACCCTGCTCCTCCTACCAGTACTGCTGCCACCGACCTGCCCACTAGCCACATTGCTCACCACGGTCCTCGCTCTGGCTCCCAGGGTGGACCCAGACGGCCGGGCCACCCCTTGCGCTGGTTGAGTGGTCAGGGATGGCGTGGTGGTGGTGGTGGTGGCCGCAACGACCGTGGCCGCAACGACCATGGCAGTGGCCGCAACGACCGTGGCAGTGGCCGCAACGGCCGTGGCAGTGGCCGCAACGACCGTGGCAGGAGGGGTCTGTGACTGGTCAGCATCCCTGGATGATGGGTTGGTGGGTAGGAGGGGCCCTGGGGAGCGGGTGTGCCCTGCCACTCCAGATGAGCCTGCTGGGTGGTCCGTGTCCGAAGAGGTGTCCAGCTCCTCTACATCCGTGAGTCCGGGTCGGGGGCTTGCGGACTGGCTGTGCTGGCTGCTGTCTCCCTCCAGCATCCAGCAGTTCGGCACCTGTGGGGAGAATGAGATGGGTCATTGTGTTGCACCTAGCAAAGTATGTATTGGTTGTCTGACATTCACAGTTCGTGCACTGTCGTGCACAGGTTTCCCAGAGGCGTGTGTGGATGTACGATGTGTGTATGCGTGGGCTAGGCAATGGAACTGTGTGACGTGGACATGTGGCATGGGACGGATTAGCAATGCCGATGGGTGTGTGTTGCTATGCTCCTACATTTTGTGGCTCAGGTGTATGCGGGCTCCAGAACCATCGACGATGTTGGGTTGAACTATGGTTTTGGGGTACAGATGGAACGCTTAGAAACGCAGATGGCAAAAGGGGGTACAGCCCCCTGGACGCTTTTGGCTTGAAATATGCTTTTGGGGTTCAAATGGAACGCTTAGAAACGCAGATGGCAAAAGGGGGTACAGCCCCCTGGACGCTTTTGGCTTGAAATATGCTTTTGGGGTTCAAATGGAACGCTTAGAAACGCAGATGGCAAAAGGGGGTACAGCCCCCTGGACGCTTTTGGCTTGAAATATGCTTTTGGGGTACGTACTGTGAGTGATGGGTGCAGAACGTGACATGTGTTCTGGCAACATGACAGTGCATAGACTAAGGTGTGTGTCTGTCTAACATGCCCGGCATATCTGTAAACTGTTATCATTCATGGACATTACATTGGTAGCATTGTTGTGAGTTCGTGCTTGTTGTGTGCCACACGACGTATTGCAGATGGGCCAAATCCTTGGTGTGCGTGCTGCCCTCGTACATGTGCATCAATGCAGTGCTCTTGGGGTGTTGACTATATTATGTGTGTTGTTACTCGCAGTGTGACGTGCGCTTCAGTCACTGCAGGCACATGATTTGTCATGGGCAGGTATCTTTGCATGACTACTGTATGAGGGACAGCTGTTTGGATGACATACCTTTCATGACACTGGGGCTGACAGATGCGATGGATGATATGTTGAATGTACATTGTGTGCCTGTGTGTTTCATGGGTCCAGTTGTTTTTGTGTGCAATATTGTGGTTCCACGCTGTTACTTCTAGTAAGGTTTGTCTTACATGGGCGTTGTTGTACGATGTGTGAGTGACAGGCAGTAAGGACTACATGGACAAGACTTAGATGGTGTTGCTGATGTGTGTGATGGGTGGCACAGTGCCTGCCGTGTGGGTCTGTACTCCAGTGGGACTTGTGCATGCAGACATGGCTCCTTAGTTGTTGCTGTATCTGTGATGGGTAATGTGGGGTATGACTCTGTAATACATGTCCGTGTGCACATTGGTCACATGATTGTGACAGGGAGCAGTGCTGCGTGTTCCTCTTCTACGTGACATTGTAGTGTAGCTCCTATTTCCCTAATAGGCTCTGCGCATTGGAATAATATATCCTATAGGTTTGACATAGGACTAAGGTCGGTATGTCCCTATCGAGTATATTAAACTTAATTACTTGTGCCAGCTAGCTCAGAGGCCACTAGAAACTTCTTGACAACAAGAAGGGATTAGTTTCTGGCAGCCGCAAAACATGACCACTGTGTTTCCCTTACAGAATCAGGACGTGTCCCAGAGTCGTAGAAACAATAGATAACTATTTCACTCAGCTCAGTTGTGCATGATCTCAGTTATTCTCAAAGTTACACAGAAATAACAGACGGGCGTTTCAATAAAGGATTTATTGAACAGTCTTGTTTCTGTTGTAAGTTAGATGTGCTGTTACGATCACAAGACAGTATGCGAGATAAATAATGTACAAGGTGAGCAGTAGAAATAAATAATACTGCGTTAGCATTATCTTTTCAGCATATATGCATTTACATAAAATGACACAGCCTAAAAATGCGAGTACTCATACGATGCGTTTCTATCCTAGTTCTACCCAGTGTGCCTAACCTTTCCTAGGTGTAGGGAAAAGTAGAAGTAGGTGTTGTATTCCTGACTAGAGTATACTAAGAGTAAGTTACGCCTAGTATGCCAAGAGTCTAGTATGCCAAGAGTCCCTCTAGGTTCTAGTCTGCTCCATACCTGAAGAATGAGAGAGGTAGGAATCTCTATCCGGACTCGAACTCCAACACCCCGCAAGGGAAGTTAGATCACTGGAAGCTGGACTCTCTGCGTGCAGGAATGACAGCGTCTTCTCAGTGCGTCCGGCCGGGAATCGGGCTCCTCTGAAGTCGAGGTCTCCTCTGATTTACAGGGGTTTGGGAAGGTATATTTATACCTGAAAATGTTAGCATTGACGTAAGTTGGGTAGCGAAAGACGTCATGAATGAATCCCTTAAGGAATAGAGGTTCATGCATAATGTATGAGTCCTTGAAGAAATCAATAGTCCTGGGCAAGGGAAACTCCCGCAGCCTGAGGGTCTGTTTTTTCATGGACTCGTTGAGACGCTAGGGTGGACGGATGTCGGAATCCATGCCTGTATTTGGTATGCATGGTTTATGCCTAAATAAGGTCTGGGATTTTATGCCTATATAAGGGCAGGTTGGATTGTGCCTATATAAGGACATGATTCTAGAAAGCCCGTTTATGGACACCCTATAAAGTACACAACACCCACTCCTCTTTTGTGTATACAACAATACTAAAATGCTAAACATTTAAAATGCTAAACATTAAAATGGAGTACCGCATAATAAAACATATCCTAAAAAGCTTTAAAAGACATATTAAAAATGCAATGGTTGCTGTACATCATTAAGCAGTGCTCTTCATTTCCAGCATAAGGTATGAAATAAATGCATTTGGAACGAAATATAAAAGCAATATTTACATATGACGAAAATGATCGATAAGGTTGTCCAAAATCAAAAGTCATTTCCTGTCATGAAACTTAAATGAACTAATTTAGACACACAAGACGACTAAGTGTCCCTGGAAGTACTGCCAAGTCTGTATTATAAGGCTAGTTCTACTTTAAGCAGATTGGAGTGCCATTTTTGCTTGAAAAAAATGGGACTAAAGTTCAAATTTGGTAAAGTTCCAAAGTTTTGAAAAATGAAGGCCAAATGGTTGCTGTTGCTACTGGAACAGAGTATGCCGAATCAGAGTCAGTTTATGGGTCTGGTGTAAACATGAGATCATCTATTTCAATAGACAAAACATCTTCCACTGTCGCTGGTGTAAGCTGGAACACCTCGTGTAAAAGATTGACCGCACAAAGATGGGAAACATCGCTGTCAGCAATGTTCGCGTCCGTTGTTACCTGTGTGCCTGGAGTTGTTTCTCGTACCTCAGCAGCAGCAGGAGGCGACTGTGAGATCTCAATGAATGCTGACATCAGGATTGGAAGCCTCTGGGGACAACACAGAGCATGGGCCGTTATCGGGTCCAGCAAAGCATCGACATCCTTTGGCGCAGCTGATGGATATGTTAGACAGGCGTCCAACACGCATTCTTCACCGCATAGCAGGCAGCGTAGAACAGGTAAGATGCAATCATGCCAGATTGGTCGGAATGACAGGAACCATGTGGTATTAAGGTCCCGTAGACGAGTCATGCCCAATAGCTGTACTATTCGCTCACGGCACTTTCTTTCAAGGAGAGCTTTCTCCATTTCGCTCGGAGTGATGTCGGCGAATCGGCTGGCCATAGCGTAATAGCAGACAGATGAATAAAATTCCGGCAACAAGTGCGAGAATTAATGGTATGCCACCAAACACCGAATGTGCAAAGTTCGGAATGATTCCAAGTATTGCCTGGAACGGTGCTAATAGACCGGTGCAAATGCTCTTAAATACATGTACAATTCCTGTTGTATCTGACATGTTAAAGATACGTGATATCATTTCTACGAAATGTATAGGGCAGTTTGTACGTATTAAAGTCTGTATCTCAGCCGAAGTCCTTGCAACTTGTAGATCATAGGTTTCTCTGGCCGAGGTCAAAGGCACTGTTTGTTGTAAAAGCATGGCTTTCATTCTGCTTAAAGTATCAAATCTTATAAAAGAGACGTTCAGCGAAGGCCATAAAGGCGACTCCCTGACTGTGTCTATTGGGGGAAACAATACTTGCATACAGCAAGTGACCCTGGAGTTGACCGTTACTAGATATGGGATGCCTGGCAACATTCCACAGCAGCTCTGATCATTCAACATGAGGTAACTCCCATTCGAAAGTTGTCCAAACGCTGGATTAATCACAGCAGCTGGTGAACCGTGCTGATGGCAAGACAAGTTTGCCACAGAACCATTACAAGCCCCGTGTAAAATAATGTCCTGGCAAATGAGTGAACCGGTCAGCGCATGTTTACAGTTGATACCGCTAAGATACACTTCACGATCCCCACTCCAACATCTATGTGTATATGGTAAATTCCAAGATATCTTAATGTATTCCTTACCCAACCTTTCATATTTGCCTGCTTGCATCTGTCTGAGGCAATACTGAAACTGAAAAGTTGTCACAGGTAATGTTATTTTGCCATGAATAACCCATTCCGTAGCTGGTTTTTCTGCCACTGTAAACGGTAGTTTTTCCATTTTTTCAATGCTTAGCACTGTATACCTCGCTCCTCTTTGTGCCAATTCGACCTGTTTATCAGTGAGATTGTATTCTGCAAACAGAGACGACGTGTTGATGAAACGCCAAGGCACATAGCCCGCTCGCAAAGATTGCAGCGTCCATGTCAATAACACAATAGAACGTAATTGAGACTGACCTTGTTGTAACATAGCCAAATCATGTTCTAGAATGTCGATAGCAGAGGATACAATGCCATCCAATGAATAAATCCTGGAGGACAAAGTTGTTAACCCATTGTCGACTACAGAGAGTGTTTTCTCTAAATTAATACGATCAAGTTCACGTATTCGTTCTGCAGCCTCCATCTGTGACACTTTCCATGCTTCGTTATAAGCAGCATAGATGCCGGCATATATGAAACGTTTTTGACGCGGTTTTCTTGGTCCAAGCAAGAATTCCCTAAGATCTGCGTCCTCTTTAAGTAAGGTTAAGTGTTGCTTCACATCCTGTAGTGTAGATTTATGCAGCCAATCGAGGCATAATTTACCTACACTGTATGTTGTTACTACCCCCGGATGTTGTCTTTGGACATATCTTGGGTCTGGCCTATGAATAGTTAAACCCTGAGTTTTGTTCAAGAACCTTTCCTGACAGTTGTTTGTGTCTGTGGGCCAGATCAACCATTTCTTCCAATTTGGATTAGTTCTGTTGAGTTGTAGTATATTGTCAACTGTCACCACTGCCTTTGTATTGTTATCACTGGCAGGTGTTGGCACAGAAAGGTGTTTTCATCTCTTTGATCTTGGCTAATCCAAGACAAGATGTCTGTTGGACGGTGTCATTCAAAAACAGTATTTGTTCAGGGATAATACAGGCTCTAAATAAAGCTTCTATACCCTGTACTTGCCAATCTTTACTACCCCAGACAGTTTTTGTCTCAATCGTGTCTTTCCATAAGTCGAAACCCTGTATAGACAGTTGGGCAATAAATGCTTCAGAGTAAATCTGTTTCGTATTTGTTAACATAATTTTCAGTCCTGGTTTGTTTACATTTTTATAGTAAAACGTTTCTGGGTCAGATGTATTGTAACCTGAAAAATATGGAAACTTACTAGCAAAAGTTTTCGAACTACCTTGTGGTGGTGTTGGACAATGTTCCCATTGATTAAACATAAACACATTTCTTGGATATGCAGTTTTGTGCAAATAATGATGACCATAGTGGTTATAACAATACAGTTCTTCATAATCGGATGAACCCTCTAAATATTCATTTTTAGAAAATGCAGCAGATTTTTCTAGATCAAACATTATATTTTGAACAGTTTCTAAGTCCCAATCATCTGAATAGGTACTGGACGTAATTAAATCACTTAGTGAAATTTTAAATAAATGTGGAATGTTCAATTGTTCACTTGGACCGAAGATTTCATAATCTGTTTTGTCCCACACTATACCATCCTGTATAGGAACAGCTGTGATGTTCACTGATGACAAGTCTCTTGCTTCACGATGGGAAGATTTATGTGGTTTCAAAAGTACATTCACGTCTTTTCCTTCACTGTTCACATGGATGTATCTGCCACTTATAAGCACGCTTACAGTTGTTACCAAAGCTAGCCAGAGCAGGAAAACAAAAAGTCCAGATGTAATCCAGAATTCAATCCATGGAGAAACCAGATGTCTTTCTCAGGAAGTGAATAAAGTCTTGTACTTGCTGCTTGAGTTTTGATGATGCTGGCGTCGTTTCAGGTTCGCTTGGATCTTCTGAGAACGTATCAAAGTCAATGAAATAGCCAGAAGCAGTTCTGTCAATTGTTGGAATTGCATCAGGATTTGTTGAAATCACAGGAACCAGTTCTTCACGAGTCACGTTGGTGTAGACAGGTGTATTTGGACGAACTGTTATTTGGTTGTCAAGAGGGATGAGTTCCATAGCCTGGTTGCTTAGTCCTTCATTTGTTACAGCTGAATTCTCGATCGTGATCAGTCTTTCAGTCTGAACCTCTTGAATAGTAGCGAGAGGAGTGCGTCTGCTACTAGGTCGGAGTCCACGAGGCCTACTGCTTAGTATTGGCCACATGTTGTGGTTTGATGAGGTCGATAGACACAAATCTTTTCTCCTTTCTTCCAGCAAGGGGCAGCAGAAGTACTGTCCTTGTTCCTTGAACAGCTAGAACAGGTACCGGTTGTCTGTAAGAAGGTCCAAATTCCTTCTTGTCCGCTATTTTTTCTCTGACTAGATCCCCAACTTTTGGAATCCAGACAGGCCTTGCTGGGACCGCCGATGTTTCCCCAGTGGTGGGTGGCTGTATGGATACGTTGCTTTGTTTCGTTCTTAATTTGTTAAGATCCTGTAAAACAGCCAAACGATCTTTGATATCAAATGGTTTCATGTCCACCACTGTGCCTACGTGTTCTAAGTCTGGAACCCACATTCTTGTCCCAAATAGGACCTCATATGGAGTGACCCCCCTAGAGAACTTCTTGGCAGATTGTTAAGTGAGCGCTGAACGCTAATAAGGTGTTCGACCCACCCGTCACCCGAGCCTAATACCCTAGCTGTTATAGACTGCTTTATGTCCCGGTTTTTCCTTTCCACAACAGAATTTCCCTCAGGATGGAATGGAGAGGAGTACCGCAATGCAACGCCCAGACTGGCCATGGCCTCCTTGTAAGCTCTAGAGCTAAACACAGGACCCTGGTCAGAATGTAGCGTGCCTATTGCGTATGTGCCGATAAAGACTCGCAAATCTTTTATAACAGTTCGAGCGTCAGCCGAGCGCTGAGGCCATAACCATAGGAACCTAGATTCAGTATTTGCGGGAATGCCTTTGTCCAGTAGAACGCAGGCGCGTAGATAGTCGAATGCTGTCTAACAGTGGTGTCTGTACTGGGCTGCCGCATTCGCAGCATGGTGTCTGGTGGCTCTCTCGCTGTAATTTACAGTCTAAGCAGTTGTTGATGAATATGTGAATTTGTGTATTCATTCCAGGCCACCAGTACATCTCTTTTAATGTCAAAATTGTCTTTGAGATCCCTTGATGTGACAGACCCTCCCCTAAATGTGTTTCATAAATCAAGGCTGCTCTTCGTTCCATGTTTGGAATTACCCTATCCCCCACTCCAGGGATTCGAGCAAAAGGAACGTTATTCGCATCAATTACATAAGAGTACTTGAGTGGAAACTTTTTTGGTAACGCTGCACTGCTGCCTTTGCTTGATGCATTGACAGCTAACATTATCTCACCGTCTATTTTTGTTTTTGAACGAGTGATCGCAGCTACGGAAGCCGTCTGAACAGCCCCTTTGCGGCTTCGTCAGCCAATGAATTCCCTGCAACGTGAACGCCATCACGCTGATGACTCAGTGTGTGAATCACGTGAGCCTTTGGTAGTTCGTTTTTCAACTGAACTACTTGTTCCCAAAGCAGTTTGTGCTTAATTGTGCCACCTTTCGCATCTTTAAAACCATTTTCAAGCCAGGTTCGTATATAATCATTATACGACTGAACACAGTAAAAGGAATCGCACACTATCAGTGTGAGGAATTCTCGATCCGTACTCTCAAGTGCCAGTTTGAATGCCTGTAGTTCAGCTCGCTGAGCTGTACAATCACCTAGTGATTGAGTTTTTGTGACCATAGGTCTGAAGATGCCATTTCGCATGCGACCTTTAACGATAGCACATGCTGCACTGTAAGCTTGCTTACTCCCTGTTGCGGGCTGTGCGGATCCGTCAGTGTAAATTACGAATTCATACTGATCGAGAGGCAGAATCTCAGTGGGCAGAGGACATTCTTGTTCATATTGGAGAAATGCCTGTGTCTTTAAATCTGGATCAAAAACATATTCAACATCAGTTGCAGCAAGAGAATTAACCCACTGTATCCATCTCGGATGTAAAGTTTTAGCATTTGGAATGCTCGCTTTTGTGACCGCTTCTAAAGCCGGTACTGGGGTAACGACAATTATGCGTTTCCCTTGGGCTAAGGCTCTTTCTTTTGCTACAGCTGTTTGAACTGCTGTCAGAATTTTTTAGTTGAACTGAAGCGCATTTCCGCTTGTGTATACAAATGTGATTTGTATGCTATTGGTACTTTCTCACCCTCATTAAAGGTTAAGTAAGTGAATCCACATTGACCCGAAATTATTCGAATCACCAAATTTCTTTGACTTACGCGTGTTTGTAAGTGATTTGTCGCTAACATGTTAGCCTGGAGTGAACGCAAAATTTCTGTGTGTTCCTGTGTCCAGTTTTTATTTGAAAAATCAGGTTTGATTAATGCGTAGAGAGGTTTAACCCTTTCTGCGTAGTTTAGAATGTATGTTCTTCCAAAATTTAGGAATCCCAGTATGGATTGTAAGTTTTTTAGCATTTTTGGAGGTTGGAGCAGCGCACATTTCTCTAGAAAGTTAGCTGCCAAGCTCTTGCCTTCACTTGAAAGCTCATATCCCAAAAATAGGACATTGAGATGGGCAATTCGAGACTTTTTAAAGTTGAACTTGTAGCCCTCAGAGGCGAATCCCAGTATAATGGTGCTCACCCTGTTCAAGTGTCTTTCCAAGTCATCGTCCGTCAGATAGATGTCATCGACATAGGACAATGCCTCGTTGTCATAAATTTGTAGTAACTCCGTTACCCTCGCTGAGAATAAACCTGGGCTGTTTTTGAACCCTTGTGGGAGTCGACAAAAGTGACGCTGGGTCCCCATTATGGAGAATGCCGTTAAGTACCTACTTTCAGGTGCTATATTTTGACAAAAGAAACCGTTTGAGATGTCTAATGTTGTTTTGTATTTTTTACGCACAATGTTATTCATTAATGCTGTACTGTGTGCATTTTGTACTGCAAAAGTTTTAGAACAAGTGTTTAAATGTCTGTAGTCCAAAACTAGACGATATGTATTGTCTGGTTTGGAGACAGGAAACAAAGGATTGTTCATGGAGGAGGTGCATGGTTCAATCACCCCTTGGTATTCAAGTTGATCTAAGATCTCCCTGACCTGTTTTTTAGCTTCTTGCTTAATAGGATACTGCCGTTGTGCAGTTGGTTCATGTTTCAGATTTATTTTATGGTGAGGTGAGTCCTCATCCCATCCTACATGATTTTTATATAATGCTGGAGCCTGGGCCACTGCCCATTTTCTAGCATATGTATATTTTAAGTGAATTGGTATGTAATTGGAGAAGGCAGGCATAATCATGTCCTCGCCGTGTGGGCACTCCCTGACAAATTGTGGTGGCCAGTCTTTTTCTGCTAGAAGTATGTCATAACCCTTCGATAGTTTTTCCCAAAAAAGTGCTTTAACCTGTCTAGGTTTGTCTCCCTCCATCAGGAGTGTTATTTCATATAACCTTTGTGGAGTACTAACCCTGGTGTCTACAGTCTCAACTGTAATGTACTCATTCAAGTCCACTATCTCCAGAAGTTCCATCAGGTTCTGGCGAGCTATTGTGACTTCTGCTGCACTGTCCAGCATTGTCTGAGCCCATTCTCCGTTCCTGAGTTGAGTTCTCAGAATTCTCGGCATGTCTTACTATTAGACCTGCTACTTTCTTTTTGGAGAATTGAGGTTTAGTTTTAATTTTTGTTGCGTGCTTGTCGTCTTTCGATTTCACGCGTTCTTCTTTATGTTCTGTTCGTCCTCTTCTTTCCGAAGTCTGTGATGAGACCTGAAAGGGACGAGAGGAACGTGTATCATTATCTTGATACCTATCAGGTTTTCTCAGATTATCCCTATTCCTGAGGTTGTACCTCCTTTCAGAGTGCTCCTTTTGAGGAGACCTTCCTCGGGATTGAGATCTTTTCTCATTTGAATTTTGTTTATTAGACTCCCACTTCTTTTTAGAAGATGTAGGAGTTTGTTTAATTGAGTCCTTCTCAGGACTTTCAGATAGTTTTGGTTTAGCTGGTTTCCCACCCAAACTATCTCTGCCTAATTCTGCATAAGATTGTTCTATAATTCTGGGTAGCTCTGTTTGATGTTCTGTAACATCAAATTCCCTTAGTTTTTGTCGGATCGCCACTGCTGCTGCCTCCCCTTTAATATTTGATAATATTATTGTTGAGACCTGGTCGAAATTTTTCAGTAATTTCATACCTAAATTTAAAGCAGGCTCTGCCCCGTATTCGTTTTGAATTTGTTTTAGGACATCAGGTATTACCGCAATTGACGGAATGCCGTGTGTTTTAGTGTAGATGGCAGCAAAGACTGAGCCCCAAGTGGTGCAGTCTTCCAGTTGTGGTGTGATCCCCATTGGTAAACTAATGGTTAGGATTCTGTGTTTCTCATGCGGGCTAGTATTTGGAAATACTGCTTCGATTTGAGTAATTTTTTGAGCTATCCAAAATGGAATTTGCTCCCGCTTAGTGGGCATTTTACCCATGACTGCGTATAGAGTCTGTGGTGTAATTTTTAATGTACTCCCCTGTGGAGGAGTATGATTTGGAATTGTTAATGGTGGTTGGACTGTGAAAGTCCGCATGACATATTGAATCAATTGTCTGTAGATTTTTATTAACTCTGTGAGTTGATTAAGTATTTCCTCGTCTGACATTATTTCGATGTCTGGATGAGGTGTGTAGCCTGCTAGAATCGGCCATGTTGCTCCTGGTCTACCTAGTGGACCGAGCCTGGTAATGTTTTTGTTATGTTTTAGGGCACCTTTAAACCAGAGCTGATGCTCCTGGTATGTTAATGGAATCTCGATATCCTCGAAAGGAATGTATTCCTCTGGTGGTTCATCTTCTTTGTAGAAGTGAAACAAGTGTGTTACTGGATTGGATTCAGGAAGAATTACCCATGAATAGAATACCTCTGTCTGAAAGGATTCATGTGCCTCAATCACAAAAACTGCTCTACCTCCTCTCGGTGGTAGGCCATGTTTTATAAGTTTTAGAGTAATGGCTCTTCTTAAGTTTGGAGCGATGTCAATGACACCCTCCTCGGTTTCATTTAAACCTGTGTTGTTAAAAAGTGCTGCTTGGGCTGCATCAGCCGCAGCTCCACCGTTTCCGGCGGGATTGTCCCCGTTTAAGGACATTTTGTTTTATGAAAAATGTAGAACAAATTTCAAGGAAACAAAGATAAGGTGCACAATATTGTGGAACACTGTATCCTTCAACGTTAAGCAAACCAAACAGCTAATATATAGGGGTCTTCCCTATGTAGCCATGGCGGATACTATCCCTGCCCACTCCAGACGTCTTTTGGAGTATATGGGTAGGGGTCTCTGAGAGAGAAAAGAATATATGCACAGCTGAGTTACTCAGTCTCTAACGTTGAATTACTGCCTTACCAAACGTTGGGCGCCATGTAGTGTAGCTCCTATTTCCCTAATAGGCTCTGCGCATTGGAATAATATATCCTATAGGTTTGACATAGGACTAAGGTCGGTATGTCCCTATCGAGTATATTAAACTTAATTACTTGTGCCAGCTAGCTCAGAGGCCACTAGAAACTTCTTGACAACAAGAAGGGATTAGTTTCTGGCAGCCGCAAAACATGACCACTGTGTTTCCCTTACAGAATCAGGACGTGTCCCAGAGTCGTAGAAACAATAGATAACTATTTCACTCAGCTCAGTTGTGCATGATCTCAGTTATTCTCAAAGTTACACAGAAATAACAGACGGGCGTTTCAATAAAGAGATTTATTGAACAGTCTTGTTTCTGTTGTAAGTTAGATGTGCTGTTACGATCACAAGACAGTATGCGAGATAAATAATGTACAGAGTGAGCAGTAGAAATAAATAATACTGCGTTAGCATTATCTTTTCAGCATATATGCATTTACATAAAATGACACAGCCTAAAAATGCGAGTACTCATACGATGCGTTTCTATCCTAGTTCTACCCAGTGTGCCTAACCTTTCCTAGGTGTAGGGAAAAGTAGAAGTAGGTGTTGTATTCCTGACTAGAGTATACTAAGAGTAAGTTACGCCTAGTATGCCAAGAGTCTAGTATGCCAAGAGTCTAGTATGCCAAGAGTCCCTCTAGGTTCTAGTCTGCTCCATACCTGAAGAATGAGAGAGGTAGGAATCTCTATCCGTACTCGAACTCCAACACCCCGCAAGGGAAGTTAGATCACTGGAAGCTGGACTCTCTGCGTGCAGGAATGACAGCGTCTTCTCAGTGCGTCCGGCCGGGAATCGGGCTCCTCTGAAGTCGAGGTCTCCTCTGATTTACAGGGGTTTGGGAAGGTATATTTATACCTGAAAATGTTAGCATTGACGTAAGTTGGGTAGCAAAAGATGTCAAGAATGAATCCCTTAAGGAATAGAGGTTCATGCATAATGTATGAGTCCTTGAAGAAATCAATAGTCCTGGGCAAGGGAAACTACCGCAGCCTGAGGGTCTGTTTTTTCATGGACTCGTTGAGACGCTAGGGTGGACGGATGTCGGAATCCATGCCTGTATTTGGTATGCATGGTTTATGCCTAAATAAGGTCTGGGATTTTATGCCTATATAAGGGCAGGTTGGATTGTGCCTATATAAGGTCATGATTCTAGAAAGCCCGTTTATGGACACCCAATAAAGTACACAACAACATGTCCCATGTGTCAGTCGTAGTACAGTCCTCATGCCTACAGACACCCCGCCCTATACAGTTTCCCACCTACAGGTTGTTTTTGAGTGCGCAATGCAATGGATGCCACATGGTTATGGGCGGGAGGGGTGCTCCATGTTTCTGGTCTGTGGGAGTGGGGGCGGTGTTGTGAGTTGTGGTGATGGCTTGACACCCACAGACACCCCTGCATGTGGGGTGAGATGTCTACCTGTCGGCTGCAGGTGTGCACTGCAGTGGCTGTCACATGGGTGTGGGGGGTGCTCCACCTTGCTGCGCTGTGGGACTGGGGGCCTGGTGGGTGTTGTACTTCAGCTGTCCCCCACCGACCCACTGCCTTTGTGTTGCGGCTACTTACCTGTTACTTGTCGGTTAGTGCAGCTATGGCTGACACATGGGTGTGGGGAGTGCTCCTTCTGGCGCTTCTGGAGTACAAGGGGACCTGGTGGGAGTTGCAGTGCTGGCTAACTGTACACATGCCCCCATGGTTTTGTTAGTTGGTAGGTTTGGGCTGAGTGTGTGGTAGTGTCTGTTGCATGTGTGAGTGTTGTCTTGTGTATTGTGTACTGGACATGGGGGTGTTTGTCCCTAGGAGCTATGGCATTGTGGTAGTGCATGTGAGTACATGGCGGTGTGCTGGTATACGTTTGTTTGTACTTACCAGCCTCCACTCCCCTGGTAATCCGGTGAGGATCTCCGGATGTATGATGACTCGCACCTTCTCCTCCCACGCCTTGAAGGTCTTGAATAGCGCGGGATTACCTCCGCCAGTCCTGGCAGCCAGCTCACGATTCTTGGTCTCCTTCTTCTTGACCACGCTTTTCAGGTCGTTCCACCTTTTGTTGATTTCGCCTCTGTTGCGTGGCACGTTCCCGACTGCATTGACCTGGTCTACGATCCTGATCCACAACTGGGTTCTGGTGGCTGGTGGTGTCTGTTGGACCTGGTTGCCATAGATTTGTGGGTGCACCTTGACGATCTCGTCGACCATGACCGTCAGCTCGGTGGAAGTGTACTTGGGCATTCTGTGTGGTGCCATGGTGTGTGTTTTGGTGTTTGTGGTGCTGGTGCGGTGTGTGGTGTGTGATGTGCAGGGGTTTGTGTGGCCGGTGTTTGGTGGTGGTGGTGGTGATGGGTGTGATAGGTGCGTGTCTGTGGTGTGCTGCTGTCCTTTCTGTCTCGCTGTGTTGTGTGCTCTCGTCCTCAGTTTGTAATGTTGCAAGGGGTTGTGGTCTGTGAAGGGGCTGGTTTTGTACTTACCTATGTGGGTGTGTCATGGTGGTCTGTTGTTTTCAGGTGTGTTGTGGCTGGTGTTCTGGGATTTGTAGTTGATTTGTTTGTCCAGGGGGGGGGTGGTGTTTCCGGGATGTGTACTGTGTTTGGGTATTTGTGCGTGGGTTGCTGTGTGGACTTGTTGGCCATGTTGTGTGTGTTTGTTTTTGTCTGCGGATGATTTCTGTGCAGGGCCGTGGCCGCCAGAGCTTCCGCCGTGTACATTTTCGTCACTGTTGTTTACGCTGGCGGGCGGTGTTTTTGAGTATTTTCCACGCTCATGTCTGTGCGATCCTAATTTCACGGCCGGTGTCTCGGTCGTCAGGGCGGGCGGTTTTGGGTTGTCGCGCGTCTTTCCGTCCGTGGAGGGCGGATGGACTTAGACTCGGACATGGGCGCGCGCTATTTTTTGTTTATTTTCCGCCGCCGGCGGTTTTCGGCTCGCGGCATCGTGATTGCTCGGTCGGTATTCAGACGGTGTAGGCGGGCGGATTTTTACCGCTATGGTAGATGGCGGATTTTTTACCGTCCGACATCGTAATGGACACCATAGTTACAATTATTTAAAATAGTTAAAAATGATAAACAATAAATGTAATATATAAAAAAATAAAACATACATATTTAAAAAAAATTATATATTAAATTAAAAATATTAATAAATAATTATTTTATTTAATTATAAAATGTTAGAAACATAATAAAAAGTATAAATACATATATATATACATAAAGCTGTAATATAAATATAAAAATACATTATCTATATAATAAATTAAAATATTAAAATTAATATTTATTTCTAAAAAAATATTTCACACTACATTAACTATAACAATAGGAAAATGTTGGATAGCGTAGGGAATAAAATTACTATTCCCACTCCAAAAACAGTAGGGAAAGTATTGGATAGCGGAGGGGAATAATTTACTATTCCCACTCCAGCAAGTGCAACAGTAGGGAAAGTTTTGGATAGCGGAAGGGAATAATTTACTATTCCCACTCCACAAAGTGTAACAGTAGGGAAAGTGTTGGATAGCAGAGGGGTTAAAATTACTATTTCCACTCCAGTTATTGCAACAGTAGGGAAAGTGTTGGATACCGTAGGGTAAAAATTACTATTCCCACTCCAGCAAATGCAATAGTAGGGTAAGTGTTGGATAGCGGGTGGGTAAAAATTACTATTCCCACTCCACTGAGTGCAACAGTAGGGAAAGTGTTGGATAGCGGAGAGGTAAAAATTTATATTCCCACTCCAACAAGTGTAACAGTAGGGAAAGTGTTGGATAGCGGAGTGGTAAAATGTACTATTACTACTCCAGCGAGTGCAACAGTAGGGAAAGTGTTGGATAGCGGGTGGATAAAAATTACTATTCCCACTCCACTTAGCGCAACAGTAGGGAAACTGTTGGATAGCGGGAAGGTAAAAATTACTATTCCCACTCCACGAGTGTAACAGTAGGGAAAGTGTTGGATAGCGGGTGGATAAAAATTACAATTCCCACTCCAACAAGTGTAACAGTAGGGAAAGTGTTGAATACCAGAGTACTAAAAATTACTATTCCTACTCCAGTGAGTGCAACAGTAGGGAAAGTGTTGGTTAGCGGGTTGGTAAAAATTACTATTACCACTCCAGTGAGTGCAACAGTAGGGAAAGTGTTGGATAGCGGGTGTGTAAAAATTACTATTCACACTCCAGCGAATGCAACAGTAGAGAAAGTGTTGGATAGCGGGTGGATAAAAATTACTATTCCCACTCCAACAAGTGTAACAAGAGGGAAAGTGATGAATACCGGAGTACTAAAAATTACTATTCCTACTCCAGTGAGTGCAACAGTAGGGAAATTGTTGGATAGCGGGTTGGTAAAAATTACTATTCCCACTCCAGCGAGTGCAACAGTAGTGAAAGTGTTGGATAGCGAGTGGGAATAATTTACTATTCCCACTCCACCAAGTGTAACAGTAGGGTAAATGTTGGATAGCGTAGTGGAATCATTTACTATTCCCACTCCAGCAAATGCAACAGTAGGGAAAGTGTTGGATAGCGGAGGGGAATAATTTAGTATCCCCACTCCTGCAAAATAATTAACATTAATTAACAAATAATTAATTTCTCAAAAATAATTAACCTCCCACCATATTCCCCTATAAACAACAACACCAACATTATAAAATATTACACAATTAACATAACCCACCCCTAAAGAAATTACACAATTAACATATTTACCAATTAATTGTTAATAATTAATATCTAATTATTAACTAATTAATAAAAAATCAACACAATTAACAATATAAAATATTAATTACATAAATATTAATTAATATTAATTAATTATTCATAATTAAGTCACTTCCCACCCTACTCCCCTATAAAACCACAACCCACACCTAAAAAAATTACACATTTACCATATTTACCAATTAATTATTATTAATTAATAATCAATACAAATTTAATTAATAATCAATTAATTAGCACAATTAACATTATAAATTATTAAATACATTAATATTAATTTATTAATTTCAATTAAATTACTTCCCACCCTATTCCCCTATAAACCCACAACCCGCTACGGAACTAAAACGCAATATTTATTTATTTTAAAAAGTAATAGAAAATTATTAATTAATATATTATAATTAAATTACCCGCTACGGAACTAAAACGCAATATTTATTTATTTTAAAAAGTAATAAAAATGATTAATTAATATATTATAATTAAATTACTTCCCACCCTATTCCCCTATAAACCCACAACCCGCTACGGAACGAAAATATGCACAAAAAAATACCATAAAATTAATTACTTATAAAAAATTCAAACATACATTAAAAAATAACCTATACTTTTAACACATATAGTAACATGAAAAACACAAAAAAAAAATCGATATTATTAACAACGATATTTTGACTTACGATATTACTAACTTAGATATTAAGTAAAACGATATTTCTTACCTGCATGTCGATATTTTTGTAGTCGATATTCTTGCAGGTCGATATTCTGTCATATCGAAATTTAAACATCGATATTATGGCATATCGATATTTACAACTCGATATTATGTCTGCGTACCATACTAAGGTATGTTATAAAAACACTAATAAAAATCACTTCAGCTTCAGTTGAAAGCGCAATATGCAAATCTAAGAGCAACTGAAATAACCGATATAGGGGGTCATTAGCATGCCGGGCGGACTTTGTCCGCCCGCCATACCCCCGGGAAATGGGACCGCCCGCAATGCATGCGGCGGTCCCGCACATGCCATTAGGATGCGCCCGCCACACTGGCGGGCGCATCCCGCATTCCTGACATTGCGGCGGGCGGTGCTGAAAGCACCGCCCGCCGCAATGCCAAAAATGCAAGTTGTGCTTTTCAATGCACAACGTGACAGGCACCGCGCGGTGCCTGCCACGTTGTACATTGAAATGCAGGGGGGTACCATAGGTACCCCCCATGTGCACCCCCCACCCCCCCAACACTCCGGGGGCCTGCAACGGGCCCCCAATAGCAATTACTGTATGCCTTTCCATGGCGGCAACGCCGCCGGAAAGGCACACCTCCGCCAGCATCATAATATGGATGGCGGTGTCTTGCAGACACCGCCACCATATAATGCCCCTTTTCCGCCGGTCGACTCGTCGACCGGCGGAAGAGCGGCGGACGGTCTTTCCGTCCGCCGGGGTCCCCCCGCCATAGTAATATGGCGGGGGAAAATGTGTGGCGGGCGGAGGAAAATAGCGGGCGGATCGCCACCGCCATACGGGCGGTGGCGATCCGCCCGTTATCATAATGGGCCCCATAGTTAACTATGGAACCCTAAGTCTCCCGATGCACTGGCCATCACTTCACCAATGACATAATCGATGATACCACTAAAGCGAAACATAGTTATATTTTTTTCACATTTGTATTCTGCAGGTTGAATAAACAATGTTCTCTATATATAAACTCAGTGAGCACATGTATCTGCTGACAGTTTTTATGTAGACTTATAACTGTGTGTTGTGTTTATTGTTTTGTATACTGCTTGTGTGTAATAGCAGCAGCATTTTGTGTGTGAATCCTCTGTAACAACTACTTGCTGACAGTAGTACTGCAGCCTCATATTTTCATGTGATGTCTATGGGAAGTTGTATTTCCTATACGTAGAATCGCATCATCCGTACTCCTCCATGTAATATCTGTGGGAACATTTGGTTGCTCACTGGGGTAATGCATCTTCTCAAATGCACAACAAACATTATTTTTGAGTGGAATTTCAACACTTCTTCCACTAGATATAATGTCTGTGAGGGTTTTTTAAATGCTCACCTGTGGTTGTTTCAATTTGTGATGCCATTAGTAATGTGATTCTTGATGCTATCTGTAAGGTCATGAGCAGAGTATTTGGAGGTGTTTACAGCGAAGAGTAAATGGGAGCTTCTGCAGTGCTTAGATTTGGATTTTAACTTTAATTTAACGTCGCTTTGTCTGAAGATTTATAAGGGAATTTTTATCTTTTCTCATGACATACGAGCGTTTGTGATCTTAGTAGCCAGATCTAACTTGGCTTCAAATGCCCTTTCAGGGAAAATATATAAAATACATGGACACCTTATTTAAAACACGCTAAACATTTATTATATTTTTGCCAATTACCTACACCTCATTTCATAGATCACAAAATATCCTCCTTCGAAACCATACCCCTACAATCTAACAGTACCTCTTCTTCAGCCTTTGTACTCATGCCACCAATTATTTGCATGAACTCACATAGCACCCACTTATAATCACATCTAAATCCTATTACTTTAATCTCCCACAAAGAAACTGAAGCAAATGAGTGGAATGGTTTCCATCACAGCGCAAGACGAATTCCAATAACCACTTACCTCTGTATTAAGCACTAACCTTGGGTTCCGGAGTAGAGTGGCACTCTAAAAGTCTTTAGATGCGTCATCATGGGTAGTGAGTTCTGTATAAATGCAATTGCAATACAATACAACAAAAGACAACTGTAGGTCGACTCCCTTGACCACTGGCCTCACCTGTGATGAAAAAGTTAGCTTTTTCTACAATATGGTTCCTTAAACAGTGGTTGGATGTGCCCCCGACCTGAAAATGAAAGGGAGAATCATGGGGCCCACCCCCTTCTCCAGCCTTTGTCCTTACATATTTCTGAGATTGCAGTTTTTGTTCTTCATCATTTCATTCATCAAATGCACGTTGATTTTGTTGTCATGAACTTGCATTTGGAAGTATACCAGGTCCTCACCTGTCACATGTGTTGTATATACCAAAAACAAGGTTATACCCTAGTACAGAATGGGGTCATTAAATATTTTATGGGAACAGAGGTTCTTATCAAGTCAAATACAGAGAACAATGAAGTCTACAATAATTGTTTAATTAGAAAACGAAAATACTGACAAAGAATATTTGCCATATATGATTAAGTTATAATGGATATAATTATCCCATTCTCATGATTCTCAATTTTGTAATCAAATCACTTTGAAATTGGTAAAAGTGCTTGGTATTCATATGTGGTACACAATGTGATAAAATCATTCCAGTGCCTAATACAAAGTGGTTTCCATTACGGTCATACCTACATCAGTAGAATGAATCAATATGTGACTCGTTAGGTATCGTTTATGAGTTTCGATCCGCTAAAAATGCGGTATCATCATCGGGACTTGGCAGTAATCAAAAAAAAGCCACGTAAGGAATCAAATATTCTTTAAGCTGTGAATACAATGAGAAAAAGCTGGAATTAGGATAGAATAGAGGGAACAGTAATCTATGGCAGAACACATATGTACTTAGTGGTAAAGGTAAATCATTCTATGCTCTTACAAGAGCTTCTGATAGGCCTAATAAGGAAAATAGGAAAATGTTAAAAGTGGATAAAGTAGATTCCAATTTTAAATGAAGTAGTATATACAGTTTTACTCATCCAAGGAAAAATCCGTAATGAGACTTAGGGAATGAGGTGAACCAATAGGAAAGGGGTGTATATAAGTAAATCCATGGAAATTAAATCTGGTGTAGGAAAGGGCCTCATGACAGGAAAATAGATGGCCCAGAAACCACTAGAGATCAGGGAAGAACTTAAGCAAGAAGTACTGCAACATAGGAGTGGGCTGTGGTGCAATGGGGCCCATTTCCTGTGGCGACGATCCCTTGATTAATGGAAGTCACGTCCATACCGGAATTACAGAGATGGTCATGACCACGAGGTACTGAAAGTTGTAGAAAGCATTTCCCAAAGGGAAGGTAATACGAAGCAGCCGGGGAAAGCCACTGCCAAGAGTTGCCCAGCAGGATTGCTGGAGTCTGTCAGAAATAAGGCTGTGTTTGGTTGAAAACTAGAAGGGGAGTTGGTGGAGGCCATCTTGAGGGAAGAAATGCGGATGACCGTATTGGGGAAACAAATTGTGGAAGGGAATAGTATTACTAAATGTGGAATTAGGAGATGTGAGGTTAAAAAATTTACTGAAAGAAAAAATTATTGAATTAAAAAATTATATAGAGTGGGCCATGTTAGACAACAACAAAGTGTAATTGTAATTACATCAAACAATTAAACAAATGAAATAAGCTTATAAACATAATGCACACAACAAACAAGAAATAAATGTGAAAATTGTTCAATCTGCTGCTATAATAGTATTGACTGTTCATGGAAGATTGTGCAAAAGTCAATTATTTAAAGAAATGCAAATTCTCCATACTGTTCAAACCTATGTTTACTGTGTCACAAGGCAAAATCTATTTGAGTTCCTTTGTTCAGTAGTATTGAGATATGATCCTCATGAGGCAGAGTAGAGACCAGTTCAATAACTTGTTGCCTCAGATCGTCCTTGGTGTGGGGCTTTTCCTGAAAATGTATAAGCAGGGGCACAATGGGAATCTTGCATCTGATCCTGAAAATACACTTTCACCACTAAGCATGTGTGTACTTCCATAGATTATTGGCCCTTCTATTTGATTCTAATTTCTTACTTTTGTCTGTGTATTCACATCTTATGGAATCTATGATTCCTTTCACAGGCATATTTTGATTGCTCCCCAGTCCTAAGCATGATCCCACATTCTAGGACATCGAAATGTGATCAAGTTTACCTTACAAACAACAAATTGACTAATTCTGTTGTTTTATGTAAAGTCATGCTGGAAACCCCTTTGTTATACACTGGATTGACTTTGACAATGTGTACCATGTGTGAGCACCGAGCTCTTACACCAATTTTTAAGTGATTTGATTTCAAATGAGAATCATGAGTATGAATTAAATGTATCTTTTATAACATCATCATATTTGTCAAATATTCTTTAACTGCATATTCTTTTTAATTGCACAATTATTATGGGCTTGCTTGTTCTCTGTATTTGAAACTATATTGACCCCTTTTCTCTCAAAAATTGCTAACATATATATTGGGCTCACTTGTAGGTTTTGAATGCTATCACAAAGAGGGAGGATTATTGTTTTACTCTGCATGACATTCCTTGCATGGACAATTCCATCGGCCCAATCAATTATTTATGTTTAGTGTTAAGGTGAAGAGAACTGATATTGACTCAGAAACCTCTGCCCAATATTATGTTTGTTCCAGAGCATTTTGTGACTGCCATTGTAATAAGATGCAGAGAGGCTTATTGACCTTTATGGAGTGTGGTGAGGTATTCCTCCCTTATTTCTATCATTCGGGTTCCAGTCATAGGCCTGAAGCTAGATTGTTGGTCATGGAGATTGGGATTGTTAAGTAGGTATGTTACCTCAAGCCTCCTATTCTTTTTTTCCATTAATATTTTTCACCAAGTGCCTACACCTGTATGGATGGAACCTCTTGACTTGTTTTGGTTAGTCTACCTTAAAGTTTGTGAACCTTGGATAAAATAAACCAATTCTATAATCTACTTTGAAGCATCTGTTATCAATTTCAAAATTGGTGTGTATTTTTAACAGGAGGGTGGTGCTAAAAAAGAAGAAGCAAGCGCATCTTTTGAAGCCTGGAAGACAGTAAAAACCAAGGAACTTAAGAAAAACATAATGAAACTGAAAGAAGAGGAGGAGAAGAAACGAAAAGAATTTGAGCAAATGACAGAGAAAAAAGAAGAATCAAAAAAGGCAGTGAGAAATATATTTTCTTTACTATTAAGAGCATGCATCTTTATTTTAATTCAAACAGGAATGTTGCATTTTGGAATTCTTGCATGTTCGCTGTGTAAGTGCTCCATTATGCTTATTTGGGAAATGGCCACATTTGCAAATCTATCCAAGCTGACTCAAAAATTTGCATTTCATCTCAGACTGTTTTGCTCTGTCATCTCTTCTTAGAACATCACGCTCATTCAAATGTGCTTCTGTCTCTTTGGGCTTCACAGGTGTAATGTGAAGCAAGCCACTAAACACAGCAATTTAGATGTCCTACAACTTAGAATGTAAATTTAAAAACAAATGTAGTGATGGTTTTCTTGCAACTTGGTCTTGTACTAGACTGTATCCTTTCAATATAGGATCAATTAAAATCTATAGGGCTCTCCTTAGGTAGCTGGGCGCCGATTGGAAAACTTCATCTATCTTGTGCGGTCTGTGCTCCATTAATGTACCTTCAGGAACAACGTTATATGATACCAACATCACAGTTGACACTGAAAAGTTCAAATAATGCAAACGTTTGTAGTAAAGCAATTTTTGTAATTGTTGGACTACTTATTAGTACTTTTGTTTGTGGTGTGTGGATTTCATTGTTTCTTCTGACTATTGTGGACAACTACAGTTCCTAGAATATTCTAACTTTAATTGCTATTTAGCTGGTTATTTTTATCTTGTACCATTCTCAAAGAAAACATTCCTTGACAATTTTTTCAAATTACTTGTTTAAGCAGACACCAGAAATCCAAAATTATTTTACACAAGATAGCCCTGGAATCTTTAGGTCTTGACTAAGTGAAGCATATTTCCTGCATTTGCCTTGGTTTCACATCCTTTCGATTTACCTTGGTTTAACCAGGATGACACAAGTCGAGTCAAAAATGTTACTTATGTGAGCAGGACTATGTACCTGAAATGTGATGGCCATTTCAAGTTCATAAAGAATCTGCTTAAAGACAAGTGCATTAACTGGTTGGGACTACACAGGAACTTCCCCATGTCACTTGCTGATAATATCCTTTTCACCCGCAGAGTGATATGGATAGGAAAGGGGAGTAAATACCTGGAAGGAGATTGTATTATTATCAATTTCAGAGATCCAGAGGTTGTGAGGACCCTATTACAGAACAGAACAAATAGACCTCTAGGGGGCATGGAGTCTTCAAAAATAAAACTTCTTCCATTGGGGTACTTTTATAAACCCTTTATGGGATCCACCATGATTAACACTCCATTGCCAAATCTTGGGTGGCACCAAACCAATGATATATATAACGTTCCTGAATATAATAGGTTTGGGCCCCTCAACCAAGTTGATTGACTTAAGGCGGTAGAGTAATTCCAATATCCACCACCCCAAACCAGAAATGTTCTTCAGACTAGGGGGAGTAAAACTAACATACACTCAAATAGTTGTTATAATGGGTCCATGGCAAAGCAAGAATCAGTTGGCAAAGCAAATGCTTTAGAACAAGGAAGCCAGGTCACCCACGCCCACAGAATACTCCCAGATTCTAACAGTTCCGGGTATAACAGGAATGGAAAAAAGAAGAGAGTTACCTCTAAATCTAGCAGACTACCTGAAAGTACAATAGCAAACATTGGGAACCCGGACTGCGAATCTTTTGTAGACTAGTATGACATGTGCCTGTTCCAAGAAACCTGGCATTCCTCTCCTATTGACTGGCCGGGGTATGTCACACACGGTATAGCAGCAATCTCAGGGGCGCGTGGCAGACCTTCTTGGGGCTTGTTGACCAGGGTGGGGTCGCACCTTGGATCTACGGTGGTGAGCGCAGAGGAAGTGTCAAATTATATTTTGTGTGTAACAATCACACTCTCCAATGATCTTACTCTCAGCATATACAACATATATCTGAGAGCCTCCCCAAGGAAACAGGAATTCCCCGCGTTAAGTCACCTTGCTATACACATGGCAAAACTACCACCAGCGAATATAAAATTGATAAGCAGGATTTTAATTGCCAGTTCAAACCCCTAGATTTTTCCTGCTGCACCAGCATCTCAGAAGAAGATAGACTCTGGGCAATTCCCTACTTAAACCTCCGACCTATAAAAAAATGGTCAGCCCTTGCAATTCTAATTAATGCGACAACTCTTAATCATGGTATTCGAGCATGTAACGGCAGGACTATTTCAGACAGGATAGGGAACCCAACCTTTAATAGAGTATTCAGTCTGAGTCTAATAGACTACATCTTGGTAGATGTTAGACTATTGCCCTGTGTACTGCACATGGCAGTGATCAACAGGATAGACAGTGTTCACAATGCCCTAGACCTTTCACTGAGTGTAACTATGAGAAAAGATGCAGATACAATCTCTCACACCTTAGATAATAGATGCCAGCCATCAAACAATAAGCCAAGAATTCAATGGCAGTCAGTGAGGTGCTCAGAGGAAACCATGAGACACATTTACAGCCTAGTCGACAGGCGCTTAAAGGCATTTTGTAACCTAGACTTACATTTAAATCAAGCAAAATCTCTGAAAGCAATAGGGGAAATTCACTCTAATCTTTTCAAGGACCTCAAAGATGTCTTCTATATAGAAGTGGGGAACCAGGGAAAAAATAAAAGGGAAATACCGACATGGTACAGTAAGAAATGTAGACTGGACAAAGAAGCCCTGATAAATGCAGTAAAAACCAAGGATAGATGGGAGATACAAAAATGTCGGGCAGATTATAATTAAATGCTAAAAGATGGAAAAAAAGAATGGGATCGAGAATAGTGGAATCTTCCTCTGTCCGCAACAAGAGAAAAAAAAATAACATTCTGGAACTTGGCTACTAAGGGAAATGCGGAAAGAATCACTAAAATAGACACCAATATAGAGGCAGAGGTTTGGATCACCCACTTTTCAAGTATATACTCAACCCCACAATGTGTTGGATTAATTGATGAAAAATCTGAGGACTCTACAGGAATTATTTTACCCGTTTTGAACAGTCCTGATAATCTTCCAGTCATCACGTGTGAAGAAGTAGAAAAGCTATCAGGAACGTAGTTCCCCATAAAGTCCCAGGTCCAGACAAAATCCCGGCAGATTTATTCTTGCCAGAGATAAAAATATGGGGACCCTATCTTACTTTGATATTTAACGTCATTTTAAAAGGTCTACAGGTACCACACTCCTGGGCTGGAGCAGAAATGTTCCCAATTCATAAAAAGGGAAATCCTTTTGACTCCGCTAATTATAGGCCAATTAGCCTATTAGATACCACTCAAAAAAATCTTCAGTAGGGTTATTCTACTTCGGCTTCAACACTGGCTAGATGACCAAGAAGTCTTATGCCCCTTTCAAGATGGCTTTTTGAACGAGCACATCACCATAGACCACATTTTTAGGCTCCAGTTAATGTTTTGGAAGACGGTAACAATTAATAAAGGAAGACTCTACGCTGTATTTGTGGATCTCATAGCAGCTTTTGATCTGGTGCTGAGGGCCACACTATGGAGGGTCTTAGCCGAGAAGGGAGTACCAGACTACATATGTAGAACCATAAAGAGACTCCATGAGTCAAATTTTGCCCAGGTCCGGAATGGTAGACTAGGAGAACTTACAGAACCGTTTTCCGTAAATAAAGGTGTGCGGTAAGGATGTGTGCTTGCCCCCACCCTATTTACGTTGCATATGAATGTTCTGGTTGGTTATTTAAATAAATGTGATAACAATGCACCCAAACTTGCAAAGATGAGGGTTCCGGCCCTCACATTTGCAGACAACACTCTTCTGTTGGCCAAGTTGCCGATGGGGATCCAGAAAATACTGAACCAGTTCAGCAGGTTCTGTTTAGATATGTTGCTAGAAGTTAACTTGTCAAAGACTAAGAGACCGATTCTGATCTCGGCCGGTAGGGCACCGAATCGGATTCGGCTTTACCGGATCCGAGTCGGAGGCCTAGTTCCCGACCGATTCGTACGGGTGTCCGCGCGAGCAAGTACGATGCGAGCACACGCGAAATCGCCGACCGACTCGTTCCCGGGTGCGAACCGCTCCGATCGACTCGTACGGACACGGCTCGCACTACGCAATGGAGACATTCCCCGACCGAGGAAGTACGATGCGCGCCTCGAGCAGTCCGTCCGACTCGCGCCGTCTGGCTCCAAAGAGCAGTCGGAGCCGGACTTCGGGGGTCAGTGTCAGACCCCCCTGCACGCGTAGCCGCGTGAGTCGCACACAGGGAGGACCCATGGGTCCCCCCTACACGTGCATGTACGGCGCGAGTCGCATCGACGCGTACCCGCTCTAGGGGGCGCCCTTGTTCGCGACGTACCCATTGAGTCAATGGGAGCCCGTGTACGCGTTGTACGACCGGCTCCCATTGACTTCAATGAGAGTCCGACCGAATCGAGTCCGATATCATGCGTACGCATCGTACTCGTTCGGTCGGGCTGCTAGAGTCCGATTCGGTCGGAAATCTCTCCGGGTCCGGCTCGGTCCGAGAGATTTCCTGCCCGAATCGGAATCGGCCCCTAAGTATATGGTCTTTAACCAATGCCACTCGACTCGATCTAATCCAACATTAAATGGTGTCCCTATAGAACAGGTCCAATTGCTTGAATATTTTGGTGTCACTGTCAGTAGAACGATGGAATGGGCGCCCTACATCAGCAAACGAAGGATCAAATTACAACAACAAATAGGAGGGCTGCAAAAGATACTTCGGGGACTTCATTGTAAACTATTCTCTCCAGTAGAGCAGCTCTACACTAGCCAGGCTCTGGAGGTGGCCTATTATGGAGCGGAGTTATGGGGGGGGACACACAAATCTCAAAACCCTAGAGCTTGTGGAAAATAGATTATTGAGGGAGGTCTTAAACCTACCGGCTAGTACCCTTTTGATCCCCCTGAGACTATATAATGGCTTCAGATTAGTCGTGGAAAAAGCAGCAGTTGGACCCCTGACATTCTAGAGGAATGTCTGGGCTACCCCAGAATTAATATACTATCGGAAGGGTCTTGAGGACATTCTTAGATATCCCGCTGCAGATGAAATACCATGGCTAAACTTTATTAGGGCTTCTCTCAATGAATTGGGTCTATCTAAATTGTGGGATGATCCGGGGACTGGTTGTTGTACCATTTCAGCCAGAGAAATAAAGTCCCGATTTAGATCTCATAGACAAGCTTTATTATTAACCTAATCGACTTTGGGTAAATTAACAGATATCTTTTTAATAACTGAGGACACATATAGAATCGAACCTTTTTTAGATGACATTGAGCCAACCTTAGCCAGGAAACTGTATATGCACTTTAGATACAGGAATTTGCCACTTTGCACATTCACCTGAAGATGGGCCAAAACAATAGACCCTGCTGCTTCGAGTTGCCCATCTTGTGGCAATGATAAGGAAACTGTAGCACACAAGCTGTTTTTTTGTTGGACATATAGCAGGGCTAGGGCTAAATGGATAGTCCCAATATGCAGACCTATAGGAATCACTAGACATCTGGAGGCTTGTAGAATTATTCAGACTGATTTGACGCCCTCAACAGTGTTTACTGTTTCCGGATTTTTACTGTGTATGTGGTACGCAAGCAAGAAATATATTATAACTGTTGACCTCATGTTACCTATCTCCTGTTTTTATAATTTTTATAATAAGTGTACATCATGATGATGCTGGAATTTTATTAGGTAATTGACCATTTTATCTTTAATTGTATCTGTTTTTAAATATACATAGGCCTGCTCCATTTTTAAATTGAAATGTTTAATGTTTTTAATTGTTTGTCTCTTTTGTGGAGTTTTCTAATCGAATTGATTGCGAATATTTGTCCAGGGCAACTCCAAGGGTTGCACCAGCACCTACTTGGATAGTGTTCAATGCAAGTAGAAACCCAGATAAAAATGAGATCTAAAAATTCCAGATGTTTAATTCCATTAAGTTTACTTCTGTTACTACTGCTCACTTACCATTGCTGGTTCACCTTTGACTGCAGCAATGTTTCCAGCCTGCTGGTAAAATTCAGAACTGATGTCCTGAGCCAAGGTAAAATAGGATATATTGTTAATCTTCCTAAGAAGTGTGAAACAATTAAATGGTCTGAGTCACATGAAAAGACAACATCATACGTTTAAGTGCCTTCACTTTGGTAATGAAAAAACTTCTAGGCTACTTCTGTTTTCAATTAATTGTAACCTCTTTCATCAACATTCCCTCTTCATCACCATTTAGCTCTCTTGCTCTGTTAACAGATTAGTCCTGGGAGTTAGATAATCCAGTCAGGGTTTGCAAACAACCAACATTCACGTTTGTATGAGTCCAGATGGCATGAGCAAGATAAAAAGAATGGTAGAAGAAGCATATAGGAGAAAAGAGTGGCTATTGTTTCACTTTCTGATGTCTTGAAGTGTTCAAACCCTTTCTTGTAACAATCCTTGTACATGGGTGTTGGAAGTCATCAGTGTTGTTGTCGCCAGAGGATTTGTTTAAGCTCTAATAGAAGATCTAAGACCTCAAATGGCTTCTTCAGAAACACACCATGGCCATTCTTTTACTCTTCACGTGGCTCATAATCAAGTCTCAGTTAAAATAAATAGGTGAAACCCATATGAAAGTGGTTGTTACTTTCCTCTGAAGTGTTATCTTTCCTAACTTTTAAAAATATTAGCAGCCACTAGCTGGGAGGCTTGAGGCACAGCTTTGAAATCTATTGTAAAGGTTATGGACCCGGAAATGATTCCTGGCTGGAAAATGAAATGTTAATCTTAAGGAAGGTGCTCCAGTGAGCCTATCCCCCCTAGATTCATTACCGTCCCTCTCATCGTCTCCTAATTAAAGTTTGGTTGCACATCTAATGCAGAAAAAATACCTACGGTAAGCTTGTTCCGAAGACTGATCCATCATAGCCAAAAGAAGCCCTACCCACGGTTCAAATACAATTTTAAAAGGAGGAGGACATGGAGAAGCAAACTAGCTGTTATTTGTCTTGCTTAAATTAGACGTTCTTTGCACGTAATTCTGAGCACAGCCGAGGTCATTCTAATAAAATCAAAACATGATGTTCATTTAGGTCATCTTAAAATTCAGTTTTTGCAATGAATAACCAGAAGTTAATTACCGTTGCGAAATGGCAACATCTAGCAGTTTGTGCAGTCTTTACATTGAGAGGGGAAAAATATATATTTATTTGTGTATTTAAGGTACAGCTAAAGCAAGCACCAATAGTGGACAGAAAAATGAGTAGAAAAAAAAACTGCTTCCCCAAACATGTTAACAGTAGGTGTCCAAGACAGAGTTGTACAACTACTATATTTGTTAGTTAACCTGTAACTGCACCTTCACGCAGATGCAATCCAAAGATTATTTTCCCTGCAGAATGGAACACATAAATTCACTACAGCTATTAAAAACGGGAAGCATCTAAAAATCTAATTTGTGGTCTACTCTGAAATTGAGAATCCTGGTCCAAGGCCAAATACCCACAGGCTATTGTGTTAATATTTTGACAAGCATTTGCACAATACATATTAAAAACATTAACAATGTAAAACCACGTGTTGCTATAGGCAATGTTTCCTCAAAATCACACTGTATGGTTTCTCCATTTTCCCTTAATCCTAAATAGTATTTCTCTTGTGGACTGACATCCTGTGCCTACCTTGTCAGCTTCTCTCCCAACTGTTCCTACTCCTTCCCTGCAAGGAAGACTGTCCATGTATCCTGTAATATATTTTCCTGATCCTTTTAGAAGATTTGACTTATTCCTGACCGATTTCTTAATTTCCTGGAGTACGTTTTGTCTACTAATTGGAAACATGGGAATTTGGCCTAAAATCACTTGCACTAGACATAGAGCAGATAATACAACAGTTGTCAGACAACTTCTTTCTAAATTGGCTAGCTACTTTTTAGACAGAATTGAGAGTGAAGTCTACAGTAAACATTCCTAAGAAAAAAACTATGTATTGGTTAGACGAAGCAGTAGCTCGAGCAAAATGTAGGACACAATGCACATTTAAGTCCTGTGCCAAGCTGGGCATCTTTTTCATGTACAATAAGCATTACTTGCTATACGAAAGCTTGTAATGTATGAAGTTTCCATAGCAGGCAGCAAACAACAATCATATGCATCGCTATTTTACAAGTAGTCAATGGAGCCTTTTGTATTACATTTTAGTAAGATAGGCTTTGGGAGGTACTGACACAAAATATTTTCTTACCTTGAGGCACTTACAGAAAATTGTTTTTGGTATTATTAGGCTTTTGAAAAATGGAAAGAAGATAAGGAAGAGCACCTGAAAGAGAAGATTCGTAAAGAAAAGCAAGCTGAAATGGCAAAAAAAAGAAAAGAGGAGCAGGCTGTTGCTGAAAAGAAAGAGGAGAGTAAATTGGCTTTTTCCAAATGGTATGAGCATGCATTTTTGTTGTGTTATTTGAAGATGGGTCGTACACTCTTAAGAATCATTGTCTGTGATGGATTGATATACATTTTTAGCATTTGACCAACAATAACTTGTTTTCTTTAAACAGCACATGTAACAGATATCCCTATTTTTATACTGTTCTGACTAACCGCTTTCAATGTTATTATCAGTAATGATAGTTAAGATTCGGAGTGTGATTTTTAGTTTAGTTTCTATAAAAATGACTTTTCTTTCTTCGTTTTCCAATGCTGCCTTTACAATATATACACAGTCACAAAAAGCATACTAGTTGATAAAAAAGAATGAAGCCTAACAGTTTCTGAAAATGTAGATTAAGGGCCTGATTACGAGTTTGCTGGTCCTGTAGCGGGCCGCCATGCCATCGCCCCGCTCCTGGACCGCCAAACATGACCACCGCCTGCCACATTATGAGTAATTTCATTGTTTGGTGGGCGGGCGGCGTGGTGGTTCCACAGCAGTGAAGTTTAATGGCTAATA
The DNA here is from genome assembly GCA_963921515.1 of Calotriton arnoldi. Classification (NCBI taxonomy): domain Eukaryota; kingdom Metazoa; phylum Chordata; class Amphibia; order Caudata; family Salamandridae; genus Calotriton; species Calotriton arnoldi. The sequence continues at coordinate 310,066 of CAWUFW010007414.1, read as the reverse complement.
GTGAGCCTTATAACTGCACCATCGCGGGGCTTCCAATGGGCGTTCCTGCAAGGCATTAACGGAGCAGTCCATGCCATGCAGGAACAGGGGTGCAATCACAAAGGGAGGGCACACCATGTGCCCCCTGCATGCACCCTTATGCACAGGGGCAATAGGGGTCCCTGCAAGGCCCCCTTTGTTACCCCCACCCCCTGCCTTTTTGTGGCGGGCTCATCTCCATGAATAGGTTGGAAAACTCGTACTATGCATGGCGGTGCTGCAGCAGCACCTCCATGCATATTGCTTGCCCAGACCGCCGCACCACCGCCAGGGATCACGGATCCATAGTGGTTGCGGTGGTCCCAAAACACTCTTGACTGCCGTACTCAGAATACGGCAGTCGGACCCCTGGGGCGGTGGCCTCCGACCGCCACCGCACCTCCACCACAGGTTTGGCATCCGATGGACTGCCAAACTCGTAATCAGGCCCTAAGTAATACTGTTTCTCATGGAACAGATCTTCCTCGGATTCCCTTTATCACTGGCAACTACAGTTTAAACAGATTTTTTTTCCTAAAAATCACAATATTCTTAAAAAGTGGAGAGGGAAAATTAGTATATTTATTAGAATACATTTTTAAAAGTAAAAGTGTGGGACTTTTCTGAAGTCGAGATAGGAGGTTGGGAATAATTGTAAATGTCATATGTCATAAATCTGGGGAGGATTTTCTTGCAGAATAATTATTATTACAGGAAAATACCTTTGCCTAACTTCAGGAATACTTACAAATATGATTGGCTAAACAGCTTTTGAAGCAAATAAAGATTGTGGCCAAGATGATAGGCTGATAGGATGTGCCTTACTGTCCCTCCGATCTGGCTTCCGGTGGACTCATCAATAACCCTGGCATCCTCGACTGCTAATGCTCTGGCAGGCTCTCCAAGCACCTGGGAGCCCAGCCTGCATGGTCAAGAAGCCACAGAATGATCCTGCTACTCGCCCCGTCGCCATGCTGGAGCCGGGAGCCCGAGACCTGCTGCTGAGAGGGGGCAGCAACTGCGTGGTGAGCCTGCGGCGCATGCGGGGCACCCCTGGCCTGAACGCTTTCCGGTGACCCTGTAGAGAACTGGGGCCTGGCACCAGTGTATCCTAAGTGGTGCTGTCCAACCGGGCTGGGTGACGCGGGGGATCCTGTGATAAGCGGCCAGGATCAAGAGACAAGATGGCGGCCGTCTGGGGCCTACGCACTTTAGACGAAGGAGTAATCCAGACCCAGCCGCCACCGGCGCGAGAGAGGGGCCTGTGACCTCCGGGATCTCCACCGGGCTCTCCTCCGGCTGTCACTGGAACTTGCGACTTTTCCTGGGGTTGTGGTGAGCGGAGGTGGCCTATCGGGGCAACCGAGGAAATTGGATGACACTGGGAGAAGAAATCCTGGGTGCCTGGGGCTGGAGCCGAGTCCTAGGCTAGATTACCCCCCCAGTGGCTGGTGGCATCAGTGTGCTGAAGGCGAAGGGGGACGAACCAGTCAAGACAATGAGGAGTCCCCGGTGGGGCGGTGGCGGTGACCGTCCCATCCGTACACAGGTGAGTTTGGCAGAGTATTTCTGGAGCTCACATTATATATTGGCCCCCATGTTCGAGGGAGATCGCATTGGCGGGGGACACCTGAGGCTAAAAAATATAATATAAAATAAGTATAAAAGATAAAAAATGTTACATACTCTTAGGAACACCCCTTTCGCATGGAAGGGGAAACAAATCATCAATTTCGCTCTGTCACGGTGGCCTGTGAATTACTACAAATAGAGAGCACCAAGGGGACCACTACCGGACAGATCACCAAGGAGCGGAGGACCAACAGGTGCTTATATTGGCAGCGAATTCGTCCGGCTCTGGGGTCTCCAGACCTTACTCTCCTATAATTGTCCAAGAGAGAAGGGCGGTCCTGGAGAAGGTAACTGAATAATCAATGATTCAGGAGACTGTCTGTCATGTCAGGGCCTTTAAAATGTTTTTTGAATTCCGGGGAGGGTCCGCTGGGGCAGGGGAGGTTGAAGAGCCTGTTGTTTAGAGGTACGTCGTCCATTTACTCTGTTTCCACTGGTCTGACACTGACGATGCTCGGTGCCTTCTGCATTCCAGGGACTTTGACTTTGTTTATGTTCATGTTGTTTTTTTTTTTTTTAAAAAGGGTGCTCACAAGCACAACATACACATTACACATGGTAACTATATCAGAAGGGGGTAGATCTCCATTACATACCTCTAGTACAGTAGTCTGAGGCCCTGGGCCCGGGGGTGCACAAGAGCGACAAATATTCCATCCTCATGCCTTCCAATACACTGAGGGTAGTCACCCTTAACGTGAAGGGTCTCAACAAACCTGTCAAAAGACGGGCCATAGTCTCCTATTTGAAACAGACGAACGCTTATATATGCCTACTTCAAGAAACACACCTGGTTGCAAGCTACTGGCATCTGCTTAAGACCAAGAGTTTCCCTCAACACAACTTTTCCTCCATGGCAAATAAAAAGGTTGGGTTGGCAATCCTGGTCTCATGTTCCTTTGAGGGGAAACTGGGCCCTAAACTTGCAGGAACCAGAGGCAGGTTGCTTGTCCACCGTGTACAGCTGGGCCCTCACTCATTAGTAACAGGTTCCTTATATGCACCCAATGAGGGCCAGGAGGGGTAGCCGAAACCATGACAGCGCAGGATCGGCTGGTCCTGATTGAGGTGACCTTAATCTGGTTTTTCATAATGACCTGGACCGCTCGGTGCATCTGGAGGGGGGAGCGGGAGCCTTATCATCAGACTGCGCCCTTTGGTTGCAAGAGATGGTGTTGAGGGATCTGCGGCGCAAGCGCCATCCACGAACGCGGATCTATACCATGTACTCACACATATATAAATCCTACACTCGCCTTGATCATTATCTTGGATCTAGGGATCTCCAGGCAGTGGTCACTTCAGTGGAAATAGAACCCTAGTCACTCTCAGACCATTCTGCCATTTCCTTTGATCTACAACTTTCACAGGCTGATGGCAATCCTCAGCCATGGCGCCTCAGGGAAACCCTCCTGCAGCGACCAGCAGTGATCCACCAGATACAGAAAGCAATAACTTACTACTTTAGCGTCAATGATAGCCAAGACGTTCCCATCTCACTGGTGTGGGACGCTTTAAAGGCCATTATCAGAGGCGAATTTATAGCGATATCGGTGGCAGATAATAAAATAAGGAGTGACAAAAGCGGGCAACTACAACAACAGGTGAGAGAGCTGAAGCGTATTCACCATCATAACGGGGCCCCAAGAATCTGGCATCAATCGAAAGCTGTTAGGAAACATTTGGCAGGGCTAGATCTCGTTAGAGGTGAATGTTCGTTACTTAGTCTCAAACCCACTTTTTATATTGGAGGGAATAAATGCGGGAGGTTGCTAGCTAACAAACTTTGCGCACAGCATCAGGCTAAGGGCGTAAAGTCCTTGTTAACGAATGATGGGGTTGTTATTGAGGGCAATGGACCCATTACTTCTACCTTTTGAGATTTTTTTAAAGACCTCTCCTCGGAGTAAGTTTTGCCTGCCGAAAACTCTACACTCTACCTCCAACATTCGGGCACGACTCACCTGACTGTGAATCAGGCATCTGGACTCGATTGCCCGATTCGAATAGAAATCATTACTGCTATCTCGAGACAAAAGCCTCTAAAATCACCGGGTCCAGATGGATTTCCGGCAGTCTTTTCAAGAGCTTTTGTGCTTCATTAGCCCTCCTCCTGACTAGGCTCTTTGATTCGATCACGGGTTCTGACACGATCCCACCCTCGATGAAGGAGTCATTGATTGTGGTCATCCCTAAACCTGCCAAAGGCAGATGCCAGTGTGGGTCTTATAGGCCTATTTCACTGATGAATGTCGATGCCAAGCTGTTGACTGGCATTCTGGTGCCTGTCTTACTCCCCTAATGCCCGGGCTGGTGGCGCCAGACCAGGTGGGCTTTATCCCCAGAGACATTGCGCTGATAACACCAAGAGGATCCTTTACCTCATAGATAAAGCCAGCCGCTCCAAACGAGAGATTATGCTCCTCTCTATCAATGCCAAGAAGGTGTTCAATCACGTTCACTGGCCATATTTGGCAAAGGTGCTAGCTCACTTTGGCTTTGGGGAGAAGTTTCGTACCTGGATATTAAGCAACTAAGGGGACCCACAGTCATCATTGAGAGTTAACAGAAGGAGTTTTGCCTCATTTCCTATACTCCGGGGCACACAACAGGGGTGCCAATTTTTGCCCCTGTTCTTTGCGCTCTATATGTAGCCATTCGTCCAAAGATCACTGGGGTATGCATCGGAGGGGAGGAACACATTATCAGCTTATATGCTGACGATGCTATAGTGGCACTGGACAACCCCAGGGAGGCACTACAATTTTTCATAGAGGAGATAAGGGAGTTTGGAGAGGCCTCAGATTTCCTCATGAATCTCAATAAATCACAGGCCGTCAACCTTTCAGTTACACCTGGGACTGTGGCTCTCTTAGCCCAGAGTTATCCCCTGCAGTGGACTACTGGGTCTATCCCTTATTCAGAATTCAATTTGCGCCAACTCTGGAGGATATTAAAAATCTTAATTACCAAGCCTTGTTGGACTGGTGAGGGCCGATCTGGCCCACTGGAAGTTATATCCCCTCTCCCTGCTTTGTCGCGTGTGTGCCCTTGAATTGACTGTTCTCACTGAGAATTCTCTTCCTATTTCAAACCCTTCCTCTTCAACCCCCCTCAGGGATGATCCAGACCTTGCAAGAGAAAATACAGTGCTTTGGGCAGTTGGATGTTCCCGTATGAAACAAGAACGTAGCTGGACGCCTCCAGCGGAAGGGGGATTGGGTATCCTGAATTTGCTCCATTACCATAATACAACACAGCTCCATTACTTAGTCGAATGGTCTAGAGCAGAGTCAGAGAAGCACGGGTTATTTATGGACCGAGCAGTTGCGTAAACCCTGCTATGGAAGATCCCGTTCTTACCGCGGGTCCATCGCCCATCAGGCTTATATCAATCCCCGATCACCAGATCAGTCCTGAAGGTCTGGGACGGATAGGCGGTGCTTAAAGGCCTCTCATCATTCCCTTCCCCTCTAACTCCACTGATGGGAAATCCAAACTTTACACTGGGACTCGACCGTGCCTAATTCCGGGCATGGCAGGAGACTGGCTACCAATCTATTGGGCTTTTTTTTATGAGGAGGGACCCATATCTTTTGACAGACTGCGGAAGGCCATTGCAATCCTTGCGAGGGAGAGGCTTCATTATTTACAGATTAGACATTGGCTTATGCAACCCTCAGTTAAGGAAGCGACACAGAGATACTTGATGAAATTCTAAAGATTGCTCCTCACCAAACACACGGATAAAAACTGCATTACTGAGTTGTATAGTATGCTGCTCTGGGATGGATGGGGATTGTAGTCCCCAGCGCAGATCCCCTGGCAGGGGGAGCTGGGTCGACAACTGGCCCCTAAGGAGTGGCAGGACATATACTATAGGGCGCTGCATGTAACCTGCACTGCAGCCAGCATAGAAACTGCCACTAAAATCGTAACCTATTGATATCTGACCCCCACTTGCCTGCATATAGGCAATCTAGCACATAGTGCCGGATGTTGGAGGCAGTGTGGCTCCCCTGGGCCCCTTCTACACATCCTGTGGGAATGCCCCAGGTTGGCTCAATTCTGGGACGAGATCTTGACCGACGTTGATACACATCTTAACACTCAAATACCCCGATTCCTGGCTTACACCATTCTGGGGCTTCTCAATGCACTCACATATCCACTCAAATACACATTGGCTTGGCACTTCGGGCAGCACATCAGACAATTCTGGCACATTGGGGAACAGAGAGATTGCCAACAGGTCTGGAATGGCTCCATCGCATTTTGCATGTGCTAGGAATGGAGAAACTTACACTGACACTAGCCACGCAGGGGAACTCTTACTGAGAGCTATAGCAACCATACATAGCGCTTCTCTCCCAGGAATTTGTGGAACTGACCTGTCTCCGATATCTGAGATTGCTCCAGTTGACCGAGCCGGTGCCTACACAACAAGTGGCGAATCCACCCACGTAATCTATCCTTTTTTTACCGCTTTTATCTCTAATACTTTTGACTTTGACGTGAGTGCCTGGGGGGTGCGAGGTGGATGAGGAATGGCAGGGGGGTTGTTCGGGTGGTTAATTTGTTGCATTCTTGTAGTATGGAACAGCATCATAAGTGCCACAATGCCTTTACTGGATGGCTATTGTAAGCACATATTACGCAACGATAAAAACACATTTTGAACCATAAAACAAATAATTATTGAGGTTCAATTCAATATTTGATGCATGTAGGCCAGGACTGTAGATTCTGTGTCAGCCCTTTAGAAGAGCCCCAATTAAGCCCTGAGTCTGATGAGGACTGCAGGCCTACAGCAGAGGAGAGTTGCTTGCTTCCTACCATCCAATTTTACCCACCTCTCTGCTGCCTCCCCGTGATTTGCAAAGTGTGCCAGAACCAGTTTGCAGCAGTCACATAAATGCTGTTCCTCTTTTCAGGACAAAATGGGCAGTCCTGTGATTACCCAGAGTACCTTTGAAGACTGCCAGCCTCCGCAGTGAAGGTATATATTAGTTTCTCACTCGCCGAGTCCAGCCCTTGGATTCTCTCTCCACGACTTTAACAGCAGTAGCAATCCTCTCTCTGAAGTCCTGTCTTTGGGTCAGCAGTTGCAGTAATTCTGTTCTTTCAGAGCCCAGTAGTGTTCTGAGGATGGTACCCAAGTTTGCCACTTTTATGCCAGTTTCGAGTTTGTGGGAAGGGAGGACAACCTAAACAAGTATAAAATTGCAAATGGCGACATTACCCACTCGTGCATCACTTCCTGAGGGATTATCACTAAACAATCCCATAGTGCATCTCTCTGCAGATGTCCAAGCTCTCAAAATCTATGGGCAAACCCCTGCGGTGTATCAATTATAATGAGCAACCCCTCCTGGAAAACCAGTTCTGCAGCAAGTTTTCCCTCTGGGGGAGATGCCTGCCAGTCTACCTTGACAAAGGAAATCTCTCACATTTGCCTTTGATTGGTGGCTGCCCCTTTGATCCTGTCAGTAGGAGATCACACCTAACAACAGGCCTTTTGTACCTTTGCCCAGTGAGCCTTTCACACTTCCTGGTAGGAGGGCAGCGGGCTGTCTCCGGTGACAACTGCTGCAGTTAATCGGAAACAGCTACTAGAAAATTTGGGCAATAAAGTGGTGACTTTCTAAAGTCACCTTTTCATTGATAGTTACTTTAAATTCAACCTTAGTAATATTTCAGACTTAATGTAACAATTAATTTGATACCTTGACGTACTACTTTTGGTATTCTTGAATGGAAGTTTGCAGTATGTGAGCGTAAAAGCTTAACCCCATATTAGTCAATGGGAGTACCAGCCTTGCTACAGTGAAAACGATAATGGTTAGTTTTCACTGTCAAAGCATATAAAATATTAAAAAAAATGTCCTTTTTAATACCTTGCATCCTGCCTTATGGGCACTTAAGGCCTACCTTAGAGGTGACATAAATATTACAAAGAAAGGTTTGGGCTTAGCAAAAGGGTTATTTTGCCTAGTCGAGCCGGCAGTTTAAAAGCTGCTTAGCTGCCTGAAGAGCCAGCCATGACACCACTGACAGATATAACTGCAAGGCTGCACTCAAATACTATTGCCAGCAAGTAAGAGAAATGAAGAAACTTGCATTGGTAAATGCATTAGGTTTCACCTTAAACTCTCCACTGGGCTCTGCATGCACAAGTTTACACATAGGGTCCTATTTCGATGTTGGTCAGAAAGCCTCCAACCGTAGGTCGGAGGCTTTCCGAGTGACATACACGATTCTGACTTCCTAATTTCAATGTAGACGGTCGGAATTGAAACCGGCTGGTCATTCCTGCTGGATTCCGACAGGCTCAAGGAGCCCGTCGGCCAGTTGGTGACCGACCCGTAATCCCAATGGACTGCGTTTCCTCTGTTGGGATTACGATGCTCGGTTTTTGACAGGCTTTCCATGCCGGGCTTTCCGACAAGGAAAACATGTCGGAAAGCGAGTTTGGGGCCCCTAGCACGTGGCAGGCACCCTGCGGTGCCTGCCATGTGATGCAGGGATGAACACAATCTCCCATTTCTCTATGGGAGCTTGTGCTACGCCCGGTTTTCAGCCGCAGCACAAGCTCCCATAGGGAAATGGGAGTATGCGACCACACTATGTGTGGACACATCGTAATTCTGCGGTCGGGACCGTCGACTGGAAGTCGGTCAGTCCCAATTCCGCGATGATGTCGGTCAGAGGCAACTCCGACCGACGACATAATCGGCCCCATAGTGTCAACTTTATTATGAGATTTTCTATTGCTTGCCGTGCACATGAAACTTCTTTTGGTGCTAATCCTTTGACTTAAGACACCCAAAGGCCTTGACCTAAAGATGGCAGCAAGTGCAGACGTTGGTAATCTGAAGTTACGCACAGTTTAAGATTATCACATACAACACATAGGCCCTTGTTCATGATGCGCGCAGGTGAGTCGCGTATGGCCAAGAAATCAACATCTGCCAGGCGAAACCTAAAAAGGTCACATCAGAATATGCATATGCATCTCTTGACAGAATCTCTAGTTTGATGTCATAAAAGGAGAGCTGTAGTGTGCAAGGCCGACCCTACTCCTAAATAATGTTAAGTCAAACTAAATAAAAGACACCTACTAACAGAGTGTAGTGCTGCAGAATTGTGCTGCTCAGTCTCAGTACACTTAGCTTTGACAAAGCCCAAAAATATAGTTTTAAAGTGATACTATATGCAAATAGCATTTGAGCATATTAAGCCAAAATGTATTGGATTGTTTTCTTTCTCTATTCCTTTGTCTTTCCTTGGTTAGCCCATTGCGGTTTCTCCTCATGACTTTCTCCTCCATGATGCCCATAGAGACGGCTGTACTTTCCGCATGCAGTGGAAAAGCACAACCAGTTAAAAGTTTGGCGCCGACAAATTTCCTGTCATTCCCAGAGTCACAGCCTTTTGTCTTTTGCTGATGGGGCCCCTCACCTCGATGCGCTCAGTAAATGTATGGCTTGACTCCTCACACCCCTGTCACATGACCATCCACCTCAAAGCTGTACGTACAGGTATGTCCTTGTTGATACATCTGCTTACGTTTTTGCAGCTGCATAAGTAGGGTTTGTGTGGGCAGAGTACCAACTCCAGGATAAGCTTAGAGTTGCCATCTCACAGAAACAAATAAGTTTTCCAGTGCTGCATATTTCAGCTGTTGAAGCATCCTGATCCTTTTGCGCAATACCTCTGAGTGCAATAACATTATTTTCAGTGCAATAAGTATAAGAAAGTTATCATTCCAATGACCAGTGCTTAGTTTGTGTTGGTGGAGGGCTCCTACTGGAACTCGTTTTCGGAGGCAAGGACTTATTTTGTGTCCTCCTTTTGCAGCCCAGAGAAAAAGTTAGAAGGTGAGAAAGAGGGACGGAGATGAAGATAGGAAAACAGCGACAGAGGGACGCAATGATGAAAAAGAATGTGTAGGCTTGAGCTAAAGCGACGGGTATTGCAGGGTGGTGAAAGAACGAGGCACAGAGTGGAAACGAGACAACGCAGCCTTGGTATTTGGCGGCTGTGGGCTCCTAAGAAAACATATGGGCCCATGCCTTCAAAAAAAGTCACAGAGTAGACTCTTGCTTCATTGCTTGAAGCAGCATCTGAACTGGGAAATACTTCTTTACCATTCACAGCTCTAAATATTCTAAAACTATCACCAAGCCGTCGGATGGGAGAAGTTCTACTTTAGACTTGGGAACGGAAAGCAAAATGGTGCCACAAGACTGACAGCTCATGCCTTATCGCAGTTCTTTATTTAGACTCTGAAAGGTGCGAGCGTAGGTGGTGAGAGCGAGGTGGACTTCAATAGGGAAAATGCGCCGACACAGCTATTGTGACACTACATGTGTGCTTTCCCGTAGGCAAATCCAGGAGAGTCGAGTCTCTCAACAAAGGGGAAAGGGTTTCCTACTGTCTAGAAATCTGTAGCATCATTTGGCTACGTGGGCATCAGATGCGGTTGCCTCGGAAGCCCTTGACAAGCCCAGAGTACGGAGATGGAGTTTTAATAAAGTGAGGCCCAACCGGCGATACGTGGGCAGACACGGAGCACCGTGCATGTGCCAGAGAAGCGTTGGCGCAGGCCAGGGCTGTGCCCGTCTAGTGAGTGCCCCTCTGAACGCCCCACGTTATACACATGCACACATATCTTCATAGCCCCTAGGATGGCAGTCTATTTTGTTTGTTTTCTGCTGCGCTGTGGCCGGCAGTTGAGTGTTAAAGCCTTAGGGAGTGCTAAGAATGGTCGATGGAGCACGGCATGCCTAAAGACTGTTGGTGGGAAGGAAGGGGTGCAGGGGCTGGAAGGTGAGCTGGCACGAACACCTGGGCAGTGTGCAGCGGGCACAAATCCAGCTCACACCAACCGGTACATCAAACTATCCCCTCATGCCCCTTTATTAGCCAAAGCGTGCATGTGCACACTACCTAGTTAAACCATACAAATGTAGAGGAACACTCAAATTAGCTGGATAAGTAAAAGAACAAACAACCACTCGGCAAAAAACAAGCATCTCGTAAGCGAGTGAGGATCTGGTAGCTACCGGTATATCACGAGGACGTCTCTCGTGTTAAAAGAATAGACCATGACTGGAAGTGCCCCAGGGGAACCACGGTGGAATGAAAGAATGACCAATGTTTCTCTAGGGACTTCGCTGCATGCAAAAGGAGTGGGGAGGCTCATGGATGAAAGCAAGGCTTGGAAAACAATGGTTCCAAGACTAGCTGTATAGGCAAACCACCCCCCCACCCCCAAAAACGACTTCCACAAAGGCGGATGTAAACAATACTTTGGCAACGGGAAACTGATGAGAAGAATACGAGGAACAAGATGAGGACCAACAGGAAACAGTATGCTTGATCCAATAGAAATAGAGGAAAAGTAAGTGGCAAGCACAGGAACCAATGAAAAGCAAGTAAAGCAAAGGGGTGGGATGTAAGCCCATTTTAAGATTTATATTAAATACAATAGATTTCACAAGCACAGCGCAAATGTTGTGCAAGCGAAACCTAAAAAGCACTAGTGGACCTCATCGAAGGAAGCTCCAACAGCTGCAAGGAAATTTTCTCATTCATTAAGGATTTTGCCTCACCCTTAGCATCTGTCAACATCGCTGCAACAACCTATCCAACTTTTTCCACAGCAAAGTCACAAGCAACTTCACACACCAACCCCAGACAACTTGTTTCTAACCTATCCACCACCAACTAAGACGGCCACATGACCGAATGGACAACCCTCACAAGAAACAACACAGTGGCAATCATACAAACCATCCACTCCATGGCCCCAACTGACCCATGCCCCCATTACATATACACAGTGGTCGAAGTGGGGGAAAAAAAGTAGGGGAACTGTGGGCGGAGCATCAGGAGGCGGGAATAACAGAGGATTTGTTCAGTGGGCGGAGTCAGAGGTGTGGCTAAAAAGAGCAAAACATACCAATTTTTAGTATGTTTGGCATTTCACTGACCAGTTACAGCTTATAACGTTATTTAATACAATCAATGGATACACATTTATTTGAGGTTTAATATATGAGTTAATGATATTAAAATACATTTACAATGTGGGATACGTTTTCCATCACAGAATGTCCCAAATACGCTTATAAGTGGAACCAGACGCCATTTGTCTACGAGCCATGCAGTTTCTTTCATCAGCACTTCTCCCTTTTTCTAACCATTTCTGAACATAAAATTTGGGTTTAAATTCTATGACAGGAGGCCCGACGTGTTGGGAAGCACTGTTGATTACATCATTCTGTGCCCCTCGGTCAATGCAAAATTGTAGTCCTACATTTTTTATGTGCTTCACGCAACATGTCATGAAGCCAGCATTAGTTGCCTCCTGGTTTCCTGTTATTGTATCTAGAAATAGCACTCAAAAATGAATATATACACCTAAAACAACCCAGACCTGTTGGTTTTGCAGATGCTTTTAGCAATATCAGATGAATGAGAAACAATTATTACATTAGTAGTTTGTGAAATTACTACTCAAGTTAGTTAGCAATGAGACTTGCAAATGTATCAATTCTGAAATTATGAGACTCAAGCAGTTGTAGAGTTGTAGTGGACCTCAGATTATCTCAATCAGTTATTTTCTCCCCTTCAGACTAATATCCTCTGCAGTCACTATTAGACAACTTCATCCTTTGTCTCTCCACAAGCACTGTAGGTGTCTAGAAATACCATCCAACAGAGACTGCATGAGGAAGTTCAAACATGAATGACAAAATATCCTAGTTTGCAAATGTTTTACACATAATTATAGCTCTGCCATATAATACATCATCCGTTGCATAATCTGATGGTTTTAACTAACAAATTGTTTGTAGCTCAAACGGATCAAAACACGTGACTTGTGTTGCTGTGAAGTAGAAGGCCCTTTAGAAAGGTTGACTGGTCACCATTGTCACTGCTGCACTTGTATGTTAAACTGGTATTAAATAGGCAAAAGCTTTGCAGAGACTGTTAGTATATGTAAAATAGTCAGAATAATAAAGTATCCGAAAATGTACCACGCATTACGCTGCAGCCTTTCTTTGCTGCATAATTTAGTCAACACTGCAACATAATTTTGTACTCCATTGCTGCATAATTGCAGTGGCCCCAAAGCAGGCAGCACATGTTAAAGGTGCTTGTGCAAGAAGCAGAGAGACCGTGAAGTTTGCGAACTTAGAGGCATATATACGGGAATGGTGGCGCAGGGCAGCGCAGCAAGTTATTTTGCTGTGCTGCCCTGCGTCACAGGGAAAGGGCAGGAATGCACCGTATTTATCCAATACGGTCCATTTCTGTCTTTTCCCCCTGCACTGGTGCTGTTTTGTCAGCCTAGGGCCAATGCAGGCACCCTGTTGCATGCAGGATTGTTTTAGTGCAGGAAGCGGCCCCTTCCTGCACAAAAACAATCCTGAGAGGCTTTTTCCTCTTTCTATGTGTGCTGCACATAAGGAAAGAGAAAAAAACAGGGAGAAATAAAGAAATTTCTCCTTGTTGTGCCCCCCTTGGGGTGGCGTAAGATTTTGATACATTCCCAGGTTTACAAGTCCTTGTAAATCTAGGAATGCATCAAAAACCATGGGAGTTGCATGGGAACACCCACCACAACGCGTCCCTTGTGCAGAGGAAGGCAAAGCGGCGATTTGCGCTGTGTCGCATTACTCCATATTTATGAAACCATTCAAAGCCATGAAAAGTGGCTATGAGTGGCTTCATAAATCTGACTTAGAGATTTGCGTCGTGCATTTACCACGTTCCATGGTGCAAACATGATGCAAGGTCCTCGTAAATAAGCCCCTTGGTTTGGTGTGCGTGCAAATCCTGCATTGTCCATCCCTGGTGAGTTTCACTACTACTTCTGGAACAAAGCCAATGGAGGCACCAATGGGTGAGGCGGACTGACCTCAAGGGTCCTGTGACCTAGGTGACAAAGTCTCTGTTTATCTAGGGTGTGCTGCTTTGTAGGCCTGTCTGCAAGACTGGAGGTGAACTTCAGTATGGATTGTGGTGGACAGGGCTTCAAGGTTAACTCACACTGGCCACCGGAAGGGTCCACCTGCTGGTGCTAAGAGACTAGGGCTTCTATGGCCTAGCGAGGCCTTCTATGGTCTAGTATGGGAATGTGCTACCTCAGGAGAGTGGTCTGGTCATGAAGCCTGATCCTGGTTCCCCAGTTTCAAATTCGGTAGCTCTGGCCATAGTGCCACATCTCTCCCTCCCCCCGAACACCTTTCTGCCCCACTGAGATAAACTTGCACTGCCTTCAGCTACAACCCAATTGTGCCCAGTTATAAACACCCGGATGTGACTCAATTTTTGAGAGTGAGAAGTGAGTCATTGTGCTGGACAGTCCTGCTGGTTTTGTTACTGAGGGTCGGTTGTGCAGCCCACAGTAACAAAACCAGTCTCTCACCCCTCCAGCCTCCTGCCTCCCACCCGATGCCCATTACGCCAGTCCTGCCTTGGTGCCTGGGCCTATTTGTTTTCACAGTCCCACCCTGGTTGGGGTACACAAAAGGCTCGGCTGTCACAGAACTAGACACCTAGGACTGCTTTTTATTTCATATCCTTAAAAAAGGTAAACAGTATTTTTAAAAAGACCACATCCCTGAACACAGACAGAGCAGCATTACACATTTTATAAAAATAAAATAAGGAAAACAGCGGATAAGACATTAAATGTTTTCTACAGTTATTTTTAGGTTTTCTTTGAGACATGCTGTATTGAGGTGTAGATTTGAAGCTGCATCCACTCTCCGCCCCTATTTTGTATTGGCTTTTGTGACTGTCCTTTGTAAATGTTGGGCTTTGATTTGTTAATAGGCTTATTAGTCCCTCCTTAGTTCCTCCCTGTCTCCTGTTGTTAACTCCCATCAGGACTGCCCCTCTTACATGTGTCCCTGCACTCTACCTATCATTAAGAGGTTGGATGCACTATTTACTTTATTCCCGTCTTGCTGAAGCAGGCACGTCAGAGAGCATAGAAATGGCACCCTTCTTGTTTGTATTTGCAGCAGCGCGCCATGCGCTTTCGCTTTAATAATGCCTGCTGCATACTTTAAATGCACTTGTGGGACGCCAGCTTCGAAGCCAGTGGTTGTTTTGCGCTCCCCCAGCCGGCTTTGGCAATGGCGGCCGCGTATTTATTCTTCTATCATGCTTTCACTTTATTTAGTTTTAAAGCTAAGGATAGTTATTTGCATAGCTGCCAGTAGTAAAAAATAAATTGTTTTGAGGTGTTGCAGCATTGCAGCATTGCACGTCCATGCATACGAATAATGATAACGCACTTACTGTTATATACTATATATACATACTTACATTTAAGGACTGGGCTAGTGGTGGGAGGTTGAAGGTCGAGTTAGGCCTCGCTTGAGTGAGGTGAGTTATTTATTCATTTGAATTACTTAAGGAAGAGCGTGCCCCTGATGTGATTTGGAAGACATTTATTTCCATGGAAGAGTTCCGAGTAGTCAAAAGAGTTAGAACTTTGAGGGAGCACATTGGAGGGCAAGACAGGGCTTCTTGCGGTGAGAGGATGATGGTTAGCTGATCTCATGGAGCGAATGGGGGTGTTCAAAGCTACTACCCGTTGGGCGAGGTAGAGATGGAATGACTTTGAATGGCTTCGTAGGCTAGGCTTGAAAGACTCTTGTAATTCACCCTATGTGTGGTTGATGGCTCACTACTTTGTGTGGGTTTCCTGGGGCAGGGGGAGTCAGACCTTGTGTGCTGTATGCCATGCCAGAGTGGTCACCACAGTAAACAAATACTTTATTATTTCATACAGTAGTTCTGTGAATTGTCAGAACGTGTTTAGAAACAACCTTTGTTAAGCTTTAAATTGTTAGTTTGTGGTCAGGTGGCTGACTGTGGTGAAAATTCTACTTGAACAATTATAAATGGTTATACTTGAACAGTTATGAAGTGGTTGAAACTGGATCCATTTGCATCCTATCAGTTGTTTATTGTGTATTATTGTACATATGATAAATACAAAGGGCCTCATTTATGAAAAGTGACGCATCGCTGCGTGAAAACAGCGATGCGTCACTTTTCACTGCGCCCTCCCTGCGACTCCAATGATGCGTCATATTTACAGTATGACGCATCATGTCGCAGGGAGTTACAGATACGTCAGTATTTCTGACGTATCTGTAGGCGCAAAGTGACGCATTGTTGGAGTGTGTCACAAAAGTGACGCAACTCCATCAACGGGTCCTTTCATATGGGCAAGTCCCATGTTGATAGTGCCTGCATCAGTCTTACGCCTGCCATGAGGCAGGCGTGAGATATTAACGCATTAGCGTCCAAGAGATGGCGCAGTGAAATCTTATAGATTTCACTGCGTCAATTCTACGACCCTTTCTTGCGTCAAAACGCCGCCCTTGCATACATTATACCTGGCGCAGGTATAATGTGGCGCAGGGGTTTACAAAGTGACGCATCTACCTAGATGCGTCACTTTGTAAATATGACGCAACAAGGCGCATTTTTTACGCCACTGGTGCGTCACAAAAAGTGACACGCCGGCAGCGCAAAAGTGACGCAAGGACTCATAAATAAGCCCCAAAATGTATAAAATAAAGAATGTATGTAATTAAGAAGGGAATTTGTACTGGTTAAACACAAATACTAGTTTAAATCAATATAGACTAATAGATCCCAATTCTAAGATATAGCTGCAGTGAACTTAGATGTTCTCCATTTTGTTTCCAGCCTATTCCAAAATCGAGCTGGAGAACGTTCATTCCTCTTGGGTTTTTGTTTTTGTCACCTTTTAAACCTTTTTCTTGTAACCGGGTCCAGTGAAACAATTTGTAATTAACAGAAGTGCAGTGAAACAGTTCAGTTCAATAACCGCTGATCACGTGTCTGTGATGGTTTTTTCAGGGCAGATTTTGTACATTGCTTCATGAGTAGGTTTATAAGGGTCGGTGCAGTGGGACAGAGATCATAATAACTTGTATGGGAACCCCTCGTGTTCTCTGTACATTGTAAGTTCTTGCTTTGTTTGCTGTTTTTACTTGTATACTGTGATTTTCTTTGTATGTGCTTTTTTAACTGCGAATTTACTAAACAGCGCTCGGTATACAAGTTTGTCAAAGTTTGCTCTTCACAAACATAAACAAGCATTTACAGTGGAATAGGTCTCGCATTTGCGAGACTTTGAGCTATTGGCATTGTAAATGACAAACCTTTTATCTGTGTTGGTGTTGAAAACAGATAAATAAAAGGCATTGGCATTTACAATGCCAATAGGTTAAAATTTCGCAAATGCGAGACCTATTGCGTTGCAAATGCTTATTTTTAAAAGCGCCAATGTTTGGGCATAGTCTGCCAGGAACTCTACACTGGAGTGCTCTTCCTTTCCTTGTGGCGTTGTCAGTCTGGGTGAGCCCCAAAATAAAGGGCAGATGAGGTCAAGGGTGGGGCTGCCTATGCATCCTGATGTGACCATTGTATTGGTCACAGTGGGGGCAGGCAGGGGGCCTAGTCACGAAATGAGGTGTAAATCACACTGTAGCAGCAGGGGCACCAAAGGAAGCCGTTTTCGCTGCTGATTGATTGTTCCTACAGTGAAACACTTCTCCTACAGTGTTGTTGGGCAGGCTCCTGGCCTCAGATACAGAGGGGAAGGGGGAGGAGGTCGTGGCGACTTGAGAGGCCTTCCTCAATGTGCATCACACAGGGCTGGACGATCACGCAATACTTTTTACATTCGGACCATTCCTGCCGTCCTGGGACGCATTTTTAAAATAAAGAAGTAGGGGAACGGACTGGGTTAAATTTAAAAAGTAGGGGCACGCCGTGCCCTTCTGATCCTGCCCACTTCTACCACTGCATATACAACCAGGGAACATCACCAATCAGCACCAACCTGACACACATCATCAACACCTTCATCATGTCTGCCACTTTTCTGGATGAATGGAAACTTTCAGAAATAAAAGGCCCCCTCAAGAAGTCCTCAGCCAACCCGAATCAACTAAGCAACTTCAAACCTATCTCATGCTCCCTGCTCCCCCATCCAGCCAAAGTGACTGAGAAGGCCACCAACAAGCAACTCACAACCCACCTCAAACTTTACCATCTTCTAGACAACACTCAATCAGAATTCAGAAATAACCACAGCACCGAAACAGCACTCATCACAGCCACTGAATACATTTGAATCATGCTGGACCGAGGAGAAACAGCGACTCTCATCCCACTCGACCTCTCCACACGGCCTTCGACACTGTCTCCAATAACACCCTCATCAGAAGACTTCACAACATAGGCATACAAGGATCTGCTCTCAAATGGACCTGTCCCTTCTTGACAGGAAGAACTCAAAGAGTCAGGCTGCCACCCTTCACATCAGTGACCAAGAGTTTGATATGCAGAATCCCACAGGGATCTTCGTTCAGCCCTACCCTTTTCAACATATACATGACACCACTCGTCAACATCATTCGATCACAAGACATCACCGTCATCTAAGTCGATGACACCCAACTCATCCTCTCCCTGACGGACATGACAATCACCACCAAGACCAACTTCACCAACTGCATGACCATGGTAGCAGACTGTAAGCCAACCAACTGCCTGCAGCTCAACTCCGACAAGACGTAAGTACTGGTCTTTGGCAACAAGACCTCCCCATTGGACTCCACCTGGTGGCATTCGGAGCTTGGACCAACACCCAAAGACCACGCAAGAAATCTAGGGATCATCCTAGATAACAAGCACAACATGACGGCTCAAGTCAATGCAGTGAGCACCTCCTCTTTCCACATCCTGCGCATGTTATAAAAAATCTTCAAATGGTTGCCTCAGAACACCAGACGGAGTGTCACTCAAGTACTCAGCACCAGCAGGCTCGACTACGGCAACACTCTCTACACTGGAATCTCTGAACAACGCATACACAGACTCCAGACTATCCAGAACACTGCTGCAAGGTTCATACTCTACCACCCATGCCGCATCCACATCACACCACATCTAAAAAAAAACTTCACTGGCTCCCAATTCACAAGTGCAGCCAATTCAAACTACTGAGGCACACATGCAAAGCCCTACACAACACAGGACCAGAATACCTGAACATCCCCATACACTTTCATCAACCCACCAGACACCTACGCTGTGCCTCACTCTCACACGCACACATTCACCACATCAGCAAAAGCAAAACTGGAGGACACTCATTCTCCTACACAAGACATGAAACAACCTCCCTCAACACATCAGAGCCTCCTCCTCACTTCTTGAGTTCCGCAAGAACCTGAAGACCTGGCTCTTTGTACAAGCGCCTTGGGGACCACACACCTGCCCAAGCGTCTAGCTACCCTCTCAGGTGATAAGTGCACTATACAAATCAATATAATATAACATAACATAATGTAGGTTAGCAGTGGCAGGCCTAGAATCATGTTTTCACATTTGTATCTTTAGTGGTGGCACAATAAGTGTTGCATTTCAGTGGTGACATTTATCTTACATGCAATGGGTACCCATAGTACAGTAATTAAATACAAGTGAATTAAATATGCAAATCCGGTATTAGCCAATTGCACCGCTCTTTTAAGGATTAGAGGACTTGTACTGACGCTTGGTATTCAGGGCCCAGTGCACTTCAAAATCGAAAAAATCAGCAGCATCAGTCCAAAAATTTGGGGGGTTAATCATGCAAAAAGAGGCATTTCCTTACAAATAGCATATGTTGAAGCCAGGAAGCCTTTTACTGTTGATTGTTATCAACCAGCTCCTGCTTACATTAGCTGTGGCCGGAGCAAAGAGAGCCCAGGGGATACAGAAGAGGTGTCCTTGGGGACCGCGCCCCCAGCGGGAGCGGTGAGGTGAGTTGCTGAGGAGAGGAATTGTCTGCCCTGAGGCCCCTGCAGCGATGATGTGTCGCACACCTAACAGCCTTACCCTCTGCGGCGCCCATGCAGCCTTGTGCAGAGACACTTCACTGCTGAGGGAACGAGGTCGGTGGCGGAGGCCACTGAGTCCGCCGCCAGAATACAGCCCCCTACCTGATGACCACGGTCTTCTGGCCTGCTGCCTGAGGGCCCCGTGTCGAGGCCTGTGCCCCCCACATCTGAGCCATTACCTGGGCGTGCGGGGTCGCACTGCTTCAAGCACCCAGACACTGCTGAGGGGCATATTCGGGGCTCTCCACAGCTGCACATCCTGTCGAGATGCCCAGGACACCACCAGTCCTTAACTGGGCGCAGCAGGTGAGGAGTGGCGTGGATGGGTGGGGAGGCTGGCAGTGGGAGGGCCTCCTGCCTGGTCCCCGAGTTGGCACCATAAACGAGGTGCGTGGGTGGACCAGCATCGGACATCATAGGGGAGGAGGGCCCTGCCTGTCCCGGCCTTTCCTTGCACTCCACACCCAAATACAGGGCACCTCGGGTCACCCTGACAGATCCAACACATAGGTTCCTGGCTGACATCATTCTCCCCCGGATCCCTGCCCCCGCAAGACGTTCCCTGGATGCGGAGATCACACCCGCAGACATAAAGCAGGCGATCTGCAACCTGGCTCAAAACAAAACACCGGGCCTGGACAGTTTGCCCCTTGAATATTATAACACCTTCTTGACTCTCCTAGCGCCCCGGTTGACGACAGTGTACAAAGCAGCACTACACGGTGGCGAACGCCCCCACTTGCTTCGTGAGTCCCTCCTGATCTCAATCCCTAAACCGGACAAAGATCCCACACAGTTACCCTCTTATAGACTCATTGCTTTCTCTGGGCTGATTTCAAAATCCTAAGCAAAATTCTGGCCAATCAATACGCCCAAGTCCTCCCAGAGTTGAACACTGTCTCTTTCATGTACAAGATCGAGCAAAGGTTTGATTTCCACATGCTGCCTGTCTCAAACTCGATTTAGAGAAGGCATTCAGACTTTGATCTTGCATTACCTATTCACCATGCTTGCACGAATGGGGATGGGATCCACATTGCTAGCCTATAAAATACTATTGTACACGAACCCAATCTCCTGGTTCCGCTTGGGCCGTCATGTCTCGGCTCCCTTCCCAGTATGTCGAGGAAAAAGTCTAGGGTGCCTGCTCTCCACCTTATTATTTTCACTAGCTATGGAGCCCCTGGTCGTGCAACTACGTGATGGTGGGCAAGAGTGGGGCATCCCTCTGGTGGGTAGGACACACACTGTGTCCCTGTACACGGACGACCTGCTTCTCTACATGTGCGACATAACAGCTTACCTCGCACCCATTCGGGATATACTGGCGCATTTCGCATCTACGGCTGTGCTTCGAGTTAACTGGACAAAGTCAGCCGTCTACCCACTCAACCCCAACTTAACATCTCAGGACGTATATATATTGGTGACTCCCGTCTCAACTGGCACACGCAAGCACCGTGTTACCTAGGAGTCCGCCTGTACCACACCTCCCTCGACCTCTATGAGGGAAACCACCACAGGGCCTTGGTGGGCATAAGATCCCAAGTGCTCTTCTTGCAGACTCTCCCTTAGTCCCCATTGGCAAGATTGCCCTGGCGAAAATAGTCATTCTGCCCCGCCTACTATACTACTTTGCGAACTCCCCCTGGTAGTACCAACTTATTCCTTCTTCAAAGAATTAGACACACTCCTCTGCACACTCATATGGGGAACTGGACGACGACGAGTCGCACTGGCTAAATTACAATTGCCAGTCGACTGGGGAGGTCTCGGAGCCCCAGCCTTCGAGGCCTACTTCCTGGCAGCACAGCTTCAATGGCTGTCCCGCTGGATGGCTGGGCGCTATCTTGATGAAACGTGCTCGCATACTGGATTCATGCCACCAACAGAGCTCCGACGCTTGCTTCTACCAGGGGCACAACTTACATCCCGCTGCCCCCATACATGTGTCAGTTGCGAGGACTTGTATGGTCAGGATACACCGACTCTCCTGTAAAACTCCGCTCTATACTCCCAATGTGCTCCTTGCTGGCGTGCACCGCGGTCGTGACTGCTACACTGCCAGGGAATTAAGGGTCTGGACCATCGCTGCTTGAGGTAGAAGCCCTCTACTCAGAAGACCACCTAATTCCCTTTGACCTGCTGGCCGAAGAGACTGATCTCCCTCCGGGGCATTTTCTCTTTCACAGACGACTCGCACGCACTTGCCAAATCCTCTGGGACCTTTCGGGCAGTGGGGGGGTACCCGCAACACACCCGGTAATCCAGACCGTGTTGAACATGGGACCCGGTCGCCACCTTATCACCTTTTTGTACAAAGTCATACTAGAATTGACAGCTGCCCCACTCACCAAACTTCGCCAAAAATGGGAGGATGAGTTTGGGAGAGTACTCCACAACAAAAAATGGGAATGGGCTCTCTATTTCCTAATAAAGGCCTTGCGAAACCCACGGTTCAAGAACGTACAGTTCTTCATCCTACACAGGGCCTACCTAACCCCTGCACAGCTTCACCATAAATTCCCAGAGACACAATTCGCTTGCCTTCGCTGCCAGGGCACAGACGCAACACTCACTCACATAATGGCAAACAGTTCATGCCACCCTGTGGGAGTTCACACAACTCACGGACATCTAAACGTGGGAGGCAAACTCCCTAGGCACAGTCAAACACAAGAAACAGCATAAGGTACAAACAAGTTTATCAGATTTGGCCTTGCTCCTTGCAAAACGTACAATCACCTTTCACTGGCGCGCACCAGCGGGCCCCCCGGTGGAGTTGTGGAGGGGAGCAGTGTGCAAGTGGGGCTCTGAGGAGGAGGAAGCTTTCCGATAAAAGGAGGTTGTAGGATACATCGTCCACCCATATCACCACAGTGGACTACTTTACTCATGCATTTCCACCAAACAACGGACAACTATGACTTGTTTCCGTGGATGAATTGGTCACTCTGCACCCAGATGGGTGCACCCTTTATGAGACAACTACCTCCCATCACAATGAATGCCATCCTCAAACGCTTAATCACTCCCATTAATGTCTAATGTGTTAGTGGGTCACTTCACATTCTCCTACGCCTGGAACTGATCACACTACTGCCACCATCGCAATAAGATACACAGTTCCTTCCAAGTGACGAACCGTACCCACCATCAACTGTAGGACATGGGCACAAGCACCCAAACACGGGCCAGTTCAGTACCCCTAGGAGCACTCCATGCTACAACTCAGTACTTAACGCTTTTGTCTAAATGCACCAGCATTTTACTGTCATCCTGCATTGTTTAACATGCGCTGTAATCTGTCATATATGATGGTTGTTATTTGAAATGCAAAAACCCAATAAAAAGAATTTTCACCCCAAAAAAAATGTGGTGAAGACAATAGACTTTTACGGGTGGATTGTTATTGCACTTTGCGAAAGCCTGTAGGCAGGAAATTTGTTACATGGAGTTTCACAGATCAACGTGATAGGCAATGTTTTTGGTTTTGATTTTGGTGATGCAGCAAAACAAATTGTGAGGATAGAAGATATGCACACCAATAATACCTGTAAGGCTCTTCTAGGTGAGCTAGTATTTTGCTTTGACAACTGTAATTCTGTATACATTTGTACTTTTATGACTGTATGCTGGATGGTTGCCTTGTGGGATGCTTCTCTCAGTATAATGGGCTTGTGATGATTTTGGTGGCAAGCCAATGATAAAGGCTTGAGGCCTTACTGGTTCACTGGGAAAAAGTTATGTCAGGTTCCTCAAATGTGATCTCTTTATAGTGAAAAAGTATGCCAAAGCTAGTAGGCTTTACTTAGTTATTGTGAAAAGCATGTGTTAAAGGCAATAGGCTTTTAAGCTTGATTTGTTATTACACTGTGCTAAAGCCTATAGGCAGGTATTTAGTTACATGGAATCTTGCAGGTTACCGTACTAGGCAAGAGTTTTTATGTTGGTGATGCACCTGAACAAACTGTGGGGTGATCCTTATTAGGCTCTATTAGCAGGGATTTTATATTCTTTTAACAACTGTATTTTGTATCTATTTGTAGTTTTACTATGGGATACTTCATTATTGCCTTGTGGAAAGGCTACTGAACCAACACAGTAGGTTGAGGTGGTTATGGTGGCAAGTCAGTGCTGAAGGTAATAGGCCTGGTTATTACAATGAAAGGTTAAGATATAGTCAATAGGCATTTAAAGATAGATTGTTATTTCTCTGTATTAAAATCCACAGATTACCATCGTAGGCAATGGTTTTAGTGCTGGTTAAACCCCTCTGACAAGCCGTGGGTATAGACAGTTTGTACTGTGAGAATCCTTGTTAGACTTTCTTAGGAGAGTATTTTGCTTTGCCAATGCTTCGGAATTTTGTGTACTATATAACTGTATGTCTAATGGTTGCTTCATGAGAAATGCAAAAGAAACAATTGATTGACGGAATGCTGGACAATGCAAACGTTCACCCCCAGTCACAAGGATCTGGGTTAAATCCATCATTCTTTTGGTCACACCACCCCAGTTTGGACCCAGCCATATGCAAATCAGTCTTGACCCTGTTCCTCGTGGGAACAGTCCAGCCCTAACTGCCAAGCCAGGTCCTCCCTGGACCGGAAACAAGCATCCTGGGACCGGTTTCAGGGCATCACCCTTCATCAGCCAGGCTAGCTTGAATCCAGTGGTGTAGTGAGCACGGGACCCACGTCTGGGCATACCCTTCCCACTTAGGGTGACAAATGCAAAAGAAACAATTGATGGACGGAATGCTGGACAATGCAAACATTCACCCCCAGTCACAAGGATCTGGGTTAAATCCATCATTCTTTTGCTCACCACACCACCCCAGTTTGGACCCAGCCATATGCAAATCAGTCTTGACCATGTTCCTCGTGGGAACAGTCCAGCCCGAACTGCCAAGCCAGGTCCTCCCTGGACTGGAAACAAGCATCCTGGGACCTTTTTCAGGGCATCACCCTTCATCAGTCAGGCTAGTTTGAATCCAGTGGTGTAGTGAGCACGGGACCCACGTCTGGGCATACCCTTCCCACTTAGGGCGACAAATGCAAAAGAAACAATTGATGGACGGAATGCTGGACAATGCAAACATTCACCCCCAGTCACAAGGATCTGGGTTAAATCCATCATTCTTTTGCTCACCACACCACCCCAGTTTGGACCCAGCCATATGCAAATCAGTCTTGACCCTGTTCCTCGTGGGAACAGTCCAGCCCGAACTGCCAAGCCAGGTCATCCCTGGACCGGAAACAAGCATCCTGGGACCGGTTTCAGGGCATCACCCTTCGTCAGCCAGGCTAGCTTGAATCCAGTGGTGTAGTGAGCACAGGACCCACGCCTGGGCATACCCTTCCCACTTAGGGCGACAAATGCAAAAGAAACAATTGATGGACGGAATGCTGGACAATGCAAACATTCACCCCCAGTCACAAGGATCTGGGTTAAATCCATCATTCTTTTGCTCACCACACCACCCCAGTTTGGACCCAGCCATATGCAAATCAGTCTTGACCCTGTTCCTCGTGGGAACAGTCCAGCCCGAACTGCCAAGCCAGGTCCTCCCTGGACTGGAAACAAGCATCCTGAGACCGGTTGCAGGGCATCACCCTTCATCAGCCAGGCTAGCTTGAATCCAGTGGTGTAGTGAGCACGGGACCCACGTCTGGGCATACCCTTCCCACTTAGGGCGACAAATGCAAAAGAAACAATTGATGGACGGAATGCTGGACAATGCAAACATTCACCCCAAGTCACAAGGATCTGGGTTAAATCCATCATTCTTTTGCTCACCACACCACCCCAGTTTGGACCCAGCCATATGCAAATCAGTCTTGACTCTGTTCCTCGTGGGAACAGTCTAGCCCGAACTGCCAAGCCAGGTCCTCCCTGGACCGGAAACAAGCATCCTGGGACCGGTTTCAGGGCATCACCCTTCATCAGCCAGGCTAGCTTGAATCCAGTGGTGTAGTGAGCACGGGACCCACGTCTGGGCATACTCTTCCCACTTAGGGCGACAAATGCAAAAGAAACAATTGATGGATGGAATGCTGGACAATGCAAACATTCACCCCCAGTCACAAGGATCTGGGTTAAATCCATCATTCTTTTGCTCACCACACCACCCCAGTTTGGACCCAGCCATATGCAAATCAGTCTTGACCCTGTTCCTCGTGGGAACAGTCCAGCCCGAACTGCCAAGCCAGGTCCTCCCTGGACCGGAAACAAGCATCCTAGGACCGGTTTCAGGGCATCACCCTTCATCAGCCAGGCTAGTTTGAATCCAGTGGTGTAGTGAGCACCGGACCCACGTCTGGGCATACCCTTCCCACTTAGGACGACAAATGCAAAAGAAACAATTGATGGATGGAATGCTGGACAATGCAAACATTCACCCCCAGTCACAAGGATCTGGGTTAAATCCATCATTCTTTTGCTCACCACACCACCCCAGTTTGGACCCAGCCATATGCAAATCAGTCTTGACCCTGTTCCTCGTGGGAACAGTCCAGCCCGAACTGCCAAGCCAGGTCCTCCCTGGACCGGGAAACAAGCATCCTGGGACCGGTTTCAGGGCATCACCCTTCATCAGCCAGGCTAGCTTGAATCCAGTGGTGTAGTGAGCACGGGACCCACGTCTGGGCATACCCTTCCCACTTAGGGCGACAAATGCAAAAGAAACAATTGATGGACGGAATGCTGGACAATGCAAACATTCACCCCCAGTCACAAGGATCTGGGTTAAATCCATCATTCTTTTGCTCACCACACCACCCCAGTTTGGACCCAGCCATATGCAAATCAGTCTTGACCCTGTTCCTCGTGGGAACAGTCCAGCCCGAACTGCCAAGCCAGGTCCTCCCTGGACCGGAAACAAGCATCCTGGGACCGGTTTCAGGGCAGTTCGGGCTGGACTGTTCCCATTGGGCGCAGAGTCAAGACTGATTTGCATATGGCTGGGTCCAAACTGGAATGGCATGGTGAGCAAAAAACGATGGATTTAGGCCCAGATCTCTGTACTGGGGTGAATGTATGACATTGTTCTGCATTCTGTCCATCAATTGTTCTTTTTGAATTTGTCACCAGAGTGGGACGGGTATGCCCAGACGTGGGTCCCGTGCTCTCCATGCCACTGGAGTCAAGCTATCCTGACTGATGAGGACTGAAAGCCCGAAACCGGTCCTAGGATGCTTGTTTCCAGTCCAGGGAGGACCTGGCCTGGCAGTTCGGGCTGGACTGTTCCCATTGGGCGCAGGGTCAAGACTGATTTGCATATGGCTGGGTCCAAACTAGAATGGCATGGTGAGCAAAAAAACGATGGATTTAGGCCCAGATCTCTGTACTGGGGTGAATGTATGACATTGTTCTGCATTCTGTCCATCAATTGTTCTTTCTGCATTTGCTTCATGAGAAAGCCTACGTTTAGTCCAGGAGGCCTCAGTTAGTGATAGTGATAAACCAATGAGAACAGCTACAGTCGTTCACTAGGAAAACATATTTATTTTGACATAGGTCTGATCTGTTTATGATAAACACGTTAGGCCTGATGTAATTATTGTGACAAGCATATGTTAAAATCAATAGGTATTTATGGGTGGATTATTATTTCTCTGCGTTAAAGCCTACATATAGCTATTTTGTTATATGAAATGCCACAGATTCTTTGTCTGGAATGGTATTGGTGTTGGTTACTGCCTCTGACAAACCTGAGGGGAGAAGATTTATACTGTAATAATTGTTGCTAAAATCTATTCTTAGCTGTCTGCCAGCATCTTGTAAAAAAAAATCTTTAAATAATATGTACATCCCTATATATAAACATCCATATATTTATATGAATATATATTCATGTAGATACAAAGAGAACCTTTGGGTTCTCTTCTGCCATTGGCCTGTCTGAGTGTCATTTACACTGTACTTCCATCCATGATAGTGAACTTCATGGGATAATGGTTCAGTCCATATCAGTCACTGGCTCTCCTGCCCTGTGAATGATGGCATTTTCTGATCACTTGTGTACATCCATATGAAAAAGGGCGTTGTTATACCTGGCCCTTTTGACAGGTTTATTCCCAAACTTTTTACCTTTTGCCTCCTATTTTTCTGACCCTGTTTTTGTTTGCTCTAGAATTCTGGGCACTTTCCCACTGCTGAATAGTGCTAAAGTTCATAGGCTCTCTGTATAAATTGTGACAATGATTGGTTATCCTTGATTGGCATATTTGATTTACTGTGGTAAGTCCGTAGTACAGTGCACAGTGTGTGCCAGGGCCTGTAAATCAAATGCTACTATTGGGCTTGCAGCACTGGTTGTGCCACCCACTTGAGTAGCCCTGTAATGTATCTCAGACCTACCACTGTAGGGTCTGCGCTCGCAGTTGTCTACTGCCATGTTGTCCTGCCAATTGCACCCACTTGCCAGGGCAAACATTCCCTTTCCTTACATGTAAGGCACCCCTGAGGTAGGCACAAGGTACCCCCATAGACAGGGTGCAGTGTATGTGAAATGTAGGACATGTACTAGTGTGTGTGAGACATGTCCTGAAAGTGAAATACTGTGTAATTCGTTTTTCACTGTTGAAAGGCTATCTGTCCTATAAGCTTATCATTGGAGTTGCACTGTAACATTTTTACATGTCTAACTTTCAGTAGGGACAAGATAGGAAAATTAAGTTTAGACTCTCTGAACTCAGAATTTATTAACGCACCTTTTGGTAAAGGTCGTTTTTAAATCCTGTGTTTGAAAATGCCACTTTTAGAGAGTGGGCATTTTCTTACTTTACCATTCTGTTTGTGTATTCAGCGTCTGGTGTGTGAGTGACAGGAGCTGAGATGTGCATTCACTCTAGACAGTCACTGGGGGGGGGGGGTTGAGTGTGCCCTGCCTTGCCTGGGTGACTCATTGCAGGGCTGAATAGACCTGGTCTACATTTAGAGTGGTGGGGGGAGTTTTGCTTACACCTGAATAGGCTGTGTCTCCTTTTGCACAATGCTGTCTCCGCCCCCTGTGGGCATGCTGCACCAGGGAGGACAGGTCTGGTTTGGACTGGGTTCTGGGACCTTTGCCACCAGGAGAACAAATATATTTTGGGGTATAAGTATTACACCTAAAACCCCAGGACTTCAGATTACTTCAAGAAACAAGAGGACCCTACCAAGAAGAAGAGCTGAAGAGCTGTAAGGAGGAGTACTGCCCCTTTGCTGTGTGCTGTGTGGGGTTGGCCTGCAGTTGCTGCTTCTGCCTGTGGTGGAGGAAAAGGACTGACTCTTTTTGCCCTGCTGTGGTATCCTGCTTGGAAGAATCTCCAAGGGCTCGTGTGAGCTGGCCTCCTGTTAGAAGTCTCAGGGATACAAAAGACTTCATTGAAAAAGATCCTTGCTTGATCTCAAAAGGAAGCCTTCAGGAGAAGGACTGGCCTGTTCTTCACCATTTTACTTGGAACAGTGTGTTATGACCGCTTCCTCATTGGATGAGGAGTGCTTGCTGACCTGTGTGCAGATTTAGCGCGTGGTGAGCACTTTATTTTCTCAGCGCGTGGTGAATGCTTCTATTGTTTTGTACGTCGTCCTCGCAGCAGGACCGAGAATGTGCAGAGGAACGGAATCTGCAGAGGAACTGAGTGCGTCTCTGGCGGGCGGGCTCGGTGAGTGGAGCCATGCTGCCTGTCCCTGCCTGCCACAGCTAAGGGCCATACAGCCAAGATTGGGGGCACTGTTTAACCCTCCCCCCAAGCAGCGCGGCGCTTGGGGCTGTGAGCCAAGCTGCCGAAGGAAAAAAGCCCAGGCCGGAGCCCCCGCGTTGCTAGGCAAATGCTGATGCCTCCAGAGGGCGGGGCTCAGCCTCCTTAGAAGACTGCAGAAGGAAGCGGAAGAGCTCCGCTGTCACCCTGCTGTGGGCGGGGCCAGCAAGGAAGGCTACGCCTGCCCTCCACCGCAAAAGAGGGGAGAACCCACCAAAGCCTCTGGAAGCCGGTGGGGACACAATGTCATTGGTGGTCGCTGCCGATGATTTTCCTACCGACATGGGAGGCCGAGTCGGGTCCTGCCACGGACGCCCAGGTGTGTAGGTGCCCCCCCACTCCTGTAATACATGACGGGTGCCGAGGGGCCGCATTGGTCACTGCTAGCCCGGTCTCAAGGGGCCATTCTTAAAAACTTGCGGTAGTGCTGTCTCCGCACGGGGTTTACCATAATCCCTATGAAAGGCACACAGGAATTCTGGTGCCCGACGTGTTCCGTGACCATTGCCATATTGTCCCTAGTAGGCACACAAGTGTTTCTGTGGTGTATGGATAGATGCTGAATTACCGTACACAGTAGCCTACGGGTTACAATTGGCATACCTGTATTCCGTTGTGATCTTTTGGGGGGGAATCTAGGTGGTTCTCCCCCTTACCTAAAACCGCATTCATGCCATAATGTATGTTGGGATGCATGAGCAGCACAAAGAGGGTGTTGTTTCTTATAATGTTGCCATAATGTTTTCGCATTGTTTGCGCAACTTCTAAAGTATATGATTTACTGCACTAATGGTGGCAAAATGATCATGATGTATATGAGTTTATGACAAACTGCCCTATGGCAAGGTGATGATGGTTTATGGTTTATGCATCCTTATGACAAGTGCCTAGTGGCACAGTAATTTGTGTAATTGTGGTCTGATGTGTTTTTATATGCCATCTTTATGACCAGCGCCTAGTGGCGCAGTGATTTTTGTTATGTGGTCTAAATGTGCTACACAGTGATTTATGGTCTAATGTGTTTTATAAATATATAATACAAAGGGTATTTTTGATATAACCTTGTGTGCAGTCTCTTTTTGTGCTGTGCCTAGTGTGTCACTGGTGTGTGTGTGTGTTGCGCAAATGCTTTACACATTGCCTCTGAGATGAGTCTGACGGCTCTGCCAAGCTACATAGAGGATGAGCAGGGGTTATCTTGGGTGTGTAACTCCCTTACCCCGACTAGAGTGGTGGGTTCTGCCTGGCTTAGGTGTATACCCTAGCCAACCATTAACCCCATTTCTAACAGGTGTGCTTTAGTGTCAGGGTTTGTTGGCCAATTGCGTAGTTTAGAATTTTCCCTTTTATAGTTCCTCTTTCATTTCTTTGCTTTTCCTCTTTTATTGTATTTTAATGTTTCATAAGAGGATTGTTAGACCTGGCATCCTTGGCTTGGGTTTCCCCTGTATTTTTGCATTTTTGCCTGGCCCAGACCCCTGAGCTTTAGCTCACTTTTGGAATTCAAGAGGAACGTCTGCCTCGGAGAAGAGCTGGAAGAAGCTGGAGGAGAAGTACTGCCCCTTTGCTGTGTGCTGTATGGGGTTGGCCTGTGGTAGCTGTTTCTGCCAAGGAGAGGAACTGTGTGTGTATCCTGCTTGACAAAGTATCTCCAAGGGCTAGAGGTAGAGCTTGCCCCCTGTTCAAGAAGTCTCAGGAACAGCAAAGTTGGTGAGTCCAAGGCTTATGATGCGGAGTGAGGCGGTGCTCGATGCGGTGCTGGAAGGTCACAGTGCAGGCGACGGAGCCGGTTGATGTTTGGGCGATCTTTCTGGGCACTGTCTCTGGAACCGCTAGTTTCAGTCACTGCAGAAGAAAAGAGCAGCCAACTGTCACCGAGTCCGTCACTGGTTCCGTGTCCTGAAGGCACCGCAGAAGGCACTGCTGCAATTCGCACCACACCCTTGGTCTCACTGACACTGCTAGGCGACCGTCACCGAGCCCTTGCTTGCACCGCGTCGTGTGGGCATTGCACTCCGCACCGCCTCGCTTCACTCTGCCCGGACGTCACCGACACCTTCTCTGCCCGACCCGAACATTAACCGGCTCCGTCGCCTGCACCGTGATCTTCCAGCACCGCATCGAGCACCGCCTCACTCCGCATTGTAAGTCTTGGCCTCACCAACGCCGTTGGACAACTGTCACTGAGCCGCTGCCTGCACCGAGCTGTGAGGGAACCGCACGCTGTACCGCTTCCACTTCACATCGCAACCGCGATGGTTGCCCCGACCGGCCCGCACCAATGTGTCGGCCACAACAAGAAAGGTACTGTCTACGAGTCTGTTGACGCTTTAGCTGGCCCGTACTGATGCAGTGGGCTGGAACTGTTAGACTCTTTCGTTTTCAGCATCACGGTAGCCCAGGATGGAGCTACCGACTCGGAAGAACTGTGTTTTTCAGATAGTTTTGCAATTTGAAGGTTATCTTGAAAAGTACCTATTTTTACAGTATTGTATGTTGGATTTTTGTCGTATTTGGTCTTGTTTGTTTAGATAAAGTTATGCTTATTTTTATAAACTGGTGTGGTGTCCATTTGTAGTGTTTTCACTGTGTTACTGTATGCATGCACAAAAGCTTTACATACTGCCTCTGAGATAAGCCTGTCTGCTCTTGCCAAGCTACCAAGGGGGTGAGCAGGGATTATTTTGGAAGTCTAACCCCCTTACCCTGAGTAGGAAGAAGGGTCTGTACTTGGACAAAGGTGCAAACCATGCCAACTAGAGACTTCCATTTCTAACATTTGTGGTCATCTGTGAGGATCCGGACTTGCATTTGTGCCTTACATACAGTAATTGGCGTACACTACTAGTATAGTGCAGACCATACGCAACCACATACTGTTGGTGAACTTTTTAAATTTTCTGCAACTTGAGAACTGCCAATTTTCTCATCATGACCAAGCCAGCATCTATTGGATCGATTGACATCGAATTTGAAGAAGATAGGGTGGAAACCTACACTGTGTCTCAGCTTAAAGCCATCTGCAAGAAATTTAAAATCTCTGTAAGAGGCCTCACCAGAAAGGAGGAATACCAAAATGCGCTGAGGGCCTGGTTGGAATCCAGAAATGCTAGTGGGCAGGAGGAGGATCCTATGGTGAAGGCAGGGAATTTGGATGGGCAGCAGGGGGGCTGTTGAATCTGCCAGGAGGGAGGGTACCTTCCAGAGATGGCAGCAGTGTGTCTTGAAGAGATCTGTCTCCAGAGGAGCTGGAGGACAGAGAGAGAAGTAAAGTGTATACGTTGGAGCTCACAAAGCTCAGGTTGGGAAAGGAGGATAAGGAATTGGAGTTGGAAAGGCAGAAATTGGTTCTGGAGGAAAAGAGGATGCTCTTAGAGCATGAGAGAGGTTTGAAGGAGCTGGACATAAAGGCCAAGAGTGTGGCGTCCAGTTCCAGTGGTTGCAGCTAGTCATCAGTGCCTAGAGAAGGGAGAGTGTACATCCCCAAGGAGGTAATCAAGGATTATGTGAAGAGTGATGACATTGGTCAGTGGTTCAGGGGGTATGAGGTTGTAATGAGGTCCCATAGAATCCCTGGGAGACTGGGGAGCGGGACTGTGGAGCCGCTTCGTGACAGAAGGGAGGGACACCTTGCTAGCCTTTCCAGGTGAGGAGCAAATGTGTTATGCTCCTATTAAGGAAGCCTTAATCAGGAGATACCGCTTGACCCCAGAACTGTACAGGCAGAAATTTAGGGCCTGTAAGAATCTAGAATCAAACACTTGGGTGGATGGAGTATGTTTCCTATTTTTGCAGAGCACTGGATGGTTGGGTGAAGGGTAGCCAGGTAAATGATTTCCAGGGGCTCTATGATTTGATGGCATGGGAGCACTTGTCTGCTAATTGTTTTCCAGAGCTACACCAGCATGTGATTGACAGTAAGCTGACACCCCAGGAACCTTGCTGTGGAGGCGGACCGCTGGGTCAGTACCAGGGTCCACAAAGGTCATGTGGGAGACTCCGCCAAGGGGGGCAGGGTCCCCAACAAAAGAGTGGGGGGGACAAGGGTAAACAGAAGGAGTTCCAAAAAGGCCCCAAAGTAATTCCTAGGGGAACCAAGGGAAAGGTTCCCAGCCCCCCGGTGGTAAGAAACCATGGGTCTCTGCGGGTAAGCCTGCAGAGAAGGGTCCGTGTAAGTGGTATGCTTGTGATCAAGTGGGTCACTTCATAGGGGGTCCTAAGAGTACCAAAGCCACCACTGCACCCAGTGGTGCACCACCCCATGGGTTGAGTAGTATAGCCTTGAGGGAGGAGTGGGGTTCCCAGGAGGGGTGGGAGCCAGCAGAGTTGACCCTGGCCTCATTAGGAGATAATGAGATAGTCCCAAGGACCATCCTGCCTGCTAACACTAAGAAATATGGGCAGTGGGTGACCATCAATAGCCATAGGGTGCAGGCTTTGAGAGACACTGGAGCCAGTGTGACAGCTGTCAGTTGTCGGCTAGTGTCTGAAGAGCAGGTGGTCCCCAACATACTTTACCGAGTAGTTGCAGTTGACAACTCAGAGTGCCTCTGCAAAGCAGCACAGGTTCCCTTGGAGTGGGTGGGGGGGTCTCAGGTACCTTAAAAGTAGTTGCGAGGCCAGCTATGCCTGTTGACTGTCTGCTAGGGAATGACCTGGAGAGTTCCCCTTGGGAGAAGGTGGAACACAGGTCTCATTTGGAGATGTTGGGACTGTCTGAGTGGGCATGTGTGACCACTCGGTCTATGGCAGCCGGTAAGGGCAATCAAGAGGACCTCCTGGACCGTGGGAACTTTGGGGCCAGTTTCCGTGCCCCCTGCTTCTCTCTTTTGGTAGGCACCTGGGCCATTCTTCCAGGCTCCTACCAAAAAGAGAGAAGCAGGGGGCACGGGAAACTGGCCCCAAAGTTCCCACGGTCCAGGAGGAGGCAGACCTTGAGGGGGATGCCCTGGAGCCTAAAGGGGAGCAAGTGGCTGAACTGGGGGACCTGCCTGAGCTGACCCATTGGCAGCAGGAAGGGGGCCCCTCCAGAGAGGAATTCTGCAAATAGCAGCAGGGATGCCCCTCTCTTGTTGGTTTGCGGCAGCAAGCTGCAAGCCAGGCAGCTGGTGATCAGTCTGGGTCACATTGGATTTACAGGGAGAATGGTCTCCTGTCGATGTGAGCCTAAGGTTGCTGAGCCTGAGTCAGCCCATGTGCTGGTGGTACCCCAGCGTTTCAGAGCCTTCCTACTGGGTATGGCTCATGATGTACCTTTGGCAGGGAATTGGTGGCAGGACAAGACCTTTGAAATACTTGTCACCCACTTCCACTGGCCCCGAATGCGCAAGGATTCTGACACTCACTGTAGGACTTGCCAGGCAAGTGGCAAGAGTGGGAGGAAGTGTTTTCTCCAACCTTTCCCTGTCGTCAGCACCCCCTTTGAGAGGGTGGGCATCGACATTGTGCGGCCTCTGGACCCCAAGACAGCCAAGGGCAACAGGTTCATCCTGGTCTTGGTGGACCATGCCACCCGGTACCCCAAGGCCATCCCTCTCCGGACTGTGACGGCCCCTGTGGTGGGTCGGGCGTTGATGGGGATCTTCTCCCATGTGGGATTTCCCAGAGAGGTGGTGTCTGACCGGGGGAACAACTTCATATCTAGGTAGATGAAGTCCCTGTGGCAGGAGTGCGGTGTTACCTATAAGTTTACCACTCCTTACCACTCCCAAGGAAATGGGCTGGCTGAGAGATTTAACCGGACCCTGAAGGGCATGATTATGGGTCTTGGTGAACCCATGAGGCGTAAGTGGGACGTCCTCTTGCCATGCCTGTTGTTTGCTTACAAGGAGGTACCGCAGAAGTCCTTAGGGTTCAGTCCCTTTGAGCTCCTGTATGGGCATCCTGTAAGAGGACCTCTGAGTCTGGTCAAAGAAGGCTGGTAGAAAGCTCCCAGTAAACCTCCCCAGGATGTATATAGCTTCATGGTGGCCTTCAGGACCCAGACTAAGCGCTTCAGACAACTCACTCAGGCAAATCTGGAAGCCAGCCAGGAAGAGATGAAACGATGGTATAATCAGAATGCCACTCTGAGTTTCAGCCTGGCCAAAAAGTGTGTGTCATGGCCCCCTTGGAGCCTTGTGTGCTCCAGGATAAGTGGACTGGACCCTGTGAGGTGGTGGAGCGCAAGAGTAAAGTCAACTATCTGGTAGACTTGCAGTCTCCCAGGAACCCTTTGCGGGTCCTACATGTGAACCGCCTCAAGCCCCACTTGGAGAGTTCCGAAGTGGGCATGCTCCTAGCAACAGATGATGGAATGGAAGAGGAGACTGAGCCTCTCCATGACCTCCTGTCTGCTAAGGAGCACGATGGGTCAGTGGACGGTGTAAACCTCTCCCCCGCCCTGACTCTTGATCAGCAGAGTGACGGCCGCCAACTGTTGGGACAGTTTGCTGCTCTGTTCTCCTAGACCCCTGATGTCACTCAGTGGTGTGTCCATGATGTGGACACTGAGAACAGTCCTCCTGTAAAACACAAAATTTACAGATTGACTGACAGGGTCAAAGCTAGCATCAAGGATGAAGTCTCCAAGATATTGACTCTAGAGGTGATTGAGCCCTCTGATAGCCCTTGGTCCAGCCCAGTGGTCTTGGTCCCAAAGGTTTCCGCACCCGGTGTCACACCAGAACTCCGGTTCTGTATGGATTACTGAGGGCTCAATTCAGTCATCAGGACTGACGCGCACCACATCCCCAGAGCTGATGAGCTCATAGATCGGTTGGGAGCTGCCAAGTACCTCAGTACGTTTGACTTAACATCTGGGTACTGGCAGATTGCCTTAACTGATGGGGCAAAGGAGAGGTCTGCATTTTCAACACTACCAGTTTCGGGTGATGCCCTTTGGGTTGAACAATGCCCCTGCCACCTTTCAGAGGTTAGTCAATTAGGTGTTGGCCGGGCTGGAGGATTTCAGTGCTGCCTACCTGGATGAGATCGCAGTGTTTAGTGCTAATTGGGAGGAATACCTGTGTCACCTCTGGGAAGTGTTGACGACTCTGCAGAGGACAGGCCTCACGATCAAGGCCAGTAAGTGCCAGATCGGGCAGGGATTGGTGGTGTACTTGGGACACCAGGTGGGGAGCCGCCAGGTGGCGCCCCTACAGCCAAAGATTGATACCATTATGGCTTGGGAACACCCCAAGACCCAGACAGAGGTGAAAGCATTTTTAGGCCTCACTGGGTATTACCAGAGGTTTGTCAAGGCATATGGCACAATTGTTGCTCCCTTGACTGAGCTGACTTCCAGGAAGCAGCCCAGGAAGGTGAACTGGACTGACACCTGTCAGAAAGCCTTTCATGCCCTGAAGACTGCCATGTGCACAGCATCCGTGCTCAAGGCACCCAACTTCTAGCAGGAATTAGTGGTGCAGACAGATGCTTCAGAGCATGGTGTGGGAGCTGTGCTCTCACAACTAAATGAGGAGGGCCTAGACCAACCCGTAGCCTTCATTTGTAGGAGGTTACTTCCCCGGGAACAGAGGTGGAGTGCGATTGAGTGTGAGGCTTTTGGTGTGGTCTGGGCACTGAAGAAGCTGAGGCTCTACTTGTTTGGGACTCACTTCCAGGTTCAGACCGACCACATGCCCCTCAGATGGTGGATGCAGATAAGGGGTGAGAACCCAAAGTTGTTGAGGTGGTCCATTTCCCTACAGGGGATGGACTTTACGGTGGAACACCGCCCTGGTACATAATACGCCAATGCTGATAGTCTGTCCAGATTTTTCCACCTTAGTGAAGAGAACTCCTGAGAGAGTGGGTAATTCTCCCCACATTTCAGCTGGAGGGGACACTGTTAGACCTGGCATCCTTGGCGTGGGTTTCTCCTGTATTTTTGCCTTAACCTCCTGTATTTTTACTGTGTGTTGGACTTCGTTTCTGCTGTTCTAGATGCTTTGAGCACTTTGCCACTGCTGTACAGTGCCTAAGTGCAAGTGCTCCCTCTGTAAATTGTTGTCATGGATTAGTGCTTCCATAATTGGCTTATTTGGTTTACTGTTAAGTCCTTAGTACAGTGCACTGTGTGTTCCCAGGACCTGTAAACCAAATGCTGCTAGTGGGCTTGCAGCACTGATTGTGCCACCCACACAAGCAGCCTTGCAAAAGGGTCTCAGGCCTGCATTGCAGTGTCTGTGGGCAGTATAGTACTGCCATGTCGACCTGGCAAGTGCACACACTTGCTAGGCCCTAACCTTCCCTTCTCTTACATGTGAGTCACCCCTAAAGTAGGCCAAAGGTACCCCTGTGGGCAGGGTGCAGTGTATGTGAAAGGTAGGAGATGTCCTGATGTGTGTGACAAGTCCTGATAGTGAAATGCTGCCAAGTTCATTTTTTCATAGGATAGAATGGGGAGTTTACTTATAACATCTTATAATTATAACTTCCCATGAGAACAAGATTGGAAAATGAAGTTTAGTATGCCTGAACTCAGAATCTAAAGATGCATCTTTTAGTAAGGATGATTTTTACATTCTGGGTTTGAAAATACCACTTTTAGAAAGTAGGTATTTTCTTGCTTAGCCATCCAGTCTGCCTCTGCTAGGTTGGGGATTTCCTTTACACCTGAATGGGCCTGGTTTGCCTTGGACAATATTGTCTCCACCTCCTGCCAGGAAGCTGCACCAGAGAGGACAGAACTGTTTTTTGATGAACACAGACACTCTGCCTCTAGAGAACAAAGGATTTTGTACTATAAAAAGTAGGGCCCATACCCTTGAACTTTAGCTCACTTTTGGAACTCTGCCACGGAGAAGAGCTAGAAGAAGCTGGAGGAGAAGTACTGCCCCTTTGCTGAGTGCTGTCTTGTGTTGGCCTGCAGTAGCTGTTTCTGCCAAGGAGAGGAACTGTGTGTGTATCCTGCTTGACAAAGTATCTCCAAGGGCTTGAGGTAGAGCTTGCCCCCTGTTCAAGAAGTCTCAGGAACAGAAAAGACTTCACCATCTTTCTGGGCACCGTCTCTGGAACCACTGGTTTCAGTTGCCGCAGAAGAAAAGAGCAGCCCACTGTCACTGAGTCCGCTGCTGGTTCCATGTCCTGAAGGCACAGGAGAAGGCACCCCCGCACTTCGCACCGCATCCTTGGTGTCACCGACACCGCTGGTCGACCGTCACCAAGATGTTCCTTGCACTGCGTCCTGTGGGCACCGCACTCTGCACTGCCTCACTTTACTCTGCCCGGACGTCATGGACACTGCCGCTGCCTGATCCGAACATCGACCGGCTCTGTCGCCTGCACCGTGACCTGCCAGTACCGCAGCGAGCACTGCCTCACTCCGCATCGTAAGCCTTGGTCTCACTGACGATGTTGGACGACCGTCACCGAGCCATTGCCTGCACCGCGTCGTGAGGGCACCGCACGCTGTACCGCTTCTACTTCACATCGCAACCTCGACGGTTGCCCTGACTGGCACGCACCAACATGTCGGCTGCAACGAGAAAGGCACTGTCTACGAGTCTGTCAATGCTTTAGCTGGCCCGTACCGACGCGGTCGGCTGGAACTGTTAGACTCTGTCGTTTTCAGCATCGCAGTAGCCCCGGACGGAGCTACCGACTCGGAAGAACTGTGTTTTTCAGATATTTTTGCAATTTGAAGGTTATCTTGCAAAGTACCTATTTTTACAGTATTGTATGTTGGATTTTTGTCGTATTAAGTCTTGTTGGTTTAGATAAAGTTTTGCTTATTTTTCTAAACCGGTGTGGTGTCCATTTGTTGAGTTTTCACTGTGTTACTGTATGCATGCACAAATGCTTTATACACTGCCTCTAAGATAAGCCTGTCTGCTCGTGCCAAGTTACCAAGGGGGTAAGCAGGGGTTATTTTGGAAGTGTCCCCTCCTTAGCCTGACTAGGAAGAAGGGTACCTACTTGGACAAAGGTGCAAACCATTGCCAACTAGAGACCCTCATTTCTAACAAAGATACATCAGCTCTTCAGACAGTGCTAGCAGGTCAATTATTTGCCTCTCATTTTATCTGCACCACATCCCATGTGGCCATATCCTCTACACAGGAGACTATTATGAAACACTACTGTCCATAGTGCATTATTGTTTTACCAACGCGTTGGTTCGAAGTTTGGTGGCCATGCTTGAACTGTAAAACAATAGACTATTTTCAATACCTTTGTAAGACAAACACCTGCTGCTATGTTTCATTTTGTTATTGCATGCATTTGTCCGTTGTGTTTTGACAGTAGCATGTATTCTTTTTTCTACCTGCATTCTTTTAATTTTCCTTGAATATGTTTTTGAGTTTGTGTGTGTTTTACTGTGGTTTTGTCAGAGTGTAGTGAGGCCCTCTTGGACCCACTTTGGTTCTCCTGTTTAGTTTTATATTTTACACCTTTTAGCAGACTTCCTTTTAGATAAAGTAATTTTTTCACTATATTATTCTAAGAAAAGCTGTACATGCTGCTTGTTTTTAACAAGGCTTTCCTGCAACATATTTTGTACACTTCGTTCAAGGCTAAGGAACAACAAAAGATATCCTAGCCTTTGCTTTGTCTGCACAGAGACAGCTCCTAACATCTAGACACAGCAACATCAGAGCTGTACCTCTAAAACAGTAGTTTTATTATAAAAACAGTGCACTGTCCCTTAACGAATTAGAGGGGACTCTCCAGCCACAATGGTCCTGGAGCGAATGCAGTGTTGGACATGCAGCTAATCCTCTCTATACAGGATTATGATTGTTTCAATAAATGTGTTGAAAACTTTCTTCATAACTTTCTTGTGTTTACCGAGGGCATACATGAGTGAACGACAAAAGGGGTAAGATCTGTTTCCACAGTTCCCTTTAAGATCAGAGTGTTATGCTCGAAGTTGCCAAAATCTCCTGCTACCCCAGAAGGGTTAGGGATTTGGTTGAGGTACTGTGAGCTACCTAGGAATTGGGCCAACAGTCTCTGATGGTATAGATGGACTCAGTCCTTGCATTCGGATGTCCTCTTGTCCTAATACGTAGCCCTACATTTTCTAGTGGGAACCATATAACATGGCGCCACCAACATTCTTAGGTCAGGTACTTATTTAACGGGTCTTCTGAGTAGTTCTTGTGTGTGACCAATGTACCCCTAGTCACCTTTTAACTGAGATGTTCAAGATGTTATGGGCAAATCCTCATCGCATAATTGGAAGCACCTATTTTTGTGTGTAGTGTGTTCAAGCTTAAGCCTTCAAAATGATACCCCACTATAGTTATTCCCTCTCTGAGTTCCATTCATTATAATGGCTAACCAAATTAATATTCCTGCTAATTGCCGACCTGCTGTTACAGCACATTTAACGTTACTTGGGTTACAAAATGGGCCTGGAGCTGTTACATTCGTGGTTGGGGCCCACGATGCTTATAAAACTGAAGTATTCTACTCATCGGTCACAAACTTTAACTATTGTGATGAAGCTGCGTTACCAGGCCAATACAGAGCTTATAACGATATAGAAATACCTTTAACATATCAGGAACATCAGGATTGGTTCCAAGGTACCCTACCATATACAATAAACATCATACGACTGAGTCCCCTCAGTAATGACGAGGCTACATGGCCAGCACTAGCCGGCTACACACTTTACCCAAATTTAACACCACTTGCTTAATGTGGGCGATCTATACGCTCTCTACACTTGTCTAGTTAGACTATATAGATTCCTAATGCAGTTTGCTATGGTTACAATAATAACTGCCCCAGTAAGGGCCATTCAACCTGCCCAGCAACCATTAACTGTGCCTGCTATTAGTCCTGTAACTATTAATGCTATTATGGGAAAGATTCCCACCAGACAGGAGGAACTTCCGTTCTGGATTGTGCAAAAAACAAATCAGCTTGAAGCAGTGTTTTCCAATACGGGACCCCACAATAGACATAGAAATCTCACAATGTCCTTGCCTCCTGGAATAATTCCCACCATTGATGGCTGTGCCGCATGGAGTACAGTTTTTGCTACAATATATTCTATAAATCATGGTACACCATCACTAGCTGTTTTGCTGGAAGTGCTAAATTAGATTCAGAATGAATACGGGGCGGCCCCTGCCCTGGATTTGGGTATAAAAATAATTACCAATTTTGAACAGTATCCTCAATTAGGAAGCATCAGCATTGGCGATACACCAGCGTCTCGCACAGGTCGTGGCAGTACACCAGGAGCATGAGTTACTGAGAATTATTGCGCATACTTTTGCATCTATATGTCGAGATAATTGTGGGGCCAGACCAAATACGGCACAGCTTAAGGGTAGTTTTGACAAGGACAATACCAAAAAAGCACCAGAGTCTTTTAAATAACGCTGAGACAAACAAATAATAAAAAATTAAAATATCACGGGGGATCTCTGCAACCAGAGACTTCTGATAGATGTTGTAATTTACGTAACCGTGATGCAATAAAACAGCCTGATACGTGTATGTACACTGATGCACATCCTTCTTGTTCCTTTCAAGACTCCTCAAACAAGCATTCAGAGAGAGGGGGCGATCAGAGTGCAGACAAAAAGAGTATGTTAAACAGAAAAAGGACTCACAATGCTTGTCTGACGTTTGTATAAAAAAGGAAGAGAAACTTCCACAACAAAATCCCCATTTCAGGAAAAAGAAGGTTGCAGAAATTTCAGCAAAATATGCCACACATTGAGAACTCTCCTCCAGAACAAGACGTAGGCAGTGACTCTACTAGACAGAGCG
The DNA here is from genome assembly GCA_963921515.1 of Calotriton arnoldi. Lineage (NCBI taxonomy): Eukaryota > Metazoa > Chordata > Amphibia > Caudata > Salamandridae > Calotriton > Calotriton arnoldi. The sequence continues at coordinate 267,993 of CAWUFW010007414.1, read as the reverse complement.
GCAGAGGTCACAATAGTTCACCAGAATCTTGAGGCGTTACTGGATGCGAAAGCAACTGACTACTTTATAGAAGTTGAAACCCCAGATCAGCGCGCCAGCCCTCCAGACAGAGACATACATATTGACGGTGACATACAGCAGACCATTAGGGTAATTTTCTAGGAAAATGTAACACTTAGTTATGACATTCTTTTAGCAGAGGTCGATTGACCACCAGAGCTTTTAAAAACATACCCACAAGGAGAGAAGGTAATTTTACCATCTTTTTCAGTGCTTGTCCCTGAAGAGATTAAACAAGCGTATGCTGCAGAATGGGCTCTTGCACAAGCCCTGACATTATACTATAGCCATATTGGCTGGGATAAGGAGTCGCCTTATCACATCATAACCATAAGGTCCAGCCCACAAGTGCAACCACAATACCCAATTAAATATGAAGCGAAAGCTCCTGTAAGAGAAATTATCTCACAACTTTAGTACCAGGCAATTATCGAACTCTGAGTTTCTCCTATGAATAAACCCTTGTTTCCGGCAGCTAAACCAGATCGGTCCTACCACATAGTCTTAGACAACAGACATTTAAAAAGTCATCCATGCACATTTCCAATCCAAAATTTACACAGTACGGCTCTAATGAACAAAAGCATCCGTAAAAATACAAAACAACATTGAACATTTGCAGTGATTTCTTCTGCCAAAACATAGCACCTGAAAGCAGAGATTTGATAGCATTCTCACGCTCAACTCTCAATTTCGCTTTTGCTGAGTCCTTCAGGGGTATAAGAACAGTCCTGGAATGTTTGTTGCCCGAGTAATGGCAATTCTACATGATATGTGCGCAGAAGCATTCTCCCATGTTGATGATATATATCTAATGGATGTTGTTAGAAATGGGGGTCTCTAGTTGGCAGAGGTAGGTACCTTTGACCAAATAGGGACCCTTGCTTCTAGTCAGGGTACGGGGAAACACACTCTAGATAACCCCTGCTCACCCCCTTGGTAGCTTGGCACAAGCAGACAGGCTTATCCCCAAGGCAATGTGTAAAGTATTTGTACCAACACTCACAATAACACAGTGAAACACCACAAATGGACACCACACAGGTTTTAGAAAAAATAAATGTATCTTTATCTGACCTTCACAAGACCAAAACGACAAAAATCTGACATTCATAGGAAAGGGTTCTTCACTAAGAATGTCTCTTAACAGTGTTGCCAGGAAATAAACTTGTAGATTCTGTATTCTTTTGACAAGTGTTAAACAATAAACTTGTAGATTCTGTATTCTTTTGACAAGTGTTAAACAATAAACTTGTAGGCTTTGTATTTCCTTTCCGCGAAAGCTCACTAGGGCAAGACAGTTCAGAATTGTAGTCAGTTAGGTGCCCAAACGTGGTATTACAACCCACTTCACTTCTGCACCAACGGACGAGGCCCCCGTGGCTCTGCGCCCTTCAATATTCCCCAAAGCTGACTCCGCGGCCAGCGACGATGAGCATATGCCCCTAAGGCGTGCCGGCCAGGTAAAGTGACTGAAGCAGTCCCTCGGCACCATTCCCCAGCGAAGACAGCTTCCAGCAGACCCGCAACCCGCCCCCAGGCAATGCCTCACACTTGACGGCTCCGGACTTCAGTCCGATCGTTACTTGGGGGGTTGTTCTCCCTCCGACACCTCCGGCCTTCACTGCGCAGCTACCAGGACCTCGGACGGCCCTCAGCTAATACGAGACTTCAGCCCAAGAGAGAGAACTTCTCACTCTCCCGCTGCGGTCGACCTGCTGGGCGGGGCGCGACGATCGCCGGCTTCCCCCACGTCGCGGAGTCCTCCGTTGCCAGGCAACGTCTCGCCGCGGCTCCTGCTGCAGCGCGACCTCTTCCTTGGGCTCGGGCCGTGAGCGGTGATCAGGCAAAGGGATAGGAGCGGCTCTCTATGCCTGAGGCAGCACATCGCAGCTTCCAGACGCGCTCACAGGGAAGCGCTCTCGATCTTGCGAACGGGCCTGCAGCGGTGACGGCCCCTAGTTGAGCGCGGCTTCAGTCAACTTGAAACGGGCCCCCACTAAGCTCCGGTACACGCACACAGCGTCGCAGAGTCACGCTAGGGGGAACGAAGCAGTCTCAGGATATGCAGGCTTTCACGAAGGTGCCCCGACACAAGCCACTGCGGGGTAAAGTTGATCCTTGGAAACTTTTATATCCCTGTGTTTCCGCAACAGGAGGCCAGCTCTCCTCAGGCCCTTGGAGACTTTTTTTCTTCAGGACACAGCACACAGCAAAGTCCTTCTTGCAAGCAGGGGGGACACAGCACACAGCAAAGTCCCTTGTCCTCTCCTCAGCAGAAACCGCAAACTGCAGGCCAGCCCCAGACGCACAGCAAGGGCAGTTCTTCTCCTCAGTCTCTTCAGCTGATCTTCTTTGGCAGAGATTCCTCTTGATCATGAAGTAGTCTGGGAAACTTTTGTGTTCCTGAGTTTCCACAACAGGAGGCCAGCTCTCCTCAGGCCCTTGGAGATCTTCTTCAAGTAGGGGACACAGCACACAGCAAAGTCCTTCTCCTTTCCTTGGCAGAATAGCAACTGCAGGTCAACCCCAGAACACACAGCAAGGGCAGTCCTTCTTCTCAGTTTCTCTCGCTCTTCTCCTTGGCAAAGGTTCCTCTTGATTCCAGGATGATCTAAAATTCAGGGGTTTCAGCTCTAATATTTATACCCCAAAATGTCTTTGTTCTCTTTGTGTAAGGGGTCCTGAACCCAGTCCAAACCAGTTCTGGGTGCACTCTGCCAGTGTACAACTTCTTCCTTTGTCAGTGTGGGCCAGGGTCTTCAGACACACCGCAGGAGGGGGAGCCAGTCTTTTGTGGAAGGCAGGCACAGCCCTAGTCAGGTACAGGTGCTACTCCTCCCACCACTCCAAATGCAGATTGGCCTATTCAGCCCAGGGCTGACTCACCCAGACTCCTGAAGCCACCCCAGCCCCTGTCACTCCAAAGCCAGACAGCCAATCCACAAACGGGCAGAGGCACACAGGAAGGTTGGACATGAAAACAGCTACTTTCTAAAAGTGCTATTTTCAAACTCAGAATTTAAAAACCATCCTTCCTAAAAGATGTGTCATTAAATTCTGAGTTCAGGGATACCAGACTCCAATTTTCTATCTTACTCCTACGGGAAGATATGCTTGTAAAATGTTACAAAGCATTCCCCATTCTGTCCTATGGGCAAGATAGCCTTTCAATAGTGAAAAACGAAATTGGCAGCATTTCACTATCAGGACATGGTACACACACCAGTACATGTCCTACCTTTTACATACACTGCACCCTGCCCAGGGGGGTACCTTGGGCCTACCATAGGGGTGTCCTATGTGTAAGAGAAGGGAAGGGTAAGGCCTGGCAAGTGGGTACACTGGCCAGGTCACAATGGTAGTTAACAAACTGTGCGCAGGCACTGCGGTGGCAGGCCTGAGACAACTTTTCAGGGCTACTCATGTGGGTGGCACAATCAGTGCTGCAAGCCCACTAGTAGCATTTGATTTACCAGCCCTGGCACACTCAGTGCACTTTACTAGGGACCTACTGGTAAAACAAATATACCAATCATGGATAACCAATCACAATAACAATTTACACAGAGAGCATATGCACTTTAGCACTGATCAGCAGTGGTAAAGTGCCCAGAGTCCTAAAACCAATAACCATAGGTCAGGAAAAAATAGGAGGAGGAAGCAAGAGTTTGGGGATAACCCTGCAAAAGGGCCATTTGCAACAGATGTTGATTTAAATGTACACTTAGCCAGATTAGATCGCATTTCATTGGTATTTGGTGAATATGGCTACTAATTCAATTTTAAGAAAACAAAAATTGCCTTTCTCAGTGTCCTATTCTTAGAACACGAGCTATCAAATGAGAGTAAGAGCCTGGTGCCACATTTCCTAGAGAAATGTGCTCTTTTACAACCACCAAACGCACTTAAAATATTGCAGTCCTTGTTAGGAATTTTCAACTTTGGCAGAACATACATACCAGATTATGCACAACGCATAAAACTTTTATATGATTTAATATGTCCTGAATTTTCCAGTACACATTGGACATCAGAACATGCAGAAATACTCAGATCACAACAGACTGACATGCTTGCATCCAGACCCCTACATACACGTGTCAATAAAACAAACTTGGTCATCCGTATATTGGGGGTGCCATTGGCTTTACATATGTCACGTTCAAGGAGGGTGACACAATGCTGATTACATATAAATCACATCTATATTCAAATGCAGAGGTGTGTTTTCCATCCACAGAAAAATACTTACTGCCGTTCAAATGGCTGTCATTAAGGAAAGACCACTGGCCCAAGGGAAACGAATAATTTTCTTAACTTTGCCCCATCCTAAGAGGCTGTTACAAAGGATAGTGTTCCTAACACGAAAGCCTTACATCCTAGATGGATATAATAGCCCACTTCAATAATGGCTGCTGATGTAGACTATGTCTTTGACCCTACTTTACAAGTTCAAGAATTTCTCCAATATGAACATGAATACCCCATGCCCTGTAAGATTTTGCTTTTTGATCAATACAAACACATTATATACGCTGACTGTTCTGTCCAGCCTGCTATAGGCACCAAGCACCAATACTCAGTGGCTTGTGCCGAAGTACGTCATGTTGAATGGAAAATTCCAGCTTCAAAAACTTTTTCACAGTCCTTGAGGGATTTGACTGCACAACTGGCTGAACTGAAAGGATTGATTCTGGCACTAGAGAATACGGATCCTGATTTCCCCACACTCTTAGTGTGTGATTCGTATTACTGTGTCCAGTCTTTAAATGAAGATTTACATTATTGGCACCTAAATTGATTTCAACACTCAAAGTCTAATACTATAAAGCACAAATTGCTTTGGGGAAAGGTGGCACAACTTAAAGACAGTTTGACACGGGCTCATGTGATACACACATTGAGTCATCAGCGTGTTGGAATACACATTGAAGTGAATTCATTGGCGGATGAGACTGCCAAATCTTCAGTTAAGACTGCAACTATAGCTGCAATTTCTCAAAAGAGGGTAGATGAAGATATCATGGCTGCCGTCAATGCTTCATGCAACGCCACCTCTTTACCTAAAAAAAAATCAGCAAAATATTCCTACCACTTAAGTTCCTAACTTTTGCTACCATCCCTGGGGTGGGTGATCATGTGATTCCCAACCAAGACCGCAGGCTAGAATTAATCATAGCTGCCCTTGAGGGTGTAGCATCTGCCCATGCTGGTGTGGCAGCCGCAATTTTACTATTGCAAAAACCCTATTGGTGGCATGGTCTGTACAAGCAGACAAAACAGTACATCCTTAATTGTGACATCTGCCAACAAAATAAAAGCTCCACCATTGCACGCCCACCACAGACACCCCTCTTAATTTCAAACAAACCTCTCCAATGCATGTACCTAGACCATTGCGGTCCTCTAAATTCGGATGGTGGGTTTACTTTTATTCTACTCACTTTAGTTCTTGCTCCAGATTCCTATGGGTGTGGCCTCAACGATCGGCTGACGATCGCCCTGTTATTAAAGATTTGCAAGTCTCTATCAGCCCATATGCAGAAGCTACATTCCACTCAGACCAGTGCCCTGCTTATGTCTTTAAGGCTTACCAGGATACTATGGAAACCCTCGGTGTAGCTGTGCATTATTCCTCGCCCTATCATCCTGAGGGCAATCCAATAGTGGAGAGGAAAAACCGTGACTTAAGAAAATCCGTAGCAGCTAGAGTATTAGGTTCAGTCATAATTGGGTCCATCACTTGTATGGTGTCCAGAGATAATCTGCCTAGATGATCTTTGGGTGGCCGGACCTCATACGAGGTCCTGTTCAGCATCCAGATGTGTGTTCCAGATCTTGACTGTCCTGGCGCAGTGGGGGCAGATACACCTTTTGAAATAAATGAACATTTCGCTGTCTTACAGGAATTGCAGGACTTCCGGGATGAGTGGTTTAATGACCTTTCTAAAAAGCCTGCCACAAAGGAGTGAAGGAGTATCCAGCCCCTTCTGACTGGATTCCAAAAGTTAGCGATCTAGTTGGAGAGAAGATTGCAGTAAAGAAGGAACTTGGCCTATTGTACTGTGCACCGGTGGCAGTCCTCAGCATTCAAGGTAGAAGATCTGTGATTTTGCCACCTCTTGCTGGTTGTAAAGACAAACGACTTGTCTCCATTGATCAAGTTAAATTTCATCATGTTGCTAGTACTACACATTAGGCCACAAGGACTCCTGGGTAGTTCCCCGACCCCTCTTGCTACCCACAGGAACTTTCTCTACAAGTTTTGAGCAACACCAATGTTGTTCCCTCCCGGCTGGGGAGGGCTGAGAATGAAGTAGTGTTGATTCCAGATCCCACTGCAAGGACAACCCATACATTGGATGTGAGTATACAGCTTCCTTCTGCTGCTTCTAACAACACAGTTGTTCATGATGAGCCCCCTTTGGAGGTGTCTACCGATTCTTTCTTCCTGCTACATCTACTGTTTTTCAAAAGACTGCTTCTGGTTACTTTGTCGATGTTATAATATACAACAAAAGTGATGGCTATGCTAATTGTAAGCACATTAATCATATAGTGTTTAATAGTTCGTAAAACATAAATTAGTGTATTGACGTGACCTACGAGAAAGCTAACAATAGGTAGTCCAACTGTGGTGCTAACGTGGTGACAGCACCCAGCCACCTAGGGTGCATTTTCCTGTACTGTGTGAACAGTCAAAGACAAATTTCAGCAATGGCAACGAAGCACACACTTGTGAATCAATATATTTCTTGATAAGAAAGGGTGAATAGTCGTTTGATGGTTCAATGTGGTCTCTCCATTTATTATTCCATATGAATCGTGGTGTGGACAATTGAATCTTACAGGCAGCTGACATGTATTTCATCCAGCATAATCCAGAAAATCCACCCATGTTTGTGTAGAGAGTTGGTGACTAGCCCTGAACCTTTGTCGGTACCTTCCAAGTGTCAACCCAACCTTGCTGCCTAAAATGGACTTCATGGCAGTGTAGTTGGTCTGGTCTCCCTCCTCTAGTGTAAGGAGTGTGTTCCTACCCACCATGGGCATGTACCTCCAAAGACTAAACCCCCTCCCCAGTACTCCTCTGGGACCCTGTGCACTTTCAAAGACACTTCATAGGCTGCCAACCATTTATCTATGTCATCCCCCACATTATAACTGGGCACCATATTGTTTGGGATATGGAATCTAAACTCATGTGAAGATACTGCAGGTATGCTGCCACCAATATTGCTGTTGCTGGACCCCACTTGGAGGGCTCCAATATCCAGCTCTCTGAGGCTTATCTCATGGGCCATCTTCTTTTCCTCCATGGCTAGCCTCTTCTCCTCCTCAAGAGCTTGCTCCTTCTCAAGCTTAGCAAAGGCAAGGGTCTGCTCCTTGTCTTTGTCTATCTTGGCAAGCTCTAGCCTTAGTTGCCTCTCCTCCCTCCTGTCCGTGAGATCCTCTGGAGACAGGCTCTTTGAAGACACACTGCTGCCGGCTCTTGAGTGAACTACCAGTCATAGAAGGCTGCATGTCAAGACCCTCTGTCAGGTTTCAGTCTGATCCCTCCTCAGACACAGATCCCTCCTCATCCACTTCTCCTTCTGTGTGGGTGGCTGACCATGCTCTCAAGGCTTTTCTGAAGCTCCACCTTCTTAGCACTTCCCTTGTGGACCACCCCTTTCTCTTGGCAGAACCCCTTGAGCTGAGCCCCTGTGTATGCTTCCAGGTTGGCCAGCTTGAATTCCATCTTGCCAGGTAGGACTACAGATGTTGCAAAGAAAAATGGGACTTGGCCAAAAGGACTTTGGATGAATCAGAAGATGTCAGAAGAGGGAGAATTTAAAAAGGCTTGAATTGGTCTCAGTATAGAGTTGTAGTGAACAATGAGTTACTATATGGTATTGCACAAACACAAGTCCTATCCTAACCGCTGATCACCAATGTTAGAAATGGGATTCCTGTTGCCTGAGGTATGTACCCAGGCCACGCAAGAACCACCACTCTAGTTAGGGTAAGCTAACTACACTGTAGGATAATCTGTGCTCACACTCTGGTAGCTTGGCACAGAACAGTCAGGCTTCTATACATAGGCAATGTGTTAAGTATTTGTGCAACACACACAGACACAGTAATCACAATGAAAGTACCACTAAAGACTTCACACAGGTTTAGAAAAATAGAGAATATTTATCTGAGCAAAATAAGACCAAAATGACAAACAACCAATAAGTAAAAGTCAAGATATGAATTTTTAAAGAATAAACCAAAAATAGTGCTTAGAAGTCATTAGCGGTCAAAAAGTTAGTTGAAGTCAGGTGGAGGGCAGACCAGCTACAGGACCCACGCAGGGCCCGCTTCGAAAGTACCCTGGATGGAGCAAAGCTTCGACGCTGAGAACTTGATGCCACAAACTTTTCCACGCAGTCAGGTCATTGCGTCATTGCCGTGCTTCGCTGAAGTGAAGCCAATGCATCATCATCGAGCTGTCCAGAGTGTCGTCATCGAGCCGCACAGACGGTAGAACCGCTGTCGTCCGCCAACCGCTGCGTAGGCGTTGAAGGCCGATGTGGCGAAATTCCTCACGCAGTCGATGCAAAGCGTACGCTTTTGATGAAAGCAGCTACAGACTCCACTTCTGAGGCCCAAAACTTGTAGGGTTCAACTCAGGCAAGGGTAGGACTCACAGAAGGCAGAGTCCAGAAGCACCAGCAGAATTGCAGGAAGTATTTTATATCACTGATACTTCAGAAGAACAGGAGGCAAGCCAGCAGACCCTTGGAGATCACTTAGACGGAAGGCAGAGTCCAGCTCTCCTTTCAGCAGAGTCGGGGAGCAGCAGGCTGCAGGGCACCAAGCAGAAAAGAAGTCCTTCCAGAAAAGCAGTCCAGTTGAGTCATTCAAGCAGCTCAGCAGTCCTTCGGACAGAGGTTCAGTTCAAGATCCAGAATTGTCTGATTTTAGGGGGTCAGAGATCCAGTACTTCTTCCCAAAAGTGCCTTTGATGTAGGTGGTTACTTCAAAGGAGCTCTCTCTGCAGTGCACAAGGATCCCTTTCAACCCAGTCCTGTCTGCCAGGCTAACCCTCCGGGGGGGGGGTGAATTAGTGTTTTGTGTGAAGACAGGACACAGCCTATTCAGATGAAAGTGTGAGCCACCTCTCCGCCTTCCTTCCCAGGAAGGCTATCAGAATGCAGATGAAGGCAGGTGAGTCCTCTGTCTCACGCAGCCCTTCCTCTGCTTGTGGCTGTCTAGAGGGAACGCACAAAGTGTAGCTGTCACACAGCCCAGATGTGTATTGGAGACAGGCTGTCAGGCACAAAGAGCAGTAAGTGTAGAGAAATGTCCTCTTTCTAAAAGTAAAAAGAACAATTGATGTACAGAATGACTCCAGTGGCATGGAGAGCACGGAACCCACGTCTGGGCATACCCGTCCCACTCGGGGTGACAAATACAAAATGAACAATTGATGGACAGAATGCAGAACAATGTCATACATTCACCCCAGTACAGAGATCTGGGCCTAAATCCATCGTTTTTTTGCTCACCATGCCATTCCAGTTTGGACCCAGCCATATGCAAATCAGTCTTGACCCTGTGCCCAATGGGAACAGTCCAGCCCGAACTGCCAATCCAGGTCCTTCCGGGACTGGAAACAAGCATCCTAGGACTGGTTTCCGTGTTTCACCCCTCATCAGCCAGGAAAGCTTGACTCCAGTGGCATGGAGAGCACGGGACCCACGTCTGGACATACCCGTCCCACTCTGGGTGACAAGTGCAAAAAGAACAATTGATGGACAGAATGCAGAACAATGTCATACATTCATCCCAGTACAGAGATCTGGGCCTAAATCCATCGTTTTTTTGCTCACGATGCCATTCCAGTTTGGCTAATGGAGGGTGATGACCTGAAACCGGTCCCGGGATGCTTGTTTCCGGTCCAGGGAGGACCTTGCTTGGCAGTTCCGGCTGGACTGTTCCCACAAGGAACAGGGTCAAGACTGATTTGCATATGGCTGGGTCCAAACTGGGGTGGTGTGGTGAGCAAAGGAATGATGGATTAAACCCAGATCCTTGTGACTGGGGGTGAATGTTTGCATTGCCTAGCATTCCGTCCATCAATTGTTTCTTTTGCATATGTTGCCCTAAGTGGGAAGGGTATGCCCAGATGTGGGTCCCGTGCTCACTACACCACTGGATTCAAGCTAGCCGAAGGGTGATGCCCTGAAACCAGTCCCAGGATGCTTGTTTCCGGTCAAGGGAGGACCTGGCTTGGCAGTTCGGGCTGGACTGTTCCCACAAGGAACAGGGTCAAGACTGATTTGCATATGGCTGGGTCCAAACTGGGGTGGTGTGCTGAGCAAAAGAATGATGGATTAAACCCAGATACTTGTGACTGGGGTGAATGTTTGCTTCACCAGCATTCCATCCATCAATTGTTTCTCTTTCTAAAAGTGGCATTTCTACAACAGTAGTGTTAAATCCAACTTCACCAGTAAGGAGGATTTATCATTACCATGCCAAACATATCAAACATGTAAAAGCTACTCCTCTCTGATCAGGAATTACAGCTTAAAAATAGATTAAGGAATTCCCAAAGCTGACCTATGAGAGGGGCAGGTATCATAGTAGTGACAAACGAAATAGGTTGTTTGTCACTATCAGGATATGCAAAACATAAAGGTACTTGTCCTACCTTTTACTTACATAGCACCCTGCCCTTAGGGTTACTTAAGGCCTACTTTAGTGCTGATTTTTGTGTAATAAAATGGAAGTTTAAGGTTTGGCAAGTAGTTTTAAATGCAAAGTGACAGTGAACTGCACACAGAGGCACTGCAGTGGCAGGCCTGAGACAGGTTTGAAAGGCTACATCTGTGAGTGGCACAATGAATACTGCAGGCCTGCTAGTAGCATTTGAGGTACAGGCCCTGGGTATATGATACCACTTTACAAGGGACTTACCAGTACAACAAATATGCCGATCAGGTGTACACCGTTGTTAGGCCTCGAAAAATCATAAAAATGTTACTAGACCTGCAGGTCTATTGACTTAATCTACTCGACCTAAGTATAATGCTCTTTACCCATAAACTGGTTTCAAATTATGTAATCCTGGGCAAATATTTTAATTCACTGAGCAGCCGTTTTCTTTTTTATCACATATGAGAGCACCTTCAAATACACAAGTTCAGCTTGTCTTCTGTACAAAAAACACTTGTTTTATTTAATGGACTACATTTATGCTCCATATATAATACAAATCAGAGCGGGGGCAAGAATGTTTCTCAAATCATGTTTAAAAACTAGCACTTTTAATAATTTTCAATTGAAATGGACACAACATTTTCCACTGACATGTAGTTTTACTGATAAAACTATATAATGTATAATGTTTAGAAATCGAGTTTCTGCAAATATTTGAAATTTACACATCACTAAGTAAAGTGTTCTGATTTGTTTTGCTCCTATGTAAATCTTTCTTTGCATCACACTTCTGGATGAAATACTTGTGCTATTCATTTACATGCTGTTTAAATGTTGTATGTTAGAAAAGAAACAAAATCTGACATCTTACAGCCTTTTGTTTCACAATGATTGTCAGACAGCTCACATGACAGAAACCTCTAACTGTAATAAGAGAAAGAAAAGTAAACACCATTTTCCAGGATGAGATTAGAAACAATTATGTCTTTGTCAGAAATCTTTATTTCGGTAAAATACCATAAAAGATACAAACAATCAAAACAGACATATTTTCGGGTTTAAAAGACAACATACAAGTAAACGTTAGAAGAGATACAATTAAAAAATTATAAAAATTGAAAAGACAGTAACAGCATACACAAGATACCTAGAGAAGACGATTATCGCGTAGTTCATGGCTTTGGTGCCACAGACAAGCCAGCGGATGCAATGCGATGTAACTGGGACCCCTAAAGTGTAAATGCGCTCATAAAATTTTATGCAGTGATCATAGCCTAAGTTTAAATTCCAGAGCATGAGATAAAAGAAATTCATAGAGTTATATAAAAACTTCAATATTTACAATAAAACAAAGATGCAAAAATTAAAATTTGTTGGTGTTTAAAGATAAGACATCTATTCACATTTTAAAACAGTGGCCATTGTGGCAATTGGTCTTATAGAAGCGGGTCGTCACATCAGTGGCTCTCAGGGGTAGGTAAGGAAATTGACAGTGATCTCCTTCTGATCGCCCAGAAGTGGTCCAGAAACTTTGCAGTTGCGCAAACAAATAAGGGTCTTGCATCTGATTTCAATATGCGCAGGGCCACTCTGTGATCTCGGGTCCCAAATTGTCTACAGACTGGGGCTAATCACTTGCCCCTAGGTTTCGCATAAGCTGTACAAGCAAAAAGAGCATGACCTATCGATTCATTTGGGCAAGGGCAGCCCTTAGGCTGAGCTTTGTTAATCAGCCAAATGTTTGTGAAAGCATTACTTGGCTAACTGCCATGCCTGAATTGGATATAGAGCTTCCTATCGGCTGGCACCTTAATGATGTCCAAATAACTTTCTAGGGAGCGGCAGGTTTTCAGATCTCTAAATTCTTCTGTTAGTCTGCCCTGGTTGCTTTTGGAATGTTCGGTCTGCTCAACCCATGCCCAATATAATGATTTAATCTGGCCTATGGTGTAGGTTGTTGAACAGCCAATACTATGACCTGGCAGACCAATGCTGGACAAGAGACTTTTAACGTGTTTAATCCAGCCAATTTATTTCGTGGTGTCCAGGGCACTAACCTCATTAAAAGCTGCAGTGTAAGGTGCCAATTCGGGGGTGGTGGCCATTCTCTGCCAAAATAGCAGGGGGCGAAGCTTCGCTATGTCGCTAATGGGTTTGATGCCCAAATAAAGCTTTAATGGGCAGAGAGGGGTGCTTTGCGGGAGAGATACCAAATTTCTAAGAAACTTGTTCTCCATTGCTGAGAGGTCACATGCGCTTACCATGCCCCACAGCTCAGACCCATATAGGGCACTACTCACAGCCTTGCAGCTATATAATTTCAGTACAGGTGCTACTGGCTTAGTATAGGAGGGACAATGCTCATTCCTCAGAGCCCTGGTTAACTGGGAAAATTTGAGGAAGGCCTTATTAAGATGTGATTTCCAGGCCATACCCTCCGATAGTTTAATTCCCAGGTAATCGAAGGAGCTCACTCTCTCAAGAGGAGTATTGTCCAAAAACAGGTCTCCTTTAAAGGTCTTATGGTCGTTCAGCAACATTAACTTAGTTTTGGAGGTGTTTATTTCCAAGCCCCTCCCATCGCAAAAGATCTTAAATTGGTTTAGTAATTTTTGTAGGCCCATGGGGGTTTTTGAGACAAGAAGAGTGTCATCTGCAAATAGTAGGGTGGCAATTTTTTGGTTTGCTAGCGAGGGAGCATCTGCTGGGATGGAAGATAGAGGCTCAGCCACTTGATTGATGTAAAGTGAAAAGTCGGTTGGGTCCAGGACACAGCCCTGTCGGACCCCCGCTGTATTTTAATGGGATCAGTGACATGTCCCTGGCCACCCCATCTCACCCGGGCGAAGTTCTCTTCGCGTAGCCTGATTAAGAGTGCCAGAATTCCCGGGGGCAAGCCCATATCCCTAAGCACCCACCAAAGTTTGTCCCTGGGGCCAAGATCGAATGATGATTTTAAGTCTATAAAGGCTATGTATAGACTCCCCTTGCCCAGCAAAACCACTTTCCAATACAGCATGAGGAGGCGAAAAACTTGATTGATTGTGCCAGTCTTCCGTCAGAAACCTGCTTGGAGCGGAGAGAGGATGTAATTCTCATCCATTCACTCCTGGATCTTGGTTAGGAGCGAGTGGCAGAAGACTTTTTGGGCACAATCGATCAAGCTGATTGTCCGATTATTGGAGGGGTTGGCCCTGTCACCCTTCTTGTAAATGGGAATCCCTTCAGCCCCTTTCCAGGATTCTGGAATCGTCCCTCCGCCAGCAATGTCATTGGAGAGTGCCAATAGGTAAGATGCCCAATTCTCCCTATCTGAGAGGAAAAGGTCTCCTGGAATGCCATCCGGACCCTGGGCTTTAGCAGGTGCGATTGCCTCCAGGGAGGCCAAAATTTCCTCTCTAGTAAACGAGAGGCCATATATTGGTTGGCATAGGTCAGGCAAAGTTGGTACTCTATCTTGAGTGCAGATGATGGAATAAAGTGCGCCAAAATGATCTTGCCACGCATTTGCTGGAATGTTGTTGGCCAAAGGGGGTGACCTTTCAAAATTGCCCTTTGACAAAAGTGACCAGAACAGCCTAGTGTCTGGATGCAAAATAGACTCCCCAAGCTCTTCCCATCTCCCTTCGTCCCATTCTCTCTTTGCCTTTGTTTGTGCCAATTTATATTGCCTCCTTAATTTGCGTGTCAAGGCGATGTCCCTATTTCTTATAGCTATGGACAATCGCCTTCTTAGCACTCTGCACTCCTTTGTAAACCACAGATTTGTTTTTGGTATTCTTTCCTGAGTTAGCCTATCCCCGCGTGAATGGACAATAAAATTTCTGGCCAGATGTTTAAAAAACTTTGAGTGTAGGGCGCTGCAGCTTGCCACTGTGGTTGATTCATCAGGTGCAGATAGCAATACCCCCAGATGGGTTTCTAGATCACTTTTTAGCGTTTTAAGCTTAAGTTCATCTGCCATGATCGCGGGCCATTTGAGTCGGCGCTTATCATTTGATGGGATCGCCTCCTTAGTGATAAGTGTGGCAAGATCTACCCCCACCTTTTCGCCCCATGGATGTTCAATAATCAGGCTGAGGAGATTGTGATCACTTTCACAGGTCGGGATAATGGACATGTCTTGTACTAGTGGCCATAGTGTAAGGTCCACGAGTATATAGTCTATCCGACTAGACCCGTTAGGCCCAGTGAAGGTCATCCCCCCGCCTTTGTCAGAGCAAGTTCTGCCATTAGCTGCCCGTAGTCTATATTCCAGGGTTATGGCATTCAACTGCAGGGCCGCGTGCGGCCACCTTTTTATTGGGGGGAGCTCCAGTGGTGGTACCAGCCACCTTTTGTCCTCCTCGCTGACCTCATAAATATCATCCCAATCAAGTGGCTCAAAAGTGACATTAAAGTCGCCACCCATAATTATGGGGTGACTGGCTTGCTTGGCATCTAATATCTCATCCAGGGACTGGGAAGTTGGTGATCTGCCTTCTCTAGAGCTCCTGGCGTAGACATTAAAGATGTCAATGCGCTTACCCCTGCCACTCTTTAGCCTAATCCCAAGAATATCTGGGTTATTAATGGGCAGCTCCTCGGCGTCGCAATTTAATGAGATATTGATCAAAATGAGCAGCCCACCTAATGACCAACCATGTTTTGAGGGATTAGCCGCTTTACAGAATGTCATGAATCCCGGAATGAATATAGCAGTCAAGCTCCAGGTTTTCTGCAAAATGCAGATCTTGTGTTGGCTAATGAGCTCAAGCCAATGGGGGAGGTCAAGTTTCCGCCTTATACCCTCCACATTCCATGACGCTATTTTCACCTTCCTTATATCTGTGATCTGAGAAAGGGTCTGGGGGGGAAAGGAACGGCAGTTTCGGCCACATGGGTTGTTGGGTGGGTGCATATAGTAATATCTCTGGCCTGTGTTTCATCTCCCAATTGCAGAGCAGTGTCTGCGTCTAGAGCAAGCTGGGGCTTGGAAGTCATTGACTCATTTCCAGGGGAAGGATCCTCCTGTCCTGTATGCATCGTAGAAATGATGGGATCAGAACCGATGTTGGAAAAGTACACAGGTTCCTGAGAGAACTCGCGAGGTAGTCAGTCGTTCTGGGCTAGGTTTGAGAGGGGAAGATCCTTTAGAGGCAACATAGTGGTCTTGACTGAACCCGCCAGGCTAGGGATGTTCTACTTCAGTTGGATGTTTGTGGTGGGTGGAGGGCAAGTTCTAGCTTCCAGGGCAACTAAATTCTGCACTAGATATTCACTAGCTAGAGTAAGCTCTATTGCGTCAACAGTGCTGTTGGGTAGGACGCGTCTTCTTGCCCTCAAGATTTCATCCCTTATTACAGATCTACATCCCCTTAGGTGCCTGATCCAGTGTATAGCTTTATTTTTTAGGGCTTCACCACTCTCATATTTGATGTTATTACAGTCAGCCTTCGGTACATTGACCATGTGGATAGTACACTGGGGAGCAGAATGAGGGGTTAGGTGGGGCCGAGAGAGTAAAGGCACCATACTGCGACCTGTACTTGGGCATGGTAATTCTTGCTCTATAAGAGAGCTCTGAGAGAGCTTTTGCAGTACTCATCGAATTGGCCATGGACATGATAAGTATTGGTTTTATCAGTTAGCTGGAGCAGTTATCCTCAGATGGCGGAGTAGATAAAGTCACTTCATTCAGGACTGAAGTCCAAAACACAATCATGTACATGTCATTTGATGGAGAACTGCTGTTCTGAAAACCCATTGATGATGCTTTCCAGAATATTAAAACAGATATCAAATGGCCAGGTCTCCAGCACCATTACAACAACACTGTCCGCAATTCTTTTGTGGCAGAGGAAGACCATACCCATTGGGTTATACTAGCCGTACCGATACCCATCGTACCACCCTTAACAGTATTAGCTATAGACCCTCAACAATGACAAGAACTACTGTATGGCCAATTGTATACCCAGCCCTACAGTAGGACCCCATCCAAGAGTCAATGCGGACAAAAAGAAGGTCAGGACGCTAGATGGCCAGGCAGAATCTCTACATTTTACAACAATTGGGCAAAAGTCACCGCAGGCATGTATGGCCGAATGCTAGAATTTGTTGAGCCTCCACCAACAACATCTCTGCAAAAAATCAGACGTAAGCACTTGGCTTTGTTGAAAGCAGAGATTCCAAACATGTTACAGAACGGAGCCATAGGACGAGTCCCAAAACATCATCAAAATGTTTGGCTCTATTCCAGGTACTTTCTCAGAAGAAAGAGAACCACGAAAGAATGGAGACCAATTCTATATTTAGGACAGCTTAACTAATTTTAAGATAACCCTTCAAGAGGTTGGATAGTTACACGTACATATGGCATCGTTAGACCTGAAAGATGCATAGTTCCACATACCCATTCACCAAAAACATCGCAAATTCTTAAGAATCGAGGTATCCGATCCTCACTACCAAATTCACGTACTACCTTTTGTCCTTCGTTCAGCACTCAGATATTTACCAAATGCATGCCTCAATACTATGGAGTTTGCAACATCGCAGCTCCTCGGAACCGACGCATCGCATTGTAATACGGAGCCTTAGGGACAGAAGACTCCAAAAATTATTGCACCTGCACTCTGTCATCTGTGACAGCAGCAGCAGGTCAGCACAGCAAGGCAGCAGTCAAGCAAGACAGCAGTCCAGCAGGACAGCAGTTCAGAAGAGGGCAGTCCTTCGACAGCATAGCAGTTCCTCTGCCTGGCAGAGTATCAACAGGTCCAGAAGTTTACTGAAGAGTTAGTGTCTGAGGGCCAGTATTTATGCCCAGTTGTGCCTTTGAAGTGGGGGAGAAGTTTCCAGAGGTTTCCCTTTGCAGTCCCCATGTATCCTGCCTTCCCTGGCTCCAGATTAACTACAGAGGGTGTGCAGCCCTTTGTGTGGAGCTAGGACACAGCCTACTCAGTTGTAAGTAGAATTGTGCCCCTCTCCTCCCTCACATCCTGCTAGTGATGGCCCATCCAGGCACAACTAAGCTCCCTATTGTGTGTGTCTGTCTAGGAGGAATACACAAAGATCAACTGTTAGCTACACCCAATCATGTGACCCAGATACAGGCTACAGGCACTAAATAGCTGAGGCAGGAAAAGGCCAACTTTCTAAAGGCAGCATTTTCAAAATTGTAATTTAAAATCCGGCTTCACCATAAGTTAGTATGTTTCATTACAATTCCAAAAATACCAAACATGAACTGGTTTCCTGCTCCCATTCGGAAATTACAGCTTATTAAATGTAATAAGGTAACTCCAATGTTATCCTATGGGAGAGGTAGGCCTTGCATAGTGAAAAACTAATTTAAGGGTTGTCCACTACCAGCACATATAAAACTTAAAAGTACATGCACTAACCTTTTAAAAACACTGCACCCTGCCCTCTGGGCTGTCAAGGGCCTACCCAAGGTGCCTTATATGTATAAAAAGGGAAGGTTTGGGCATGGCAAAAGGTTTATTTTGGCAGGTTGAAATTTCAGTTAAAGCTGTGCACACAGGCTGCAATGTCAGGCCTGAGACATGTTTAAAGGCTACTTAAATGGGTGGCACAATAAGTGCTGTAGGCCAACTTGTAGCAATTAATTTACAGACCCTGGGTACATGTAGTACCACTTTCCTAGGGACTTATAAGTAAATCAAATATGCCAATTGGGAATAAACCAATGTTACTAGGTTTTAAGGAGTGCGCACATGCACCTTAGCAGTAGTTGACAGTGGTAAAGTGCGCAAAGTCCTAAGGTCAGCAAAAACGAGATCAGCAAAACAAATGAAGGAGGAAGGCAAAAAGTTTAGGGGAAGACCACCCTAAGGCTGGCAGGTCTAAAAACCTTACATATTACATTACTCATTACATGTTGAGGTACCTTAAATGACATCACTAAAACAGCATCCAAACTACTGCGACCTCAAATTCTATAAACTGCTAAATTATTTTAGAAAATAAATTAGTAAAGGGCCCACAAACCTATCCAGCATATTGAGTTTATGTACATGTGTTCATGTACGAAATAGAAGTAGCGCGGCACTGGAGATAAATGTGATTCACTGTGGTAAAAGTTATATGGTTCACAGTTTAGCTACCAGTAAAGGTTTAAGTGCAAATAGCACTTCATTAAAACAAGGTAGAGACTGAGTGCAACTAGTGCGAGGTGCAAACGTGCATTATAAATAGGTTGCAGCTTAAATCAAAGACAATATATGTGAGAAAAACTAAAGTTTATCCTTATAATACATTATTCACCTTTAGTTTTTATGTCATTTCAACACGTAAATGTAAAGTCCCTTTAGCCTTTGGTTTTCTAAGTGAATTTACGTGTGATTTTTGTAATCTTCAGTGTGTTTCTGAGGTTTTTTTTATTATAGTCCGCCAACACCTCCACTGCACACAGTATTTGACCATGTACAGCGGAGATAGGGGTTGGCCCAGGGCCACCCCCTCCTTATGGTTGGCCTAACCATCAGGGGGTGGGCCACAGGCCTGGACCCATCCCTCTCACTGCAAATACACAAAGGCTGTGCTCAGTGAAGAACTGGTTGCAGGCCCTCGCCTAAATCCCTGCAAACGGCCAACGAGCACTGCACACAACCTATGTCCTGCACAGTTCTGGTTGGCCAGTAAATCTGCTGCCCCAGCCTTTTCCTCACACCCTCCATTGTCAGCTTGCTGCCCCAGACCTTCCGTCTATTTTCTTTTGTCCATATGCTTACCATGCCTTTTCCGCCAGCCATACAGGGTCAGCTTGCTGCCCCTCCTTCTTGTCCTCTGTTCTCAGTGTTTGGCACCTGCCCCTCTCACCTAGCCTTCATTCTCTTTGTGCTGGCCTTGCCCTCTCCAGCCTGCCCTCTGTACTCCACTTGCTGCACCTGCCCCTCCCGGGTTCAGTTTGCTAACCCAACACCCCACCCATTTGCCCTCTGTGTGCTGTCCCTGCCCTCCTTGCTCAGATTGCTGCCCCTCTGGGATCAGCTTGCTACCACTGCCCCCTAACACCTGCCCTCTGTTCTCAGTGCGCTGTCCTTGCCCACATCCACCAGATCTCCATTCTCAGTTTGCTGCCACTGCCCCTTCAAGGCCTACTTGCTGCCCCTGCCCCCTTCCCGCCCACCATTCTATGTGCATGGCCCATGCCCACTCCTGCCTGACCTCCAGTTTCAGCTTAAGTCCCCTGTCTGTCTGGAATCAGCTTGCTGCCCCTGGCCTCTCCCGTCTGCTCTTCGTGCTCAGATAGATGCCCTTCTTGGGTCGATTTACTGCCTCTGCTCACCTCTCAATGCTCTCCATTCTTTGTACGATTTCCCATCCCCCCTGCCCTCTATGGTCAGCTTGCTGCCCCTGCCCCCTCCAACCCTCTCTTCATTCTCTGTGGGCTACCCTTGCCCCCTCCTGCCTGCCCTCCTTGCTCAGCTTGCGTCCCCTGCTCAGCCGGGGTCTGCTTGCTGCCCCTGCACCCATCTGCCTCTGTTCTCCATGCACTGCCCCTGCCCCCTCTAACCTACTCTGCATGCAACGCTTGGTGCCCCTGCCCTCTTTTGCCTGCTCTCTGTTCTCTGTGCACTGGTTCTCCCCCTCCCATTTGTTTTCTGTGCTCAGCTTAGTGCTTCTGCCAGTATGGGGTCAGTTTGCTACCCCTGCCTCCATCCTGCCTGTCCTCCGTTCTCCATGCACTACCCCTTCCCATCTACCCTCAGTGCTCAGCTTAGTGCCCCTTCACCTAGGGGTTCATCTTGCTGCCCCTGCTCCCCCGTCTGCCTTCTACGCTCAGCCAGATACCCCTAGCCCTCCAGCCTGCCCTCTATGATCATGTTACTGCCCCTTCCCCCACCACCTGCACTCTATTCTCCTTGTGCTGCTCTTGCCCCTTCCCTGCTGCCTTCTGTGGTCAGCTTTGTGCCCCTGCCCCTCCTGCCTACCCTCCATGGTCAGCTTTCAGCCCCTTCTCCTACTGCCTGTCCTGCAAATCAGTCTTAACCCTGCTCTATAGGAACAGTCTAGCTCAAACTGTCAAGTCAGGTCCTCTCTGAACATGAACAAGCAACACAAGACAGGTTTCACCCAGATTGGGCTAGACTGTTCCTATGGAGTATAGTCAAGACTGATTTGCATATGGTTGGGTCTAATTTGAGGTGGCATTGTGGACAAAGGAACGATGCATTGGAATGCTACACAGAGTAATTGCCAGTGGTTAGACTTATTGCAGGAATCCTCCCATCACCTTTTGTGTGTTTGATCTAATTAATTAGACCTTCTGGACAGTCTCCAATCCTTCAAGAAATATCTATAAGAAATCAAAAGCAATATCTTCAAAGACCTCACTGCCCTGAGATATGACTTAGGAGAAACAATTGCGACAATGAGAGCCTATATATGCTCCGCCGGCTCCAGGGTGGTGGAAGCCGAAGGACAGATCCAATTGCTGAACAAAAGAAATATAAAAAAGTTGAAGATAGTTACACCTCAGCATCCTCACAAAACGATGCTGTCATTTGCAAACTCGAAGGTCTCGAAAACCATACCCAGCAAGAGACAAAAGAATGCAACGACTAGGGGAGGGGGCGGAAGGACTGAACTTGTGAATGGTCTGTTTGCCACCCTCACGGAGACGGTTCCGGACTAAATAAAGGTACACAGAGTCCACATAGTTGGACAGCAACAGACTGGTGACACAGGTAGGTCACTTAGCATCTTAGTGACTACTTAACTAAAGAAAGTGTCTTGAAGGTAGCAAGGTGAAAAGACCAGGTGAGACGCGAAAATTATGAATGCTACTCTTCAAAGCTGCACAAATGTTACCCAAGGATCAGCTCAATGTGTTGAAGGGACTGTGGGTCAGTGAATGATTTGATTCATATATGGTGGCACTGTCCGAAAAATAAACCTTCTGGAGGGAAGATTTTATTGGGATGCAGACTATCTTGGGATACCTTTTCCCAAAGACACTGTCATTATTGTTCTTTGGGTTTCCAGCTAACACTATGCAGTACCAAACTAAAGGAAAAAACAAGGCAATCATGCGGAACTGCCTGGGAGCAGCAAATACCACAATGCATCATTCTGGAAAAAAAGGAACCCCCCAGACATCGCTCACTGGAACTCACGTTCGGGCTTCTCATGTCAATGGAAAAGCTGACCCTTAACTTAACTGTAGTTGCTAAAGACTTTGAACAGCTTGGGGACTCTTAGTACAATACTTAACAACTGGCACCTCTTCATTATTATATCTGGCATGTTTGGAAGTGTTGAACCTCTTTTAGACACGAGAGGGAATCCCTCCAATGGGAACTGAGCAATAGATTTGGCAGTTGCCACAAGCAAGGCTAAACTGATTCATAAGGAGAATTATCACAATTTAACAGTGCTTGAATGATCGAGGGAATGTTAATTTGGTAAGTTATTTACTTCAATATGCATTAATGTTTCAATCCGAGGTGAAGAACGGGATACATATGTATACATACATATATATTTATGTATATCTAAACATTTGATACTGCTTGTTATTCTGTTTCCATCATGTGAATCCATAAAACATTGAATGCTGGAAAACATAAAACCTACCTGTAACTGTAGATCTCTAGTATTTTTATTCACATGCAGCATTCCCTCCTCCCTAAATTGAGGCTCAGATAAAACATTTCATTTGTCTTAATACTCCACTCTTGTGCTAAGGAATTTGAAGTGTGAAGGAGGGGTGAGGCATGGAGCACTCTCATCTCATGTTCTGAGGCTTGGGCCTTTCACAATAAGGTGAATGTACTAATAAAGGGCCACTGTTTGGGCCTAGCCAGGCAGGCAGTGCCTCTGGCTGCTGCGCCACACCTCTCCCCTGAACCTCTCACTTAATCAAAGATCACCCTTTGAAGTGCACAGGGAAAGCCTGGCCCTTCCCCCTCTCCAGTGTGTGGCCCACCCAGCTTACAGGAATGCAGCAATGCACGTCTGTTTAGGAGGATTTTTCTACCTCCTCTCCATGTTTCATAATGCAGGCATGGTCTTCTAAAATGAAACCCAGAGCACCCCATGTATTGTACCATCGACATGCACACATATACCCAGTGGGGGTATAAAACCTACACACACTGCATAGCACTGTGTCCTTCATGTACTGGACCACTCATAGGCACACATACATCCAGCACATACTTTTAATATGCGCGCACTTCACAGCACTGTATCCTTCATATACTATACCACTCATAGACATGCAATGACCCAGAGCATGCATTTACCATGCATGCACTTTACAGCACTACATGCTTTATGTATTGTTCTACTCAGAGGCACATATACACCCAGCACCATGCGCACACTGCTCAGTGCTGCATTATCCCGGATTTATACCCTTCCCAGGCACACATTCACCCAGCGCAGATACATCGCTCCTGTGCTGCGCAGAACTTCACAACAAACCGATGTAGGCTAAGGGTGAGTTAAGCACAGAACAGTGGAACTTTAAAAATGAGTGACCTGTAGGCCTCACTCCTGTGATCCTGGTTAAAAAGGACCTGTTCACCCCTACTAGTAACTACATGGTATGCTGCCATTTTTATTTATTTTATTTATAAATTTCTATAGCGCTGAATCACCCCATAAGGGGTATCTCTGCGCTTAGGACGGTGTGCTACAGCCAGACCCGGGGATTCAAAATAGAAAGGTTTTTAAAAGCTTCCTGAATAGAGGGAGGCTCTGACAATCGCGAAGCTGGAGGGGCAGTTCGTTCCAGAAAGTAGGGGCAAGATGGGAAAATGCTTTGCCACCCTTGCAAGCCTTTTTAATTCTGGGAGTGCACAGAAGTAACTTGGACCCTGATCTAAGGGTACGCGGGGGGTGTACCTGATTAATTTATCGGACAAATACGAAGGCCCCTGACCATTAAGGGCTTTATAGATAATGCAGCCAATCTTAAATTTAACCTGCTTTCTCACAGGGAGCCAGTGGAGTTTATTAAGAAGTGGGATGGAAGCCGTTCTGGGAGGGGTGTTGGCTACTAGTCGGGCAGTCATATTCTGTACAACTTGTAGCTTGTTTAAGGAGGCCTCATTAGCCGAAGCTAGTAGTGCGTTACAATAGTCCAGGTGGCTTAATACCAGGGCTTGCATCAATGTTTTTTTTGTCGAGGTAGGAAGCAGAGGGAAGACTCTTCTGAGTAAGCTGAGTGTATGGTACCAAGTGCCAGCAATGGTTGGGAGCGTGGGCATCGAATGTGAGATTGTGGTTGATTCGGAATCCTAGATTCTTGGCTACTTCTTTGGGAGAGGGAGCCGCGCCAAACTCCTCCGGCCAGCACCTGGGAGTCCAACTTATGGCTGCTCCTCCATACAGCATAATTTCCGATTTCTCGGCATTCAGTTGGAGGAAGTTGGTCCTCATCCAGGCCGCAATGGTCTTCATGCCCTCAGAGAAGATGAGTTGTATATCGGGGTTAGTTTTATCGAAGGTGAGGAGGAGTTGGGTGTCATCCGCGTAAGAAATGGGACTAAACCCCAAGTTCCTCATAAGTTTGGCCAAGGGGGTAACATAAATGTTGAAGAGAGTCGGGCTCAGACAGGAGCCCTGTGGTACCCCCTTGGTAACTTTAGTGGTGTTGGATCTAACAGTTCCCAATGTGACTGTCTGGGTTCTGTCGGTAAGGAAGTCAGTCAACCATTTTAGTGCAACCCCCTGTACTCCAATGCCCTGAAGTCTCTCCAGTAGGATATGGTGCGAGATGGTGTCAAACGCCGCCGATAGGTCAAGCAGCACCAGCAGTGCTGCCTGACCATTATCCAGGGCCATTCTGATGTTGTCTGTTACCCCATTAAGGCGGACTCGGTACTATGCTTGGCCCGGAAACCTGACTGGGAGACATCAAGGCATTGAGAGGTTTCAATAAAATCAGACAAATGTCTGTTTGTGTTTTTCAATAAGTTTGCTTTGAAGGGGGAGCAAAGAAATGGGCGGTAATTGGACAGCTCAGTGGCGGGGGTCTTAGGATTTTTTGGGATGGGTACAACTTGAGCTGCTTTCCATTCTGAGGGGAGTCTGCCAACCCTCAAGGAACTATTAAGAATGGTACAGATGGGTATGGCTAACTGTGCGGATAGTCTGGATGAGATTTTTGCGGGAATAATATCTAAAGGGGATCCAGATTTAATTTTGGTAAGGAGAGACTCAACCTCTACCGGAGTTAGTGAGGGGAAGCAGAGGAGCTGCGAGGGGCTGTCAAGGGAGGTAGGATTTGCTGTATTAGGGTGCAATGAAATTTCATTGGATGAGGTGATTTTATGGTAGATGGCTTCTATTTTCTGGGTAAGAAAGGAAGCTATATTGTCGCAAAGCGACTGAGAGGAAGTTTCTGCAGTTTCGCAAGCCCTGGTATTGGTGTAGGACTTCAGGATCTGGTAAAGGGTCCTAGAATTGTTCCCAGCTTGCTCCAGCTGATGAGCGTTGTGTAGCTTGCGAGCGGATTTAATATTTTTATGATAGATGGATAATGCGGCTTTAAATTTCTCTCTGTCTTGCGCACTGTGCGAGTGTCACCATTTCCGTTCCAATTTTTTACATTGGCTCTTTTCAGTTCGTAGGACAGTGGAGTACCAGCTAGTGGGAGTGTGTTTTAGTGGGTGTGTCTGAGGCTTCAGAGGGGCTACATTGTCTATGGTGGTTAGTACAATGGAATTGAAATGAGCGAGCGGTTCCTCCACACTATAAGTGTTAGTTTCGGTGTTCCAGGAGCAAAATGGGGTCAGGAATTGGTCGGGCTTCAGTTTGTGCCAAGGTCTGTACCAACGTGCGGCGTGTGATATGGGGGTGGAGGGATTTCTAGGACTCATAAGTTGGAAATTCACCAGAGAGTGGTCTGACCAGGTCAGAGGGTGCGTTTCCCCACAGACTATATTCGTGGAGTTAGTTAAAATGAGATCTAAAGTGTGTCCTGCCAAATGGGTAGGGGCGTTGTTGATCTTCCGGAGATCGATTGTGGCCAGGTCTTTTAGGCAAGCTGTGGCGTCGAGGTTAAGGGCATTCTCGCTATGGATGTTAAAATCCCCCAAAAGTAGGAAGTTACGAGTGGAAATAACATGTGGGGAAATGAATTCCATTAGTTTGCTAGTAAAATCTAGTAGCGGGCCTGGTGGTCTATAAACAAGAGCCCCTTTCCAGCTGTGTTGAGGGTGCAGGTCCAGTCTGAAGACTAGGCATTCTATATCGTGCCATCACCGCACTCATGCTTCTTAACTCTTGGTGAAGGCAGTAGCCGTCCACCACTATGAGGTTAGCACTTTGGGTGCCCCTTCCATTCCAGCAAGACCTCAATCCATGAGACAGGCCTGTGTTATGGTGCACACGTATTATCCGTGTTTGCCTATGACAAAAAAAATCAGCATTAAGGATGCAGACATCAGTACAGTCAAGCACTTAGGGCCAGGGTGCACATCCATCACCATGCAGAGGACTTTTCCGCCCCAGCAAGTGCAATTTAATTTTAGTCTGCAGCAGCTAAATGATGCTCCTCCTGAGAAAACTAATCATTTTAACAAACTATGTACAAATTCTAAATGTTCCTATACGTTACATGTTTTCAAATTATCTAGTTACAAAATCATAGGTTAATAAAAAAGATGTACCTTTATATGCCCCAATTATCTACTCCCAAAAAATGCTGGTATTATAGTGTAGTATTGCTACCTAGTTCTTCTTTTCTATTAACGTTTTAGTCGTTTCCAAAATGTAGGAATGAAAAAAAGGAAGATGTTCTGAAATCAAAAAAGAAGGAAAAACTCCAAGAGGAAAAAGAGAAGCAAGAGAAAGAAAGAGCTGAAAAAGAATGGCAAGAAAAAAGGCAATGGAAGAGTACGAACGATGGCTTGTAAGTACTATCCTTCAGTTTAATATCTGTCATAGAGAGGGCAGTATGTTCTTTCCAGATCTAGGTCTGAGTCCAGCAGGCTCTATGATGTAGGCAAGGGTCTACCATTCTGTGCTTCAGTTTATTTGATTTCTCCCTACTGGTAGTTCTCATACGCCATAACATTGAAAACATTTTCTAACCTTTCGCAATGTTTCTTTAGAATGCATTTTGGCTTGAAATGCTTCATGGTTCTGTGTGAAAGTGAGAAATTTAAATTCATGAAAAATCACTAGTGTCACAAACTCTTTGTAGTCAAATCCAATGAGAGGACACTCTAGACAGCTTTAGCTCTTTGGAAAAACTTGATGACACCACACAACCACAATATAACACACACCACAAGCACAATACGTAATGTACTATGGCATTGAACATACAGAGGAGCTAAGGGCCAGCTTCTTTCAGCCATTGGTTGTTAGGCTGAAACCCTTTCAGGCATTGATTTGATAGGTTAATAGTTATATTTTAAGATCAGCCCTGGGCATCTCGCAGATGTACACTTTGCGCCATTGGCTTTCTATTGCAACTTTGGAGATTGGGAAAATAAGTGTTCCTTAGTAAGACTAAAGCTTCTACAGTGCTTGAGCAACAGTCACCTCCTGCTCCTTGCTCCCTCCCCTTCCTCTTTTCTCTGGTATGTCCAGTTGCTGCCACCCATCGCTCTTTCCCCGATCTTTCTCACTGCTGTTACTCTTTTCCTATCTGTCCCATTACTCCCAAACACAAAATCTCTTTCCCTTGGCATGTCCTGTTGCAATGGCATAATGCTTTCTGCCAGAGGCCGAGCAGATTTATTTTTCCAGGATTCAGTTTTAAAACAGCCTTATGCTGAATTCTAAGCAGGGAGTCTTTTAGTTATGTTATGTATATTTGTTATACGCACTATCACCCTTGAGGGTATCCTGGCGCTGAGCCGTGTGTGACCCTATCCCTGCCTATAGTAGGATGGTTAATTGAAAAGCCAGGTCTTCAGCTTCTTGCAGAATTCAAGGAGAGATAAGGAGGCTCTGATGTGAAGTGCGAGGCAGTTCCAATCCAGTGGCGACCGGCATTACTCACGGGTGGCAGGGCGGGGGATTGGTGAGTTGGCGGGGGGTGCGAGCTGTTGCACAATACAAAAAAATATATATACACTTACCTTGCTACCGGGTCCCGCGTCTCTGCTCCTGCTCTCCTCGTGGGACTCAAGGAACAGGAAACCAGGAACAACAGACAGGCTCCCCTGACCAATCACAACAATGCAATGCAGCGTTGAGATTGGTTTTGAGCGTCCTGGTTCGACGCTCAACCAGGGAATGGGGGCCTGGGCATGTTCTACATGCAGGCTGTAATGCAGCCTGCATGGAGAACGGGGAAAGTGCGCATGACTGGTTTGGGCGGCCCGAGAGGGCCAACCAAACAGACATTGCGCACTTAGGAGGAGTGGGCAAACCACTCCTCTTCCTCCCTGCTCCGAGAGCAGAGCAGCTCCATAGCCTGCCAAGGAAACATAAAATGATAATAACTCAAAGTTATTATCCTTTTATATTTCTTTTACTTAACTGCTCAAAAGAAGTGTGGCGATGCACCTCCGCCATAGCGGAGGAGCTGCCACTGTTCCATGCTTTAGGAGCAATGTAAGAGAACACCCGTCCTCCTGATTTGGTTCTGTGTATGCGTGGGATGTGTGCGAGTAGGAGTCCTGGTGAGTAGAAGTGTCTGGGTGGTTGGTGGAAGGAGATGCAACAGTTCAGGTAAGTGGGGCCTAAGATATGTAGTGACCAGTGTGTTTGTGAGGAATTTGAAATTAGCGTGTTTGTATATCAGGAGGCAGTGGAGCTCCCTGAGGTGTAGTGTGATGGAAGTTCTGTGTGAGAGGTTGAGGATGAGCATAGAGAGTGTTCACGTAGTCCAACTTGCTGGTCACTAGGGCATAAGTGATAATTTCTCTATTGTTGCTTGAGAGCTATTTGAAGATCTTCCGCAGCATCTTCAGGGCGTGGAAGCAAGATTCAGTGATGGTGTGGACTTGTGAGGCAATGTCCAGCTTTGTGTTGATGATTGTTAGACCTGGCATCTTTTGGCATGTTTCCCCTGTCATTTTGCTTTCTGACCTCCCGGTTTTCACTCTGTTTTTGCTGGTTTAGTGTCTCTGCGCACTTTCTCACTGCTGTTCACTGTTAAAGTGCTATTGTTGTAAATTGTTATTATGTATTGGTGTTTCCATGATTGGCATATTTGATTTACTGGTAAGCCTCTAGCATAGTGCACTGAGTGTGCCGGGGACTGTAAATCAAATGCTACTAGTGGGCCTGCAGCACTGATTGTGCCACCCACATGAGCAGCCCTGAAAAGGTATCCCAGACCTGCCCCTGCAGTGTTTGCGCAAAGTGTGTAACTGCCATGTCAACCTCGCAGGTGCCCCCACTTCCCTTTTTCTTACATGTAAGTCACCCGTAGGGTAGGCCCAAGGTACCCCTGTGGGCAGGGTGCTGTCTAAGTTAAAGGTAGGACATGTACTGGTATGTGTACCATGTCTTCGTAGTGAATTACAGTATATTTTGTTTTTTCGCTATGGAAAGGCTAACTGTCCCATAGGATAGAATGGGAGTTTACTTATAATATCTTATAAGCATGACTTTCCATTGGGACAAGATGGGAACAGTGGGCCTGATTCACAGAACTAACTTACGTCAAAAACGTAAAGTTAGTACCTTTTGGTATTCACAGAATACACTTACTCATTTTGGTATTCACAGAATACACTTACTCATTTTGGTATTCACAGAATACACTTACTCATACTAACTTTATGTCCGCACTCGGGCCGGAGATTCCGGCCCGGTGGTGGAGATTCCGGCCGTTTGTGGAGATTCCGGCCCGGAGGTGGAGATTCCGGCTTGGAGGTGGAGATTCCGGCCGTTTGTGGAGATTCCGGCCGGAGATTCCGGCCGTTTGTGGAGATTCCGGCCATTTGTGGAGATTCCGGCCGGTTGTGGAGATTCCGGCCGGTGGCGGAATCTCCACAAACGGCCGGAATCTCCACAAACGGCCGGAATCTCCACCTCCGGGCCGGAATCTCCACAAACGGCCGGAATCTCCGGCCCGAGTGCGGACATAAAGTTAGTATGAGTAAGTGTATTCTGTGAATACCAAATGAGTAAGTGTATTCTGTGAATACCAAATGAGTAAGTGTATTCTGTGAATACCAAAAGGTACTAACTTTACGTTTTTGACGTAAGTTAGTTCTGTGAATCGGGCCCAGTGAGTTTAGTATGCCTGGACTCAGAATGTAAAAATGCACCTTTTGGTAAAGATGATTTTTATGTTCTGTGTTTGAAAATACCACTTTTAGAAAGTAGGTATTTTATTGCTTAGCCATCCTGTGTGCCTCTGATGGGTTTGTGGATTGACTGCGGATAGCGGAGATTATTAACCCGGCAGTAAATCGGATCCTTAACCTCTCTATGCAGAAGGGGTTGGTCCCTGACAGGTGGAAGAGGGCGAGAATCCTCCCCTTATTAAAAAAGCCTTCATCGGATCCAGAGATAGTTTCAAATTATAGGCCAATATCTCTGCTTCCCTTTTTTTCCAAGGCCCTGGAAAAATTTGTGAATCTTGCTACCACTTCATTTGTTGAATCTAATCAAGTACTTCACCAGAGCCAGTCTGGATTCAGGGCAAATTTTAGCTCTGAAACGGCGCTCTTGGAAGTTTCGGAAGCCATAAAGGATGCTTTGGACAAGGGAGGCAAGGCCGTATTGATATTGCTGGACTTATCTGCAGCCTTTGATACCGTCCCCCACGACCGACTCCTGTTGAGACTCCAGGAGTGCGGTTTTGGGGGCACGGTACTCAAGTGGTTTGCCTCCTTTCTAAAGGATCACCACAAACAGTCTGGTCCCCACCTTTTGCCGCCCCTATCCCCTCTCTGGAGGTGGGAATTCCTCAGGGTTCAATTCTGAGCCCAACACTTTTTAATATATATATGACTCCCTTAGCGAATCTGGCAGAGGCCCACGGAGCAAAAAGAGTATTGTATGCGGACGATACGCAGCTGCTCTTTACCTGCGACAAAGACTCGGATTTTAAAGGAGATGTGATTAATTCCTGTTTATCAGAGGTGTTCTCCTGGCTCCAATCAAATCAACTTAAATGTAACTCTGAAAAATCAGAGATCATCTTTTTTGGCCTCCCCCCGAGCAACGTGTGGCGAAACAGGTGGCCAGTGGATATGTCCCCTCCCACAACCTCTGTAAAAACAGTTAAAAATGTAGGAGTGAAGCTGGATGATAATCTTTCCATGCAGGCCCAGATTCAGGCAGTTGTTGGATCATGTTTTGGCATGTTGAAAATGCTAAAGCAGTTTTTGCCCCTTCTGCCTGTTACATACAGAAAAACAGTGGTCCAGGCACTGATTGTCTCCAGGTTGGACTACGTAAATGTCCTATACCTAGGGCTACCGGAATGTCTATTGGCACGGCTGCAGGTGGCTCAGAACGCAGCAGCCAGAGCAATACTCATGCTCGGCCCGAGATCACGGATGTCCCCCCATCTGAAATCCCTACATTGGCTGCCAGTCCACAAGAGGATCCGTTTTAAAGCAATGGTCCTGGCTTTTAAGGCTCTCCATGACACAGGCGCCCTGTACATCAGGAAGAGAGTCCAGTTCTATTGCCCGCACCGAACACTGAGGTCCTCAACGCTACAGTTGGCACGCACTCCTAAATATCACCGAGCACGGATAGGGGGATGCTCCTTTCAGGTGCAGGCGGCTCAACTCTGGAACACTCTGCCACTGGAACTGAGACAGATGCAGGACCTCCTTGCTTTTAGGAAGTCATTGAAAACTTGGTTATTCCAGCAATAGTACTCGTCCTGGTTCTGACAGCACACGGCCAGCTCCGTCACATGGTTCTCAGCGCCGGGACACTCTATCGAGTAGCTGTGCGCTTTATAAATACTTACCTAACATAACATAACATAACATAGCTGTCTGGCTTTGGAGTGACAGGAGCTGGGGATGTGCATTCTCTACAGATAGCCACTGGGGTGGGGGGGCGTAGTGTGTCCTGCCTTTCCTGGATGAGTCAGGGCTGGGCTCAATAGACCTGGGCTGCATTTAGAGTAGTGGGAGGAGAATTCTTGCACCTGAATGGGCCTGGTCTGCCTTGGACAATGCTGTCTCCACCTCCTGCCAGAAAGCTGGGACACAGAGGACAGAACTGGTTTTTGCTGAGCACAGACACTCTCTGCCACAAGAGAACAAAGGAATTTTGAGTATAAATATTGGGGCCCAGACCCCAGAACTTTTGAACTCGCTGGAATCAAGAAACCTGCCAAGAAGAAGAGCTGGAAGAACTGCCAAGATGAGCACTGCCCCGTTGCTGTGTTGTTGCTTTGTTGGGTTGGCCTGCCGTTGCTGCTTCTGCCTTGGGCAGTGAAAGGACTGGACTGAACTTTCTCTAACTTGTTGCTGAGTATCTCCAAGGGCTTGTAACTGAGCTTGCCCCCTGTTCACAAAGTCTCAAGGACAGCAAAGACTTCACTCACCTCTGAGCACTGCCTCTGGAACTGTGGTTTTCAGCTGCCTCAGAGGAGGAAAAGCAGCCAACTCCATCACTGGCTTCGTGTCCTGAAGGCAGCGCAGAGAACACCGCCGCATCTCCCACCGCAACCCTGGTCTCACCGACGACGACCAACGCCGTCGCCACCGAACCACTGCTTGCATCGTGACCTGTGGGCACCGCATTCTGCACCGCGTTGCTTCACCTCGCTGCCCTGGTCTCACCGACGCCGTCGCTGATCGTCAACTGGCTCTGTCGCCTGCACCGGGACCTGTCAGCACCGCTTCGCACCGACGCCGCAGGACGACCGTCACCAAGCCGCTGCCTGCACCGCGCCCTTAGGACACTGCAGGGCGCACCGCTACGCTTCACACTGCAATCGCGACGGTTGCCACATCCGGCCGCATCTGCCGTAACTAAAAAGGTAGTGTTTACTAGTCTGTCGACACTACTGCTGACTCACTCTGACGCGGTTAGCAGGAACTGTTGGATTCTGTCATCTTCAGTATCGCGGTAGCACTGGACGGCGCTACCGTCTTCAAGGAACTGCATTTTTAAAGTTATTTTTGAAAAGTGCATATTTTTCAGTACAGTATATTGGATTTTTGTCGTTTTGGTCTTGTTTTGGATATATACAAATATTGGATATTTTTCTAAACTGGTGTGGTGTCTTTTTGTAGTGTTTTCACTGTATTAATGTTGGTTATGTGCAAATGCGTTACACACTGCCTCTGAGATAAGCCTGATTGCTCATGCCAAGCTACCAAGGGGGTGAGCAGGGGTTATTTTAGGAGTGAAACTCCCTTACCCTGACTAGGAAGAAGGGTCCCTACTTGGGCAAAGGTGCAAACCATTGCCAGCTAGAGATCCCCATTTCTAACAATGATTATTCTGAGGATCCTGGTATGGGTGCTGGGAGTGGGTTCGAGGATGGCAGGTCACCAGTTGGAGTCCCATGGTGAGCAGTTCTTGCAGAAGGTCACTGAGACTTCGGTCATGCAGGCGGTGAACTTTTTTCTTGTGTTGCTGGTCTTCTCCGAGATGGAGAGAATGAATTGCGAGTCGTTGGCATAGGAGAGGATGTTGATGTTGTGTGCACAGATGACGTTGGCCATAGGGATCATGTTGGCCAACAGTTTTTAATTGCACTAGAGTTGATTACAGCACACAGACTGCACATCTCCAGTAGTCTGTTACAAAAATTGTTCTGTGTTTTAGAAAACAACTGTGCACATGTTTTCTTAGTTAACACGTAATGTGTGGCTCACAAAGTATGCAGCCACTCACAACTGTTTGCGAACCCAGTGCTCGACGATATGCATGGAGAGTTTACACTCCTATATCCACAATGGCTTTAAGGTTTGGGCACAATAGAATCAATGCACAGTAGATTGCACTTACATTCACAGAGTGGCACTGACACTTGGTAAGAAACATGCAGGGTCTAAGTTTCTAAAACATATAAAATTGAAAATTAACTCATATCTAGTTGATCATTGTACTTTATACCACTGCTTATTCCTGTGAGTTGATTGCATCATGGGCAGATGTGCTAAGAACTGGTTGCAAAATGCTGGCCGCAATTTGAGACTAGTATTTTTGTGACCAATGTGGAAATTTGCAGATCGACCTATGTACTAATCGGTCGGTTAGCAAAGTACAGATTCCTAATGGGTCGCCATTCGACCTACATCATGAATAGTAAAAAGGTAGAATTACAATATGCAAGTTGTGAGGGCTGCATCATATGGAGCGGAACTTTGGGGCCACAAAGATTCTAACTCGCTGGATAAAGTTGAGAACTGCTTTATGAGTTCATTGACTGACCTTCGTGTTAGCACCCCGCTCATTCCTCTGCGCCTAGACTTGAGACTGAGAGCACTTAGTTCAAAAATAGGGCTTGGACTTTTATTGTGTTGGCGCAGAATTTGGGTGACACCAGAGCTATTAGCCTATCGGCAGGGCCTAGAGGAGGTCCTCTGATTACCTGGTGCCCTAAAAATACCATGAGTAAGGTACATCCAACAATCCTTTACCCAACTAGGCTGTGCGAATCATTGGACCACTCCAACAGACCTCAGCGGGGTCACTAAGGCTCCCATTAAGAGCTCGTACTGGCAGCATAAGCACTTACTTACATTGGGCAAGCAGGAATAGGTTCTCTAGTTACCGTATTTCTTGAATTTAAAATAGATTTTAAACTGGAACCCTTTTTTGATGGGTTTGAGCCCCTATCAGTTAAGACATTATATTTGAAATTTCGTTATGGGACCCTTCTTCTGTGTTCTTTAACTTCTAAATGGCGGCGAGTTTCCAGGGTTCTGGAAGGAACTTGCCCTCTTTGTGCAGGATCCAATGAAACCATTGAACATGTTCTGCTCTTTTGCCCAGCTTACAGGGGATATCAGGGAAAATGGATACTTCCACTTTGCCGGCTCCTGGTCATACGAGCTTATAGAACAGTAATTAGGATTTTGAGAACTGATTCTAGGCAATCCGTAGTGTTTGCGGTCTCACTGTATCTGCTATGCATGTAGAGACTAAGGTCCAACTATCTGCAGTCCAGCGATCTGGGTTCCATTGCAGTTTGACTTGCACACATTCTGTATGTAAATTGTTGTTCTTGCTGGGATGATTTTTGTAGTCATTTAACCAAGTATCGATTGATTGAATTAATCATGTGTTTTATGTACTTTTATGGTATTGTGCCGATAAAGGGAAGGTTAGATTTATTGCAGATGCAGCAAGGTTACATTAAGTTGTGGGCAAGTAATTATAATCAAATATTTATACTAGCTCCATATAAGAATCAAGTTGTCCCTTTCTGTAATTTCCTATGGTCTATTGATGGTGGACATACTTGGAGTTGCATTATGCACACAATATAAGTTATGTTACGAAATGAGACTGCTCATGTTTATGCTGCTAGTGTTAGCTGCTCTTGTAAATTTTGCACATTTATTATTGAGATATATTTGCTACAATCATAGGATGATGACAGCTGCAGTTGTTTTTCGGATATTTGCACATGGTTTAACAGCAAGTTGTTTTTACACAGTATTGTTATTTAAGATGTCTTATCATGGAGATTTAACATTTGGAAATTTTAAAATGCGATTTTAATGGAATTGTTACAATGAATTGTATGTTTCTTTTATGGTTTTTTAACCAAATAAAGATCCTGTCTATCTAAAAAAAAAAAGGTAGATCGCAAATTGCGGCCCACTGGGAATTGCAACCATCACAGGGATTCTCTTTTTTTTTTTTAATGCAACACATTTTCCGTGAAGGAAAACAATCTGTGTTTGATAATAAATTTAAAAAAGAAAAAAAAAACATTTGTTTCATTTTTTAAGAGTAGATGAATGGCTTACCATCTCCTCTGAGGAGGTAGTAAAAGAATAATGTTTTGTGACCGAAATTCGGTTGCAAATCGCTCCTATTTCTGTGCCCCTCATGGCGACTTCATGGTTGTGCTTGATTTTTATTCTTAACTAGTCTTTTGACAGAGTTCTGTTCTGCGGGTTCATTTTATGTGCTATGCGAGTTTCATTGTATTTCGTACTGCATAAGGACACACGCGGCTTTTATTATGGGATAGTTCCTCCATCTGGTTCCAATTTCGAAAAGCACGATATTATTATTATATGAACACACACGCTCATCTCTGTATATATCTGCCACAAGGTGGCAGCAACACCATTACTAAAAACCTAGACTGCACTCGTAAGTTGTTATGTCGTTCTGGCATTGGCTCCCCACAGTTTTACTAATGTTTTCCTGTTTTCGGCGTACTAAAATTTCTGAAAAAAATTGCAAATGAATACAACAATAGGAGGAAAAAGAAACACATTGCATATGTAAACTGGTAATTTATTGCAGTGCTAATTAGGATTTTGTTCGTCTGTGTTATGCATAAATTAATCTGTTTCTTTTATGTTTATAGAACTATGTTTGTCAACTGTCCTTTATATCAATGCGATTTTTATAAGCTTTCACTAATTGCGCGTAAATATTGTGACTGTCATCGAAGAGATGTGGCCAAGATACCAAATAATTGCCAAATGCCCCCGTCAGGTCTAACTTGCTAGTAATCTTGGTTATCATGCTACGTAACACTGTGACTCGTGCCTAACAGGCTAGATGGCCTGATGATGGAGTGCTACCAATTGTGCTAAAGCAATCAAACCCAAGTTTGCAATGAGGTGCAACAAAAACCTAATTTTCAACCAGTTGCTTGAACTCTTCTGACATGGAAGTCCATTTCTGTCCAATTGTATTGTCCGTGTCACCCGCTCTGCCAGAGGAGCCTACTGCATCAATGACGGAGGTTTTCATACAAAACAAGCACAGAGCTCTCCACCCTATCAAAGGCCATTATTGTCTTTTTTAAGGTCTGGGTTTGAGATAGCGTCTTTCGAACCAGGCCTGTTGCTTACAGTATATGTTGGAATGGGTTATGGGCCCACCCCCTTCAGCCATTGGCTTTTTATGGACCAGTTTTTTTTCTTCCAGACATTAGCTTGAGATTTTGTCGATAACATTTTAGATCAACCCAGTGGAGTGTTTGTCTCTCGCCCCATGCTGTTGGCTATTTTGCTCTATCCTTCTTCCTCCAACGGATTCCCTGCATCCCAATGCATGAGGTAATATTTGACATCTGTAAAGTACAAAGACTCATCATGCTTTTTGCTATATTCATTCACAGGCACTCAAAAGGAAAAAAAGCAATCCTTTTGTTATTCTGGTCCTTCCCTCTTACCCCCAGCATCTCCCATTGTCGTTGCTGCCTCCTCTTCCTCTTGCAGTTCTCTCTCCCTGGCTCCTTTCTTGTGCCAACCCCTCCCTCTTCCCCCCAGTTCCTCCTGTTGCTCTTGCTCCCGACCTTGCCCGGACTCCATCTTTCAACTGGTCTCTTCATAGTTGCCTGTCGCCCTTGCCCTCCCTCCAGTTCCTGGTGGGCCCCCATTGCTTTGGACCTTCCACCTTATCAGCACTGTATCCCTTTCTTCTGTCTCTTCTCTCTCCTCTCATACTTGCCCTTCCCTCTTTTCCCGTTCTCTTCCACTGCCTATGCCCTACCTCTAGCCCCTATCTCTGGCCTCGTGTGTTCCACTGCTCCAACCCTCCCTTTTCCCATGTTTCTCCTGTAATGTCTCATGATTCAAAGTCTTGTTCTAAGCTCTTTAGAAGTACGGCTCGCCAGGTCCTCTGTGTGTCCCTCCTCTCAGACCCCTCTGCTCACCATCCTATTTCATCTCGCGAACCCTAGGCTCAGACGACAGAATAGCGCTCTGTACCCTTATGCTGCAGTCGCTCTCTCCAGTTGTATCCGTTGGTGATTCAGCATCTGACCCTTTTCTATCAGCTTTAAACTGCACCTTGAGGCTTCACCGCAACGCATCCCTGCGATGTAGGATCTGAGATCCTTTCACCACCGATTACGGACTTGGGAAATGTATCCATTTCTTCAGCTGCGGTGCCTGACCAATGGGAGCAAGCCCGTATCGTACTATTGTTAAACAACCTTCTGCAGATGCACATGTTCTAAGCAGCCAGCAACAGTATTGGATGTAAATCCGACCCAGCACTCTCATCCAGGCTTATGCCACCAGACCTATCACCCGCTTTCGATACTGTCTCCACTCCATCTTATCAAACAGTCTTTTTGACATCGGCCTCTGCCACAGTGCCTTGAAGTGGCTTGGCTTGTTTTTGTGCTTACGTTTTCAAAGGGTGCGGCTACCACCTTTCCTATCTAATTCTATCACAAACAACTTTCGGGTACCTCGGGGTTTCCCCAGTAGCCACATCCTATTTAATATCAATCTTTGACCTCTATCTAGCCTCTCTGGTTCGCTCTTTCAGATTCGATGTTACGGTAATAACATGCAGACGATACGCAAATTATTATGTTCATTTCAGAAGATCAAAAGCAAATAAACCCAATTTTTAGAGCTTGTATGGATAGAGTTGCTATATGGATGCAATCCAACTACTACAAGTTGAATGGTGATAAGACCGAGGTACTCCTCTTTTGTCATCCCACCATTCTGTGGTCACCTGACTGGTGCCCTCTAGAGTTAGGCAACATATATTAGGGGTAACTAGCACTATATAAGTGCAAACCTTTTTTCCCTCTTCTATCCCTCCGCTATCCTTCTGAATCCAAATAACTGACTAACCTATCCACCACTCAAACTACTTTCATATTTCACTATACTAATTCAACACTAATCCTTTATGAGTTACGGAGTAGCGTGCTACTCACCGAAAAAAGCCCTTCAACACCCCCATCAGGGTTAACAAGCGCTATATAAATGCAAACCTTTTTCCCTCTTCTATCCCTCCGCTAGCCTTCTGAATCCAAATAACTGACTAACCTGTCCACCACTCAAATTCCTTTCATATTTCACTATACTAATTCAACACTAATCCTTTATGGGTTCCGGAGTAGCGTGCTACTTGCTGAAAAAGCGCTTCGACGCCTCGTCAGGGCTAGTAAGCGCTATATAAATACATTACAATACAATACAATACCTGCCCAGTAAACTGAGCAATGAATCTTGTCTTTTTGATAGACAATCAAAATAGATTGAAGAATCAGACAAATAAGGTGCCCGGTACCTGTTTCTCTATAGTACGTATGCTCAAAAAATTCCTTCCTTTCCTTCCCGATTCGTCAAGACATGCCATAGTTCACTCTCTTCACATCACAATTGGACTACAGCAATTCACTATACTTAGGTCTACTAGAGTATCTTTTCCACCGTCTCCAAGTGGTACAAAAGGTGACCGCGCATCTAACTGTGAAACTGCCCCCCACATATTCAGTATCCAATCACCTTAAAAATGTATGCTGGCTTCTCACTGAGAAACTAGCAGCTTTTAAAGCCCTTTGTCTTCCCATGGATCATCCAACTAACAGACTCCCTAACTCATCCCAAACCTGTTTTACTACTACAAGCTCACAAATAACCCTTTCTAAACTCTCCTCCCAGTATCCATCCTTTATCCTATTCATCCAACTAATGGGCACTCCCAATAGCAACTTAGATTTCCCTCTACTAATCCACCACTAAATCCATTTTAGGTCCCGGAGTAGCGTGCTACTCGCTGAAAAGCACTTTAACGCCTCGTCTGGGGTAGTATGCTCTATATAAATACAATTACAATAAAAAGGCTTTTGACCTTAATACATAAAAAATATCTTTGATATCTATCGGCCTACTCGCTGCCTCAGATCCTCCTTTCAAAGACTGCGTCAGATTCCCATCATTTACAAGGTACTTATGGGAGGACGCTCCTTCTGCCTCACAGTGATTGTGTGGAACAAGCTTCCCATGGCTCTTAAGCACCTCTCCAATTATCTTCTGCCAGACATTTAAGACCTGACTATTCTGCTTTTCTCTTCCAGTAGCTGTGCCCCACTCCCTCCCCTTTCAGCACCCGGACACCCTTTTTGGGTAGTCGGGTGCTCTACAAATGTATAAATAAATGAGATCACCCTTCTGCTTCAAAACTTTATCTGTGCGTCATGGATCTTTGCTGAATACCTTTGAGACTTAATGAGGTTTCTGTTGCTGACAGTCTTTTGTTGCACCCTTTTGCTCAACTCTTGCCAGTCGTTCAGAGCTTATTGCGTTGTTTTCCTGAGATCCTTGGATCAACTCATGAATCCCCACTTCCCAATTCGCTCTCCCATTTCTCGCTCTGGAGTTGGAGCCAGTGAATGTTTCTGAGAAGGCCGTGTACTGGACAGACCTTTTTAAAGGAAGACATTTCTGTGTGTTCATGGATGGCACAGTGGTGCACTGGGCCTTTAATCTAGCGGCGATCTTCCATTGCGAAAGGGTTACTTGCGACCCATATTCTTCTTTCTAAGGATATGTCGAGATTTTCCATTCACATACCACAACATGCACTGAGAGATGCCCTTAGGGTTTGGCAAGGGTTACAGATGCAGATCATAAACCAAGGTCACTCAGTGATGAGACCTCTCAGCTAACCCTGCCTCCTTCCACCCACACATGAGTAATGAGGTGAGGTGTTCCGTGTTTAGATCTAGTTGTGCCACCATACATGGTCCTTCTAAACATGGACTGCCAGATTGCCTAGAGGAGCTTTTTGTTTAATTTGAAATACTAAAGTGAAGTAGCAACTAAGGAATGTGGGTCAATCATTAGAAAGGTGACCTGTGAACCACTCAATAGCTGTAGCATTCCCTAGTTTGGAAGGTAGAATGTGTCTGCTGTATTCTGTGTGCTTTCACTATGTTGTCTCTGAGGCCTGCCGAGTGAGCCTCAAAGACGTGTCTCTGGTATGAAAAGTTGATAAACCGCTGGCCTATCAGTGTTACTCTAGGAACAAGGCTCTGGCTTTTCATGCTTTGACAGGCCAGGCAGCTGGCCCTGAAAGGTGGCAAATAATAACTGCACTATTGTAAGCTAACCATTTAAAATAGGTGGCCTGATTTCTTATGCATTACTTATGACGCAGAGAAGAGAAGTTATCACTGCCATGAAATATGTTCCTGAATCAGACTTCTGTGTGACACAGCTAGACGCTAAAAACTGCAGCCATTGTTTTAAGGAGATACAGCATGGTTATTGCATAGAAATATTATTTCTGAGCTGGTTTTGACTGGTGAGATAGAGCTTGGATATGAAGATCAGATTTTTGATCTCTCCCTCCTGACAACACTTTGGTGAGAAATTACCTTTTTTAGCTTAAAATGTAAAATGCAAAATCACATTTATATTTTGGAGAAGAAACATAAAGAATGTAGATGCTTCAAATGGACCATGTGGTTTCTCCCAGGAACACCTATCAAATGCAACGATCTGGAACAGGGAATAAGCCCAGTATATGCTTTGTTTACTTTCCACACTAAATGCTGCCTCTCCGGTATTTTTTCATACAGAAAACCCAACTTACACGTTAGGTCTCTACCTGAATAGCATGGGTGCTGACAGTTGTAGGCAAAGAACTAAAGATTCCTTTCTTTCACTAGGGGTATGGGATTAGCAAATAGGGGTGGATTTGAGGCCTGAAAGTAGTTCTGATCCACCTGAAGTAAGTTTGACATTTCCCACATAAAGGCCACTGTGAGATTTCCAGCCATGAGGCATTCTCCTAGGACAAGAAATTTGTTATTTCATGTGAAAGAAGGCATATTTGAAAGAGACCGTAGTTATAGATTCCTTACCTTAGAATTACACCGAGGTGTCAGACTGGATCCAGAGAAATTTTTTCTTAGCACCCCTGCGTGTCGGTAGGTGGCGTCGGTTGACTCTGCGTTCGGCGTCGTGGTCGCCGGGATGACGTCGAGGTGTCTACTTAGATGCCGCCCCTGCGCGCTGACGTCAGTTCTTTCTTATTCCGCGTCATCCAGCGCAGATCCGGAGAGAGCGTGCCCCTTAGTCACTTTTTGACCATATCCCTGGTGGTTCAACACCTGGCCGGTTCCCTGAGAGCCAGGGCAGACAAACTTAGCCCCCGGTGCATGATGGATCACAAATGGCGTCTTCACTTGGAGGTGGTGCAAGGTCTCTTTCAGCAGTGGGGAGAGCCTTGGTTAGATCTGTATGCCACCAAAGAGAACTGGCAATGTCAGCAGTTCTGCGCGTTGGAGTTTCCAAGGCGGCACCCACTCGGCGACGCCTTTCATCGCAAGTGTAATTGCGGCCTCCTGTACGCCTTTCCGCCTGTACCACTTTTACCAAGAGTGCTGAAGAAGATCAAGCGCGACCGGGCCCAAGTAATTCTTGTGGCTCCGGACTGGGCACAAAGAGTCTGGTACCCCGAGCTCTTGAGAATGGCCATCGATCCTCCGATCAGACTGCCTCTTCGGTAGGATCTTCTGTCGCAACAACAGGGGACGGTCCTCCACCCGAACCTATCCAGCCTCCACCTCCTTGATCGGAGATTGAGCAGCGACAGTTGACAGCTTTCGACCTTCCTCTTGAAGTTTGTAACATCATCTTGGCAGCCAGGCGTCCCTCCACCAAAACGGTATATGCCTGTAGATGGAACAAATTTGTGGCA
This sequence comes from Calotriton arnoldi, assembly GCA_963921515.1. Classification (NCBI taxonomy): domain Eukaryota; kingdom Metazoa; phylum Chordata; class Amphibia; order Caudata; family Salamandridae; genus Calotriton; species Calotriton arnoldi. The sequence continues at coordinate 225,729 of CAWUFW010007414.1, read as the reverse complement.
CGGTGCACAGCAAAGGCTGTGGATCCCCTTTCTGCCCCTCTTTCAGAGGTTCTCCTCTTCATTCTTTCCTTGGCCCAGCAGGGCTGCGCTCTGGACACTCTTAAGGGCTATTTTTCGGCCATTTCGGCCTTTCTTCGCCTTCCTGATCAGCCTTCTCTTTTCAAGTCCCCGATTGTTAACAGATTTCTGAAGGGCATTACTCATCTCTTTCCTCCTTCTCCTTTCGAAATGCCCCATTGGGACTTGAACCTTGTGCTCACTTATCTTATGTATGCTCCCTTTGAGCCACTACATAATGGTCCTCTTCGTCTCCTCACTTTGAAGACTGCTTTCTTGCTTGCCATCACCGCTGCTCGCAGGGTGAGTAAGCTTCAAGCCTTAGCTTCCAGGCCTCCCTTTCTTGCTGTCCATCCGGACAAAGTAGTCCTCCGTACTAGGCCCTCTTTTCTGTCCAAAGTGGTTACCTCTTTCCACATAGGTCAGACCCTCACATTGCCCACCTTCTTCCCGCCTCCACACTCTAACAAAGAGGAGGAGAGACTCCACCGTCTGGATCCAAAACGTGCGCTATCTTTCTACCTTGACTGCACTAAAGACTTCCGGGTGGACGATCAACTCTTCGTGGGTTATGTGGGCGCCAAGAAAGGTCGGGCAGTGCACAAACGTACCATCTCTCGATGGGTCGTCCTATGCATTAAGATCTGATATTCTGTGGCTAAAAAGGAACCCTCCAGTAGGACTGCGCGCCCACTCTACCAGGGCGAAAGCAGCTACTACTGCTTTGGGACGTGGAGTTCCGCTGGTTGACATCTGCCAGGCAGCCACGTGGGCATCCCTGCACACGTTCACAAAACATTACTGCCTGGACAGCCAAGTCCGGAGAGACAGCTTTTTCGGCCATTCTGTTCTCCAGGACTTCCTGGTGTGAACTTGGTTCGCAGACCCCCCTCCGGGGTTGGTATTGCTGGGGTATTTATTCTAAGGTAAGGAATCTATAACTACGGTCTCTTTCGGATGAACAAGTTACTTACCTTCGGTAATGATGTATCTGTAAGAGACATTAGTAGTTATAGATTCCTTACCGCCCCACCCAGCCTCCCCGTTCTGCGAACTGACTTGTAGGGATAGGGACTCCCTTACAGGGCCCTAGCTATGTGCACCAGTGGTCAGTGTCTTGCATGGCTCTGCGCTTCTGGCATGGAAAGTCGTGTCAGAACTGACGTCGGCACGCAGGGGCGGCGTCTAACTAGACACCGCAACGTCATCCCGGCGACCACGACGCCGATGACAAATGCGGGGTCGACCGACGCCACCTACCGACGTGCAGGGGTACTGCTAAGAAAAAATGTCTCCGAATCCAGTCTGACGCCTGGGGGTAATTCTAAGGTAAGGAATCTATAACTACTAATGTCTCTTACAGATACATTGTTACCGAAGGTAAGTAACTTGTTCGTTCATGTTCTACCGTGGAAATGTTTAGGATAATTTGATAGCAACAACAATATAAGGTTTGCCTTTCACATATCCGTGAGAGGACCACTGTCACCTTGGGACCTGGGAGAAGAAAGAAGTTATTCTTCTCCAACAATTGCCTCCAATTTCTGTGCTTAATTATCTCGTGACTTGGGCTTCCAGGAGTTTAAATACTGTTGGAATACCTGTAAGTGGCTGAAGGTGTGTTCCTCTTGTGGTGTGAAGGTGTGTTCCTCTTGTGGTGTGAAGTGACTAAGATATTGTGCCTGCCCTGTAGCTCTTCTTTCCTGTTGATGTGTGAAAGTTGGAGAGAGTGTTGCAGCCCTACTGTTGTTGGGATGCACTTTCAACTGTATATTAAGTATCAGTGTCTTTGAAGACCGACATGAAAATTAACCCCAATTTAACACCACTCTTGCAACTTTTCTCAAAGTTAAGTTGCAGCATCTGGTCTGATGTTGCTGCACCAGGATCCGCTATATGATTTACTTCCTGACTCATCTTGATGATTTAAAAAAAAAATCCTTATCAAGACTTGGAAAATCCTTGCCATATCTGAGATCATACTTTAATGTGAACAGTTTAGCCTCAGTTGCATCTTATAATCCTCACACTTCAATTAGGGAAAGAAATAAACCAGTTTCCATGGGTGCCCTGCTATGGTCTCATAGTGATCTGGTGCAATTTCTTTTGTTTCTCCAGCCAGTAGGTCTTTTATCCCCTTCCAAAGTGCAGATGTTTCCGAGTTTCTGTGAAGGTTTACTGTCGTAATTCCATACTAATCACTTTGTTAATTTCCTTCATGCATTGTGTAAATATAGGTGGGTTGATTGATTTCCAGTGTCTGGCTATTTCTAATTTCACCACAATGGTCAGAAACTTTAACACCATCAAAATTAGAGTTGAAAAATTCTTAATGCTCACATTCACTGCAAATAGCAATACACTGCCCTCTAGCTTCATGTTTGGGTCTATTTTGTCCTTATTAAATGTAACAAAATATTTTGTCATTTTGGACAGCTTACATGGAGATGGTCTGTTTTTATTGTTCCACAATGAGGACAATGATTGTCATTCTTCATAAACATCTAATTTGTCTTCAAATGTATCATATGTGAGTGGGAAACGAAAAAAAACCCTCCTATTTCTGATAGCTCGTGACTACACCCACCCACGCCGCCGGCCACACGCTAGACTCCATCTTTTCCGCAAGCCCACACGTCTCCTTCAACCACACTTCCGAACCCCACTGGACTGACCACCACTGCATCCACTTCACCTACAGGAAGCCCACCACGCACCACCGCACCGAACAAATGCCTCGCCGCTGCTGGAGCAGAGTCACCGAAGACCAGCTAACCACAACCCTCGCCCTGAGCCCACCCGCCGAACCCTCCGACCCCGACACCGCCGCCCGCAACCTCAGACAGTGGATCGACGACTGCGCCAACACCCTCGCCCCGCTCAAGAATCCGCCCAACAGCCACACCAGCAAGAAAGCCACCTGGTTCACCGAAGACCTCCAGGCCTCCAAACGAACATGCCAAAAACTGGAGAAGATCTAGCTCCACGAACGGACAGCGGACAGCTACGCCACCCACAAGAGCGCCACCCGCAGTCACCATCACCTCATCAGATCCGCCAAAAGGGCCTCACTCAAAGACCGCCTAGACAACAACGCACACAACAGCAAAGAGCTCTTCAACATCGTGAAGGAACTCTCCAACCCCAGCTCCAACACCAACGACATCCCGCCGTCGCGAGACCTGTGCGACTCACTGGCCACCTTCTTCCACCGCAAAATCGCCGACATCCACGACAGCTTCAACACCACGACCGCCCCGGCAACCACCGAGACCACTGCCCCCACAACCACCAACCGCCTGCTCTCCTGGACCAACATCAACGACGAGGACACCAGCGAGATCATGAACACCATCCACTCCGGCTCACCGCTAGACCCGTGCCCTCACCACGTCTTCAACAAAGCCAGTACAGCCATCGCGCCCCATCTCCGGAAAATAATCAACATCTCCTTCGAGACAGCAACCTTCCCGGAAAGCTGGAAGCACGCCGAGATCACCGCCTTACTCAAGAAACCCAAGGCAGACCCCAAGGACCCCAAGGACCTCAAGAACTTCCGACCCATCTCTCTGCTCCCGTTCCCCGCGAAGGTCACCGAGAAAATCGTCAACAAACAACTGACCCGCTACCTCGAGGAGAACAACATCCTGGACCCTTCCCAGTCCGGCTTCCACAGCAACCACAGCACCGAAACCGCCCTCATCGCCGCCACCGATGACATCAGGACCCTGCTAGACAACGGAGAAACAGCAGCCCTCATCCTCCTGGACCTATCAGCCGCCTTCGACACGGTCTGCCACCACACACTACGAACACGCCTTCACGACGCCGGGATCCAAGAGAAGGCCCTGGACTGGACCACATCCTTCCTCTCCGGCAGAACACAAAGCGTCCGCCTCGCCCCTTCCGATCCAAAGCCACCAAGATCATCTGCGGCGTACCCCAAGGCTCCTCCCTCAGCCCAACGCTGTTCAACATCTACATAGCGATACAAAGGGGATGATGGACCGGAACGTTTGAGCCAATCAAACACTCACCCCAGTCAACTGATCTGGGTTTAATCCATCATCATTCTTTAGCTCACTCCACCACCCCAGTTCAGACATGGCCATATGCAAATCAGTCTGACCCTGTGCCTCATGGGAACAGTCCAGCCCGAACTGCCAAGCCATGTCTTCCCTGGACCGGAAACAAGCATCCTAGGACCGGTTTCTGGCATTCCAGCCGTCATCAGCCAGGCTTGCTTGAATCCAGTGGCAAAGTGAGCAAGGGACCCACGTCTGGGCATACCCCCGCCAACTTAGGGCGAACAAGCGATACAAAAGGGGATGATGGACGGAACGTTTGAGCCAATCAAACACTGACCCCCAGTCAACTGATCTGGGTTTAATCCATCATCATTCTTTAGCTCACTCCACCACCCCAGTTCAGACATGGCCATATGCAAATCAGTCTGACCCTGTGCCTCATGGGAACAGTCCAGCCCGAACTGCCAAGCCATGTCTTCCCTGGACCGGAAACAAGCATCCTAGGACCGGTTTCTGGCATTCCAGCCGTCATCAGCCAGGCTTGCTTGAATCCAGTGGCAAAGTGAGCAAGGGACCCACGTCTGGGCATACCCCGCCAACTTAGGGCGAACAAAGCGATACAAAAGGGGATGATGGACGGAGCGTTTGAGCCAATCAAACACTCACCCCCAGTCAACTGATCTGGGTTTAATCCATCATCATTCTTTAGCTCACTCCACCACCCCAGTTCAGACATGGCCATATGCAAATCAGTCTGACCCTGTGCCTCATGGGAACAGTCCAGCCCGAACTGCCAAGCCATGTCTTCCCTGGACCGGAAACAAGCATCCTAGGACCGGTTTCTGGCATTCCAGCCGTCATCAGCCAGGCTTGCTTGAATCCAGTGGCAAAGTGAGCAAGGGACCCACGTCTGGGCATACCCCGCCAACTTAGGGCGAACAAAGCGATACAAAAGGGGTTGATGGACGGAACGTTTGAGCCAATCAAACACTCACCCCCAGTCAACTGATCTGGGTTTAATCCATCATCATTCTTTAGCTCACTCCACCACCCCAGTTCAGACATGGCCATATGCAAATCAGTCTGACCCTGTGCCTCATGGGAACAGTCCAGCCCGAACTGCCAAGCCATGTCTTCCCTGGACCGGAAACAAGCATCCTAGGACCGGTTTCTGGCATTCCAGCCGTCATCAGCCAGGCTTGCTTGAATCCAGTGGCAAAGTGAGCAAGGGACCCACGTCTGGGCATACCCCCGCCAACTTAGGGCGAACAAAGCGATACAAAAGGGGATGATGGACGGAACGTTTGAGCCAATCAAACACTCACCCCCAGTCAACTGATCTGGGTTTAATCCATCATCCCCTTTTGTATCGCTTTGTTCGCCCTGAGTTGGCGGGGTATGCCCAGACGTGGGTCCCTTGCTCACTTTGCCACTGGATTCAAGCAAGCCTGGCTGAAGACGGCTGGAATGCCAGAAACCGGTCCTAGGATGCTTGTTTCCGAGTCCAGGGAAGACATGGCTTGGCAGTTCGTGCTGGACTGTTCCCATGAGGCACAGGGTCAGACTGATTTGCATATGGCCATGTCTGAACTGGGGTGGTGGAGTGAGCTAAAGAATGATGATGGATTAAACCCAGATCAGTTGACTGGGGGTGAGTGTTTGATTGGCTCAAACGTTCCGTCCATCATCCCCTTTGTATCGCTTTGTTCGCCCTAAGTTGGCGGGGTATGCCCAGACGTGGGTCCCTTGCTCACTTTGCCACTGGATTCAAGCAAGCCTGGCTGAAGACGGCTGGAATGCCAGAAACCGGTCCTAGGATGCTTGTTTCCGGTCCAGGAAGACATGGCTTGGCAGTTCGTGCTGGACTGTTCCCATGAGGCACAGGGTCAGACTGATTTGCATATGGCCATGTCTGAACTGGGGTGGTGGAGTGAGCTAAAGAATGATGATGGATTAAACCCAGATCAGTTGACTGGGGTGAGTGTTTGATTGGCTCAAGCGTTCCGTCCATCATCCCCTTTGTATCGCTTTGTTCGCCCTAAGTTGGCGGGGTATGCCCAGACGTGGGTCCCTTGCTCACTTTGCCACTGGATTCAAGCAAGCCTGGCTGAAGACGGCTGGAATGCCAGAAACCGGTCCTAGGATGCTTGTTTCCGGTCCAGGGAAGACATGGCTTGGCAGTTCGTGCTGGACTGTTCCCATGAGGCACAGGGTCAGACTGATTTGCATATGGCCATGTCTGAACTGGGGTGGTGGAGTGAGCTAAAGAATGATGATGGATTAAACCCAGATCAGTTGACTGGGGGTGAGTGTTTGATTGGCTCAAACGTTCCGTCCATCATCCCCTTTTGTATCGCTTTGTTCGCCCTAAGTTGGCGGGGGTATGCCCAGACGTGGGTCCCTTGCTCACTTTGCCACTGGATTCAAGCAAGCCTGGCTGAAGACGGCTGGAATGCCAGAAACCGGTCCTAGGATGCTTGTTTCCGGTCCAGGGAAGACATGGCTTGGCAGTTCGTGCTGGACTGTTCCCATGAGGCACAGGGTCAGACTGATTTGCATATGGCCATGTCTGAACTGGGGTGGTGGAGTGAGCTAAAGAATGATGATGGATTAAACCCAGATCAGTTGACTGGGGGTGAGTGTTTGATTGGCTCAAACGTTCCGTCCATCATCCCCTTTGTATCGCTTTGTTCGCCCTAAGTTGGCGGGGGTATGCCCAGACGTGGGTCCCTTGCTCACTTTGCCACTGGATTCAAGCAAGCCTGGCTGAAGACGGCTGGAATGCCAGAAACCGGTCCTAGGATGCTTGTTTCCGGTCCAGGGAAGACATGGCTTGGCAGTTCGTGCTGGACTGTTCCCATGAGGCACAGGGTCAGACTGATTTGCATATGGCCATGTCTGAACTGGGGTGGTGGAGTGAGCTAAAGAATGATGATGGATTAAACCCAGATCAGTTGACTGGGGGTGAGTGTTTGATTGGCTCAAACGTTCCGTCCATCATCCCCTTTTGTATCGCTTTGTTCAACATCTACATGGCACCCCTCGCCCACGTCGCCCAACAGCACAACCTCAACATCATCTCCTACGCCGACGACACCCAGCTGATCCTCTCCCTCACCAAAGACCCTCACACCGCCAAAGCCCACCTCCACGAAGGAATGAAGGCCGTCGCCGAATGGATGAGTACCAGCCGCCTGAAGCTGAACTCGGACAAGACGGAGGTCCTCATCCTTGGTTCCAACCCTTCAGCATGGGACGACTCCTGGTGGCCAACATCACTGGGAACAGCCCCGACACCCACCGACCACGCACGCAACCTAGGGGTCATCCTCGACCCCACCCTCTCCATGACTAAGCAGGTCAACGCCGTTTCCTCATCCTGCTTCAACACCCTCCGAATGCTCCGCAGGATCTTCAAGTGGATCCCCACCGAAACAAGAAAAACAGTCACCCAGGCCCTCGTCACCAGCAGGCTGGACTACGGAAACGCCCTCTACGCAGGAACGACGGCTAAGCTCCTGAGACGGCTGCAACGCATCCAGAACGCCTCTGCACGTCTTATCCTCGACATCCCCCGACGCAGCCACATCACACCCCACCTGAGAGACCTGCACTGGCTCCCTGTCAACAAGAGGATAACCTTCAAGCTCCTCACCCACGCACACAAAGCACTCCACAACTCCGGACCAGCCTACCTCAACAGACGACTCAGCTTCTACACCCCCACCCGCCAGCTCCGCTCCACCAGCCTCGCCCTCGCCACAGTCCCCCGCATCCGGAAAACGACCGCCGGCGGCAGATCCTTCTCCCACCTCGCCGCCAAGACCTGGAACACCCTCCCCACCAACCTTCGGCAGACCCAAGACCTACTGGATTTCAGAAGACTCCTCAAGACCTGGCTCTTCGATCAGTAGCAGCACCACCCCCCTCTTCCCCCAGCGCCTTGAGACCCTCGCGGGTATGTAGTGCGCTTTATAAGTGACATGATTGATTGATTGATTGATTGATAGCTGAGAAAGAAGCATAATTTACCAACATAGCATCAGCCCATAGAACTTTAGTGAGACTTATGTTTTCATACCCCATCTCTTGGCAAGGTTTCCTCCCATGTAGGTTCCCGTGTATGGTGTTATTCTTGTAAACTGAAATAAAATTGAGAGATTATTTTTTTCAGAATACTCCAATTCATAGATGGCTGAGTAAAAGGGTGAGGTCGTTTTGATATCTCATACTTAATTTCCTCCTTATGTATGGCTGCTTTGATTAGCCCATGCTATAAAAATGTAAAATGAGTATATTTTCCTTTTCTTAGAACTTCAGAAAACGTAATATTACCCTTGTGATTCAACAATATTATAGGCAAATCCTTATGAAATGTGAAATCCGTAAGGGGCCTAATTGAAGGAAATTGAGGATTAGCCAAAATAGGGGTTACATCATGAACTTGAGGGAAATAACATATACTTCTAAATGTCCCATGCAACATGGGCATTGTCCTGGATTAGATTCCACTTGATTTTCTTAAAAAATTATAAATGTATTTTAACAGCAACCCTCAAGGTGAAGTAGGCGAGAACATCGCTACCCAAAATCTTTTCTTGAAGTTTGAACATCTATCAAGGACTATTAAGAACTGTATAAGATTTAATCTGCATGCCAAAAATTCAGCTAAAAATCTGGTCTGGCCATACCGACCCTCTGTTACCTCCTATTTAAGATTTTGCTGAAAATGCACGGGTTCTTATTTGCCTAGATGAAAAACATTATTCTAGCTTTCAATATCTGAAAGAAGGATATCGGGACAATTACTGCAAGTTTCTGAAAAAAATAGTAGCTTCAGTAAAATTACCATTTTAATAAAATTTACACATCATCCAATGATTGAAAGAGGACGATTTTGCCTGAGGTCTAGGAGACTTTTGATTTCCTCCCACTTATCATAAAAATTGACCTAAACTAAGCCCTCCATATTTTCAACCCTAGGGACCTAGTTTGTGGTGTAATCAGATTACTCCATTCTAATTTATTATAATCGACATTCCAAGCCATAATTTCTATTTTTCCGCCATTGATCTTATAACCCAAAAATGACCACATTTATTAAGGTCCTAAATTATGTGATTATATGCTGATTCTGTACTAGAGAGAATCAGAAAATCATTGGCATATAATTGAATCTTAACTTCTAGTTAGGCAGGATATAAGGAGGTATCAATGATATAGATCTAAGTTTGATAACTAAGGGTTCCATATATAGAGAAAATAGTAGAGGGCACATTGGGCAAACATGGTGCATACCTCTTATATACTGAAAAGCTCTATTCAGCTGCCCATTGATAACCAATCTGTCCTTAGCATGGAAGTAAAATTCTCGTAATGCATTAAAAAAATGATGGGGAAGTGCATATGTATCCATCATGAGTCAGAGATAGTCCCAGTAAACGTTTGTTGAACGCCTTCTCGCCTTCTACCACAACTACAAGCAACAGGTGAGACGAGCAGGTAGCTCTAGCAATACAGGTACAAAAAGCAGTTATAGCCTTGCCCCAATGTATAATGCCCTGTAGTTCTTGATAAATAATGTTCTTTAACACTTTTTGAAGCCTGTTGTGAATATTCTTGCTAAAATCTTACTCTCCTCATTTTGCAATGAGATTTGAAAATAGACGTCGGGTAGTGTGGGATCGTTCCCTGATTTTAATAACAGAATAATGTTTGCTTTCTGTCATAATAGCCTCCTGACAATACACATTGGTGTATTTGATGGAATGGAAATAAGACCTGTAAGGCCACTATTTTCAAGATTTCGTTTGGTATTTTGTCCGGACCTGGAATTTTGGATGTAATACTAGTAGAATTTCTTGAGACATAATAGGTTGATTTAAATAACCTTGATATTCTGAATGTAGTGTTGGAATATTATTCTCATCCAGGAATTTGTTACATGGTTCAGTATTAGGTTTCCTAGAGTGGTCATACAGCCGGGCCATAGAAAAATACCCTCATACAATTTCGTTCTTGTCGGTTAGTTCACTCCTTTCATAAAATTCAGTTTTGATTAGCCTGACTTTTGTGTTTACCTTGATAAGACTTAGCTGCATTTTTCAGAAAGCTCAAAAGTTCAGTTTCTTGATAAAATAGATTTTTTGCATCATTTGCTGATAACCACTCTGCATATCTTTGTTGGTGATATTGTATTCCTTATAAAGTTCTAATTTTCTCTCAGCGTTAAGACAGTTGTGTAGATTTAATTCTAATTTATGCAGAATGTCTAAGAGCTCTTTCTTCTCACTCTGGTGCTAGTGTCTGGTTCTCACCACATATTCTGAAATGAGTCCTCTGAAAACAGCCTTACATGCATCCAAGTCCATAGAAATGTTAGATGAATCGCTATAGAATTGAAAAATTGTAACCGTTTTATTCCGGACAAAGTTAATAAAGTTGGCCGCTTGTAATAAAGTCTTAAAAAAGACTGGGCTTACCCTTGTCTAAAAATAACTTTTTTATTGAAAAGTAGAGCTGAAAATGGTCTGAGAGATGATTCGGGTCTTTTATAAAAAAGTAGTCAGTTCTGGAGAAGGAATGAATCCAGCCAGAAACAAATATATAACCTGGATCATCCTTATTCACTTCTTTCCTTCGGTCTTTAAGCCCTCTATTCTTAATCAATTCTTCTACCCTTATTCTAGTTTTTGGTGTATGGAAAGTCACATTTTTACTAGCTCTCTTGAAGCATGTAGGATTAACATTTTGGTTTCCACCCAAAAACAAGGGTGACTGTAAATTTGCTACTCTAATCTCAATTTCCTTAAGACTGGAGGGATCGTCTATATTATGGCCATAATCAACGGCAACAGTAAATCATTTGCTGTTTTTATACAACTAGGCCACAACCCACCGACCCAAACTACACGTATTTGGTTCTATGACATTTATATTAGTAGACTTCCTGAACAAAATTGCAGTTACTCCTTATTCAGCCCTGTTTTTTTAGATGATCTCACTATAGATGCTCAACTTGTTTGCAACAAGTCATTGTGATAAATTGGAATGTGAGTCTCTTGTAGAAGAAAATACTTGCTCCAGAGCTTTTTAGAAAACTTAATATAGCCAATCTCTTTGTATTATTCTAAAGCAGTCCTTTCACATTCAAGGAGCAGATCATAAGGTCTTTATTTATAAAACATAACAAATAAAGCTGTATTTCTAAGCAACCCTGCCACTCATTCCCATATCAATAAACTGGATTCCATTAATTTTATCCCATGGGGACAGTCCAGCCCGAACTGCCAGTCCAGGTCCTCCCTGGACCGGACACAAGCATCCTGGGACCGGTTTCAGGGTATCATCACTCATCAGCCAGGCTAGCTTGAATCCAGTTGCATGGTGAGCACTGGACCCATGTTTCCCTTATTTTTAACCCATTTAATGTATTGTTTCAATTCCCATCTTCTTTGATTTGTACTTTTTATACATTGGGGCATACCAAAAGATGCGTTTTCCCCCAAGTAAAAGATTTTCAGAGAGCAAACAAAAATGTCAACATTAGTTTATGTGAAAAAATATACTACACTTTTTCGAGGTTTCTCAGGCTGGCACTTTTTTTTGCAGAAGCTTGGTCCCTGTGAACACTGACTGAGAGAATGCAGAATCTTTTCAAATCTTTATCCACTTCAGAAGATTCAGGTTCCCCCATCATCGTCAAGCTATTCCTGCGAGCATGGTTTTGTAGACTTTCCAAAATCATTGCCAAGTAATCATTTCTAGCTTCCAGGTAGACTATCTTTGCAGATTTTTTTCCCATTTTCTACTCAACTTCTTCTAGCTGCAAGTTAATTTTTGCTGCATCTTCCTGTAAAGAGATATTAAATCTGGTTGACTAGCATGTCAAGCATTTCTTCTATCTGAGAGCCTATTTTTATTTGATGGAATAATAATTTAGTAAGTATATATATATATTAAGTACCACAAGCCGAGCATAACAAACGCTTGAATACGTGCACTCGTCTCCACAAATACTAGCTGCTAAAAGTTTACTGCGATGAATTTATTCTTAGCATAGCCAAATAGGTTTTTGGGCTATGCTAAGAATAAATAAACTTTTGGCCAGTTGTATTTGTGGAGGCGAGTGGTACTTAATATATATATCTATATTTACTGAATTATTGTTATGCTCAGCTTCTGGTACTTTATACGCTCAGAGTTCCTCATACCCTGACGTGTACCAATGAGGTTCCTGGGTCCCTGCTCTTTACTATGAGGAATGTTGCGCTGCATACCCCCTTTTTGCTACTCTAGAATTGTTGAAGCACTTATGCTGGACCTTCAGGCGCTCCTTGTCCATATATATTATATGGACAAGGAGCGCCTGAAGGTCCAGCATAAGTGCTCCAACAATTCTAGAGTATCAAAAAGGGGGTATGCAGTTCCCAAGGGAAATTATAGAATAGAAAAGCGAGGTCGGTGTTAGAACTGAAGAATCAGATGGGGGGGGGCCTCTGATTGCTCAGGAGCAAGAGCCCTCACACACCCAGATGGGTGTCATGCTTCATCATAGAGCATGCTTCGTCATATGGCTGGCGCTGCATTGCCCAACGGGCACCCACAAGGGGGCTCTTTGCCGGAGATCTTTTGTTTTATGCCTAATGTGAAGTGTGGGTCTCAGTGTATGGACTCTGAGTGTAGATTGGTGTGAGTGTAGGTAAGTGGGTTAAATTAGGCTAAGAGGTATCCTAGCAGTTTTATTATCTGGGTCCTCTTGTCTAGATTAAAAATGAATAATGGTGGTTGAAAACAGAAGTAATGGTCTGTGTCAGTTCATAAAATTGTGCATAAGTGGGTCGACATGTTTTTTGCCACTAGTAGTCATTACCGATCAATGGCAATTCATCAGGGCCGGGCTACCTAATCTACACAGTGATTGGGAATGTTTTAGTGATGTAACTGAATAGTACTCAATCACTGCCATAAAATTTAAACAAGAAGTGTATATAATGATACCTTCAATAGTGGTAGAACAACTACCTGCAACGAAAGATAGAGAGTATAAAGCATTTAGCGTATTTCATCTTGACAACTTCCATGTTGCTTAAATGTTGACGTATAGCAAAGCACTGCATGTCATTGCGGATCAACCCTTAATAGTGAAGGTGCATGATTCGCAAGACAAAACGAAATTAATTTAAAGCCGTGAACACAAACAAAGTGACACACCGGTGAACACACCACAAAACAATTTTGACAAGTACTGCGCCCATTAGTTTAACTCCCCAGATTTGGGAAGGTGGTAAGCCCCCTCGGGTGGATGCAGAGGCCACTCTAATTTTAGCTAGGTGGAAACACTACAGACTGTATGAGAGTCGCTAAGAGACAGCTCCTCAAAACCCCTGGGGAAAAGCTGAAAAAGGTCCTGCAAGAGGACGAATAGGTCCATACTCACTATGTTTTGCCGCGAAGTACGTTGAGTAATATACCCCATCTCTGCTATCTCGGTGGTGAATGGACAGACAGTGGGGTGGGGTTTTAAGTACTTGCATGTCTTGTGTAATCTGCTTCCAGGTGAGAGCGATTTCGGCACAGGGGGCAGCATGTAGACCACTAGTGTAGCCGAACAATGGCTAGTGGTGTGCGCCATCTTGAAGTGGAATGAAGTTACGTGAATACTCAGTTGTTTGAAGCAGATTTGTTTGATTCTCATGTTAACAATAAAGATTTTCTTGGGGGATGGGGAGAGACATAGTGTAACATAGCCAATTGATGGGAGGTATTTCTACATGCTGGCTGCAACGAATGGGCCACTGCAACGAATGGCCCGCCCAAAAGGACGGTATGGTGGCGCATTATCAACCCCATATTGGATATAGCTAATCAGACTCGGGCTCATAGATACTGAGGTGATATGGTGACTTTTTCCCTACATGCTGATGTTTTATGGTCCTAAGCATAATTCTGTTTCGAGCACAATCCCTGCAACAAGCCCATACACTTAGGCCCACACTTCACATATGGCATAAAGCAAAAAAGCTCCCTTGTGGGCGCCCTTCTGACATTGCAGCACCGGCCCAATGAGGAGCATGCCCTATGATGAAGCCAGGCCGGGTCTGGTGGCTCAGTGGACTAATGCATCCACTGCAGGGGCCTGTGTTCATCCTCATGGTCACAGGTTCAAATCCCGGCGGGTCCACTCAGCCTTTCATCCATCTGAGGTCGATAAAATGAGTACCATTGAGTTGGGTAACAATAAACATCTGTTATTCAGCGCCAAGATACCCCATCGGGGTGAACGCGCTTTACAAATACACATGTTATGAAGCATGACACCTATCTGGATATGTGAGGGCTCTTGCTCCTGAGCAAACAGATACCCCCTCAACTGATTCCTCAGTTCTAACACCGACCTGCCTTTTCCATTCAATAATTTCCCTTAGGAACTGCATCCCCACGCTATAATAATTTAGTAGCATTGTCTTCAACTGTTTTATGGGTTGGAGATAGCTTTCATAATATCTACTAGAGATATTTCAGATGTGTGCTTTTGTTTGAGGAGATTACCTTGTAAATGTTACAACTTTTCCCCCATCTTGACAGACTTACCCTTTATCAGACTTCTTATCTGATATCCACATTTCTGAGGGCCTTTTCGCGTACTTGCCACTGATTTGGACAATAACTCCATTCTTTTCTCTGCTTTTTTGAAGTCGAGGTGGGCTAGATTCCGGGAGGAACCTTCTGTGTTAGCTTCTTGTAATGGCAGCTCTTCAACTTCAGATTCCCTGTCTGATTCACTACCATCCTCCAGTGGGAAAGCAATGGTCAATCCTGTCAGTGGTTGTTTGGTTCAAGACCTTACAAACTCGCTTAAAAACCATGCTCCCTCAAGGCGATAATAATGATACTCTTTATTGCACATTTATTTAAAATAATTGCAAAAGCTGCAGCATACAAGAAAACAATTATAAAAAGATATCTCTACAAAAAAGCACACCCTCTGTAACCTTAAGGTAGTCTAATAGAAAACGTGTGTTTAAAACTATCTCCATGAATTTTAAAAAGCAACGTGTTAGGTGTGCGTCAGCATCACTTAAGCTGTCCCAGCTGCTGTGCAGCTCATGATTTTCAATCGGAGGAAGACCGGTCTTAGCAGTGTTCTCCTAAAGGCTGTCAATTCCGTGCAAATGCATATTATGTGGATTCATGTCTCTCTGTCAGCTGTGCAAAATCTACATGTATTGTCTGTTTCACTTTTCTTAGGCGGACATAGCGAAAGTCCCTTATTGGTAACACGCAGGGTCTTGGTCTGGTTAATGTCCACTCCCTCTCTATTCTAAGTGCCTATATTGTTTTCATAAGTGCTTGCCACGATCCAATTGTGCTTCATTTTTTGGAAAGCAGAATAAACTTCTGCAAAGGATATTAGTTTTGCTTGTTTACTACTAGTTTATTTTTTATTTTTGTGATCTCAGCCCCATAGAACACATCAATTTACACTGGAGTGTGTTTAAGGAGGCTTCCAGATTTCGTCCCCAAAGCCTTGTGGTCTCCGAGTCTGTGAAGGTTTGCCACAGTAGAAGTTTTAATCATTCTTCTAAGGGTGCTCATAATTTTGAACATTACACTACACAGAAGGCCTGTTAAATGAGGGATTGCTTGTGGAAGTTAGATTCCAGGCACATTTGCGCTTGTGCTGTGCTATCTGGGAGTCTGAAGAGAAGTCTGTAGGAACGGCGTTGAGCAGAATCTAGCAATCTCGAGCATTTCCTGTTGATTAATTATCTTGCCTTATGATAGTGTAGGCATAAGTTTGCTACCGATAACTCGCACAGCTGGGCCCCTCATTGGACCCCACAGCTTATTAATTAATCGTGTGAAAGAAGTATTTAAAGCAATGTCCAAGGCGTTTGAACCCACAAATGTCATGCATTCTAACTTACTGGGATTTATAGACTAGTGGCCTCTTTTGTGTATCTTGTAACTATGGACCACCGCTTTTGTTTTATTTTTGTTTGTGCTCAATTTATGATTTTCACTGTATTCACTTAGTTTAGATAGCTACCTCTGGAGGCCAATTATTATTTTCTCGAAGATTACAGTGCCATCTTCATACTGCAGGGTGTTAACTGGAAACTACATTCTCCAATGCTGTTTCCAAATCTTCTACATATATGTTACAGAGCATTAGAAGTAGCCCTTTGATCATATTAATTCTCTCTGTAGTTATCATACCTGAGGTCAGTCTTATTTTTACCCAAGTGCTCGAATATAGGCTGATAATCACTTTCAGGACACCTGAGGGGATTGCCCAGCTCTCTAGCTCTCCACATAAAATACCACGGTGTATAATATCAAATGCTGTTTTATAGTCAATGAATGCTGCATATATAAGGTTACCCTTTACGGTAAGAGATTGATGTGTAAGCATTGACAGTGTGACTAGGTTCTGCTCAATGCTGCAACTCCTTTGAAAGCCCGTTTGGTAGAAGGGTATCATATTTTTATTTCTGGCCCATTCCCTCTAAGTGATGTAAAAGGGCTTTACCTTTCCCTTCTATATCCAATCTGGCTGTATATCAGTAGTTAGCTCAAGATGAGATCTGACCCTTTTTAGGTCGAGCATTCGAGACCTCTTGTATATACTTTAGTATATACTTATTATATACTTATATGTGTATGTACTTTGTGGGCTCTGGAGATCAGCCCTAGGACTTGTCTGCTTCCGCTTAGGGACTTTCTTTCTGTTCAACTGCTTCTATTTAACTGTCTTGATAGAAAACAACCAGCAGAGGTCAGTAAAATACCAGAATTGCTTTCTGCTGAGGGACTTTCTTTTTTTTCTTTTTCTGGCAACTGCCTATATTTAACTTTCTTGATAGAAAACGACCATCAGAGGTCAGTAAAATACCAGAATCACTTTAGCATTCTCTAGATTCCAGTCCATAGAAATTGTCTTTCACGAGCACCCGTAGACAATAATATTTTTTCCAAATCTTGTATTTTCAGTGATATGACCACCAAAGGCCCTGATTTTATATTAAAAACAGAGCTTTGGACTATACCATTTCCCGCTGGCTGAAAGGCAATGTTTCTCTCCATGTGTTCCCATACCTGGCATGTCACGCAGTTTGGTGCTTACTTTCCCTCCATGTTAAAGAACAGTAGATGTTTCAGCACCCAGGCTAATGTGCTGCATAGCTAAATACATATAAGGTCCCAAAGGCGAGACCGATTGCATTGCAAATGCTTGTTATAGATGGGAACCAAGAAGGAAACCCACCAGCTGTCTGAGATTTCTTTACCACGGAATGAGCATATAGCTGTGTTAACATCTCTGCCCATAAATCAATATTATCCTTAAGACTGTGACCGGATGGATTTAATATCACATTGGAAGGGCTATTATCTGATCCATATAAGGATTTTATATAATGTGTCTGTTCTTGAATTTGTGTATTCACTGTGCCACTGGTTTCCGGTCCAGGGAGGACCTGGCTTAGCAGTTCAGGCTGGACAGTGTTTCCCATGAGGCACAGGGTCAAGACTGATGTGCATATTACTGGGTCTAAACTGGGGTGGCATTGTGAGCAAAAGAACAATGGATTTAACCCAGATCTATTGACTGGGGGTGAATGTTTGATTTGCTCTGCATTCCGTCCATCATCTGTGCGCGTTTTGCTTTCTTGCCCTAAGTGCGCCAGGTATGCCCAGACCTGGGTCCCGGGCTCACTGAGTCACTGGATTCAAGCTAGCCTGGCTGATGAGTGGTGATACCCCGAAACCGGTCCCAGGATGGCTGGGTCCAAACTGGGGTGGCATGGCGAGCAAAAGAACAATGGATTTAACCCAGATCTATTGACTGGGGGTGAATGTTTGATTTGCTCTGCATTCCGTCCATCATCTGTGTGTCTTTTGCTTAAAAGTGTATGGCGCCAACATTGGCTATCTGGTCGCCCTGGACCATGACAAAAGTCAAAGTTTTAGGCCTACTGGGATGAGTAGTTTGGGGCTGGTTAAGTTTTTACCTTCTGACTTTGTCACTTTTTTGGAGCTTTTTCGCTCGACGTCAAGTGATCAGGTCCTCTGTTCAGGATGACGCCAGCCTGCTGAAGCACAATGCCTCGGTGAGTCCTGGAGGTCCAGAGCTTTCTAGTGGCAAACCAGTGCGGTCGGGCCGAGTTGTTGTTTGAACCAAATCTCCTCCCACCAAATGTCTGTATTGTTTCAGCCCCAGGCCTCTTCACACCTAATTAGGAATCTGCTTGGCTCAGGCTGTCAAAGGCTGACCAATCAGAAGAGGCTGCTACAGGGCTGCTTTAGGTAACTTCAGGAAAGTATTTATTTTTATTTATTTAGATAGGTTTTTATAGCACAAACTTGACCCTTGTTGCTATCAGATCGCTTTACAGATTTACAGAGAGCAACACGATGATAGCAATAAAATCAGTATCGGTGTTTAGGTGTCAACCAGGGAAGGGAGGGAATGCTATACAAGCTTTATAACGTAGAAGAAAACATCAATATAAGCCAAAAATAACGTTAAGTAAACACTATAGGAATAGGCAATGTGAAGAAACGGGAGTTCTAAAACTCCTTACCTGCAATAGTTATATTAAATCCGACCTTAGCAAGTTGCTGGATGTATTGTAACCATTATTTTTAATTAGTTGCTAGCTCACTCCTATCGAAAGTTAGACTTTATTAGAGTTTAATAAAGCCTTCCCTTGTCAGCTTATGGAGCTAGCAGCACTACAATGGGGAAAAATGACTTTGACTGTTTTTCCCTCATCATTGCTATTAAAACATATTTTAGAATGTACTTGCTTTTCATAACAAGGCACCCTACCCTTGGGGGACCTAGGACAGACCTTAGGGGTGACTTGTATGTAATAAGAAGTTAGTTTTAGACATTAAAAGTACTTTTAATTCCGAAGTCAAATTTGGATACAGTTTTATTTTTAAATTAGCCTGCAAGGCAGGGGTGACTTTAAAATGACACCAGACACCACAGTCGTACACACTTAGGGCATTACGTCCACTGGGGTCTCTAAACATACAGGTAGGTTGTCCGAACCAATTGTAGTTACACCAATTACCATATACCGTTTAAACAGAGCACTGGTCCTGTGCCTGATTAGCAGAGCCAGGGCACATTCAGAGTCAGTAACCACCAGCATCAGTCAAAAAATGGGGGTGATCAGGGCAAAAAGGATGACTTTCCTATATCTTCCTACACTACGAAGGTCCAGCATACTGCGGTAAGGCTCTCCAGACAGTACTGCTTTTCTTGATTTCAGAGAGGAAACGTGAGGATATGTTTCTCCATCAAATCTACCGACAAAAGGGCACATGCTTTGGGTTCTTTCACCCTTCACTTGCACACTGTTCCTGGAGCCTGGTGTTCAACAAGTCAATTCTCAGCAAATCGTAATCCCACCACAAACCAGACAGCAAAGCTGGAGCACTGCAGCTCATGAAAGAGGAGGAAAGGCACCAAACCACTGGACGCAAGCCTCATGGCACTCCACCAGTGATTCTAAGCAAAGAGCACCTCTCCACAAATTCTCTCCTTCTTCAGAACCGAGCAGACACACAATGTGCCACAGATGAGCAAAATGCAGAACTCCCAAAGTCTGCAAGTCATGTCTCGCTGTTCCCCCCTCTCCAGCTTTCACATCCACTTTGTCCGCCCGCCATCGTAATGACCCCCTATGTTTCCTAAATCCTACACCGACTCTTATCACTAATCTGAGAGCATGAAAATAAACTAAATTTGCCTAAGGGGAGAATGTTGCCACACTGCATATCTAAACAAAGCATGTCTCTGGGTTACCAGACTCTTGGCTGGATGTGTCCAATATCAGTCAAAAAGGGACTGGAACCAGTAGTCTAAAATCTGACTTTTTTTCTGAACAGCTCTGGTGTGAAGGCCTCTCTCGCCTGCATGGTCAAGTCTCAGTGTTTATATAACAAACTGACCACTGCTTAATCTTGCTGATTATGAGTGAAAAGGAAGGAAGAAACATGGTGGAAAAATCCACCAGGGCCAATGTTCCTGATATGCATTACCTCTGTGCACATACCATCTCTGCAGCCTGGCGTATGTACCAGGTGACCCTAAGAAGCAGATATTCAGGGCATCTTGGCTAGACTCATGTGTCTTATTCTGCTGATAATCAAACAAAAAGATGTTGTTGTGCAAACTGAATGTGCATGTATGTTATATACAGACAGCTTGTTTGAGGCTGACAATGGAAAATAATTCAGTCAAGCTAACGCCAAGTGTATTAAAAAATAAAGTCTGGCTCAGGAATCTATATAATCCCCGCCATGTGCGTCAGCGGCAAGGTCATTGATGTAAAATCTCTTAAACAAATTCTATCAAACAAGTTGACAAAAATCATATTTTGTAGAAAAACGATCATAGAATTTAAGAACGCATTAAAAGGTTTGTCATAAAGCATAATAAAACTATGCATAGCGTTTGCGGAATGGATACATTTCATCTTTGCATAATAAAATTATGCATAGCGTTTGCAGAATGGATACATTTCATCATTACTTAAAAGCCTTGCGCGTGCATTTCAAAAACAATTGGATTTGCATTTGCATTAAATGAACATGTTTACTTGTGAAGTCCTGCATATTTCAAGCTCTTGCATTGTACAATATTGCATTTTCAATAAAATATAAAGTGATCACAGCTGGGCTTAATAAAATCTACATTTTGTCAATCTAAGCAAACTAGGTAAGTTGTTACAATGAACTACTTGGAAAAAGTTAAAGTGGCTTACAAACGAAAAAAATAAGGCAGAAATATATGATGAAGAGAAAAGAATATACTGCCTCAACGGAATCTCCATGCACGTGAACATCAGAGCACCAAAACAGTTCCCTTACCTTCAGTCGTTGCATCCCTGTAGCACTGTCCTTTTTAAAGTTCCTCATCATCTGAAGTTGTTACATCAGGGCTGTTGTGTGCTGGGGACTCGCATGCTATGCAGCAATGTTCAGATTGCTTGTGAAATGCTGCATATGGCTGCAGAGCTTCTATGGTATATTCGCTTGGTGATTCAGCACACGGCTCAAATTGTTCATTGGATGAATCTGCGCATGCCTCTTCGCCTCCCTCCATGGATTGAGTGCTGCCATAGATGCAAGTCTTGTTCAAACCAATAGTCTTGAAACGGCTTAGAAGGTGATGGTGGTCCATCATACTGAGCATTTTGTAGGTTGAGCATCATGATTGTGGGGCAAAACTTCCAATTTGAACTCAATGATCGCACGAGACATTCTTCATCTATGCAATTCATATGTGTTCCACACATTCTTCAAAGGGACAGTCCATGCACCAAAACATTGGTCTCATTCTGTGAAGGTCCATTTTTCTAAATGACAACAGCCATTCTTCACTGATTTGAGCAAGGCTTTCATTGCCCAAGTAGCTCGCTGATCTGTCTCGGCACAGCTGTTCATGTGGGTACCTTGTTTCCATTTTGTTCACTGACATGGTACCGATTACGAATGAAGAAGATGGGGGCAGCCCACAGCCAATGATCAGCAGGATTATTAGAAACCCTCCAAAAATACTTGAGTAAAACGAATGAAAAAAGTAAGGATATTATTCTCAACACAGTCTTAAATCCAGTCACTAGACTAGAGCTGATGTTCTTGAAAAATGCACAAAACCAGGTTTACTGGATGTGACATCTGGTGCACCACGTCATCAAAGTGTGTTGGATACTGTGTCCTGAGTAGTGTCTGTATCTCTTAAGAGGTGTGAGCAGTTTTTAAATCAAAAGACTCTGCCACTTATGTTAAAACCATGTCTTTCTGGAGTAGGACTGCAACAAGCTTGCTAATTGGTCAAGGAACACTTTCTAGGATATGACTAAGTGAGCGATAGAAGGTTATTCCTCAGCATTTTATCACTTTTGATACTGTCAACAAATACGGTAACCCTTCAGTCATCCCACAACAAGTAGAATTTGCTAAAAGCAGATGTGCTCCCATTTGTCAACAATGTGTGTCATGTTTGAATACTCAGTGTGGGAGTGACTGAAATAAAGCACACTAATCCTGGCATTGATCCATTACAGAGGCCATGAAGAGGTATCAAATCACACAGCAGTGAATGCCTAAGAGGTTTTTTACAGCTCTGCACACTTACAAAAACATATTTGTCTTCATTCAGACACTGGCACTCAAACAGGAGTGTCCACCTCTGATGGAGAAATTGATCATGAATTCTTTTGTACCATCACAAGGACTGATACTTTTGGCAGACATGGAAAAGAAACGTATCAGGAAGTGAAATCATTCCCTGCAAAAGCCGATTATAGCTGGTGTGTCAGCTACTGAGAATATTTGATTTAATTGTTCAAATTGTAATACTGTGTATGTGGATTCTTTTTTTGCTATGGTCCTCTGTGTAAGAGTCAAATTCTATGGCACAAAGATTTGTTAAATATTCAGAAACTTCCAAGAAACACACCCAGGGCCCAGTACTCATAGAACCCAATTTAATTAGATTATAGCTCTTAGTTGAGCCGGGCCATGTTGCACCATGCTCATGTCATTTTGTATTAGGTCAAATGCAGAGGACAGTATTTGAATTAGTGAATACACACATCTTGACCATGTATTCATACCATTGTCTATTACTTGCAAAGTCTTTTCTAAAATTTCTTTGCCAATTTGGCTAAAGCCCTCAGCTGGTTCTTGCTGTGAAACTTTCCACAACTCATTACATACGGCATAAATCATGCGTTTTGCGCTAGGAGCATATGGTCCCAAAATTAAGTCAGGAATATACATGCTTTCTCGTATTTGTGACAAGTGCTGCTTTACAGCTTGCAGACTGCAGTGTTGTAACCAGTGGTGATATAATTTACCACCAGTGTAAGTGGTAACTATTACAGGTATTTCACCGCTATAATAGCGTGGATCAGAACAGTTAGCTTTGAAACCAGAAATATTGGAAAGGAAACGATTCAGGCATACATTTGTGTCTACATGCCATAAGACCCATCCTTCAGGATGGAACATAGATGAATTATATGTACCATTTTTAGGTCGAGCATCAGCGATGACCTGTTGTATCTCTCTGTGTAGCTTTGGAAAACACACCCAATGCTATTGGCTGTTAGCTGCAGCATTCAGAAATGCTGGCTTCTTATTGGTATATTTCTGTTGAAGTCCCTCCTTCATGTGTTTAGCTCTCTTTCCGGCGATTTCACTCGGAGAGCATTTTTGTTGGCCATCACACAGTACAGCGTGTGATGGCCTGTCTTCTCTTTTCCTATCTTGTTTACATCGAGCGGTACTGCGCCGTTTCTTGTTTAATTAACGTGCTCGGGCGCTGCGCTGCCTACCACTGCGCCTGGTTTTATGGTTATTGTTTTATGTTTCCGCCGCACCGTTTCTTGTTTATTTAATTAATGTGCTCGGGCGCCGCGCTGCCTACCACGGCGCCCGGTTTTATGGTTATTTTTTTATGTTTCCGCCGCACCGTTTCTTGTTTATTTAATTAATGTGCTCGGGCGCCGTGCTGCCTACCACGGCGCCCGGTTTTATGTTTTTTTTTATGTTTCCCCCATGCTGTTTCTTGTTTAATTAATGTGCTCGGGCGCCGCGCTGCCTACCACGGTGCCCGGTTTTATGTTTTTTTTTATGTTTCTGTAACCTCGGACTCTCCCTGCACCCTTAGATCTCCCTGGAAACCACATGACACACTCTGCTCTTCTGCAAGCCCCCTCTCCGGACGGCGAGCTGCAGATGAGCAGGCGGGAGACATCACATGAACGAGGCCCTTTATCTGGAGAAAGAAAGGGTGTTTGGCGTTCACGCACCTTGACGTAATCCCAGTTGTTCGTTTCGGTTAGGTGCGGACTGGGCAATAAATTCACATATTTTTATTCTCGCCTGCTTCGTATTGCTGTTTAAACAGAAAGCAAACAAGAGGTACTGTTTCCCGAGTGGAATCCTGTGCAAACGTCTCTCTCCTCACATCTCACTACGGCATGAGGTCATCACGAAAGCTAATGCTTCAATTAAAATATGGCCCTCCCTCGCAGAAGATAAATCTGAAACCGCGTCCTCCTTCGTGTACGCGTGTGCCCCGCCTCCAGGCTCCTCCTGCTGCTCGTGCTACAGATCTCTTGGTAGTCTCTTTCCCAACATGGCTGCTAAACTCTGCATGGTACCGCCAGCCTCTCTCCAATCCATGCATCCCTCCCCTTACATAGGCTCCGGTTTCCGAACACGCTCGCCATTGTTTTACTTTTTTTTCTTTACCCCACATATAGCTGCATTTTATTTTTGGAAGGCACAGAGATCCGACACCGATACTCAGTAGAGTTTGTGCCTTGAGGTGAATGAAGCTGTGTAGCTGCTGCACATGCACCTCTGTTGCTTGTTCGCACGCACTTCATTGCTTGTTTAAAACGCTCTGGAAAGCGTGTGTGCGCTTTGGCGAGTGTGTTCACTGTCAGCATGTCTGGATCTCTGTTGCACATTTTGATGCTCTGTGCCTTCGGGCGACCTTGCTGCGCCAATGAAGCAGGTGGAAGAGAGTCAGGAGGAGGAGGCGCCGCCGCCAATGCCTCTTGAGCGTCCAGGTTCGGCACTCTGTGGCCGCTCGCTGCCTAAGTCCATGCACCATTTCCCCACTGGTGTACCACCTCTCGCCCAGTGCCTTTCAAATTGTGCATGGGCCATAGTCTTCATCCGGACCCTTGTGTATCATGCTTCAGGGCACCTCCCACAGGTAGGTAGTGAGTGGCTAGCAGTGTGACAGTGCCTGCAGAGCTATGCTTGCAGAACAAAAAACACACAGAGAAGGTACACTTGCTCACACAGTCTCTCGCTCTTTCATTTTTAAACTGAATCTTAGCACCCTGGAGAGTGATGCTTGACGGTCATGTACTGGGCACCCATCTTAATTTCTTTGACTTTTGTCATGACCTTTTGCCCCAACTTTATACCCCTCCCGTGTATGGGCTACTGATGAATGCAGAAAAAAACATTTCAACACTGCTAGTCTCCGCCCGCATGAAAGGTGGGCGCAGTCATTGCAATACAAACCCAGCATAGCAAGTAAGGGGTGAAATGTCTCTTAACCATGCGACTTTTTCATTTAGTTTCACAAAACATTTTAACGTCTAGACAATAGGCAAAAACAGCTGGAAATGTTCTAGCGTAAGTTTGTTTCAGTCTACATTTGGAGTACATCTCTGGCTAACAGGGATATTAACAGTTGCAGATCCACAGATTGGTAGTGGAGTTATTTTTTTAATTCCATGCTGCTTACATGGGTTTCCATTTATGTATGTGTAAATCTATGCATTGGATCATTAAGACCTTGACCGCGGCGCGAATTCCGCCGCGGTGCTGGTGATTTATTGAGTGGGTGGGGTTCAGACGGCCCCTGGCCGTCCTCCGCACACGCCCACTGTGACGTCGGACGGCCAGGGGCCGTCCGACGCATCGAAGGGGTTAAGCGTGTGTACACATAATACAAAATTGCAATTGCATTTTAAAATGTTGAGATTTTCCCCATGTGTAGAAACTTCGTTATCTTCACCCACGCCATCTTTGTGGGAATTTCCACCATGAATACAGACTTACTTTTGCCATGGACAAGAGTAAATCTCAGATTGTAACTAGGGTGCAAATGTGTCTTTTAAACTTGAAGATCCACAAACTGACCTCCTTTGCAAGTCGCATGCACACACTTTTTATTATTATTTTCTTTAAGTTGCTCTGCTTCCTGCTCTGTTGTTTTCTTTTAGTCGTTACGCTTCGTTAGGTCTCGCCTAGCGTTGCAGCGCGCATGCGCTGCTCGCTCTGTGAGACACATTGTGGTAGAGGAGATTTCAGTAGGGGACTTGAAGCCCCGCCCATCATTTTCATTGGCTGGCGTCATCGTTTATGCTAAACGGTGGCCTCCGATTGAAAATGAGGCTTCTTTGTTACCGCCCTGTCTCCTTTTGGGACGGCCCATCCGGACTGGATCGTTTGCTTAACGGCTGTCGTGAGGGTATTTGTTATCTAAAGGAGGCGTGTACTGGCGGATCATGTTTCCGAAGTCTGTTTTTTTTCTTCTAAATGTGATTATGTCGGCCAGTGACGACATTACAAAACAGCACCGCGCACAGTCTACACCGAAATAAAACGTTCACGCTACTGTATTTTTCCTCACCCTAAATCTAATGTTTAGTTTAAACAGATGTCTGTGCTGATATACATACACCATCTCCCCCCTCTGCCTTCAGTGCACATGTGTGCACCATCTCCCCCCTCTGCCAGCCGCCGAGGCTCCCTTCAACTCTTCAACTAGTCACTGCTCAACACCAGAGTCCAACCTTCCTTTGTTGTTTATTGAGATTTCAAGACACCCCTTCATGCCCAAGGGGCTACTTTCGCTTGGCCTTGCTGTAGTGATGTGCTAACAGTAAAAAGGTGTGAGATCACCATCACTGCAGATATAGGTGTGAGATCACTATCACTGCAGATATAGGTGTGAGATCACCATCACTGCAGATATAGGTGTGAGATCACTATCACTGCAGATATAGGTGTGAGATCACTATTACTGCAGATATAGGTGTGAGATCACTATCACTGCAGATATAGGTGTGAGATCACTATCACTGCAGATATTACTTCAGATATAGGTGTGAGATCACTGTCACTGCAGATATAGGTGAGATCACCATCACTGCAGATATAGGTGTGAGATCACTATCACTGCAGATATAGGTGTGAGATCACTATTACTGCAGATATAGGTGTTAGATCACTATCACTGCAGATATAGGTGAGATCACCATCACTGCAGATATAGGTGTGAGATCACTATTACTGCAGATATAGGTGTGAGATCACTATCACTGCAGATATAGATGTGAGATCACTATCACTGCAGATATAGGTGTGAGATCACTATCACTGCAGATATAGGTGTGAGATCACCATCACTGCAGATATAGGTGTGAGATCACTATCACTGCAGATATAGGTGTGTGATCTCTATCACTGTAGATATTGGTGTGAGATCACCATCACTGCAGATATTGCTGTGAGATCACTATCACTGCAGATATAGGAGTGAGATCACTATCACTGCAGATATTACTTCAGATATAGGTGTGAGATCACTATCACTGCAGATATAGGTGAGATCACCATCACTGCAGATATAGGTGTGAGATCACTATCACTGCACATATAGGTGTGAGATCACTATTACTGCAGATATAGGTGTGAGATCACTATCACTGTAGATATTGGTGTGAGATCACTATCACTGCAGATATAGGTGTGAGATCACTATCACTGCAGATATTACTTCAGATATAGGTGTGAGATCACTATCACTGCAGATATAGGTGAGATCACCATCACTGCAGATATAGGTGTGAGATCACTATCACTGCAGATATAGGTGTGAGATCACTATTACTGCAGATATAGGTGTGAGATCACTATCACTGCAGATATAGGTGTGAGATCACCATCACTGCAGATATTGGTGTGAGGTCACTATCACTGCAGATATAGGTGTGAGATCACTATCACTGCAGATATAAGTGTGAGATCTCTATCAATGTTGATATTGGTGTGAGATCACTATCACTGCAGATATAGGTGTGAGATCACTATCATTGCAGATATTACTTCAGATATAGGTGTGAGATCACTATCACTGCAGATATAGGTGAGATCACCATCACTGCAGATATAGGTGTGAGATCACTATCACTGCAGATATAGGTGTGAGATCACTATCACTGCAGATATAGGTGTGAGATAACCATCACTGCAGATACTAGTGTGAGATCACTATCACTGCAGATATAGGTGTGAGATCACTATCACTGCAGATATAGGTGTGAGATCTCTATCACTAGATATTGGTGTGAGATCACTATCACTGCAGATATAGGTGTGAGATCACTATCACTGCAGATATTACTTCAGATATAGGTGTGAGATCACTATCACTGCAGATATAGGTGAGATCACCAACACTGCAGATATAGGTGTGAGATCACTATCACTGCAGATATAGGTGTGAGATAACCATCACTTCAGATACTGGTGTGAGATCACTATCACTGCAGATATAGGTGTGAGATCACTATCGCTGCAGATATAGGTGTGATATCTCTATCACTGTAGATATTGGTGTGAGATCACTATCACTGCAGATATAGGTGTGAGATCACTATCACTGCAGATATTACTTCAGATATAGGTGTGAGATCACTATCACTGCAGATATAGGTGAGATCACCAACACTGCATATATAGGTGTGAGATCACTATCACTGCAGATATAGGTGTGAGATCACTATTACTGCAGATATATGTGTGAGATCACTATCACTGCAGATATAGGTGTGAGATCACCATCACTGCAGATATTGGTGTGAGATCACCATCACTGCCTGCAGATATAGGTGTGAGATCACCATCACTGCAGATATAGGTGTGAGATCACCATCACTGCAGATATAGGTGTGAGATCACCATTACTTCAGATATAGGTGTGAGATCACTATCACTGCAGATATAGGTGTGAAATCACTATCACTGCAGATATTGCTTCAGATATAGGTGTGAGATCACTATCACTGCAGATATAGGTGATTTCACCATCACTGCAGATATAGGTGTGAGATCACTATCTCTCAGATATAGCTGTGAGATCACTATAACTGCAGATATAGGTGTGAGATCACTATAACTGCAGATATAGGTGTGAGATCACCATTACTGCAGATATTGGTGTGAGATCACTATCACTGCAGATATAGGTGTGAGATCTCTATCACTGTAGATATTGGTGTGAGATCACCATCACTGCAGATATTGGTGTGAGATCACTATCACTGCAGATATAGGTGTGAGAACACTATCACTGCAGATATTACTTCAGATATAGGTGTGAGATCACTATTACTGCAGATATAGGTGAGATCACCAACACTGCAGATATAGCTGTGAGATCACTATCACTGCAGATATAGGTGTGAGATCACTATTACTGCAGATATAGGTCTGAGATCACTATCACTGCAGATATAGGTGTGAGATCACCATCACTGCAGATATTGGTGTGAGATCACTATCACTGACTGCAGATATAGGTGTGAGATCACCATCACTGCAGATATAGGTGTGAGATCACAATCACTACAGAAATAGGTGTGAGATCACCGTTACTTCAGATATAGGTGTGAGATCACTATCACTGCAGATATAGGTGTGAGATCACTATCACTGCAGATATTACTTCAGATATAGGTGTGAGATCACTGTCACTGCAGATATAGGTGAGATCACCATCACTGCAGATATAGGTGTGAGATTACTATCACTGCAGATATAGGTGTGAGATCACTATTACTGCAGATATAGGTGTGACATCAATATCACTGCAGATATAGGTGTGAGATCACCATTACTGCAGGTATTGGTGTGAGATCACTATCACTGCAGATATAGGTGTGAGATCACTATCACTGCAGATATAGGTGTGAGATCTCTATCACTGTAGATATTGGTGTGAGATCACCATCACTGCAGATATTGGTGTGAGATCACTATCACTGCAGATATAGGTGTGAGAACACTATCACTGCAAGTATTACTTCAGCTATAGGTGTGAGATCACTATCACTGCAGATATAGGTGTGAGATCACCATTACTGCAGATATTGGTGTGAGATCACTATCACTGCAGATATAGGTGTGAGATCACTATCACTGCAGATATAGGTGTGAGATCTCTATCACTGCAGATATAGGTGTGAGATCACCATTACTGCAGCTATTGGTGTGAGATCACTATCACTGCAGATATAGGTGTGAGATCACAATTACTGCAGATATAGGTGTGAGATCTCTATCACTGCAGATATAGGTGTGAGATCACCGTCACTGCAGATATTGGTGTGAGATCACTGTCACTGCAGATATAGGTGTGAGGTCACCATCATGGCAGATATTGGTGTGAGATCACTATCACTTCAGATATAGGTGTGAGATCACTATCACTGCAGATATAGGTGTGAGATCTCTATCACTGTAGATAAAGATGTGAGATCACCGTCACTGCAGATATAGGTGTGAGATCACTATCACTGTAGATATAGGTGTGAGATCACCATCACTGTAGATATAGGTGTGAGATCACCGTCACTGCAGATATAGGTGTGAGATCACTATCACTGTAGATATAGGTGTGAGATCAATATCACTGTAGATATAGGTGTGAGCTCACTATTACTGCAGATATAGGTGTGAGATGACTATCACTGCAGATATAGATGTGAGATCACCATCACTGCAGATATAGGTGTGAGATCACCATTACTTCAGATATAGGTGTGAGATCACTATCACTGCATATATATAGAATACCTACGTGTTTGGTATACGAGAGTTTGAGCTATTGGCATTGTAAATTACAATGCCTTTTATTTATGTTTTAAAAACAAAAACAAAAATAAAAGGCATTGTCATTTACAATGTCAATAGCTCAAACTGGTGTAAATGCGAGACCTATTGCAAATTCTTGTTTTTTAAAAGTCTTCGAGAAGCGTGTGTGTGTTTTAGAAAAATAAACAAATAGGTTTCCGAAGCGCGCACACATGCTTCCCGAATCGTTTAAAAAAAGCTTTGTTTCAACTCCTACATTATTCTACTGCGGTCTGCTGCCATAACTAAACATGACGACTGGCAAGCAATGAGGCTCTGCGTTTCATTGTCTGCCGCCAAGGAATCCCACATCCCTTTGTAGTCATCCCAGACTAATGGGGATAGGAGGTGCAACTTGATGGAAAACACTGCTCCCCGCCATGTTTGAAGCTACGATCCAGTTGCAGTATGTATTTTAAACATGCACACACTTTTTGGGGTGGGTCTCCGTGTAGATTCAGAAATATGTTTAGCCAGAGAGGCTGAGTAGTCAGTGTGGTGTTTTTTATTTTTTATTTTATAAAAATCACTATAAAAATGACACAACTCAAATCCAGAATAAATGTTTTACTTTTTAGCATGGAGACACCTGTCCATTTTTTCTCATTTAGAAGGTCACAATGGCACACATTCCATTTAAACTACATTTAGCGATCGGCTTTGAACAGTTTATAGTTAACTCATGCTTGTGGCACTCAGATCTGCTGACTAACATAAAATTTGTTGCATTTTAGTCTTTGTAATTCTGTTTTTATCCCTAAGACCCGCTGCTAAAAAGACAGAGCTGGGAGAGGGTAACGCGTGGACAGTCCAGGGCGAGGGAGACACTTAACGTAAATGTGTCATCTTATTGTGTTAAGCAAAACTTGCCCCTGATTCTTCCAGCTGTTAAATTCTCTAGTGATGCAGTTGCGCACAAAATGTTATAGTGCTGTGAACTTGTTTTTCTAAATGATCACCCCACTGCAAACAAAAAAAAAGTAAAAAACAATGTCATTTCCAATGCCAATAGCCCTAATTTACAGAAATGCGAGACCGATTGCATTGCAAATGCTTGTTAATCATGTCATCTATCGTGTTTACAGTCATGATAATTTTCAGTTTCTAATCTGTAAACCGTGCTACTTTGAGAATGGAAGGACTTCTAATATCTTTCATACTACCAAAACCCAAACTGATAGTTTGCTGAATAGTTATGTTTAGGAAAATCATCTCCCTGGGTATTGTGCATGCTCTGAATAGGGCTCCATTACCTTGTATTTGCCAAAATGTGGTACCCCCATACACTTTTTATGTCTACATTTTCTTTCCAATACTCATAAGCCTTTGTGTTCAGTTTTCTATTCAATTCATCAGAATAAATGAGTTTATTGCTTGTCATTATATGCTTTCAACCTGCCTCTGGCTTCTGTTTGTAATAGAAAGCAGAGGGATAAGGGCTTGAATTTCTTCATGTAATTTGCGGTATTGCCTGCAGGTGGTGTTATGCAGTGTTCCCACTATGTGTAATTGTATATTTCATGGGCGAGCTAGTTCTTTGAAGGCAATGATGTGCATAGTGATGATAGCAATGCATGTCCTTATAATTATACATATTTAAATAGGGATCTTCATTTACAAGGGGGTATACGCTTCTAAATCAGACATCATACTCTTTATTGTTTCTATTTTCCATTCACTGAGATGGAACCAGGAGTGATATATCATCCTTTGAAATTTTTATGACATACGGCAATTGCAAAAATTTCAGTGGACCCCTTACTTTGATAAGGACTTTTTCCCAAACCATACCATCCAGTATTGGATAACCCATATTAGGCCTGGGCGTAGTTCGTGGAGTTTTGCTACGCGGAACTCCGCGAAGTTACAAAAAAACTCCGCGAAGTTCCACGAGTGGCGGAGTGCAGTGCGAACTGCAGTTTGTGCTGGTATTCCTGCCGCTCGGGTAGAAATTCTACCCGAGCGGCAGCTCGCGAACTTACCGTTCGCGATTGCGAACTTACTGTTCGCGATCGCAAGCGGGAAAAAACTCCGCTGCACATCGCGAAGCGGAGTTTTCTGCACTCTGCGAGCTCCGCGGAGTGCAGAAAACTCCGCGAACGGAGCGAAGTTCACCGCCCAGACCTACACAGCATATAAGTCTCATTGAACGCTGTGGAAAAAAAGATGCAGTTGTAGTTCTTTTGCCACCATCTGTGGGACAGTTCAGTCTGGAACATAATATCCATTAAACAAAAATAACACTATAGTGAGCATTACAAGCCACATGATAATGAATAACACTCCTGTCGCAATCCAACCATAGGACCATAATGCCATCAAATACCTGTCGCAAAACCAGTGCCATACTTTAGAATCTTCCAGGAGTGCTGTGTTTCAGAAATCTGAAGGAAGGTCAACTGTAATGTATCCGGATTCAGTCTCACCAAAAGTTCTGGTTCTGATGTGTAGCATCTCCATAGATGTTGTCTCTATAAGGGGATCATAATATATCACAGCATTTGATTGCACTGTTTCCTCTTGCAGAAATGTAGACACCAAACTCTTCCATAGAATCTGATGTGTGTTGTAAAACAGGAAATGCAGCACACTCAACTGTCCCCAGCAAGGGACTTAAACGCTCATGGTTATTGTGCTCTTCAAGGGGAATCTACTGCAGGGTAGGGAGTGGATGGAAGGTTCTACCCTCAGACCTCCTTTGTTGTATCTGGGTGGGATGACTGTAGAGAATTGTTCACATGATGCTTCCTTACGTTATCAATCAATTCTTGTTTGTTCCTTTTTTGAGCCAAGCAATGGAGGTGAGACTATAGTGCATGGTCCCTTTACCCCCATCCCAGGTACAGGTGGTGGATTTGATGGTCCAAACACTTGTTTATCTGGAATTTGTTCTCAAACTAGATCTCCTATTTTGGGGATCCACCCTTTTGTGACTGGCATAGAAAGAACTATGGCTCAATGCTTAAACCTAAATTTGCTTATACTTAAATATACCTTAGCTAAAAGGGGAACAATCTATATGGCATTTATGGACTTGTCAGCGGCCTTTGACTGTGTTTCCCATCCTCGACTATGGTCTATCATGGAAGAGATGGGCATTGACAAGGCCATTATCTCCTTCATAAGACAACTTTATGCACAGGCTACAGCTTGCGTACGATATGGCAATAAAAGAGAATGTACCAGGTGGTTTAAAATTGAAAGCGGGGTCAGACAGGGATGCGTCCTCACTCCTTTTTTATTTTCTTTATATACCAATGGTGAGGAGGCGCCCCTGCTTGATTCTACTGTAGATGTCCCTATGATAAATCAGACCCGTATTCCCATACTACTTTATGCGGATGACACAGTGCTAATTGCCCGGACTGGCATGGCACTGCAGAAACTGATACCGGAGTATGTGACATTTATGAAAAAGCTGGACCTACATGTAATGAAGCTAAATCTTTTGTGTTAGTGGCTGGCCAAGGGGCAAAAAAAATTCCAGTTTTTTATATAGATGGCCGCAAAATCGAAAAAATAGACACTTTCTCGTATTTGGGAATATTGTTTAACAAAACCATCTCTTGGAACCGTATGGTGGCTAACAGAAGCTTGTTTTTAGAAAAAAGTATCAATGCAATCTTTATTTTTATCAAAAAATTGGGCTCCAAACCTTGGGATGTCATTAAAAAGATATATAGGGCCAAAGCTATCTATGTTGCGACATATGGAGCAGGAGTATGGGGATACACAAATTCTGAGTTACTGCAATCAATAGAAGATATCTTTTTGAAAAACTTAGTAGCCCTCCTTACATGTTGTTCATTTTTTAATTGTCACCATGAGTTAGAAGTTCCTTATATATCAGACCAGGTCCGCCTAGCACCAATCTTGCTGTGGCACTCAATATGGAGACGGGAATCACTACATCTAACCCAACATATCATTAAGATATTGTCTCTCCCTTGATAATGCTTATAAGATACCATGGATCTCGTATGTTCGACATTCTTTTACCAGTCTAGGTTTACAAAATCTTTTTGAGACTCCATCTGCTTGTGTTACTATGTCCAAAACATTTATTAAAAAACTATTTTTATGTAAAATGGAAAGAGAAAGATATAAATATAATCATAACAAAATTACGGTCGCAACCTATGTGAACATACCTGTTATCCCTGAAGGAACAGCCTCCTATCTGTCAGTTTGTAACAAATTCCCAGCATTGATTTATATTGTTACGGTTTAGGCTACATTTTATTCCCTGTATGCTGGGTTATCCTTCTGGTATTTATTCGCAGCAAGCATTGCCTCCTTGCCCATGTGATGGAGTTTCGACCGAAACTGATCTTCATTTTCTGTTTTTTTGAAAATACTATGCACTTTATCGGAAACATTTTATTGTACCAATCATGCGTAAATATAAGTTTGAGCAATGTCGACCAGCTTTATATTTTCTGCAAATGTTACATGATCATTATATTTGCTATTCGGTAGCATCTTTTTTATGTCAGTCGATAAAAGCAAGAAGGCTTATTAAGTAATTATGACATATAGCCATTTTTAAGTATGCACTTTTATCTGACCTATTTTATTGTTTCTTGTGGATGATTTTTGTAAAAAATTTGTGCTCTGTGCTTTTATGGTCTATGTGTATTTTAGATCGAATAAAGTATTTTGACTTGACTGGCGATACCCTCTCTTCGCCCGCAGCAGAATCAGAATACTTGACATTCAATAGCATCTCTCTGGCATCTTGCACCTTCTGTAAAACAGACAAATGTTGGTCTAGGTCAAAAGGATTTTCTTCTGCCACCTTCCCAGAGTTATCCAGTTCAGGAACATACATAGGTATTCTGAAAAGTACCTTGTATGGTGTGCAACCTCCCAACACTCCCCTTTCAAGCTTTTTAGTGCTCTCTGGACTCCATAGAGATGATGGATCCAACTAAGACCTGCACTCAACACTCAAACCTTCATGGCTGGTTTAAATATGTAGTTAGCGCGCTGTACTACATAATTTGTGTTATTTTTCAATGGAATACTGAATTGCAGACATACTCCCCAAAAACTCATTGCATCCTTGTAAGCCTTTGAGGCGAACGCTGCACCATTGTCCGAATGAAATTTGTTGACTGGCCCTTTGGCTATCAAACACCGCAAATCCTTTATAACGGCATTGCATCAGCAGATCTCTCAGCCCATAACCAGAGGAACCAAGAACATGAATTTATTGCAACTCAAATGTATTTAAAGAGGTTATCAGATTGTAAGGGGCCACAGTGTTTCAGATACAAAATATTAAATGGTTTGTTGTAGATCAATAATGAGGTTTGCTCTGGCCTCTTAATGGTGGAATGTTTTATTTGCTGGCAAATATCACATTGGCGCACATATTCCTTAGTTTGCTTTTGTAAACCTGACCACCAGTAACGTTGTTGTAGCAATGCAACCGTGACTCCCATCCCAGCATGTGCAGATGCTAAACCCTCATTAGCTGCCCTAATTAATTCTAATCTAGGCAGATTATTAGGTATCACTTTTTCTCCCACTCTGGGTAGGCATACCATCGGAGTGTTGTCCTAACTGTGCAGGAGTATTTGCAAGGAGCCCTTCTGGACTTGCTCCACCCTTTGAGGTTGCCTCAATGACAGGCAGTATGTCTTTAATGATTTTCGTTTGAGATCAGGTCTCAGCAGCTATTTCCGTTGCTTTTGCCGCAGTCAGCTGCAGAGTTCCCTAAAGTATGAATACCAACATGCTGGTGTCCAAATGTGTGTCTTACATGGACCAATGGATGTACATCTGTTAAGATAGCAAACTTTGCCCACAACTGTTTATTTTTAATTGGTTTCCCATTTGAATCTTTGAATCCCTTCATTCTACAATGTGGTAAATCCAAATTATATGCCTGCACGCGGGAAAGAAGAGTCAGACTAGATTAGTGTGGGAATTCCTGGCTCAGCCTTCTAATCTGCGAGCATTCATGTATTTATCTCTGCGATCTGTGAGGTGATGTCGCCCAAAGTTTGAGTGTATGTGTGTTGCTTCAAATCTCTGCACCACTGCAGAGGCTGCTGATTATTTCTATTTTATTCCAATAGCTGGTTACGCTGAACCTTCTGTTTAGATAAAGCTCTTATAGCTCTCAATGGGTAATATTTCTTGAATCATAGGCAATTTCTGCTCATATTGGAGATAATGTTGTGTTCTTAGTGTAGGATCATATTGAAACTACACATCCACTGTTTTTGATGATGATGCCAATCGAAACCACCTTGGGTGTAGTCCTCAAGCATTTGAAATGCTGACTTTGGTGGATGTCTCAAGAGCAGGTATGGGAGAAACAACAATAAATTGTTTTCCCTACACCAAAGGATCTTCTTTTAAATGGCCGTTTGTACAGCTGAAAGAATTTTCTCAGTGTATACAAAATGTGATTCTGCATTTGAAAATAAATTTGATTTGTGTGCTATGGGACCTGTCTTACTTTCATTGTAAATTACATAATTGTAGCCTGAGGTGCTCGGTACAATTCATAAAACTAGGTTGGTCTTGTTATCTCTAGTTTGTAAATATTTTGATTCTAGAATGTCTACCTGGAGAGCACGCAGAATTATTGTCTGTCCAATGCTTTGGAGAGAATGTGGGAGTTAATAAGTTGTACAGTGGTTTAACTCACTCCGTATAATATGGCAAGTAAGCTTGTCCAAAATTAAGGAAACCCAGCAGGGCTTGCAACTTTTTGAACATATTTGAGGGTTCCAAAGTAGCGCACTCCTTTAGGAAATCTGGTGCTAGTCCTTTTCCCATACTTGATAGCTCATACCCTTGGAAGATTACATACAGGTAAGCTATTTTCAATTTTCTGAAGTTTATTTTGTAACAGTGTGAGGGCAATATGGTCACTATCGGTCCACTCGAGTTAAGTGTGTGTTTAAATCATCGTCTTGGCTTTTGGTTTTATTGGATTTTGAGCCTGGATCTGAGGCGCTCTCCTTAAGGGAATGACATGAGGGATTGAATTTTCATCCCACTCTGCGATAGCACTGGAGCAAGTTTTATAGCCCACTCCCTACCTAGATGTTCCTGATATCCTCAGATACTATGATGGAAAAGACTACTTTAATCAACTCCTCTCCCTGGGGTACTTCCCAAACTAGGACTGGACTCAAGCCCTTCTCTGCCAAGATTATGTCATATGCATCAGATAAATGCGACCAGAAGATTGCTTTTATTGTGCACCTAATATTCCCTTCTAGTTGTATTTCTACATTGTAAACCCTATCTGGAAGGTTTACTTGTCTGTCAAGGGTTTCAACTTGTATTCACCACCAGAAAATCTTGTAGAGTCTGGTGCGCTATTGTTGCTTCTGGAAGCATCTGTACCCATCTCCCATTCTGCAGAAGTGTTCATAGTATGCACTGCATGTTTTTAGCAAGCCCGGCTTCTTTCTTCTTTTTAACATTTGTTTTGGGGTCAGAACCTTTCTCTTCTTTATTTTTAGTAACCTCTGCGCTTCGTCCTGGTTCTCCTTTCTGTTTTGCATATTCGTCTTTGCATCTGTATTCACTTCGAGACCCTCTCTCTGTCCTCCTATCATCAGAGTCCTGAAAAGAACGGGAAGAGCAGCTATTAGAATACTGATACCGATCCGGCTTTTTAATCTTGTTGCGTTTCACCAGACTGTAACTACCCCTGCAGGACTACTGCTCTGCCAGAGATCCAGTTCATTTTCTCTCTCTCTCTCTCTCCCTTTCTGCTTCTTTCTATCTTCAGGTTCTTTAATGCTACTCTCAGTTTCACCCTTGCTTTTAATATGCAGTTTTACCAGTTGTGTCCCTAAGGTGACACGGGTAACACAGCAGTGGCGGCTGGTGAACTTATAAAGTGGTAGGGTGCAATTACCTTCATTGATTTTGCAAGAGTGAAGTTAATAATGTTTGGTAATTATGTTCTCTTTTCTGTACAATCAAAAACTAAAACAATTTAAAAGAAAGCTGCCTCTAGGCCACACCTGAAAATCATGATAACCAGTTCCCAATAAAAGAACTACATCACATACATTGTTCCCAATCATTCGAATCTCTCGAAGGCACTCTTTATTGAGAGCATTCATATAATGTACAGAAAAAACACTTTCTGCTGACTCTGTACAGCAGTAAGCTATCCTTGAGGATGTTCTTCTACTTGAGTCCTGCTTGGTGATGTTACTGTAGTACAGAAGTATGCTACAGTTATTGTTTGAAATACAGTAATATTTTACAGCATTAAGCAGTTCATTAGACAAAATAACAAAATCTATAATAAAACCAAAATATTCGAAAGGCTGGTGTAACAGAAAAAGGGCAGGCTGTAATAAAGCTGAAAGCTGGAAATGGTAATGCACTTCATTTCATGCAGTTATTTTTCCAAACTGAGCTTTTCTGAAATTGAAAATAACAATTATACACTAGCTGAGGACATTAACATTACACAA
Source organism: Calotriton arnoldi (assembly GCA_963921515.1). Taxonomy (NCBI): domain Eukaryota; kingdom Metazoa; phylum Chordata; class Amphibia; order Caudata; family Salamandridae; genus Calotriton; species Calotriton arnoldi. Next base: position 186,704 of record CAWUFW010007414.1, on the reverse strand, counting down.
GAACACATCCTTTTTTTGGCATGGGGAAATTAATTGATTTGCTGAGAATCACAGGATGTCGGGCCGATGAGAACGTAGTACCACCCCTGACTGCCTTGTTTTCTGTCTGAAAACACTCCGTAGAGTACCATATTCAGCAGGTTGCCGGCTGGGACTGTGAGCAGCACCACTTGTCCAACAGCAGCGTGATGTTAGAAAATTGAGATGCCATGCCAAAAGCATGTTTAACTTAACAAGAAAGGCTAAAAGACATCCTGTTTAGTGCATGGAAATCAAGGCCTGTGATGGGGACACAATACAAGGGCTTGTTTCAGCCAACACCAACGAATGCAAGAAATGGTGATTTCTAACTAGAAATGTAAAGAAATTAAATTTAAATTGGACACTGGGAAACTTTCTAACTATAGAGGTTTCCAGCTCCCAACACGGTCTTTGATTTCAAGAGTTTGAATAAGTTGTCTCTACAGGGCTTCTAACGAAAGCTGAAAAAGTAATTGATGCATTAGTGCAGAGGGGGCTTCTGCACCACAACAGGTCCGACTCACGATCATCGGGGGTTCCCAGTACATTTGACCGACGTTGGAAATAAGTAAACTGGGTGGTATTGTAGGTTCATAGACCATTGGGAAGGAAGGTGGCATTTAGGCTCGGTTTTACTGTATGTGTGTCAGCAAAGTATCGCAATGTATCGTGGCATGTTACAGATCTCTAGGACTGGAGAACTCACATGAGAGAGGGACTCCAAGTGCACTGCACGTGTGACACTTCCGTAAGCAGGGATACAGCTGATTTGCTCTTCTGACAAGATTCTACTCACTGCTGATTGGATGTTAGGAAGGGCAGGGGCAGGGTCAGTGAGTTCATCTGCTTGATGGACTCTTCCCCATGCCCTCACAAACCCCAACCAACAGTGAGCAGAAAGAAAAAGAAGGGTGTAGCCAATGAGTTTCTTTCCAGCCTGCACCACCCACTAACATGTTGGTTGTTTTTAAATAACCTGCCCCCTCTCATTGAAACCTATGGCACTGAGTTGAGTTGGCCCCACCCAGGGCCACAAGCAAATTGCCCCCGGGCCGATCATACCAGTAACACAGAGAAGAGGACACGCCCTTCCATTACATAAGCACTTGCACTTGAGCCTCATGGGCAAGTAAGAACCTTGCTCAGCACAGTTACATGCCCTGCAAAGAAAAAAGCACACCTCTCAGTCCTTATACTGAGCTGCTCCTGTGTTCCATTCTTCTCCTCCTCCTCTCCGCCTCTGAGTGGCAGGGCACCGCTCCTTTCTCCCACATGCACCAACCGGCCCCGCAACATAGGTGAAGCTATCAGCTATGATTCTTGGTAGCTCACGTTCTTGATCCTGTGCCGAACAACTGCCATTCTCTGCTGATTAGCCAGTGCTGATGCTTCCCCACAAATATTACTTAAAATAATAGAGGAACTGTGGCGAAATTACCAATTAATTTCATACCCAGATCCAAGGCTGGTACAGCATCATGTTAATTTTGAACCTGTTTCATTTTCTCTGGGAGTACCGCCAATTAGGGTGTACTGTGCGTGGTAGTATAAATGCGCACAAAAATGCTTCCTCAGGTGTTACACTTCTCTACGAGTGGCAGCATTTCTATGGGTAGGCATATAGTAAGAATTCAATGGTTACCTTGGGGTGTTGTGTGAGGGTATACCTCTTCCAATTGGTTGGTCTTGCGAGCAATTCAGGAGGGTATTTTGTTACGCTTTGTGGATATTTTTCTCATGATGGCTTAATTGTCTGTGGACTTATTCCTGAATGGCAAGTTGTCCTTGTGCCATAGGTCCTACTGGAACCCGCCTATTATTTAGAGTCCTTAATACATATTGTAAAAGTCATCTGTATGTCCTGACTACATTATTCAATAGTGCTACTACTTCTGTTAAAGTTAGTGCTCCTGAATTTTGATATTGTGTATATTCCTGCAAGACTGGTAAGGTAGCCCTTTCATTACGCAGAGGCCCCAGTCTGATATATTGTGTGCATGTGTGTGTGTTCAAACCAGTTTTGATGTTCCTGGTATGTAAGAATCATTTGCAGGTATTTGTAAGCTCTGTATCCTTGGGTACCGCAACTGGTCGGTATTCATAAAGGTGTGTATGTTTGCATCAAGTACCTCAAACAACACCCATGAGTTAAATATTTCAAAAATGTTACACATGCATATGCTGCATATGTAGCTATTACAAAGGTTACTGCCACACCTGCATAAGGAACTTGATTTGCCTGAAGGTGCTGTGTAGCTGCCTCTCTGTAATTAACTGTCACACCTGCAGCAGGAGCCTTCATGTTAGGAGAAAAGATTCAATCAATAAGATCCAAAACTTGAAAACCACAAATGGGGATTTCATCCTTTTAAGAGTCAAGCTTGACTAGCCTAATTTATCTGAAGGAGGTTTTAACCATGATTACAACGGTCATCCCTGTTTATTTGTAATGATGTTTCTCTTGAGTGTGTGCATTCCTGACTACTCATGGGCCCCCAAACATAATCTGAAGTCCCACGTTGGGCGCCATGTTATGTATATTAGGGGTATACCTGAAGTCTACAGGTTTAGCTCCCCTACCCCATAGCACAAGGACTTAGATCAATGTGCTATAGATGAGGAAGGCAAATTTGGTTTACTGCAGAGCTCTGCCCTATTTCAAGAGGGAGAAGTGATTTCTGATAAACAAATGAGTCCCTTTGTTCACAGGGACACAGTGGTGTTTGGGAAACCCAAATTTTGTGCTTAGAATGTCACCCTAAAGCATCAGTACTATTAATGCACAATGTATGTTTGAAAAACATTTATTGCCATAACCTGCTACTTAGTACATGCCATGTTACTACAAGCCATATAAAGCATATTTCGATTATCAGGGTTACCATGGGTGTAAATACGACAAAACTTTCTACCATGTTTCTCAGAAATATGTCCCTACATCCTACATGGACTCTTATCACTATTCTGAGAGCATTAAAATACACCAACTTTGCCTGAGGGTGAGAATGTTGCAATTGTCGCATTTCATACCTGAACACAGCGTGCCTCTGTCAGGGCTCAAAAAATCCCCTCGCCCACTCGCATTGTTGAACAAGATTTATTCAGGACAAGCTATTATTAGGGACTACTCACCCTTTCTGGCTAGCTAAAAATCCTCTAACTTCAGTCACAGAACAAAAAGTAAATATAGGAAGATAAACTGACTTTTGACCTCTGCCTCTGAAAACAGAGCAAATGTGACAAGATAACAATATTTTAAAAAAAGGCATCTTTATTGCTCACAAAGTGAAAGAGCAATAAAAATGCCTTTAAATCTTGTTATCTTGTCATATTTGCTGGCTTTTAGAGACAGAGATCAAAAGTCAGTTTGTTTTCCTACATTTATTTCTCTTTCTGTGACTGAAGTTAGTGGATTTTCTAAAATGAACTGTGTGACAATTGAACTGTGCAAAGCATGTTAAATGAAAGGCTGTAAAATGTTATGCTTTTTTTTCTACACAACACTGAAATAGCTAAGTGAACTGTTCAAACATTTAAAATATATCTTACTAATTATGAAGACCAATTTTTGTAATTCTGTGGTGAAAAAAATATTTTTATAGGATCAAAACAAGTTGGTGATGTGCAAATTTTAAATATTTTTGCTGAAACGCAATTACCAATCATTGTTTTTGCGCTATTACCAGTAAAACTACATGTTGGTGGGAAAGTTTTGTGGCCATTTCAATGGAAAACATGCTATCTTAAAATGACAGTGCACTACCACATCATGCTTTGGTAATATATTTATGAAAAGTGAGTTTTTGAACATGAACTGGGAATTATTACTGCTCCTGCCCAGATGACAGTGTTATTAGTGAACTAAGAGGAAAGCCAGGGATAATGTGTATCCTATATATGGGCTTGATTCTTGTTATATATGGAGCAAACATTTAGTCTAGTAAATAAAGAGTTTTTTTGTACAGTAGAAATACTGAACTTGCATATTTGAAGGTGCTCTCTTATGTGATAATAAAGAAAAACCCAGCTCCATAAGACAAAGTATTTGCCTACGATCACACAATTTGAGACCAGTTCAAGGGTCAAGTACATTACAGTTAGTTTAAGTAGATTATTAAAGTTACTAGACCTGCAGGTCTAGTAAAAGTTTTATGATTTTTCGAGCTCTGTATGTGTTATCAGACTATCAGCTGGAATAGCAGGATGAGGAGGAGAAAGCTTTTTTGTCAGCGGAGTAAGCTGAACTCAGGTTTGACTCCATGTGTTCAACCTCGGTCAAAAAGGAACAGCTACCAGTAGTCTGGGATTGGACTTTTTTCTTAACAGATCGGGTGCTAAGGCTTCTCTCTCTCAAGTGGTCAAGTCTCTGTGTTTATATAAAAAACTGACAACTGCCTAATCTAGCTGACTATGAGTGAAAAGCAAAGCAGAAAGGAGGTGCAAAAATCCAGCTGCACCCAGTGTTTAGAATATGCATCACCTCTTGTGGATATACCATCTCTATATCTTGGTTTAAGTACCAGGCAACCCTGAGATGCAGATATCCAGGCATCTTAACTGGACTTCATGTCTCATATTTTGCTTATAATCAAACAAGGAGATGTTGTTGTGCAAACTGGGTGTACCTGTGTGTCATGAAGTTTGCAGACAGCTTGTTTCAGAATGACGATGGAGAATAACTCAGTCAAGCTAACGCTAAGTATATTTAAAAGTGGAGCCTGGCTGAGGAGTCAGCTCCTCATCTCTCAACTTGAGCATGGCTCATTGAGTGAAGCTCCCATTTCATAGACATGTTCGAAAACTTATTGAGGTCACTGTTGATTTTTATTCAACTACTTTTCCCTTAGTTAAAGAATATTTCAATAGCTGGTTATTTTATCTTCAATGGTGCAGTTTATATAATCAAAAACTCAATACTGTGGTCAAATTTTAAATTATTTTTTCTGAAGTATTATTACATCTTTAATTTCATATCTAAACTTGGTTTAAACCTTTAAAGTTTTCCTTAATTGTATTAGTGTACAGATTCAAGCATTCAATCAATCAGGGATGGTTAAGTACAGCTACTCACCCACAAGGGTCTCAAGGTGCTGGGGAGGAGGGTGCGGCTCCGTTGAGTGCTGGGGTCATCCGAAGAGCCAGGTCTTGAGGTCCTTCCTGAACTGGTGCAGTGTGGGGGCTTGCTAGAGGTGGAGGGGGGGTCGTTCCAGGCCTTGGCTGCGAGGTAGGAGAAGGATTTTCTTCCTGTCCTGGCCTTGTAGATGCATGGGACGTTGGCCAAAGAGAGGGCGGCTGATCGGAGGTGTCTTTTGGGTGCATGGAAGGAGAGGCAGTTGCTCAGGTATGATGGTCCAGTGTTGTGAATGGCTTTGTATGCGTGAGTGAGGAGTTTGAAGGTTATTCTTCTTTCAACTGGGAGCCAGTGGAGATCGCAGAGGTGTTGCGTGATGTGGACGTGGCGTGGGATGCTGAGGATCAGTCTGGCTGCAGCATTCTGGACGGTCTGGAGTCTACAAAGGAGTTTCTTGTCGATTCCAGCATAGAGAACGTTGCCGTAGTCCAGTCTGTTACTGATGAGGGAGTGCGTGACAGTTTTTCTGGATTCAGATGGGATCCATCTGGACGTCTTTCGAAGCATGCGGAGGGTGTTGAAGCAGGTTGATGATACGGCGTTGATCTGGCGGTTAATTGTTAACGATGAGTCTAGTATGATTTCGAGGTTTTATGCGTGGTCCGTCGGGGTGGGGGGATTTCCGAGGGTGAGGGGCCACCAGGAGTCGTCCCATGCAGAGGGGGTGGAGTCAAGGATGAGGACTTCTGTTTTCTCAGAGTTGAATTTCAGGCAGCTGTTCTTCATCCAGATGACGACGGCTTTCATCCCTTCTTGGAACATGTGTTTGGTGATGTTGGCATATGAGACGATGTTGAGCCCGTGGCTTCTGATGGTGGTTGCGAGGGGGGCTGAGGGAGGAGAGTGGGGCTGAGGGAGGAGCCCTGGGGCACTCCACAGTTGGTCATTGTCTGTCCCAAGAGGTAGGGCGGGAGTCTGACTCGCTGAGTTCTGCCAGTGAGGAATGAGAATATCCAGTTGAAGGCCTTGCCACGGATGTCGGCGTCGTGGACTCTGGTGGCTAGGGTGCGGTTGGAGACGGTGTTGAATGCAGCTGAGAGGTCCAGGATGATGATGGCTGCCGTTTTGCCCTGGTCGAGGAGGGAGCAGATGTCATCTGTGGTAGCAAGTAGGGAGGTCTCGGTGCTGTGGTTGCTGCAGAATCCGGATTGGGAGACGTCGAGGATGTTGTTAGCTTCGATGAAGTTTGTTGGCTGGGTATTGACGGCCTTTTCGATGACTTTGGCTGCGAAAGGAAGCAGGGAGAAGGGCCTTAAGTTTTTGAGGTCCATCTGGTCTGCTGAGGGTTTCTTCAGGAGGGGGGGTGACTTCGGCGTGTTTCCAGTTGTCGGGGAAGGTGGCAGTTTCGAAGGAGTTCGGGTGCGATGGCTGAGTCAGCTCTGTGGAAGATGTGGGTTGGGCAAGGGTCTGAGGGTGCTCTGGAGTGGATTCTTTACATGGTCTTCAAGGTGTCTTCTGTCGACAGAGGGGTCCAGTTGAGCAGGGGTCCAGATTGTGACACTAGGCTCCCCGAGGGTATAGCACTGCCACTCAAGCCAAGTTTTTTAAGGGAAAAACAAAGGCATTTACACACACACTGAATTTCAAACATGTACAGGTCAATCTAGAAAACCACATTGTTTTCTGGTTTTAAATGTGTATGTAATAATGCGTTATTAATGTTGCACTTGAATAATTTCTGAAATCTTGGGCTGGCTAACCATAGTGCTTAATGACAGTGAACTATAAACACAATTGTTTGAAATAGTGAATTGATAAAGGAATATTTATATAGAGGTTTTATAACGATAGGTGTGCTCACAGTCCTGCAATAATTTCTACTTTAAGCATGTATTCATGTGCTCTTTCTTTTCATTCAATATCTATGCTATATCACTGGAGTCCTGTTCCTTTAATTTAGTCCTTTTTAATCTCTGCAGGAAAAGAAAGAAAGAAACGATAAAATTGAGAAAAAACAGAAAAAACTCCAAGTCATTTTAGAAGAGGAGCCAATACCTCCGTGGAGCCCTCCTGGCAGGACTGTGCCGATGGGGAAATGATTCAAAATCGAATGCTCAGTTTTCATAGACTAATGTTTATTCCTAAACAACTGATTTTGAGAAGGCTGGAGGTCATATCTTGCATTAATTATTTTAAAAAATTGAAGCCCTTTCGTTGGTTTGTGCATAAATCTCTATAATATTTGAAGATTTCCCTTGTGTCAGAGGAGGGAAGTACTCTAAATATACGTTGGTAATCACAAATTTTTAGAACTTTTTGATGAAAAAACGAATAAGAAAAACATTTGCTTTTTATTTCCACTGTGCACTGTAGTAAGTTTTCCCCATCGCCAAACCAATCTACTGTTAGTATAACAAAAACATCTACACCCTCCTCTGTTTCCAACCCCTGCAGAAGTTTAGTTCACATCAATTGATTTCCCTTTTTTTTGTTTTTTTGTTTTTTTGATTTTGTATTTCTTGATGTACCGGTACACATTTTCACATAAGTCTACAATAATTTCCTGAGACATTTTGGCTATATGCCTATAGACAATTATCTGATGTATGCAATTCGGCTGTTTAAAATTAAACACTGCAAAAATACAGGTAGAATTGGTTGGATACAGGCCATTTTCTAGGGTTAAAGGTGTGATGAGGACGACACAGCTGTTTTTAATATCATGCTCAAGCCAAATAGCCAATAGCACTGTTTCTTTGATGTGTTTTCAATCCTGTAATTGTTTCTTAGTCCCACATGGTACATCTGTTGTAGTGGTGCATTGTGTAAACTCTCTTGGGTTCTTTCTTGATTTTACCTGTACTGCTTATATCTGCAAGACGGTTCTGGTGCCTACCCTAATGTTAAGACAATTGACCTTAGGCTTGTGTAAAATTGTAATTTTGTTTATAAATTTTAATGAAATTATATTTGAAGTGAGCATCTACCTTGCATAAAAATAGCCTTACAAGATACCAGCAGGAGACTGATTGCAAACGGAGGGTCATTTTCCGTGTGTACTAGTCTCCCAATGGTCTCTTGCCAGATGTTTTTTACTTGTGCTATTTGATCCTTAAAAAATGCTACACAAACTTCTGTAATGCTAAATTTAGCATAACATGAATTCTATTTTCACACATTGATGCAGTTTTTTTCTTGTTATATCGATGGGCTAATGCCTTCTTGGCAGGATCACCTCAAACTTCTCAAAGTAGCTGTTCATTTAGTTTACCAGTTTGAAATCTGGACTTGTAATTTCGGGTTTTAGCTCATGTTCTGAGGGTTTCCCTGGCTCCTTTGAGAGATTGCACTATGTTTAAAAAATGTCTGCCTGGGCTTTAAGGCGGAAATAGTGTGCTGCCTACTACATCCCAGAGCAAGTCCAAAATTGTCTGTGACACACTTTTTACTCTGTGCTCAACAATTTATTTTTCCATTATCCAAGAATGCTACATCTTAAACGTATCCTTATCTTTCTTTGCTTTTATTTGTGAGATAGTGCCCTGTATGATCTTTCAGTTGCAGTTTTTACAGTTGTTGAAGGGGATTTGGCACCATAACAATTATATGTAGATAATTTTACAGAAAGTTTTCTTTTCTTAATGTATGTGCTTTGCAATTTTTTTTTTGTTTTGTATATTGATTGTGATTTTGTGTGTGTTTTTACACCTGCAGCTCTGTATATGTTTGTAGTTTTTGGTACAAAATTACTTTGGGTTAGTTTTAGCTATAGAAAAATTCATGAAATATATACAAATAAATATTGCAGGAGTCCTATAGTTTAGCTCACTGGTTATCTTCTGCTTCATTCACTTAAGATTTCTCCAGTGCATCTTACTATTTTCTCTATTGGCCCAGCAAGTGGTGGCCTGGAACATGATGTTATCTTCAACACTGGACTGTAATAATGCTCTCTATTCAAGTTTTTGTTCAAACCCTTTGCAATGCTCCCATCGTGTTCAGAATGCAGGCATATCTTTATTTAGAAAAGTCACAAATAACAACCGTATCACATATTGTCTTGTTACATCGTTGGTGGTATCTTTATTTAGGTACTTGATTTATGTATTCAATATTGCACTTTATTGCACACTACCGACCTACAAATCTTTCCTTTCCGTGGCCAGTACTGGATCTGTCTACAACCTAATGCTTGATTGTGAGAGACACGTTTGGAATTGAGGATAATAAGCAATGTGCATTTTATTTATTTAAGCACTTTCAGTTGAGTCTTTTTGCCTTCAGAATAAAACCTACATTACTTTCAAAGCGGCCTTGAAGGTAAGTGATGTGTTCCTCACTAGAACAGTGAAAACATACATGGGTGTTTTGGAAATAATGTTATGGGTTCTTTTCTGTGACTGCGTCCCAGGGTCATCTTGGTGGCTTGTTCTAATAATAATAGTCAACCAGTCATTAGTTTGTTGTGGTGCGTCAGTTGCACAGGGACGTTTTAATTTAGTTGCTCAGCCCACAGATTGGAGGTCTATTTATGCTATATTACTACTTACACTAAATCCGAGTGACACATTTCAGGTCAACCAAGTGTTGCATGTTGAAAACCAATAAGGGTATTTGTTATTTGAAATGTACAGCTGAGCTATGGTAAATGAACGTTAGCCATTTTAAACCGTTTTTCATAAACAAATAAACATCATACATGAAACTGTATGGCAGGGTTTTTACATACAACATTTCGCGGGTATGGCTCGTGCATCAGCAATGCTGATGACTCTAGTTGAGTGAGGAGCACTAGCAGATAGGCTTGATCTAGATTGAAAATGCACGCCAGAGGTTAGAGTGTGCCCTGATCTTGTCAAAGGAGCCATATGGTCCTGGAAGTAAGCAACGAACAAACGGAAATGTACATTTCTCTTACCTTGAGATTGCACTACAAACAAACAAATACTTGCAAATAGCAAAATGCGTTTTAGATAAATAAAACAGTTTTACCTTGTACGACATACAAATATATTTTTCTTGATTACTTGTTTAGTATGGTATACCAAGAAACGTGTAATTGGAGCAGTCTTGATTGAAGCAGAACACCTGTTTTTGGGCTGTAGCGTTCACTTTGTGAAGCAGATTCTTAAGTCCAGCTCTACCATTTTATACGTTCACTTGATAAAATATGTGATTTTAGACAGAATTCTATAGTTTGCTGAATGTCTTTAAACTATTGTATATTTCAAAGGATAAAAAATATTTCTGGCAAACGATTTCCAAGCAACATTTTTTAAGCTACACTTAAGTGAATTACTCGCCAACATTTTCTGGCTAATATTATGTTTTCATAATTGTATTAAAAAGATTTATTTCTAAAACATATTACGTGTTCACTTTTATTTGTAATACTTTATACTGTTGTGATGTGTGATCCTCAGAATGGTTTAATTCTTTCCTCAAAAATCAGGATCTCTATTAGGGGAAAGTCATTACTCATCCCTGTTTCACTTTTCACTGCTGGTCGGTCTACCTGAGGAGAAATGCCCACATCTTGACCCTCACATATTCTTTGTATCTACTGCAAGTTCTGTCCCTTCAATCACTGTTGCCTTCTGTCAGTCTTTGTGTCTGCAAGCTTATTGTGCAGTTTGGGAAGGATGACACAGGGGACATGCAGAGATCAGTGGTTGCCATCCTGCATCCTTGTACAATTTCTTCTCTGGGTACCTGGTGCTACCAGTCGTTTCACACAGCACTAAACAAGGTGAAGGCACAACACCAGCTATTCCCTTACCCTCTTTCTTGTCTTAAGTGATATGCCATAAATCCTGTTTTATCATTTGGGATCATCATAACATGGGACTAAAAACCAAGAATCCAGTTATATACAATGTACTTTAAATGGGTTGCGTTAGTGTCCTTAACAGTTATTTCCACAAAATCTTTCTTATGCTGTATCAAGTTTTGATAGGTATAGATTGACTTTTATCAGCTAGTTAATGTACTGGTAGGTTTTTCTTCTTACATAAAACATTTGTTTTAAATTGTGAAGATGCTTTTGTGTTTCATCCTTTCCCAGTTATGCTAGAGGGTCAAATTCTGGCATATTTAAACGACTAAACCTCATCCCTTCGGTAAGAAAAAGAGGAAAAGTTAGTCAGTGGAGATCTTTCTAAAGCTATCTTAAGGCTGATTTAACTCTGCTGGCATTGACAGTGGGCTCATGTTGAAATTTTCATGCAAATACAGATGGGGCCAAGGCTTGAGTGTCTTTAGTGACATCAAAAAGACAAGTAATTTGAGCTTTAAAAACCTTGGAAGGGTATGACATTCAAGCACATGAATCGCAAACACGTCAATAAGCGCTTAACATAATCCTCTGTATGAGTTTATGAAAGGTTCAAAGTCCTCAGTCAGTGGTCTACCAATGATTGCATCTTTTTCCAAGAAGGAATTAGAGTAATTAAGTTAAGGAGCTGGACTAACAAACTCTGCAGACACAAATCATGGAGGTTCCTGTTGAACATTATTTTTTGTGGTAGCCGATTTAAAATGTTATCATCTATAGCGTGATTGATACTCAATACATTGAAATATGTTTATGTGAGGGATTCACATGTTTTGAGTTAGGAAAGGGCAATTAAATGGTGTATTTGTATGCATCTGTATGTGTAATACGTCTTATTAGAGATGTTTTCATTGTAGAACATTAATAGTATTGTGAAACATATTTTCATGATAGTTTGGGGTGGTATTATGGGCTTACATATATAGTATTTTTTTAGGTGGTGGGTCGAATTAGAGTGCTTTACATGAGCACCATAATATGTTATACATAGTTGGGGGTGCACAGGGAGATTAAGGGCCTGATATAGAGATTGGCAGATGGGTTACTATACCACAAACATGACAGATATCCTGTCCGCCTCATTGGAACTGAATTATATCCTATGACATTTGGAATATGGCAGACCTGTCTGCCAGACTCTAAATCAGGCCCTAAGTGTTTTGGCTACAATCAGAGGACACTGAGCGTAGGCCAAGATTCAGAACTGGTTCCCAAGTCCCCAATTCGACACTCTAGACACAAGGCCATATTGTGTCATGTGGGTGGGGCGGTGATTATAGCAAGTAGGGTTTGGGCTTTGACAATGTAAATTATGCATGTATAGTGTGCTGGATGGCCTCCATCCACACATAACCGTGCTCCAACAGGCCCATACATGTGAGTCATGCACAGGGCAACAATCCTGCATGTATTATTCTGTTACTGCACTCTCATGCACATATGATGCTGATGGAAGCAAGTAGTTGGTGCTTCTCATACACAGTTATATGTGGCATGTGGAGCTCCTAAGAAAGTTTAATGAGCAGAACGTGGGAGATGGGTAGGCATAGCGGCGGTAAGCATCAGCGTGCCTAAAACAAACTAAAGTAAAAATAAACATGAAATCTACAGAAACAGGGAGAAAGGGCTCTTATCTCTACTGAAGAGCAGCAATATAAAGATGCTTAATACAGAGAGCAGAGTCTTTTATTGTCTTAGCATCACTGTCTTTATTCATGTCATGTGGATTTCTTCGGGGTAGTAGAATTCAAAGAGCAGGTCATATAATGTGTGCTTCCTCAGATTGCTGGATGAAAAGTCCCCCAAACTATTGGATTTTCTGCCAAACTAAGTTCAGCCTTTGCATTTACAGCTCCTATTCTCGGTGTATGCCAATCGGAATGTTTTCATAGACAAAATGTTTAGTTCCTTTTTATTGTACATGCTTACAGTGTGTGTGAACAAGGCGATAGGTGTTAACTGGGTACGCCATGTTGGTTTAATGTAGCCTGTTTTGGGAGAAATCCTTAAGAAACAGCAAGTCCATATGCCCCTGTGAAAAATAAGAAAAGCCAGAATCAGTTGTAGGTGAGGTCTTTTTGAGGCTGTTGTTAGGTGACCATAACAGAATATTTGTTAGAACTTCCATTTTAGTTTGATGTAGCATATTCCCAGATGCTCATCTTTAAAATGATTAAAATGTGCAAACAGAGTCACATACATCTTTTTAATCTTCCGAATTAGCTCTTTCATGACTAAAACAATAAATGCAACTACAAGTTGGTTAGACTGTAGATGCCTTTTTTTTGGTCTGGCTTGACAGCACAGCTGTTGCTAGGCAACTACGTGAGAAACACCTGGAGAGGAGCTTTGGCTCCGCCCACATGTTGGGAGTCAGGAGTACTTGTTTTGATTGAGCAAAAGTTGGATGCTTCCACAAAAAAGTGCTTGCCCTCCACACAGCTGTGATTATTTGTGTGTCCAGCTCCCTGAGGTTGAACTTTCAGGGGCACACACATGACAATGTAATGCTGTTAAAGTGTCTTAGATAACTAGATAATTTATTGTGTTGTTGTTTTTGCATCAGCACAGATGGGAGCACGGCAATCATTAAGCTGCAAGGATTTTTAGGCCTGACTTGACAGAGCAACTGTCACCTCATCAATAACCTACACTAATATTATTCTACAGTCCTTTGCCCCCACACAAATACACATCCATTCCCAGGCTATCTACTTATAATGCTTCCCATTACCATGCAACATTTCTTTAAAGCCTTAAAGTCAGACCTATTGGCATTGCCAATGCTTGTTTAGCCAGGAGGGGATTCTGTCTTGATTGTGCATGTGTGATAGTGATAGAGTGTGTTGAAAACTGGGATTGGTGGTGGTGGTGTTAATTTCTTGCCCCCGTTGGCCCGTAAATCTGTGCTTTGTTTCCTGAGATATTGCTTCACCTTTACTGATGTATACAGTGGTGCTAATAGATTCTGGTCCTACAGGTGAAATGTGACAGGACAAAGTTTAATTTGGATCTGTCCCCTTCCCAGAAATAATCCTGATCTATTTGTTGATTGATATTTTATTCTAAAAATGTATACAGTGAGCACCCACACTTTGTATTTGAGTGTAGCATCTCCTAAACAGAGTGCTGTATACATACTAAAATACATTCTATCTTTTATGATAGTTTTTGTAATGTTTTTCCTTCTGCTGGATTTGCAAAGTATGTTTTGCCACATACACAAGTATTGTGTTTAATGACAGTGGAAAGCATCCTGAACACATCAACACTACTCCTCAGCGGTCATTTGTATTAATGTGTGTTTGTATTTACAGTGCCAGGATCTACAATTAAACAGTAGTTCTGTGACAAGAGGTGACTATTACAAGTGCTGTCTGCTTCAAGACAAGTGAGACAAATAAATTAATGTGTTTATGCGCGGTCGGTCCTTAGTTTAATCATCAGCTGAACTATCTACTCAGTTAATCAAAAAAGAGCCTGGTAGTAGTTGCAATGCTGCAAGACTTTACAAACATTTCAAATGCAATAAAGAAATGCACAGAGTACAGCTTATAAGATAATTGCTGCCTAATATTTCTAAACACTATTTCTCACGAACGTTCTATTTCTGACACCAGAGTGGACATTATCATTGCTTGTGTATTAAATTAGATTGAGCGAATATTGTACAGTTATATGAGTAAAACTGTGGGCAACATAGAAGTTAATGTGCAGTTGTAGGTGTCCAAATCGAGTTGTTTGTTATTCCATTTTTTCTTGCATAGACCTATTTGTTATAACTATATAAACAAAAGAATGTGTTTTGAAGAGCTTCTTACAGAACTTGTTATGTTTATAGAACAGAGGTTGGATTTGAGTGCCCAAAATACAAACAAGGCCCTTTCACTGTGTGTGTTCCTCTTTCCTCTGTACTGGCTGTAAATACTTCGTTCTGGGCAATAGCTTTAACCCAGTTTCAGCGCTCCGTCCATCATCTTATTGTGTTTTTGCTTGTTTGCCCGAAGTTGGCAGGGTATGCCCAGACGTGGGTCCTTTGCTCACTTTGCCACTGGATTCAAGCTAGCCTGGCTGATGAGGGGTGTTAAACCAAAACTGTTCCTAGGATGCTTGTTTCCGGTCCAGGGAAGACCTGTATTGGCAGTTCGGGCTGGACTGATCCCATGAGGAACAGGGTCATGAGTGGTTTGCATATGGCTGGGTCTGAACTGGGGTGGCGAAGTGAGCTAAAGAACGAAGATGGATTAAACTCAGATCTGTGACTGGGGATGAGTGTCTGAAAAGTTTCAACGCTACGTCCATCATCTCCTTGTGTTTGCTCTGTTTTATTACACCCCAGATTTGTAGACTGATAGTGACCAAAGGATATGGCTTTGAGTCCCCATGTACATAAGATATCTACACCCCTTTCTCTTCTTCATGTAGATTAGTGGTTAGATATTATTTTTTTTTATAACTGTGTCCCTGTATCTGGTATTCAATAAAGCTTGAAATGGGTTTGACATTAAATTCGACTGTTCATTTCAGTTTTTGGACATACCCTTCTGTATAATATACCAACACATCTGGAGTAGGTAATGTCCATAAGTTCTCAAGTTGTCGTACGGTGACATACTCTTATGCCTATATGACCCTATTCCCCACTCTCAGAATTCTGAGGGCTCTGTTGAAGTGGTGATGATAATGGGATGATTTTGGAAGGGCCTGTTGGGGATAGGTCGGGTGTAGGACCAGTCTCTCATGCAACCCATACTTGAGCCAGGAAAATTGCATCCCCAGGGTTCTAGTAGATTGACAGGTGGAGTGATTCTGAATTTATTGCCTGGTGATAGGCACAGGCTAAGTCAATAGCTTCTCAGAGGAACTCTTTGGAATGTTGTTTTAGCCATTGCCCAGTACTGATAGTAGAGTGTCCAAATATTGTTCCAGTAGAATCTGATTGAAAATCTAAGGTCACTGTTGTGACTTGGTCTCTAAGTCCTGAATTCAATAGAAGAGTGTTCTTGGAACCTCCCCTTGTGTCTATTTGGTTTTATGAAATTACTGTTATTATAAGACTATTTACTAATTCCTAATCTTTTGAATATTGTCTTTTTGATATCAGCTTAAAGGTCAACAGTTGGGTTGACAGCCTGATAGGCTGCTTGGAGATCACCAACCAATAGGGACAACACACAATGTCCCCAACTCTCAGATGACCAAGCATCATTCTACATGACTTTCCAAATTGGTCCAAAAAGGTCCAGATCATCCCCTGTTACATACTTTTAAAGAACCACCAAGGGAACATTGGGGTGGATTCAAGTATTTGCTATGACATTGGTGGGACATAGAATGGCAGTGTCCGGGATGTTTTAGCTGATACTTATCTGTTTGTAGTGGGCTTTTGTGTGCTCCTTTTAGGACTCATGTTCTTTCTGGGCTAATTGCCACTGTTGTCCCCTAAGCAAATGCAAATTCCCGAGACTTTCGGCCTATTGCTGTACTATAGCACACATGTCAAAGTGAAATGAATCCCACGCCTGACACCACCTGTGACCAATTTGAGCCAGGAAGGGAATATTTAGCAGTCTTGGAGGTAAGTGGAACTCGGATTTATCAAAGATAAGGTAAGAAAAAAAGAAAATTGAGACCTGAATGCCAATTCACCTGAAAGTTCAATTGAAGAAACAAAACAGTATGTTGTCTTCGCTTTCCTGACTGCTGGAGTGTCTTGTACTTCAAGTTGCTGCCAAGTGAGTATTCTGAGCCCAAAAAATTTCAACAAAACATAACACTTTTTAGCAATACGCAACAGGACAATTATAATCTGTGTTGCTACATGATCCAATATGGGGGTTCATCTCTATCTCCCAACAACTTTCTTACACATTGACAAAATTAACACCAGGTATAGGAAAAAAAGGAAAACAAACAAAAGACCTAAATGAGCTTCATGAGTGCTTAGGTGAATAAGTGGTGATCCCACCCCAATTCTGGATTTGTGAAGTATTTCCCACCACCGTGAAAGCACTTGCCTGAATCCACGGTCTGCCCCTGTGACTGAAGTTTCCCAGTTCTCAGCACCTCTTTCCCGGGCAGCTGTATCATTCAGCATTCTCCAAGGTTCTCCATTGATGGGTTCTTTCTGTTGTCCATGAATGAATTTACAGTTCCTCCAGGACATCTTCGGTGGTCACTCCATTTACGAGGGCAGCAAGGCATTGTCTAGTCTGCATCCCTGTTGTTCCTTACATCGTCTTTGAGTTCCGGGTCCCTCAGGCCCACCAACCCCTGTGCTCCATTGGCAGTGCCGGTATTCCAGTGCTTGTTGCCTTTCAGAAATGCTACTCCTCCTCTATTTGCCAGCTTCTTGCTCCTGGGTTCCTTGGCTTCCTTTCTCTGCTTTCCTGTCCCTGTGAAGCAAGGATACTGTTGGGATCCTTTCCATGAGTAGAGGCAGGAAAGAAATAATTGCCATCCACATGATCACCCCAGTGCGGCGATGTGTTCATTCCATCACAATAATACAAAATCAACACTAGTAGAACACGTTTGAGGAACAGTGGTGAACTGGAAGAAAATCTAAAACCCTACCATCTGATATTCCTTCAGGAGTCCTGGCTGAAAGAGGACCAGATAGTAGAAGGTTTTATGGTACTGTATAGCAAAGGCCGGAGCCGGGATAAGGGGAGAGCATCTGCAGGTGTCCTGACACTAGTTTCCACTAAGGTGATTAAGAGTTTAGTGGAGGTTATAAATGTGTCAAGTGGCATGCAATCCTCAGTAGTTGAATTGAGCTTGAGTAATAACATTCTTAGACTCTTCCTTCTTATAAATGTGTATATCCATAAAGAAGATCATCGACAAATAAAAGGGTGGCTGGAAATATTTTAATCTTCTCTTCACCACCTCTTAGCAAAATTTCCGGAAGCAGTCATAATAATGGCCAGAGATGTTAATGCTCGTCTCTTCCCCGAACAGCTGGACCTGCAACTGAAGGAAGTTTTGGAATCTTATAACATTTCCCCAGTGCAGTTTCCTCCTGGTGTCATCAATAGTTGGCGAATCATGGTCTGATTTATTTGAACGGCTGATTTAAAAATGATTCGCCAGCAGAAGCTACTTTCCGGCAGGGCCAGTACTCATGCACAATTGACTATATATTTACGTCCTTTTGGCATTTCAATCTTTTTCAGATTTTTAAGGTGGCAAAGTATTAGGGTAGTGACCATTGGGCAACTTCTGCAGTTCTTGACTTGTGCGAGCCAGAGTCCGCTGACAGGGTATTGCCTTTAGGAATGTCCTATCCGCGTAGGCTCTCAACACGCTTGGACTCTATTCATCTCCAACAGTTAGCCGCCCTCCAACTAGAGGAGAAAATGGATATCCCCCCAAACTATGTTGATGATGTCATTGTGTGGCACAGACCCTCGCCCCAATAGGGGTGGGGTTGGTTTGATTCTGCCTGCCAAGAGCTGAAGCGATTGGTGAGACGGAGAGCCAGGAGCGCTAGGCGCCAGCCAGGCTCTCTAGCCTCCCAGGAGCTCGCTAAGCTTAGACTCCAATATCAATCTCTTGTGCAGGCGAAAAAAGCCGCCTTCTACCACAATAAATGAGAGGAGATGCAGGGAATTCTCCTCTCCAAAGATCAGCAAAGGTTTTGGGCTAAAGTTAACAAGTTTAGTGCCTCAAATAGGGGTACCCTTGTTTGTGTGATCCCGAAAGAGCAATGGGCTATTTATTTGACAGACCTGTATAGGGGTTGTTCTGGTTCAGATAGATTCCAGAGATTTCCTAGGCTAAAACTCCCAGTTACTTGGTTTTCAGTTAAGGAGGTAAAAGCTGTCATCGCGAGAGTAAAGATCTCCTGTGCTGCTGGTCCCGATAATATCCAGGCAGTAATAATTAAGACAAATAGTGTTGGGTAGAGATCCAAGGTAGCGAAAGAAGATGGGCAAAGGATGTAAGAACTAGGCTAATTGCCCGTAGGAACATCCATACAGATATTGGTACAATTACTTCCTGGTACCCCTTCCCAGGCAAGCAGGTATTAAGAGTCTGGTGCCTTGGTGTCCGAATCCAGCAACTTATTTTACCTGAGCAAGAAACAATCTATCAGCTTTTCACTTCCTACTCTGGGTCAGGATACTCTCTTTCCTTATTCGTTGCAGTTACCAGATCCAGGGTTGCGAAATGAAATATTAAGAGTCAGGGTGGGATGTAATCGAATCTACTCATCCCGCCCGAAAAGGGCCTGGGTCCAGGATAATAGTTGTCTCTGTCCCTGCCCCTTGAATGTAAAATGTTCCTTGCTGCATATAATAATGGATTGTGTTTTTTATTCGGCAAATCGAATTACGTTTTTAAGACCTTTGGTTTTTAAATATGGTACTCTACATAGGGGAAAAGCTATGAAGTTGATATAAAACATGCACTATTTAGATGAGGCAGTTGGAATTGCTCAGTTTTTACGGTCAGTTAAATAGAATTTTATGATGGATTTTAATGTGAGGTGGTTGCCGGATAGTAAGATGGGACTTTTTATTGATTTTAATTGTTAACTGTGTTTTTAGAATGTCTAAATAAACTTATTTTCTATACCTAACCTAGTAGAACATTATTGTAACATAGAAAAACATTTTAAAGTGATTACATCTTTAAATATGTGATTAAATCCCATATTTTAAAATGTGTTAAGAACATAATAAGGACTGTACATTGGAAGACAACAATCATTTAGTAAAAATTAGATCAGAAACAGTATGATACTTCTAGCAAACTGTTAGATTTGGGGGTCTCTAGTTGGCAGAGGTATGTACCTTTGTCCAAATAGGGACCCTTGAGTCTAGTCAGGGAAAGTAGGTACACTCCTGAAATAACCCCTGCTCACCCTCTTGGTAGCTTGGCACGAGCAGACAGGCTTAGTTCAGAGGCAGTGTGTAAAGCATTTGTGAACACATACAGTAATCAAGTGACAACACTACAAACGGACACCACACAGGTTATATATTTATAAAAATAGGTATACTTTATATAGATTTATCACAAGACCATAAACGACAAAAATAATCCACGATACTGTTAAGAATGCTTAGTTCTGATCAAAAGGCTTAATTCAAGGTTCTGTGCGAGTCGGTAGCCTCCTCCGGCTACGGCGATGTCGAGAACAAACAGAGTCTAACAAATCCAGCTGACCGCGTCGAGACGGGCCAACACAGCATAGACAGACTCGGTCACAGTACCTTTTACTTGAAGCGGCAGGCACGGGCGTGCGAGCCGGATGGCTGTTCGTCGCGGTCGCGATGCAAAAATGGAAGCGTTGCAGGACGCGTTGTCCCTCGATGCGGTGCAGGCAGCGGCTCGTTGACGTCGTCGAGACGGAGTCGGTGAGACCAGGGCCGTGCGTTGCAGGGCGAGACGGTGCTTCGATGCGGTGCTGGCAGGTTGCGGTGCGGCGACGGAGCCGGATTCAGGAGCTGGCGTCGATCAGTCCGGACAGCGGTGCGAGTCGAGCGGTGCGTCGCAAAGCGTGCGGCGGTGCCCAACTCCGGTGCGGTCACAGGACTCGAACTCAGCAGTAGTGACCGTGTCGGTCGGACCAGTTCGATTCGGCGTAGCGAGCGTTGCAGGACGCGTTGTCCCTCGATGCGGTGCAGGCAGCGGCTCGTTGACTGAGTCGGTGAGACCAGGGCCGTGCGTTGCAGGGCGAGACGGTGCTTCGAGGCGGTGCTTACAGGACACCGAGTCGGTCGTGAGAGTCGGTCACAGCTCCCTACCTCTGCAGCCACTGAAACAGAGTTTCCAGCAGCAGTTCACAAAGGGGGTGAAGTCCAATGGTCCTGGGACTTCGGTCAGGGGGCAAGCTCTCTTCCAAGCCCTTGGAGATCCTTCACAAGTTGATGAAAGTCACAGCAAAGCAAAAGTTCCTTTCTCCTTTCTTTGGCAGTCAGGCAAATCACTGCAGGCCAATCCCCCAAGCAGCACTTCAGCTTAGGGATAGTCTCTCCTCAGTTTCTTCTTGGTTCCGCTCCTCAGCAAAGGTTTCTTCTTGTTCCCAAAAGTGATCTAATTTTCCTGGGGTCTGGGTGCCCCTCTTATACCCTGATTCTCTTTGTTCTCTGGAGGCAGAGAGGCCTCTGCCTAGTCCAAAACCAGTTCTGGTCAGTTCTGGAGCACTTTGTTTTTCTGACTCCTTCTTTCCTTTCAGAATGTGGGGCAGAGTGCTCAGCCGCCCGGCAGGAGGTGGAGCCAGCATTGTGGAAGGCAGGCACAGCCCTATTCAGACCCAGGTGCAACTCCTCCCTCCACTCTGGATGCAGATCTTTCTATTCAGCCCTGCGCTGACTCACCCTGTCTCCTGTAGCCACCCCCAGCCCCTGTCACTCAATCTCCAGACAAGGAATACACAACCTAGCAGAGGCAGGCTTGGATAGTTAGGCAAGAAAATACCCCCTTTCTAAAAGTGGTATTTTCAAACACAGAATGTTAAAACCAACTTCACTAAAAGATGTATTTTATCATCCTGAGTTCAGGCATACTAAATTCGTTTTTCTACCATGTTCCTGGGGTTAGTTCTGACTATAAGGTGTAATAGTCAGTCTGCCCCTTCTGGCCTATGGGGAGCAGGTAGCCTTGCAATAGTGAAAAACGAAAATGGCTGTAATTCACTATTAGGACATGCCACACACACCAGGGCATGTCCTACCTTATACTTACAATGCACCCTGCCCTAGGGCCTACTTTAGGGGTGACCAACATGCAGTAAAGGGAAGGTTTAGGGACTGGTAAGTGGGTGTACTCACCAAGTCGACATGGCAGCCCTAGGCTGCACACAGGCTCTGCGATGGCAGGCCTGAGACACATTTTACAAGCCGCTTCTGTGGGTGGCACAACCAGTGCTGCAAGCCCACCAGCTGCATTGGATTTACAAGCCCTGGGCACACTGAGTGCACTGTACTAGGGACTGACAAGTAAACCAATCATCCAATCATGGAGTCACTAATACATATATCAATTAACGATAGGGAGCACTTGCACTTTGGCACTGATTAGCAGCGGCAAAGTGCCCATGAGCATCTAGTCCAGCAAAAACATATCGGCAACAGTGGAGGCATTACGAAAAAATGGAAGGGAGACCCACGCCAAGGATGCCAGGTCTAACACGTGTCCCCTCCAGCTGAAATGTGGGGAGAACTATCCTACCCCTAGGGAGTTCTCATCGCTAAGGCGGAAAAATCTGGACAGTCCATCAGCATTGGCGTGTTCTGTACCAGGGCGGTGTTCCACCGTAAAGTCCATCCCCTGTAGGGAAATGGACCACCTCAACAGCTTTGGGTTCTCACCCCTCATCTGCATCAACCATCTGAGGGGCCTGTGGTCTGTCTGAACCCGGAAGTGAGTCCCAAAGAGGTATGGTCTCAGCTTCTTCAGTGCCCAGACCACAGCAAATGCCTCACGCTCAATAGCACTCCATCTCTGTTCCCGGGAAGTAACCTCCTACTGAGGAAGGCTACAGGTTGGTCTAGGCCCTCCTCATTGATCTGTGATAGAACAGCCTCTACACCATGCTCTGAAGCGTCCGTCTGAACAATGAACTCATTGGAGAAGTTGGGTGCCTGGAGCACAGGCGCCGTGCACATGGCAGTCTTCAAGGTGTCAAAAGCTTTTTGACATGCGTCAGTCCAAATCACTTTCCTGGGCTGCTTCTTGGAAGTCAGCTCTGTCAAGGGGGCAACAATGCTGCCATACCCCTTGACGAATCTCCGGTAATACCCGGTGAGTCCTAGGAAGGCTCTCACCTCTGTCTGGGTCTTGAGGGGCTCCCAAGCCAGAATGGTATCAATTTTCGGTTGGAGGGGCGCCACCTGGCCGCTCCCAACCTGGTGTCCCAAGTACACCACCGAACCCTGCCCAATCTGGCACTTACTCGCCTTGATTGTGAGGCCTGCCCTCCGCAGCGCCATCAACACTTCCCAGAGGTGACGCAGATGTTCTTCCCAACTGGCACTGAACACTGCGATGTCATCCAGGTAGGCGGCACTGAAATCCTCCAGTCCAACCAACACCTGGTTGACCAACCTCTGAAAAGTGGCAGGGGCATTCTTCATCCCAAAGGGCATCACCCGGAACTGGTAGTGCCCATCTGGTGTGGAGAATGCTGACCTCTCTTTGCCCCATCAGTCAAGGCGATCTGCCAGTACCCAGACGTTAAGTCAAACGTGCTGAGGTACCGCGCAGCCCCTAACCGATCTATGAGCTCATCAGCTCTGGGGATGGGGTGGGCGTCAGTCCTGGTGACGGAATTGAGTCCCCTGTAGTCCACACAGAACCGGAGTTCTGGTGTGGCACCAGGCGCGGCAGCCTTTGGAACCAAGACCACGGGGCTGGCCCAAGGGCTGTTAGAGGACTCAATCACCCCTAGCGCAAACATCTTGGAGACCTCCTCCTTGATGCAGGCTCTGACCGTGTCAGTCACCCTGTAAGCCTTGTGCTTTACAGGAAGACTGTCCCCAGTGTCCACCTCATGGACGCACCAATGAGTGACACTGGGAACCAGGGAGAACAGGTCAGGGAACTGTCCCAACAGTTGGCGACAGTCACCCTGCTGCTCAGGTGTCAGGGAGGTAGAGAGGTTTACTCCCTCCACTGATCCATCTTGCTCTCGGGCTGACAGGAGGTCAGGAAGAGGCTCGGTCTCCTCCTCCATTCCATCATCTGTAGCTAAGAGCATGCCCACTTGGGACCTCTCCAAGTGGGGCTTCAGGCGGTTCACATGCAGGACCCGCAAGGGGTTCCTGGGAGACTGCAAGTCCACCAAATAGGTAACTGGACTCTTGCGCTCCACCACCGTAAAAGGGCCGGTCCACCTGTCCTGGAGCGCACAAGGCTCCACCGGGGCCATGACCCACACTTTCTGACCAGGCTGAAGCTCTACCAGAGTGGCATTCTGGTCGTACCACCGCTTCATCTCCTCCTGGCTGGCTTCCAGATTTGCCTCAGCAAGTTCTCTGAAACGCCTAGTCTGGTTCCTGAAGGCCAGCATGTAACTGTATACATCCTGGGGAGGTTTCCTGGGAGATTGCTCCCAGCCTTCCTTGACCAAACTCAGAGGTCCTCGCACCGGGTGTCCATAGAGGAGCTCAAAGGGACTGAACCCTAGAGACTTCTGTGGCACCTCCCGGTATGCAAACAACAGGCATGGTAAGAGGACGTCCCATTTACGCCTCATGGGTTCTTCCAGACCCATAATCATGCCCTTGAGGGTCCGGTTGAATCTCTTAGCCAGACCATTTCCTTGAGGGTGGTAAGGAGTGGTGAACTTGTAAGTTACACCGCACTCCTGCCACAGGGACTTCATGTATTTGGACACGAAGTTGGTACCTCTGTCAGACACCACCTCTTGAGGGAATCCCACACGTGAGAAAATTCCCATCAGTGCCCGTCCCACCACGGGGCCGTCACTGTCCTCAGAGGGATGGCTTCAGGGTACCGGGTGGCATGGTCCACCAAGACCAGGATAAACCTGTTGCCCATGGCTGTCTTGGGGTCCAGTGGCCCCACAATGTCAATACCCACCCGTTCAAAGGGGGTGCTGACCACAGGGAATGGCTGGAGAGGAGCCTTGTGCTTCCTCCCACTCTTTCCACTGGCCTGGCAAGTCTGGCATGTCCTGCAGTGAGTGGCGGCACTCCTGCGCATCTGGGGCCAATAGAAATGGG
The DNA here is from genome assembly GCA_963921515.1 of Calotriton arnoldi. Classification (NCBI taxonomy): domain Eukaryota; kingdom Metazoa; phylum Chordata; class Amphibia; order Caudata; family Salamandridae; genus Calotriton; species Calotriton arnoldi. The sequence continues at coordinate 162,079 of CAWUFW010007414.1, read as the reverse complement.
TAACAAGCCTGTCAAAGGTCTTGTCCTGCCCCAGATGTCCCGCTAACGGTACATCATGAGCCAACCCCAGTAGGAAGGCTCTGAAGCGCTGGGGTACCACCAGCACACGGGCTGACCCAGGCTCAGCAACCTTAGGCTCTAAATACAGGAGACCATTCTCCCAGTAAACCCAATGTGATCCAGACTGATCACCTGCTGCCTGGTCTGTGGCCTGTTGCCTCAGACCCACGAAAGAGGGGCATGCGTTCTGCTCCTCGCAGAACTCTTCCCTGGAGGGTCCTCCTTCTTGCTGCCAATGGGTCAGCTCAGGTAGGTCCCCAGTTCAGCTACCTGTTCCCCTGTAGGCTCCAGGGCATCCCCCTCAGGGTCTGCCTCCTCCTGGACCGTGGGAACTTCGGGGCCGGTTTCCCGCGCCCCTGCCTCCTCTCTCTTCGGCAGGCACCTGGGCCTCCCTCTCAGGCTCCAGGTCCTCTTGAACACCTTTAGCTGCCATTGACCGGGTGGTCACACATGCCCAATCAGGCAAGCCCAACATTTCTAAATGCGCACTCCGCTCCACCTTAGCCCAAGGTGAGCTCTCCAAATCGTTCCCTAACAAACAGTCAACAGGCATGGCTGGCCTCACAGCTACTTGAAGAGTACCCGAGACCCCCCACTCAAAGGGAACCTGAGCCACCTTGCAGTGACTCTCTGTGTTGTCAGCGGCAACAACCGGATAGAATGCATCAGGGATAACCTGCTCTTTAGACACCAGGTGACACTTGACAGCTGTCACACTGGCTCCTGTGTCTCTCAGAGCCTCCACCCTATGGCCATTGATGGTCACCCACTGCCTGTATTTCTTAGTGTTCTCAGGCAGCGGGGTCCTAGGGACCATCTCAGAGTCTCCCTAATGAGACAAGGGAAAACACTGTGGGATCCCCCACCTTGGGCACCCAACTCCTCCCCCAGGGCTACACTAGCCAACTGCCGGGGGACTGCACTGGTGGGTGCTGGTTTTCCATGCAAAGGGCAACGAGGATCGTTTGCCTTGTGGCCAGGGGCGCCACACTTGTAACATACCAGTGGTCCCTGGTGAACAGGGGGCCTGTCAGGGCCACTGGCTTCTTCTCAGGGGAGGCTGGGAACCTTTCCCTTGGTTCCCTTGGGGTCTACTTTGGGGCCCTTTATGGAACTCCTTCTGTTTACCCTTGTCCCCCCACTCTTCTGCTGGGGACCCTGCCCACCCTTGGCGGAGTCTCCCACGTGACCCTTGTGGACCCGGGTACTCACCCAGCGGTCCGCCTCCTCAACAAGCTGCCTAGGGTTAGTCAGCTTACTATCAATCAGGTGCTGGCGTAGCTCAGGAAAACAATTACCGGACAAGTGCTCCCAGGCAATTAAATCAAAGAGCGCCTGAAAATCAGTCGCTTTGCTACCCTTTACCCAACCATCCAAGGCTCTGCAAAAGAAGGTCACATATTCAACCCAGGTACTGCTTTCAATCTTACTACAGTTCCTGAACCTTTGCCTATAAAGCTCAGGGGTCAAACCATACCTAGTCATTAAGGCATCCTTCATGTGGCTGTACGAATTATAGACTTCAGAGGGCAAATCCAACAAGGTATCCCGCCCTTCACTGAGGAACCGTCCCCACAACCCCGCTCCCCAATCCTTCTCAGGGACCCGGTGGGAAGACATGGCTACCTCATAGGCTTTGAACCACTGCCCTATGTCATCATTTTTAAAAAACTCCTTCACCACATCTTTGGGAATATACACCCTAGCTTCAACAGGCACAGGCGGTACACTGCCACCAGAGGGAGTAATCTCTAAGCTCTTGGCCTTCAATTCCAACTCCCTCAAAACTTTCTCATGTTCAAACTGCATTTTCTTTTCCTCTAGGGCCAATTTCCTAGTTTGCATTTGGAATTCTAACTGCCCATTCAGCTTGAGCTTGGTCAGCTCCATTTCGTGCATCCTACTCTCTTTCCTGTCCTCCAACTCCTCTGGAGACAGTCCTCTGGCAGAAACACTGCTACCTACTGGGGAAGGTGGTCTTTTATCCCCTAGACCCAATAGCCCCTCCAGCTGCCCTTCTGCATTCTCAGCCCCCTCCACAGGGGCACTCCTTGATTCGACCCAGGCCCTCAGCGCCTTTTGGAGGTCCTCCTTCCTGGAGAGTCCGGTCATGGAAACTTTAAAATTTTTGCAGAATTGCCTGAGCTGCTTAAGGGTGTAGCATTCTAGCCTCTCTTCTTCCCAATCACACTCAACAGAGGCTACTGATGCTGGTTTCTCCATCGTGACTGAACTTGGCATTTGCAAAAATAGGAAATCCCAGAAAAAATGCTATAGAAGTATGTGGTTGCGTTTTGGTCTGCACTCACTAAGTAGTGTTCACCAATCACTGTACATGAGTCACAAATGCAAGTCCAGAATCCTCACCGCTGACCACCAATGTTAGATTTGGGGGTCTCTAGTTGGCAGAGGTATGTACCTTTGTCCAAATAGGGACCCTTGAGTCTAGTCAGGGAAAGTAGGTACACTCCTGAAATAACCCCTGCTCACCCTCTTGGTAGCTTGGCACGAGCAGACAGGCTTAGTTCAGAGGCAGTGTGTAAAGCATTTGTGAACACATACAGTAATCAAGTGACAACACTACAAACGGACACCACACAGGTTATATATTTATAAAAATAGGTATACTTTATATAGATTTATCACAAGACCATAAACGACAAAAATAATCCACGATACTGTTAAGAATGCTTAGTTCTGATCAAAAGGCTTAATTCAAGGTTCTGTGCGAGTCGGTAGCCTCCTCCGGCTACGGCGATGTCGAGAACAAACAGAGTCTAACAAATCCAGCTGACCGCGTCGAGACGGGCCAACACAGCATAGACAGACTCGGTCACAGTACCTTTTACTTGAAGCGGCAGGCACGGGCGTGCGAGCCGGATGGCTGTTCGTCGCGGTCGCGATGCAAAAATGGAAGCGTTGCAGGACGCGTTGTCCCTCGATGCGGTGCAGGCAGCGGCTCGTTGACGTCGTCGAGACGGAGTCGGTGAGACCAGGGCCGTGCGTTGCAGGGCGAGACGGTGCTTCGATGCGGTGCTGGTAGGTTGCGTTGCGGCGACGGAGCTGGATTCAGGAGCTGGCGTCGATCAGTCCGGACAGCGGTGCGAGTCGGGCGGTGCGTCGCGAGCGTGCGGCGGTGCCCAACTCCGGTGCGGTCACAGGACTCGAACTCAGCAGTAGTGACCGTGTCGGTCGGACCAGTTCGATTCGGCGTAGCGAGCGTTGCAGGACGCGTTGTCCCTCGATGCGGTGCAGGCAGCGGCTCGTTGACTGAGTCGGTGAGACCAGGGCCGTGCGTTGCAGGGGCGAGACGGTGCTTCGAGGCGGTGCTTACAGGACACCGAGTCGGTCATGAGAGTCGGTCACAGCTCCCTACCTCTGCAGCCACTGAAACAGAGTTTCCAGCAGCAGTTCACAAAGGGGGTGAAGTCCAATGGTCCTGGGACTTCGGTCAGGGGGCAAGCTCTCTTCCAAGCCCTTGGAGATCCTTCACAAGTTGATGAAAGTCACAGCAAAGCAAAAGTTCCTTTCTCCTTTCTTTGGCAGTCAGGCAAACCACTGCAGGCCAATCCCCCAAGCAGCACTTCAGCTTAGGGATAGTCTCTCCTCAGTTTCTTCTTGGTTCCGTTCCTCAGCAAAGGTTTCTTCTTGTTCCCAAAAGTGATCTAATTTTCCTGGGGTCTGGGTGCCCCTCTTATACCCTGATTCTCTTTGTTCTCTGGAGGCAGAGAGGCCTCTGCCTAGTCCAAAACCAGTTCTGGTCAGTTCTGGAGCACTTTGTTTTTCTGACTCCTTCTTTCCTTTCAGAATGTGGGGCAGAGTGCTCAGCCGCCCGGCAGGAGGTGGAGCCAGCATTGTGGAAGGCAGGCACAGCCCTATTCAGACCCAGGTGCAACTCCTCCCTCCACTCTGGATGCAGATCTTTCTATTCAGCCCTGCGCTGACTCACCCTGTCTCCTGTAGCCACCCCCAGCCCCTGTCACTCAATCTCCAGACAAGGAATACACAACCTAGCAGAGGCAGGCTTGGATAGTTAGGCAAGAAAATACCCCTCTCTAAAAGTGGTATTTTCAAACACAGAATGTTAAAACCAACTTCACTAAAAGATGTATTTTATCATCCTGAGTTCAGGCATACTAAATTCGTTTTTCTACCATGTTCCCGGGGTTAGTTCTGACTATAAGGTGTAATAGTCAGTCTGCCCCTTCTGGCCTATGGGGAGCAGGTAGCCTTGCAATAGTGAAAAACGAAAATGGCTGTAATTCACTATTAGGACATGCCACACACACACCAGGGCATGTCCTAACTTATACTTACAATGCACCCTGCCCTAGGGCCTACTTTAGGGGTGACCAACATGCAGTAAAGGGAAGGTTTAGGGACTGGTAAGTGGGTGTACTCACCAAGTCGACATGGCAGCCCTAGGCTGCACACAGGCTCTGCGATGGCAGGCCTGAGACACATTTACAAGCCGCTTCTGTGGGTGGCACAACCAGTGCTGCAAGCCCACCAGCGGCATTGGATTTACAAGCCCTGGGCACACTGAGTGCACTGTACTAGGGACTGACAAGTAAACCAATCATCCAATCATGGAGTCACTAATACATATATCAATTAACGATAGGGAGCACTTGCACTTTGGCACTGATTAGCAGCGGCAAAGTGCCCATGAACATCTAGTCCAGCAAAAACATATCAGCAACAGTGGAGGCATTACGAAAAAATGGAAGGGAGACCCACGCCAAGGATGCCAGGTCTAACACAAACCAAAGAGAGAAAAGCACAACTTGTTTCTAGAAATGTATCTTATCTGTTTTCAAACATTTTCTTATATATTTTCCTTCTCCTACGATGCTTCACTCTCTTCACTGGTGTCAATATATGTCCATTTCACGCATTATATTCTGTGCAGTGCTTCAGTGTGACCTGGCTACGGCAGTTCTTTTAAAGATTGTTTGTGTGGTTATTTTGGCCTTCCATAAGTATTGACGGAATTTTTTACCTAACAAACTGTACCTGCTAAGACGTCTTGTCTGGATTGCAGCAAAACACTAGTCTACTGTCACCAAGAAGGCCACTATTCTTAAGCACTCAAGGTATAATGCACTCTATCAGTGTAGTTGGCTAGTTAGGGAAGAATTATGCCTACACACACAAACACATATACTTAGATAGTGCTAAACCATGCCAGAGACAGTGGGTTAGATGCGTTGATACACCTAAAAACATTTTAAATAACATTATTTAAATTTATTCTGAGAAGACTGACTAGTTTCCTCTTTAGTCTCTTAAACATATTTTAAAATATTTTTTATGCAAAGCTCTTTGAACAGTATAAGAAAGTGGATTATTATTGAATTACTATTTGGGGTGGGTGACCCCCAATAATAATCCAAATAATCACAGCCCTTGCTATTGTGAACCCTCAAAGTAACAAAATCAACCTGAGCTCAACCTCCTCACTAGCTATGGCACAGAGCAGACAGGCTTAACTTAGGAAAACGAGCAAAGCACTTATGCAGTATCAAAACAGTATTAAAGTCGAAATGCAAAAAATAAAAATTCCAACCCGGATTAGCCACTTAGATTACAATTTGATAAACACAATTACATGAAAGTTACAAAAAATCCAATAAGGGCAACCCGAGATATGATTTGTTAAAGTTTTAAGTAGGTTTAACTCCAAAAAACATAGAGCGAAAATGATAGTCAATGGTCATGGTAGACCAGGACCTAGGCATAGTTTGATGCTGACCTTGATGGATCTCATGTCGGATACACCAACCTGGTTCATCCTGGTATAAGATTTTACCTTCTGACTTTGGACTTTTAATTCCCAATTCACCACAGGAGTACACTTCTAAAGCCCCACATGGGCTCCAGGGAGGAAATAGGAGACTTTTAGAGTGTCAGGTAGAGGCCAACAACAGGGTTCAGTCCAGGTCCAGTTGCCACTGATCAGCTGGGCAGTTGCAAGAAAGGCCTCTTGTTGCTTTCTGTATCCCTGTATCTTGAACAGGAGGTCAACCTTATGGCCATTGGAGCCGACTTCTTTGTCCTGGGCGCAGACAGCAAGTCAAGTCCTCTCCTGATCTTCCTTAGGTCATGGAGTGTTCTGAAGTCGATGCCTGGAGATGCCGCATTTTCTGCTGGCCCAAGCTAGTGAGGGGTAGTGACTCCTGGGCATGCCTTAGCCAATGGGGTAAAAGTTACAGGGGCCTTCCCTACCCACTTTAGGCATTTTCAAGAAGGCAAAAATCTTCGACCACACTAAGCTTAGTCTCTAAGAGATGGGGAGGTGTGTGAGTGAAACTATAGTTTGAGGTAGCCACCATATCCACAATAAACCCAGAAACGGAAATCTGGTAGAACAAAAGTAGGGGTTTCCAGCAACCAGACAGTGGAGGTGTTGATGGTAACTGAGCTGAGCACGGGGGGGTATCATTTTAAAATGTGTTTGTTTAATGGTTGTTATGTTGTAATTCATTGACTTAAAGGTATGTGAAATCATAATACAGAGAGGCAGATGCGCTGATTGCCTAACTCATGTTGATGATATTGTGGGGGGAGGGGGTGTTGTGTTTTGGAATAGCCTCTGCTATGCATAAATGTTGTGCATTCCCAAGAATTGTTTTGCCATACTGTTCCCTTCCTTTCAATTGTGCCCCAAGGTGTTATACGTAACCCCAGCACAACTGTTAAGCAGGATTTGACATTCAAGCAGAATTTGACACTGTAATGTCAAAAAGAATGGTCAAAGTACCCATCCCTGCATATTCTGTGAGGTTCAGAGGAGTCATCTCTACCCATTCAGGCCAGCCTGTTTTTTCGGTCCTGCGAGGCATTTAATACTTTTTTCCACCTATTCAAATGTTAACTACTGACTGGCAAGAGTGGGCAGTAAATGTAAAGTTATCCTCCTTGAGCTTCAAGCAGAGAAAAGTTAGCTTTCTAAAAGTTACTTTTCCTTAAAATGTTTTAACATCCAACTTCACCATTGAATTGGATTTTTAATAACTATTAAAAACAGTTGCTTTGTTACCTTTCTAGCTAGTCCCCTTCCAGAGATACAGTATTAGGATTTTTAATCTTTACTGTGGTTTTCTCCTTAGGACAGCAAGGCCTGCCACGGTGAAAAATAGATTTTAGGTGCTAGTCAATGTAAGGACATGTTAACATTACATTTCTACATACCCTGCTTTTAAATACCATGCACCCTGCCTTGTGGAGGACACGGCTTACATAGAGGTGATTTATTCAAATTTAAAAGGAGTTTTTGACCTGTCAAAAGGGGTTATTTTGACAAGTTCAATTGCAGATTTTCCACTTCTGCAATCAGGCTGCAATGGTGGCCTGAAACCATGTTTTACACTGTGACTGTAGTATAAGCCACAATTGGTGCTGAAGTCCGCTACTGACATTTAACTTATTGGCCCTGAGTACATTTTGTACTATATATTAGGGACTTATAGATAAGTTAAATATACTAATTGGGAATATGCCAATTCGACCATGTTTAAAGGAAGAGCACAGGCACTTTATCACTCGTTTGCAGTGTTAAAGTGCACAAAATTCTAAAGCCATCAAAAATATAAGGTCCAGCAGGAGGCAAGAAATCTGGGATGACCACGCAAAAACTGTGATTTCCTGGAAGCAGTAATTTTGAATAAAAATGAAGACAATAAAATCTAGACATCAAATTTGTCACCATTGTCTCTAATGTTAGGAAATGGAACTGGGTTCAGTAATATTTCACATATCATTTCATGCTACCTAGAGATGCATTTTAAGTGCTTTTTAGCGTGACTGAATTCAGTGGCTTTCAAGGATTAACAGTATGTAGAACATAGAGCCCATAACAGGGGTGTGTAGCATCAGAAGTCCCTTCCATAAAGCCTTGGAGAGAATATTTGTGACTCGTGGTTTAGCTCTGATAGGGCTGAGCATAGCACCGCGTATTGGTGTTGAGGAGATTGGTGAGAGAAGAGAGACGCAAAAGAACTCAAAAGTAAAGCGTCTAAGAATAAAAGAAACCTTGGGACATATTTACAAGCCCCTATCGCCATCACAACGTCACTGACGTGGTGGCGATAGGGGCCTCGCCTTATTTACAAGGCAGCGTTAAGCCACTTAATGTGGCTTAACGCTGTCTTGTAAATAAGGCACCATTTTATGCTGTATTTAGCGTGAAAGGGGAGGGCAATGGGTGTTGCGTGGGCATTCCACCGCACTACCCATTGATTTTGACGCTGCCTCCTATTTACAAGGGAAGTGTAAATAGGAGGCAGCACTAAAATTAAGACCAGGGAAAACCTGGTCTTAAACAGGTGAAATGAGGAGAAATGCTTAATTTCTCCTCGTTTTTGCTGTTTCCATGTATGCTGCCTTGTGCAGCACACATAGAAACAACAAATTGCCTATTATTGTTTATGTGCAGGAAGGTCCCCCTTCCTGCACATAAACAATTATTTAAAAAAAATGCAGTTTTGCAACTTCTATTTGTGCTTCATTAAGCAGCACACATAGAAGTTACAAAACGGCATTTAAAGATTGTTTATGTGCAGGATAGGGGGACCTTCCTGCACATACACAATTTTCCTCTCAACACAGGCACAGGCACTATGATGCAAGGGTGTCTGCGTTGGTGCTAGGCAGCTAAAGTCAGCGCCAGCTCAGGGGGAAACGCAGGGCTGCACAATATTCTAGTAAATATGGTGTAGCCCTGTGTTTCTAAAGTGATGAAGCGTGTCGTTAGCCTTCTTGTCTTAACGACACGCTTCGCCACTTTATTGTAAATATGCCCCCAAGGGGCATATTTACAAGCCCCTGTTGCCACCACAACGTCAGTTTCAGTGACGTTTTGATGGCGATAGGGGCCTCGCCTTATTTACAAGGCAGCGTTAAGTCACTTAACGTGGCTTAACGCTGCCTTGTAAATAAGGCACCCTTTCACGCTGTATCTAGCATGAAAGGGGAGGGCAATGGGTGTTGAGCTGGGCGTTCCACTGCAACACCCATTGATTTTGACCCTGCCTCCTATTTACAAGGGCATGGTAAATAGGAGGCAGCACCAAAATTAAGACCAGGGAAAACCTGGCCTTAAACAGGCGAAACGAGGAGAAATACTTTATTTCTCCTCGTTTTTGCTGTTTCCATGTGTGCTGCAAAAGAAACAGCAAATTGCCTATGATTGTTTATGTGCAGGAAGGTCCCCCTACATGTAAAAAAAAATGCTGTTTTGCAGCTTCTATGTGTACTGCATTAAGCAGCACACATAGAAGTTACAAAACGGCATTTAAAGATTGTTTATGTGCAGGAAGGGGGACCTTCCTGCACATAAACAATCTTCCTCTCAACACAGGCACTATGATGCAAGGGTGTCTGCGTTGGTGCTAGGCAGCTAAAGTCAGCGCCAGCTCAGGGGGAAACGCAGGGCTGCACAATATTCTAGTAAATATGGTGCAGCCCTGTGTTTCTAAAGTGACGAAGCATGTCGTTAGCCTTCTTGTCTTAACGACACGCTTCGCCACTTTATTGTAAATATGCCCCCAAGGGGCATATTTACAAGCCCCTGTTGCCACCACAACGTCAGTTTCAGTGGCGTTTTGATGGTGATAGGGGCCTCGCCTTATTTACAAGGCAGCGTTAAGTCACTTAACGTGGCTTAACGCTGCCTTGTAAATAAGGCACCCTTTCAAGCTGTATCTAGCGTGAAAGGGGAGAGCAATGGGTGTTGCGGTGGGCGTTCCACCGCAACACCCATTGATTTTGACACTGCCTCCTATTTACAAGGGCATGGTAAATAGGAGGCAGCACCAAAATTAAGACCAGGGAAAACCTGGCCTTAAACAGGCGAAACGAGGAGAAATGCTTTATTTCTCCTCGTTTTTGCTGTTTCCATGTGTGCTGGACAAGAAACAGCAAATTGCCTATGATTGTTTATGTGCAGGAAGGTCCCTCTTCATTTTAAAAAAAAAGCTGTTTTGCAGCTTCTATGTGTACTGCATTAAGCAGCACACATAGAAGTTACAAAACAGCATTTATAGATTGTTTATGTGCAGGAAGGGGGACCTTCCTGCACATAACAATCTTCCCCTCAACACAGGCACCCTTGCACTATGGTGCTAGGATGCCTGCGTTGGCGCTAGGCAGCTGAAGTTAGCCCCTGCGCAGGGGGAAACGTAGGGCTGCACTATATTCTAGTAATTATGATGCAGCCCTGCGTTTCTAAAGTGACGAAGCGTGTCTTTAGCCTTCTTGACTTAATTACACGCTTCGCCACTTTATTGTAAATATGCCTCCTTGTTGGATCAGTACCCTCAGCGAACAGTTTTACACGACACAGGTGCATCAAGGGATTAAGAGTAACTAGGCCTCGTTGCAAGCGTGCTATATATTTTTATGTTTTTGAGCAACTAGTATTTTTATATGCAGATCAGTCACCATAGAGTTTTTTTTACAAAATACACACCGCATTTTACTGTTTATGGTTCTCGTTTATTAGGTTGTATAGTTTTCATGTCTGTCACATTTAGGTCATAATATATGTTCAGAATTGTAAGGTATCTTGGGTTTCGGAATGATCATCGTTGTGGTTGACATAGAATATCTATATTCTTCCAGATGGTGTGAAGTGTACATGGCTGTAGTGGTGCTGGAACAGTTTTCAGAGTGGGGGTGCCGGTTATCGTCATCTCCTTAACAAAGCCATACGGGTTTATAATCCAGCTGCTACTTACAGAGCCAGTGTACCAAATACCACAAAGCCTAGCACCAGGAGGCCTGCTAAAGTAGTGGTGTTCAGTAGTGAATTTTGTCATACATTTTCACAATATTTTGCAAAAAAAGTGGTGTGGTATGATATAGTGATTTATAGAGGGCCCATTCTTAACCAAAATTACCTCTTTGTGCTACTAAATCGCCAGATACAAAGGGGCATATTTACATAAAAATGGCGCAGCGTGGTGCCATAAGCAATTTTGCTGCTCCCAGCAGCGTCATTTTCATAACTCAGGGATGCACCGTATTAACATGAATACAGCGCATCCCTGTGCTCATCCCTGTGCCGGCGCTAAAAAAAGGTGCCTAGCGCCAATGCAGGCACCCTTGCACCATGGTGCAAGGACGCCTGCGTTGCAGAGATGATTGTGTTTGTGCAGGAAGGCGCACCTTCCTGCACAAAAACAATCATTAATGGTGTTTTGCCAGAATGCAGCACACATAGAAAAAGACAAAAAAACTAGAAGAAATAAAGATATTTCTCCTTGTTTCACCACATTAACGCCTCCTTTCGAAAGGCGTTAGTTTTGGTGCTGTAAATCTGGAGTAGTGTCAAAAAGCCCTGGGTGTTGCTGGGAATGCCCACAGAAACACCCATTGCACGTCCCTTTGCCACAGAAAGCTGTGTTGCAGAGGGACATATTTACAAGGCTGTGTTAAGTCATGCAAAATGGCTTGGCACGGCCTTGTAAAGATGTTATTTCATAGAGCGCCACCGGAGCGTAAAAAAAAGTGACGCTTCGGTGGTGCCAAGGGCTTGTAAATATGCCTCAAAGAGTGGATATTGACCACTAACTCTGTTTTGATATTGGAAGAGTAAGCGCCTTATCACTATTCTCACCTTACCATGTGTATCAAGTGACAGACCTGAGGAAACTGTGGTGTCTGAACCCATTCATATTATGCTGTGGGGGAATTCACCTTCAAATAAACAGGTTTTATCCAAACACATCCACCAGGCATTGATCCACACAAAGACGTGAAATAAGTAAAGGTGTCACCTAACTTCCAGTGGTTTTTCTGAAATAACTTGGTACAATTAGAAAATTGATTGTGTCTCAAAGGAGAGTCTTTCTCTCTCCCACTCCCTTTCTGGTATCGCCACCAGGAATGTGAAACAAATTACATAACTGTTGGTGGTGGTCTAAACGTTTTCAGTCATGGGCAGTGGCGGCTCCTCCATAGGGGCGTGGGGGCGTCGCCCCACTGCTTTCTCGCAGTGCGAGAAGCAGAAACATAAAATGGTAAAATACCTTTTTATGTTTCTGCTTCTCGCACTGCGAGAAAGCAGAAGTGCCTGGTTGTGGTCGGGCGGGCGGTCCTGCTCGAGGGCAGGGGGGGGGAGTGGCTTGCCCACTGTTGTGGGCCCTGACTGCTTTGGTCGGCCTGGGGCCGACCAAAGCAGTCATGCGCACTCTCCCTTTTCTCTATGTAGGCTGCATGCAGCCTACATAGAGAAAAGGGCCTCCCATTAGGCACCCGGCTGGGGCGCTGTGGGCCTGCACCGCACCAATAACAACGCTGCCATTGCAGCGTTGCGATTGGCAGAGGGGATGAAGGCTGCCTGTGGGTGGCTTTCCTGAGGAGAGCATCAGGAAAACGGCGGACGGGAGTCGGGACCCAGCCAGGTGAGTTCTATTTTATTTTAATTAACACCCCCCCGCGACAACGCCATTTCCCCACCCCCACCCGCCCGGCATGCCGGCCGTGACTGAAGCCACTAGCCATTAAGATGTTTCCATACGTGTTGGCCAAATTTAGCCACATCTACAACCGGAAGATGCATTCATTCAAGAAGACACTTTTAAGCAACATGTTAGACTTTGCCGGCCCCGGGGGGAAGCTCAACCTTTTGGAGATCGGGAGCGGAACAGGAACAAATTTCCAGTTTTTCCCGCCAGGATGCCAAATCACGTGCACGGATCCGAACCCAGACTTCGAGCGGTTCCTGAGCAAGAGCGTTGCAGAAAATGACCACTTCCAGTTCACGTGCTTCCTCGTGGCGTCTGGGGAAGACATGTCGGCGGTGTCCAGTGGGTCCGTGGATGCTGTGGTCTGCACGCTGGTACTGTGTTCGGTGCGGAATGTGGAGGGGGTACTCGAAGAGGTGGTGCGAGTCCTCAGACCGGTGAGTATCCATCCTGGCATGCTATTTTGAGATGTACAAGTTTAATATGGCAGCTGACTTTCACTTTCTCTCAGTCAGTATTTCAAAGCACAAATTACAAGGAAAAACTCGGCAAACCATTAGCAACTACCTATATAATAGGCAAATGGCACTGGTTTCCCAAATGGTTCTTAAATCTTTTAAGCTATATACTTCGTTGGATTCATATACGAGTAAATAAATGCTCATGGGTTGGTTCCTTGTTACAATATTTACTCCGCACACATGTTTGCACAATTCAGATTACGCCACAAAATGACCTCTGGAATTGTGAGATTGCAAAAAAAAAATGTTGTTTTCTTTCAATTCAAAGGAAGGGAATTAAATCCCTGTCCAACCGCCGATCTCTCGGCTTCCTCCTAATCTTTAACCCTCTAGACCTCAGTTTGGGCACCACCATAATTGCTTCCCTCTGATCTACAAAATGTTATTTTCACAAACTCCTCAGGGCACCCATTTTCCTCCTCTGTACTCCTGTCATTGAATCTCCATGCGCCCTTGCCCTACTTTGCCTATATTTGCTGCCACTCCCATGTCCTCTATGACTACTTTCTCCTTTACCTCTCCTCTGCAGTCGAATCTTCGCAGCCCAGTGCTGCACCAGGCGTGTCTCTTTGCGTATTTTGCTGCTGCCATGACCAGGGTTGTAAATGTACCTTCTCGTTATACAGCTGCCTGTTGTCTGATCACTTAAATATGTGCGGCGCTCTGATGCCAAGACTGGCTTAGTTAGCAGCAATTGAAGCCTTGAAATACATTTTACGAAGTCTGTTGCTATTTGAGGTTGGGAAAGATCAGATTTAACAGGTCAGGGGTGATTTTGTGGAATATGGGTTAGTTTTGTCTTGGCATCTTTGCATCTCTCTGACACGTGGTTCCATGGGTCCAGGCTGAGTCTGGCCCGAGAGTCTCCTGTGATTCTGGAGAACTCACTTAATCTCAAAATGAATGTGTCCGTCTGTAATGCAATTGGTGATCATGTAAAGCGCCCTGATATCTTCTGGTCGAGTTTGCGCTATATAAAACTGCAAAAACAAACAAACAAAAAAAGTGCCTGTAGAAACCTGCTGCCAGCTCTGCCACATGCTGGGGTTGCCCACTACAAATGCTGCCTATTCTTGATTCCACCTAATGTTCTCCCTTCCACCACCCAGTACTTCCTGTCTGTTTAACTCACTCATGGGTTCTTTTGCATCCCAGCTTTATCCCCTTGTCTCTCTTTTCTTACCTTGCTTTACTTCCGTCTTTCTCCCTTTTCTGACTTTATCACCCTTGCTCTGGGCTAAGCCTGTTGATGAAAAATAAGTTGCAGTCCCCACAAATAAAGCCAGCGCCCACCACCTGCAACCACTGGCACAAATTAAGCACAGCCGGCACTGATCCCATAGTATGGATTCCAGATGATACCCCTGGTCTCCAACCAATAAAGCAAGAACGTTTGCTTGAAAATGCACCATTTGTCCACTCTTTTTTCAAAATTTTCTCAGGGGTAGAATCCCCCCGAACCCCCAGGAGGTTGTTCGGGCTCGCTCGCTCGCAACAGTGCAGTACGACGATTGGTTTACGCCACACCACTTTCAAATGTCACCAGCCGCCACTGGTCACGGGTGTTCAGGCACTTTACAATCTGCATGCAAATACCCCCTAACATTTTAAAAAGATAGATCTGACAGAGACCTCAAGAACACTTATTTTTTTAAATATGTTACTCAGCAGCACCAGTGAAATATTTTGTATCTGGTTTTTGTAATTTTGCAATTTGCCTTTTTCTGAAATATTGAGCCACGCCAGACGTAAGGAACATCTGAAGTACTGTTCCAGAAAATGTAGGTCCATAAAGAATGCAGATTTTTGGAAGATAATAAGATATAAGAAGGGCTATTGTGCCAGGGCAATTCTGCCATTAGTAGAACTGTGTGCTTAGGAGAAGCAATTTGCCATAATGCTGTTCTGAATCATTAGATACTTTGGAAGAAAATGAGGAATATGACCAGCAGAACTTAACAATGGTACCAGGCTAACATGAAGTCGCTGCCGGGCCGATACTTAGCTGCACAGAGCACATACTGAACAGCACTTTTGCCTAACTGCCTTAATGTTGATATCTGAGCACGTGAGGGCGGATGTAAAGTCTGGTGCAGACTCCTGTGGTCGTAAGGTGAACTTGACCAGACTATGCCTTACCAGTTCGCCAAGCCACCCCCCTCACATGTGACTTGTGACATGTATATTATTTGGCTATTGTAACTGTGTAGGGTACTACCGGTATCTTAGGTTGTAATGTTTATTTATTATGGTATTATAATTGGGTACTTGTGATCACATAATATTTGTTTTTAAATCATATTGATAAACACGGAGTGTGGTACGTACAATAGCCCTAACATCTGGCTAATAAAGAATTCAAGCTCTCAAAGAATGGAATTGAATGACCAGGACTCAACTCCTAACCAACAGTAGAAGGCAAAACAATAGTAATGCTATACTGTGCACATTGAACAGTATTCTGAAATGAAGTAACGTTGTATGAATAGTGTACTTATAACATAACAAAGAAAACACTGAAAGTAATGGCCAGGATCCCAAAGTTAAAATAAACACAATGGTGCTCATGTATACTCTGTGATAAATGGTGTAGCAAAACCTGAAAGGAGAAACATCTGTACCTCTGGACAATAACATCCTGATTTACTATTACCTGATAAAAATGAGGCGCCATTTGTGGTAATTGTTCCCTAGTGATTTTGCACCTTTTCATCTGTTCATATAGCCCCAGAATTTTGCAAGTGGCAATTTAACATAGTTTGTGGTGGCTGTGAAACTACATCACAAAAGGGAGCATACTGCTAAACCTATCTTGCTTTAAGTCATGCGTCTTTATAGACCGCTTTCCAGAACTCATGCAGGGCTAGAAGTGCAGTAATGCTTACTTTAGGTATTTGCACGTATTTATGTTTGGCAGCTCTAAATAAGTGCCAGTATGTACGATAACTGGTGTGAATGCCAATAACTCTCGAGGCTTTCATGTTGATTCACAAAATGCAGTGAGTTTTTTTGGGTATTGCCATTATTAATTTAATTCAAAATAAAACATATAAACACTGTGAAATAATTTGCTACACATAGTAAAATTAATACTTCTTTGTTAGAAATTGGGTCTCTAGTTGACAGAGGTTAGCCACCTGTCCAAGTAGGGACCACAGTCCTATTCAGGGTAAGTCACAACACAATCCTAAATTATCCTGTGCTCACCCTCTGGTAGCTTGGCACAGAGCAGGCAGACTTAACTTAGAAGGCAATGTGTAAAATATTTGTGCAATAACTCATACAACAACACAGTAAACATAACACAAAAAGACTCCACACCAGGTTTAGAAAAATAGATTAATATATGCTGAACAAAACAAGACCAAACGACAAAAAACCAATGTGTAGAAGTTGAGATATTGAATTTTAAAGGACTAAATGCAGAAAAACGCTTAGAAGCAAGTAGCGCTAAAAAGGTTGCTTTATGTCACGCTGTACTGGGGCAAAGTCAAAGTTCAAGTCTACCGCAATGGAGCGCCAACCGGCTACAGGACCCACGCAGGCCCCGGTGAACAAAGTACCTTTCCTGGTCGCAAGCAACGAGGTGTGTCGATCTCCATGCAGGGAAGGTGATGCGTCTGCTCCGAAGATGGATGTCGGAGTCGAGAGGTGATGAGCGATGCTTCTGTTCTGGTTTACGCAGTCGAATCGGAGTTAGGCATTGTGGTTGGGACCTTGGATCAGTGCTGCATCATCGGCGAACCTCGCAGTCGGATCCTGCGTCATTGTCAAGCTGTACAGGGATGTCTCCAGATACACACTGCATCAGCATTTAAGAGTACTGCTTCTGTTCCCATTGACGCAGTGATGACGATGCATCGATTTTGTAGCTCAGCAGCTGCAACACCCACTTCTGAGGTTTAGAACTGGGAGAGGACACCTCGGGCAAGGGTAGGACTCACAGATGGCAGAATCCAGCAGCACCAGCCGTATTGCAGGAAGTCTTTTGTGTCCCTGAGACTTTAGAAAAAGGCGGCAAGCCCTCGGAGATCTCTTGGAGGGAAAGCAGAGTCCAGCTGTCCTTCAGCAGAGTCAAGGAGTAGCAAGCAGCAAAGCAACTAGCAGAAAATCAGTCTTCCCAGAAAAGCAGTCCATTTGAATCATTTGAGCAGCCCAGAAGTCCTTCTGACAGAGGTTCAGTTTAAGATCCAGAAGTGTCTGACTTGTGCGGGTCAGAGACCCAGTACTTATACCCAAAAGTGCCTTTGATGTAGGGAGTTACTTCAAAACAGCTCTCTGAAGTGCACAAGGATCCCTTTCATCCCAGTCCTGTCTGCCAGGATATCTGTGGGGGTAATCAGTGCTTTGCGTGTGGACAGAACACTACCTATGGAAGTGCAAGTGTCAGTCCCTCCCATTCTTCCCTGCCCAGCAAGACCCATCACAATGCAGATGACTGCAGATCAGCTGTTGCCCGTGCAGGTAATAGCAGTGGGGCCGGGTGAGGGGGGATTTCGACGGACGATGCAGAGCGAAAATTAATTATTTGTTTAATTTTCCCTTGTCATTGCCGTTGAAATCCCCCCCCACCCGGCCCCACCGCTCTTACCTGCTTGGGCAGCGGCCATTGCAGATGAGTGCTCAAAATGCAGATGAGCCTCACCTTCCTGTGTTTGTGGCTGTCTAGAGGGAATACACACAGTGTAGCTGTCACCCAACTCAGATGTGTATTTGAGACGGGCTGTAATGCACAAAAGAGCTAAGAGCAGAGAAATGCCCACTTTCTAAAAGTGGCATTTCTAAAACAGTAAGGTTAAATTCAACTTTACCGGTAAAGAGGATTTATCAAGACCATTCCAAACATATTAAACATGAAAAAGCTACTCCTCTCGGATCAGGAATTACAGCTTAAAGGGGTATTAAGGAATTCCCAATGCTAGCCTATGACAGGAATAGGCCTCACAGTAGTGAAAAACGAAATAGGCTGTTTGTCACTACCAGGGCATGTATAACATGAAAGTACATGTCCTACTTTTCACTTACATAACACCCTACGCTTTGGGTTACCAAGGGCCTTCCTTAGGTGTGACTTCTATGTAACAAAAGGGGAGCTTTAAGGCTTGGCAAATAGTTTTAAATGCCAAGTCGAAGTGACAGTAAACTGCACACACAGAGACAGGTTTGAAAGGCTACTTGTGTGGGTGGCACAATCAGTGCTACATGCCCTGGGTATATGGTATGCCACTTTACAAGGGACTAACATATTAATTAAATATACAAAACAGGTGTTAGTCAATCATAACATGTTTAAGGGAGAGCGCACATGCACTTTAGCACTGGTGGCAGTGGTAAAGTGCTCAGAGTCCTAAAGCCAGCAAAAACGAGGTCAAAAAAAGAGGAAGGCAAAACGTTTGGGGTGACCCTTCAGAGAGGGCCATTTTCCAACAGTCATGATTTTACAACAGTTTCAAGAGGCATTTGCCTCATTTATGCTTACACATGCTGTTGATGTATTTTGAAGTATGCAAAAAAAGTGAATATTTTTATTTATTTATGTGTGATTAAAAAGTATCTTATAGCCTTCTAATTTTAACCTTGAAAGAGCATCTCTGAGTTCAGCTTTTATGTTTTAAAGCGTCCTCACTTTTCAGACAGATAAATGAAAGTTAAACGAAGGTCTCGGTGTTAGAAATAGCAGCAATTTATCTTATGAAGTTGGCTGACATGTGACCCTCTGTCTTTAAACAAACAGCACGGCTATAGTAAGAATAATACTTCAGAGGCCTTTTATGACTTCTTCTCCTGCTTACCTGCTCAAAGATTATCCGAGGGTGCTACAGAACCTCCCACACCACTAGTACCAGGGTCTCTGCATATTTGCCTGTAAATTGTGTTTCGGGTTTGTCATCTTGTTTGACCAATGGAGTGAAAATAATTCTTCCACTTGAAGTGCATTCAGTTCATATTTTGCCATAAAGTAACTGTTTCCTTTTTCCCCTTTTTTCCGGATCCACAGCACGGCAGCTATAGGTAATATGGGCAACTCTTCCTGATTTGAGGTACTACAGCTAAATGTTTATCACCTGGTTACCATGTTGCATGGTTAATCCTTCATTTATAAGATTTTGGTAGGGGCTGTGTCAAAAAAACCACCAGAGCTTTTTACAGTCCACGATATCAGAATCCCAGTCCTTGTAAAGGGATGTGGGCAAAACATCTCAGAGCAACATAGGTGAAGGCATCATATTTGTACTGTGGGCCTTCATGCTTCATAGGATGTCAAGCACCCAGTCGCACATAGTATTAAGGAAGACACAAGAAGTATGAGCCAGATTCACAAAACCAATCCTTTCAAAGTTGGAAATTCGCTCCTGTACTTCTCTATCAGAGCCCATTTCCAACTGCTCTGTTTCAAAAAGTATCTAAGGACTAGTACAGGAAATCTTTAATTGTACAAGGGTACCCCCTAAGAGATACTTTCAGGTCCGGGAGAAAGAACTAGCAGCCACTCTGATGCCTGAACCCGGACGGGAGGGTAATTAGATGGAAAGAAGCTCTTGAGCGCAGATCACATAGGATCCCTTGCTATACTGTTCAAATATTGTTCAAACACAGCATCACACATCGCTTACTGAGGATCCCGTAGGATATCAATCCATCAGAGTGGACTGAGTAGACGTTTGCCTTTTGAACTCGGAAGTAGCAGTGTGAACATCACATAGGGAGTCAGTTCCCACGGACTGAGAAAGATTTAAAACCTTATGTAGAGTTTATTCCCCTTCTATTCACCCTCATGTTTAAAATTGGTGGTCCTGAAGAAGGTGGCTTTAAAGTAATCATGTGCTACCGAAACGTACGTTGACCTGGATGTCAGATACCCAACCTACAACCCAGCCACAGAGACTGTTCGTGATCTGTTCTCACTGAGGCCTTTAGGGTGTATGTGAGCTGGTTGGGTATAGATATGTTTGAAGAATGAGTGAGAATGTCTAGTATGTTAGGTAGTGTGCAAGTGGGGTCATCATTTAGGGGATATGTGACAATAACATGATGAACTTATTGTTTGGAATAAGAAAATAACGTTTATGTTAATTTATCACAACTGATGAAATTGTTATAAAAGAGAAATCATGTAAAGAATCTTTTTTACTAAAAAATATGTGAATCTTTTATCTTTTTTGTATGTGAATACAAATGAAAAGGGAAAAAAAGTATGGAATAATTTAATAAAAAAATAATAAAAGGACATTGATATTGAAGTTTGTGTTGTGGATAGCCCCATAGAGCTGGTGTCAGCCTATAGTAAAGCAATATAGGTCGTGTGGGAGGTTTTTTGTGATTTTTCTCAAGTACAGGAAATCTGCCAGCTTCTCCAGATGGAGATTTCTACATACGCACATTCCATTTGGTTTTTATTTCTTCCCTTCCTGACAAAAATATTTTTCCTATGGTCATATCAGCTTCCTCATGCCCCATTAAAACCAGGTTCAGTCCCCATTCCCAACTTTGAAACACACTTGTCTTTTGACAACACAACAACGTGTCCATTTTCAGAGTCACAAACTGCCTATATGTTCATCTGTATGTTCCCTTTAAAGCGTTGCATTTAAATCTGTTTAGCATTTCCTTTTTACTATCTGTCTTCTACTGCACCTGCATGTTTTTTTCAAAGCAAAGATGTGCCAGGACCTGGCTTGGCAGTTCGGGTTGGACTATTCCAATTGGAGCAGGGTCAAGACTGATTTGTATATGGCTGGGTCCAAACTGAAGCGGCATGGTTTACAAAAAAACTGTGGACTGGGATGGGGCTTGAGTAATTGCAAGGGACTGTGAATAGTGAAAGCATTCCATCCATTACTTTTTGGTATATCTTACTGGGTGTACAAGTAACAGTGGGTGAAACACATCCAATTGTGAATTGAACCCCAAGCCTCCAATAAGAAATTAGGAATTGCTTGCTTGTGGTGGTGGATGTGGCAAAGAGGGCCTCTGTCATATCAACATTCCATGTCGGTGGCTTCTTTCTGCCATTCCTCTGGTGGTCTGTGAAGCAGACTACTCCTCCCCCTTCTGCTAGTGTGGGCCCCTCATAGGTCAACTCTCCAGGTGAAATCTCTTCATTTTTGACATATGCATCACTGCCAGTCCTGAGGCCTCCCAGCCCTTCCTCTGGCCCCCGAAGGGTCACTATTCTAGCCTAAAGCCCCACTTAATTAAATAGTGCACTATGTTGTGGCGATGTCCCTACATGCCTGAGACGAACTGTGGGAACTGATACCCAGATGAGCAAAATGCCACTCTGGCAAATTCAATCGGCAGCCAATGAGGGAAGAGAAATCAAACAGAGAAGGAACTGCTACAGGCAATGCTAAAGAAGAAAGATAAAAGCACTACTATGAGGGACATAGCAAGAACTGAACATGATACCTGGTCCTCAGGGCTAATCCAAGCAGACATCACTCAAATGTTCCTCCAACAAGTTTTCAAAGAAATCAAGGCAGATTTCCAATCCTGTTTCCATAAGCTCCAGCAGGACATTGCCTCTTTCAGGACATGAGTAGATGATATGTAGAAAACCATTGACGAGAGATATGAAGAGCAACATTAAATGTAGGGCATCATAGAGACACTGAAAGAGCAGAATGAAGAACTATTCCTGAAAAAAGAGGACTTGAAGAACAGACCCCGGAGGAACAATGTACGCATCTGGGGTCTGTCACATGGTGTGGAGGGACTAGACATTTAGGGCTATATAAGAGATCTGCTACAACATGTGAGGAACAAACCACTGAAACCACTGACTGAACCACTGAAGTTATTAAACCATTCACACAGAGGGGGACTTGGTGTCCCCTAAAGCAGTTTCCCTCCAGATGTTGAGATACTGTCACTTGCATGGGAGTACAAAGAAATAATCTATCAAGGTCACGCAATACAACTATTCCAAGATGTTGCATCCTCCACTCTGCAGAGGGAATGAACTTTTATACCCATCACAGACCACCTACGTGAAAATATATCACATACCAGTGGGAATGTGGTCACCCCTTTTACTTTAGTTTTACCTGTCTTCTATTTTTTTCTGTTATTCAGTTCAGTTGCCTTTGATTATTCTGTAGCACCTAACCTCACTGCCATACTCTGCTCATTTCTCTGTCTCTTACAGTTCCTAGCTCCAGGACACCAATCAAGTAATTTGCATGTTTCACAAATCCATCATAACATAACGTAATTTATAACATAACATATAACATAACAAAACACATAATATAACATTACAGAACAGATGGCATATAACAAAACACATTACATATAACATAATATAACAACACATAACATAACATAATGTAACATATAACATAACATTGCATCTAATGAATGGACTTACAACAAAAATCATTAGGGCCTATTCTAAGGAAAGTTCTATTGCCATGACAAGATTTTTGAAATGCTGCTTGGCTTTTTTGGCATAGTGGAAATCAAAATATCCCAGGAGATCTAATTGAGGAAAGCTACTTTTAGATCATCGCAAATAACTTTATCCAGTTTAACCGATTGCAAGCATTTCCAAACATGACCCTGAGGCAGCTGTGAATTGTTCTGGTCCTCTTCACCCTCAGAGGAGCTGTTGTAAAGCTGGACAGGGACAGCTGCCCCAGTATATCTTTTGTCAAATGTGGCGCAGGTGGGAATATACGACGTTACATCGCGATGTTTACACCGCGAAACCTTTACAACGCAGGCATTACAACGCAAGTCGTTACAACGACTTGCGTTGGAGGGCGCTGGACTTAGGAATAGTATGATTTACTATTCCAACTCCAGCCTACGTTACAGTAGGGAAGGTGTTGGAATAGTAAATCATACTATTCCTTAGCTTAGAGCGCCATCCAGCGCAAGTCATTGTAATGACTTGAGTTGTAATACCCGCGTTGTAAAGGTATTACGGTGTAAACACCGCGATGTAACCAATGTTTCCCGCTCAAGTGGCAGGGACAAATCCTCCTTCAGCCCTTCGGAACGGTCTGATAGTGACCTCAGAAGAATGGGTTGGATGGGCCATGGAGAAACTCTAAACTTTCCCTGAGGCAAAGCCTTGTCGAAATGTGGAGTCAGGGGATTTTATGCCACCATTTAGGCTTTGAGAGATAAGAGTATTTGGTAGCTCCCCTGCCTTGTTCAAGAATAGGGATGTTTGGTATACCCTAACATCTTGCCCAAGAAAAGGTTTTTTTTTTTATAGAACCTCAACCTTGACAAAGGTTGTGAGTATTTCTAAGGGAAGGGTTAAGTGTACCCCCCTTCCACCACTGTGGCAAACGGTGGGGCTGTTTGGTAGCTTCCCTTTTTAGTGAAATAGACTATAGGAAGTTAGCAAGTGACTGTCTTTAGAAGACATATCCATCCATTTGCACTATGGCAACCGAAGTTATTCATTCGAATGTGCATGGGTGTAAACAATGGAGAAGCAACCAGTGGCCAAGGGAATTGTCAAAGAAATAGATGACACACAGTCATAGGAGGCAGATACCTTGGGGGAAAGCACGCTTTTCAGGTAGGTTAATGATCCCCTTCACCATGTTTGCTACCAGGAGACCCCTGCTGCTATCCCTGAAGAGAAAACTGAAAACAGAAATTAGAGAGACATTTTCACAGTCCAGTATGTAAGAAAACTTCTATGCAGTAGCAGGAAAGGTGCTCTCCTTGTGAAATCTGGGAAAGTTCTCTCCGTGGAGTCGATCAGGCAAGGAATTTAAAAAGTTAAGTTACTCAGCTAATAATTTTTACCCCTGGGTGAAAAAGACTGAAATTCCTGTTTCCACCTTTCAGATTATAATTTAATGTGATCAGGTTCTGTTCTTGGCGATATACATCATCATGATCAAAATTCTTTATTTCAGGAGAAATAAAATCCCTTAAAAACACATAGAAGAACGTTTTACAAATTCGGCGTGAACGGTGTCTACACGCAATTCATCATCAACTCTCTAAAATCACATAATATAAAATCAATGCAGAGTAATTTGATCGATCAGCTGCTGTTAGTCTGTGCAGCGGTTCTTCACCTTATAATCCATAATACAATAAAAAAAACTTGACCGTGCAAAAATAATTAGGTAATTTGTCCCTGTTTTAAGTATATGCAAAGGTAGACTATAAAATCTATACACCAGGGACCGACAAACAAGAATAGCCCACCTTTTCATTAAGAAGGTATAGCCCATAGAAAAAAAACAGGAAGGGGGCTTCGGTTTTACGTGACATTGAACAAACGGGGCATTTGTTGGGCTGAGGAGATATTGGCATCCATTATTTGTGAAATAATTAAGTGGAAGGATTCCCAGATGAATTTAATGTAAAGATTCTTAGCACAATGAGGGATGATATTACCCAAATAGTCCCCAAAAGCTGGAATCCATTTATGATCTAAAAAGCAGTCCATAAAACCGTTCGGCTTGTGTAATACATCTTTCCCTGACACAATTCCAGTATTTGGTTTAAAGCTCAATGGCAGACCTCAGAGTGATATTTTCTGTTGAAATCTACAGATTCTTCATGTCTAATACACAAAGCCAAGATTTTACAAACAGTCACCGGGGGTAATGATGGATCTGTCCAAAGCGAGGAGTTCTCTAAGGGAGATCGTGTAAGGCTCAAGTACAGGGATTGACCATAATCGAACCCAGTACAATAACGGCCTCGGAGCAGTTACATCTTCCACGCTATTCAAACGTAAATCAAGAAAAAGTGGTAACAAAAAAGCACTTGATGGAAAGCTAATACAGCAGTGGAAGAAATTATTTTCACCCACTGAGACTGTTGAAACAGTACAGTATCCCCAAATCCCTGCTCCATACACTGCAAACCCTAATCATTGACCACAATACATTTCCAAAGGGGTGACACAGACCTGGACACTGTAGACTTAAACACTTTTAAAAGTGATGAGACTCAATACTTTAGTGTCAGGTTGTTTTTACAGGCGTGTGGAGCTCTGCTGCGTGATTCAAATAACTTTACCCCTAGATAATTAAAATCTTTCAGTTTCACTTTCACTAGTATGATACCATTTAACGTAAAACCACCTCTAAAATTCCTATGTGGGTCAAAATTTATTTACTTTGTTTTTGCAGTGTTTATTTCCCGGCGTCAGAGATTGCAAAAATTAAAGAACGTATCCAACAAGAATTTAAGCCCTATAAGGGTTCTCGAAATTAAGAGAGTTTCGTCCACATACATTAGAGCGGGGACTTTTTAACCAGCTAATCTAGGTGAATCATTGTGACAGTTATTTAGAAACTTAATGACATTGTTAATGTAAAGTGTGATGTAGGTACTTACCCCTGCCTCATGCCTCTTTGAACACCAATACACACTGTCAACTCCACATCTCTTCCTTGTCTCACTTGTGCATAAGTCTCATAACAATTGTCTGGAATGCCAAGTAAATAAGCACTCCTGAGGGTAGCATGGAGTACAAAGTCAAACAATGCCCTGAGATGGATAAAGGCAATGTTTAAAACTCCTGTCTCTAACACACATACTACTATTTTATCATGGAGAAATGCAACACCTGGTCCAGCGAGCTTACTCGGATCCTGAATCCAGCCTGAAGACCAGAAATCAAGTGCTCACCACCTATCCATTTGTGCAGTTTATCGAACACCTGCTTGCAGAATAATGTTTGCAGACTGTCCAGGAGGCTGATTGGCCGGAAGTTTGCTGACTGTTCCTTTCTGCCCTTTTTATACTTGGAGATAATTTCAGCACCTCACCAAGGCTCTGGTATAACAACTCCTGTTATGATAGCATATGAGAGAAGGTTCATATACAGGGCCTAGATCGAGGGTTCAGATCTGTAATGATCACATGGGATTTTATCCGGTCCCAGAGTCTTTTCTGGCTTCATGCTCTGGAATACGGAGTAGGTGTCCATTTGAGTGAGGATGATCGGAGGTTCCTGGGTGTAGGGAGAATCAACTGGTGACCTGGGGACAAGGGTGGATTGGGGGTGAAGGAAGGGGTCAGAACCAGCAACAGATTAAAGATTAGGAAATAATTAGCCCACACTTCGGGGGGCTTTGTGAGCTCCATCTGGCTGGTTACATGTAAACTCCTATGTGCCACTATGCCCCAGAAGGAACGATTATCTTTTCTAGAGAAAGCTTGCAATATGTCCCTCCAATTGGCCTCCTCCGGCTCTTTTCGACAGTCGGCCAAAACTGTCTTATATACCTTGTGGGAGTCTTTGATCATCTTCCTATTGCATCTTTTCGAAGCGGTCACAAGTTTTCGTTTGGCCTTCCTGCAATCCTTTGATACCAGCAGGAGTGTTTCTTAATGCATGGTTTGGAGCTGGAGTCCCTGTGACAATGTTCTCTCAAAGATGGAAGTAGAGTAGAATTTCTAGGTACACAAGAGACTTCCTGGCACACAAGTCCTCACGGTTTGTTGAGTGATAGACTTAATCCTTCTTCATTATCCTCACGGTCCTCTAGAGTAGGACACAGCTGCACTCAACCCTGAGTCAATACAGCCACGCCACTGGTTAAGGCACAGTTATGTATGTCCAAAGGATAAAGGGAGGATTAGCAAAGAGGTACACATTTGCAAAAATCACACAAAATAGCATATACATGCACCTGAGATAGTTGTTCCAAGACAAAACAAGTATTGGCATAGCCAATAGGTCTCGCCTTTGGGATCTTATAAGTGTTTAGCCATGCAGCACATTATCCTGGGTGCTGTGTCACCAAGGATTGAAAAGCTATACAATTGCTACACATTGGGTCATGCAGTCTGATTCAGGAATACATGCTTGCCTTTGCCGCGTGCTTCTTCTTCCTGGGTGGCATTGTGATAACAAACACTGAGAAGGCTCATGTGACATCAGATGCAGTGGGCACCAGAAGCCAGTCTATACAACATGTATATCTTTTCCAGCGTGATCTTAGAATATCCAATGGCTCATGCAACAGAGAGTTACTGGAGATGAGGGGTGGATACGTAACCATGAGGGAAAGGAGGGGTCGTACACTGGCTCAGGACATGCCTATAGAAAGATGGGTCACTAGTCAAACGATGGTCAATGCAACGAGCAGGTGGTTATTTTGAGGGAGGTGGTGAAAAGGAACACTGTGAATATAAATGGTCACTGAAAAGTTGGGTCACTGCTCACCTCTTCCAAAGCTCCTGCTTATGTCTGTAACTCTTGCCCTTTGCCCCGGATATGCCCTTGCCTGCGACTTTGCCTCTGCCCGTGCTTTTTCTTCCCAGGCAGCATTATGATTTGCCAATGCTTGTTTGCTCCTGACACAGATTTAGCAGCCCCTGCTATTAGAGGTCATGGAGGCAGGAACATGAATAGTGAGAGGCTAAGAGTGAGATAAGGGTTCAACTCAGTGATGTCATAGAGGCCAAAGGACAAGCGATGTCACTTCCCCTACACTGTGCATTTTGTTGCATGAAAGATGGGAGACGTCACTTTAGAAAAGACTGGTGTAATGCAGCCATACCTGGTGTGATGTTACTTGTCATTGCCTTCCAGGAAGAAGGGCTAACCGCAATGATTTATTGAGTAATTTACCAAATAATGTATCAAAGTTTCTCATGGAGGTTTATACTGCGGCATGATGGGGGTGTTTTCAGCTAAGTTGTTTTAGAGGTGCTTATATAAGTTGACTCCTTTTTGCATTTCAGTTTGTTTTAAATTTCAAATGTAATAAATGATCATCTTTCCTTGATGTAACCTGTATGATTTATTTTTAAAATTGAATGAAGTATGTTTTGTTGTTTGTAATCATTTTAGTAACGAGTGCGGTTTTCATGGGAAACAAATGTGTGTTTGGGCATGTTTATATAAGTGACATGGGCTTAACATGGGAGTCACGCTCCGTTATGTCCGATATGACTTTATTGGCGAGTTAGTGAACGACCACTTTTAAAAACCAAGCATTTACAAGGCAATAGGTATTGTATTTTAGAAACTTTGACCTATTGGTATTATAAATGACTAATATTGCAGGTTTTTAAACACATAAATAAAAGGCATTGTCATTTACAATGCCAATAGCTCAAAATCTCGCAATTGCAAGACATATTGCATTGCAAATGCTAGTTTTTAGTACGTTGTGCTTTTATTTTTTGTAAAGTTTACTATGATTTTAAGTAATCGTACAACAGAATACAATTTGAAACTTAAGAAATGCATAATGTCAGCCTAGATAGGCAGTATTTTAAGCAATGCATGCTAAAGAATACATACTGTCACAGTCAGGGTAGGGAGTATTTTAAGGGATGACCCTGTCACACACTGGGTAGGTGCCATTGTAAGGATGGCATAGTGCCGCAGAGGGGATAGGTGGCATTCTAGGGTCTACATATTGTCACATACTGGACAGTGGGTATTTAAAGGGCTAGATATTGTAACAGACCGGGAAGGTTTTCTGCAAGAAACGTATACAGTGACAGACTGAATCGGTTGTCTTCTAAAGGATACATACTAGCACAGACAGGACGGCCGGCATTCTACAAGGAGAATAGCGTCTCAGACTGGGCAATCAGTTTCCCGGAGCGGAAATGGTCAAAAACTGCATAGGGTGAGATGATATGCCGAGGAACATTGCATCATGTGTCAGGAAAGATGCAGACTGCTACCAACATGCCACTGTGTTTCCAACATGATGCATTACCACAAACATGCCACTGTGTTTCCAACATGATACATTACCACAAAGATTCCACTGTGTTTCCAACATGATGCATTACCACAAACATGCCACTGTGTTTCCAACATGATACATTACCACAAACATTCCATGTGTTTCCAACATGATGCATTACCACAAACATGCCACTGTTTCCAACACGATGCATTACCACAAACATGCCACTGTGTTTCCAACATGATGCATTACCACAAACATGCCAATGTGTGTTCCACCAGTCCTATGCTGCTACAGACACCGTGTGCTCTAAGAGGGGCAGGTGGTCACGAAGTGTACTGGAGAGCCTCGTGGACTACACAAGACTGAAATCTTTGTTTCAAGTGAAAGTAGAAAGGGAGTGATGGGCGGTGATAACAGCGGGAACTGGACCCCTAATGTCATACGGTTTACAGGCTCCTAGGAGAGTATTTAGAGGATGGCCATTGAAATTTTTTTTTCACGCAGTGGCTTTTCATTTTCCTACGGTCCCAGCTGACCTACTGGCCAGGCTTTCATTTTTCAAAGGGCCCCCCTCAAACACGCTTCTTCTGAAACTATTAGCTTTACACACTCTCAGGATATGGGAGACAGAACCTCGGGGGAAGCATAAAATGTACTTTTAAAGATGTAGGAAAACAGAATCCATATTTGATTTCACTTCCCTTCTGGACAATACTGCCAGTTCCGAGATCTGTAGTATCCCCCTTTTTACTTAAAACATGCAACCATCCACTCTGTCAATAAAGGTGGGGCGAGGAATGAAATATAGCATGCGTAAAAACTACACATTTTCGTCGACTAGAACTGTGAAACGTAACGTCACCAAAGCTGCTGTGGGCCACCCCTCCCTGGGTCTGCACCAAGAACTTCCCCTCCCCCACCCCCACACAAACCCCACCAAAACTAAAATTCTCAGGACAAAATAAATACCGCTTGCACAATTTCAGAATTGGACACATCGACAGGAGTAAAGCTCACTCTGTACCGCCAATTTATGCTAAAAAAATGGCAGAAAAACGCTTAGGAAATAAATACACCAAGCACCAGGAGTGTGCCTAAGACATAAGCATATAATACTTAAAAATAGCATACTTAAATTCCATATAATTAAAAAGCACTGGACATTTAAAAAAAATGAGAATGTTGTACTTGATTCGAGGAAACAATGTTTATGGGGAAAAAAAGCCAGAACACATTGTTTATTAGAAAAATAAAGTGACCTACTGAAACAAAGGTGCGTTCATGAAGTGAAGTTGCAAGAAAAAAAGAACACATAAAATAGATCCAATTGCATTCACTTTCAAAATGTTTAATCTGGAAAACCTAACCTTTTGGCATATACCTTTGCCACTTGGAAACAGCCCACTTGTGATAGTGCTTCCTTCAGAGAAACTGCCTCGAAACCGGTGCAAGTATAAAATTAGCCACCCACTCTACACATTCGCATTAAAGTACCAAATATAGATATAACTAGGGAAAAAAACAACATAAACATCCAATGTGTTTTTTTTAACCTGAAAGGGGAGAAACAGCACAGGAAAATAAAAACAGTTTCTTAAAACCCTAAAACAAGTGATTTTTTAAAATGTAAATGGAAAGAAAGTAGGTCACTGTTTAAAACAAATAATTACTTTAGACACGAGCTATGATTTAAGTAAAAAAGAACAAAGGGGCAAAGAAAGCACACGTTTCCCCTCGAGAATAACGCGTTCAGAAGATTAAAAAAAAACTGGAAATACTGGCTACAAAACTATTTGTGTTTTGAGTCGTTTTGCTTCATTAACCCACAATATGTTTTATTAAGCTTGTTTTAAAAGCTGCAGCCACAAAAATAATCGCATGCCTCGAGGACAAAAGAGAATATATAAAACTTGCAGTAGTATTGTCTGGGTTCCTCGCCAGATAGTTAAAGTGGAATTAATGTTTTCTATGTTTATACCACTCGGTCCAAAAAACAAAAAAAGTGCAGTGTGCGCGCATGTTTAAAAACGTCAGGCTGCCATCGTCCTTAAAACAGAGCAAACTGTAAAATACAAAATATAGTTCACATAAAACGAAAAAAAAGCATGTGTCCGACATCCATTAATGCAACAGGCAAAATAAAAATAATAAGTACAGGGTTAGGAATTGAAGAAAACAAATAGTTTGCCTCCTCCCTCTCAGATATCACATTTTTACACGTTTAGTTTTTATTAAAATCAATCCCCCCAAAATATCAATGTATACCGTAATTTTAACTCAATCACTTTCGCGGATTTTGTAAGTTGCCCTGGTTTTAAAAAACATAAAGAGTGACTTAAATTTAAACCTATTATTTTCTGGAAAGTTGTATAAAAAAATAAATGCATTCTACCTCGTGGTACTTGTACGGTGTCTGTTTCATGCCACTGTGAACATAGAGTTTCTATGTGGGTAGTGTGTGCATTATTTTAAGAACTGAGGGTGTAATTCAAATGAACCTTCGAACAATTTGGGCAGAATGGGGAGGGAAACGTTGTGGTGTGCAGGTCAAATAAAACATGCCCCGTTACTGTAAGTGCGATTCTCTGTGCAAACGGGGCTCCTTCTCAGTCAGCAGCGAAGAATGCGTTTCTACATAAAATGCCTCAAACCTTTGCATTAGTGAATAGACATGGCAGCACTGCACAGCCTATATAGCGTAACCTTCCCAGATCCTTTACATTCCCGTCTTCAAGCCTCGCCCCAAGCAGAGAGCAGAGGCCTGTGCTTCAAATTCAAAACAAAGGCCCCGGGACAGGCCGCAGACTGGAGACGGGTGGCCTTGCATGTTTTAACATCGAAAACTGTACCAGGACTGCAAATATATTACACTGCCGACGCAGAAAAAACAAAATCACAAATCCATGTACGTTGACAATATTATTAAACATGCCTGTGTAAAGTGTTCGGAAAAAAAAAAAGCACGTTAGAAAAAAAAAAAAGCTTGTGTCTCCCTGTGGGAGGAGGTAAGAGAGGCCATCACACAGTGTACTGTGTGATGGCCAACTAAAACGTTCTCAGAGTGAAATCGCCAGAAAGAGATTGAAACACACAAAGGAGGGACTTTGACAGAAATGCACCAATAATATGCCAGCATTTCTGAATGCCACAGATAGGAACCAATGGCAATCGGTGGGTTTGCCAAACCCCACAGAACAGATATAACAGGTCGATCAAGCTCGACCTAAAAACAGTTGTTCCATCTTCAGGATTCCTAATTTATGACTGCCAGGGTCTGACGAGCCTATGATAGTGGCTGAGGGAAAAGCATGCCATGAAAGGTTTAAGTTCAGGGAAGGATAGGCAAAACCTGTCAATTATATGATTCAAAACCTCATTATGTAAAGACTGTGATGAGGAAGACAGGAAGGCAGTAATGTCATATTTTGGTGTGTGTGGAGTTAATATTACCTTCTATCTGACACTTCTATCAGCACGTGGCATAAGCGTGCATTGACTCTTTTATTTTTTTAAATGGCAATTCGGGATAGAAATGGTTGTCCATTTACACAGAGCACGTGTCTGAGGCCTGTTTTAGCAGATCTTGATTCTGTCAGCAGTCAAATGCACCTGATGAACAGGAAATGTAAATGGAGTGAGCTTGGACAAAAGATGGATTTCTCTACAAAATGAAGACCTGTCTGTAACTCCAATAGAACAAAATCACAAAACATGCTGTCTAGCCAGTACAGAACCAGTTAGATACTTGTCGACACTTTATGTATATTGGTGCTATCTTTTTAGTTCCTGCTATAATAATAATAATAAAAGACATTTATAAAGCGCGCAGCTACCCCAAATGGGGTGTCCCGGCGCTAATACAGACAGTACCCAAGGTAGAGGAGAGCGCATATCTAGTCTTTACGACTGAAGAGCCAGGTCTTCAAGGCTTTTCTGAATTCCTGTTCGGACTGCATCATGCGTAGGTGGGATGGAAGGTTATTCCAATATTTGGTGGTCCCCACCTCGAATGTCCTACCCCCCATTCTTGCCTTCGCGAAACGGGGTTGGAGAGGTAACGTTTGTGGTTAGACCTTAAGTGTCTGTCCTGTTGATATGGGCGAAGTCTCTTCCTCAGGTAATTAGGCCCTTTCCCTTGATACGCTCGGAAGGCAAACGTAAGGGCCTTAAATTCGATACGCTTGGCTATCGGCAGCCAATGAAGTTGCCTGAGGTGGGGCGAGATGCGTTGGCGGAGCGGGACCTTAAAGACCAGTCTAGCTGCCGCATTCTGAATAATCTGGAGTCTATGGATCAAGCCAATCGGCATGCCCATGTACAGACCATTAGCGTAGTCGAGGTGGGAGGTGACTAGAGCATGGACCACAGTTTTGCGAGCTGACTCTGCTACAGACCGCTTTAGCTGCCATCAACAGACCTATTGTCCCCACTACAAACCCCATACAACACAAAATAAACATACACATACATTCAAATGCACAAACAAAGAGAAGGCGCTTTTGAATACCCCCTTCGGCTATTGGCTCGTTTGGTTTAGCTGGCTTCAGAAATGTGTTGACCATCAATTTGGTATTCACCAATGGCATTTCCCGGGTGTGTACTTCATTTTTCTTTGCATGTTTTCTATTCATGATATAGTCACAATAGTGTGCACCCTGAATATCGAAAGCGAAATAGCCCTGGCATAGAATATCGAGAACAAAATATCGTAAGTGAAATTTTGACAGGTAAGTATAGATTTTCTATACCTAACTCCACATCTATGTACCTTGGCGATATGTGAATTTTCAAGGAATGTAGTTGTGGAGTTAGGAAAAGTAAATCTATACTTCCCTAGATGCACTTGCCATTCACTATTTTGTCTTGATGTTCTGTCTACGATATTCTTGTTAATCGATATTTTAGGGGTTGATATTCACTTGTACAACCGTCTTAACAAAGAGTTCCTTGCTAGCATGGGAGACGACAATGGCAGAGAAAGGGCTCACTACCCAGCATATTTAGCACTGCAGCTGCTTTCAGTGCTACTATAAACCTTCCAATGTTTGTGGACCAGGGCTCAAATCCAATCAGTCAAAAACCCAATGCAAGCATAGTACCACAGAGCTATGCTACGTTTCACAAGCATCCTTAACAAATGAGTAGTACAGCGCCGCCAGCATTCGTGTAAACTTTTATATTCACAGGTTTCTTTGAATTGGAGCATACATCACAGTTATACATTTTTATATTCATATACGACATTCATTTACAATGTGAGACTCGATTTCATTAACATGTGTGGTACATTTAAACCAACTAATGGAATGTAATCATTGTAGTTATTAGGAATCCATGCATAAGCATATTTGGATTGATTAATTGATTTATGTTATCATCTTTGCATATCCATGTTCGACATTTGTCCCCCTTATATATTTATATGTATGTATAATCGTGTAACCAAAATTTGATTCTCTTTTGAGTTAACTTGACTTTAGGGCTCAGTTGATGTATGTGTTTTAACCTTGCTAGTGGGCTGTTTCTTTTCTTTGCAGGTGTGCTATCATGCTTCTTGTTTAACTCAATGTTTATATTAGACGTCTGATAGTGAGGCCTGCAGGGATGAAGCTGGCATCAAACTTGAAGAAATAATGGTCAAAGGAGAACTTCTGTTTTTTTTGTACAGGGATGGTGGGAAGCCCAAGGCTGAGCTTTGAGGTCCCAGTTTCGATGAGATGAGAACTCCAGGAGTGTACTGATTTCTTTCACTTTCAGTAATTTGGTTGGTTCCTGGTGGTGTAAGAGAGATAAGGATGTTTCTGAGGCTGCTGTTATTTTAATTGGTATCTCCATAGTTAGGCAAACTTTCCACGACTCTAACAGGGAATAGATCTCTCTTGCTGGACTTTCCCCAAAGTGTGAAAATGTATGCAGAACATTTTTTCTATTTCAGCGTACTTCTACTGAAGTTCAGTTCCATGTGAACACCTTCTATGCTCCCTGGCTAGAAGTCCACCTTCAGTAAATCTGTCCTCTATCTCTGTTCAGGTTAGAAAGGAGAACTTCCTTTATGGAACACCTGTTTGCGACAATTTACTTTATTCTTGTTGTGGCTGTTATTCTGTATCTCATACTTTTATGCCTCAACCTATTAAGACATTTCAGTCTGCAAACTATATTATTGATCTCATGAAGTTACTCTTATGCTGTTTATATACAGCTTTGATCAATCTTCTTAAATTAACCCATTTAATGTTACATATTGATTCCTGTTCCTTATTGTGGAGTCATACTATCTCCACAAGTTTGAAATGTAGTACTGATGTTTGCTCCCTACAGCGCTTCAAGTCAATTAACAAAGGCCCATACGACCAATGGGGAAATATCTTTGATGATTTTACAAAAAGATTAAGGTGTAAGTACAAGCGCCCTCAGAACTGAGGTATCCTCTGGGGTAGAGCGTTCTCCTAGGAACTAATGATATACCAGAGGAGCTGTGTTGAGTCCCCTGGTGCTGCAGATGGAAAAGTAAAAATTCTCAAATTGGTAAATTTATTTTTGGAGAATGAATCCTGGCCACTTGGGCTGATGTTATCTTTGTGGAAGTTCCATAACACACACGCACTAAGGCAGGCCTTCAGATGCTGCCCTCGTTCACAAACTGTGACACTTCTAAATGCACGGACCGGGGCATACATGTGCGATGCTCCAAATATAAACCGCAGTCAGGTCAGAACAGGACATTCTATTATGAACAAATAACAAAGCAGTGCATTTATTTAAAAGAAATGTCAACAAAAACACTACCGCAAACCTATATTTTAAACGTCAACACAACTCGGACTACTTCAATTCATGTATGATAACACTTCCATATAATGAGATTAAGACTTGGCTCTGACTGACAGGGATGAGAGTGCTCTGGGCCGCTTCCTTCAATTCGAATCTGGTCAATAGACCTTTTTAGTAGCCTGAAAGGAAAAGGGGTTAACCACAATTTAAATCTACAGTGTGATTATTAAGACCACATAATAAAAGTCTGAGTCAATAACTTGAAGTTAAAAGGTTTATTACAAACTCAAAGCCAGACTGATATATATCAATCTCAAGAACATAGTATAGAAATACAAGATTTCCAGAGGAAGACCAAAGCGTCATACAATATTGGTCCTCAACAGCAAGGGCAGGTAAGAATATCGGTGGCATCAATGCAGAAAATAAGGAAAAGGATTTAATGACCGAATGAATAGCTGCAATCCTTCTCCCTGTACATGGAAAAGATTTGCAACATCTACTAAACCCTGCACTAAATTAAGGATAGGGAAACCCTTTTGACTCAAGGAAGCAAGAAAGGTGTCAGCATCACAACCTCTGTAGAGGTTCTATAGGTAAGAAGTCATGTACAGCATTAAGCCACACAATCAGAGATGTCAAGAAAGGTCTGTACCTCCCCAAGTCAAAAAGGAATCTGACTAACCCCAAGGTGGGTTCACTAATTAAAATGCACAAAGAACATTGGAGAAATGTGATCTAATACATATCACAGAACTTTTCCAGTTCCCAAGAAAGAACTTAGCGCCTTAAACACTACTCCCATATTCCAATCTCCGCTTCCAAAGCATCCTTGGATTCCTCCCTTCGTCTGAATGTACCAACTGGGAACACTCCCTTTGTTCTTCATTAAAATTGTTTGACCTTGCCCGTTCTTCCTCAACTCATTAGCTCAGAAATACAACGTGCTTTACACTATCTAATTAATGTCTTTGGTCTGCACCTGCAGAGGAGAAAACATGCAGAAAAACACCTTTCATATTATGGTAGACCTGGCATCTTTTGGTGGGTTTTCCCTGTCTTTTTGCTTTCTGACCGGTTTTGACTCTGTTGTTGCTGGTTTAGTGTCCCTGCGCACTTCATCACTGCTGTTCAGTGTTAAAGTGTAAGTGCTCCTGTTGGAAATTGTATTATGGATTGGTGTTTCCATGCTTGGCATATTTGATTTACTAGTAAGTCCCTAGTAAAGTGCACTGAGAGTGCCAGGGCCTGTAAATCAAATGCTGCTAGTGGGCCTGCAGCCCTGATTGTGCCACTCGCCCAAGCAGCCCTGAAAAGGGTTCTCAGACCTGCCACTGCAGTGTCTGCACGCAGTTTGTAACTGCCATGTCGACCTGGCAAGTGCACCCACTTGCCAGGCCCTAATCTTTCCTTTTCTTACATATGTCACCCCTAGGGTAGGCTCAAGGTACCCCTGTGGGCAAGGTGATGTGTAAGTTAAAGGTAGGACATGTACTGGTCTGTGTGACATATCCTGGTTGTGAATTACAGTGTATTTCCTTTTTCAGGAAAGGCTATCTGTCCCATAGGATAGAATGGGAGTTTACTTATAACATATTACAAGCATAACTTCCCATTGGGACACAATAGGAAAATTGAGTTTAGTATGCCTAGACTCAGAATGTAAAAATGCACCTTTTAGTAAAGATGATTTTTATGTTCTGTGTTTGAAAATACCACTTTTAGAAAGTAGATATTTTCTTGCTTAGCCATCCTGTGTGCCTCTGCTGGGTTTGTGAATTGACTGTCTGGCTTTGGAGTGACAGGCTGGGGATGTGCATTCTCTTCAAACAGCTACTGGGGGTGGGGTCGAGGTGTGTCCTGCTTTTCCTAGATGAGTCAGGGCTGGGCTGAATAGACCTGGGCTGCATTTAGAGTACTGGGATGAGATTTCCTTGCACCTGAATGGGCCTGGTCTGCCTTGGACAATGCTGTCTCCACATCCTGCTGGTAAGCTGGGCCAGAGAGGACAGAACTGGTTTTTGCTGAGCACAGACACTCTCTGCCACAAAAGAACAAAGAAGGTTTGAGTATAAATATTGGGGCCCAGACCCCAGAACTTTAGAACTCACTGGAATCAACGAACCTGCCAAGAAGAAGAACTGGAAGATCTGCCAGGAGGAGTACTGCCCCTTTTCTGTGTTGTTGCTTTGTTGGGTTGGCCTGCAGTTGCTCCTTCCGCCTTGGGCAGTGAAAGGAGTGGACTGAACTTTCTCTAACTTGTTGCTGAGTATCTCCAAGGGCTTTTAACCAAGCTTGCCTCCTGTTCACGAAGTCTCAGGGACAGCAAAGACTTCATTCACCTCTGGGGCCCTCCTCTGGAACCGTGGGTTTCAGTTGCCGCAGAGGAGGAAAAGCAGCCGACTCCGTT
The DNA here is from genome assembly GCA_963921515.1 of Calotriton arnoldi. Taxonomy (NCBI): domain Eukaryota; kingdom Metazoa; phylum Chordata; class Amphibia; order Caudata; family Salamandridae; genus Calotriton; species Calotriton arnoldi. The sequence continues at coordinate 124,194 of CAWUFW010007414.1, read as the reverse complement.
GCTGGCTCCATGACCTGAAGGCACCACAGAGGGCACCCCCACATCTCGCACCGCAACCCTGGTCTCACCGATGATGATGACCATCGCCGTCGCCACCGAGCTGCTGCTTGCACCGTGACCTGTGGGCACTGCACTCCACACCGCCTCGCTTCACTTCACCGCTCTGATCTCACCAACGCCGTCGCTGCTCTTCACCCGGCTCTGTCGCCTGCACCACGATCAGTCAGCAACGCATCAAGCACCGCCCCGCTTTGCACCGTAGCCCTGGTCTCACCGACGCCGCTGGACGACCCTCACCAAGCCACTGCCTGCACCGCGACCTGAGGACACTGCACAGCGCACCGCTACGCTTTGCATCGCAACTGCGACAGTTGCCACATCCAGCTGCATCGGCCGCAACGAATAAAGTACTGTTTACGAGTCTGTCGACCCTACCACTGACCCGCTCAGATGCAGTCAGCAGGAACTGTTGGATTCTGTCGTTTTCAGTATCGTAGTAGCACCAGACGGAGCTACCGGCTTCAAGGAACTGAATTTTTAAAGTTATACTAGCAAAGTGCATATTTTTAAGTACTGAATGTTGGATTTTTGTCATTTTAGTCTTATTTCGGATATATAAAAATATTGGATATTTTTCTAAACTAGTGTGGTGTCCTTTTGTAGTGTTTTCACTGTATTACTGTTGGTTATGTACAAATGCTTTACACACTGCCTCTGAGATAGATAGAGGTGAGCAGGGGTTATTTTAGGGGTGTAACTCCCTTACCCTGACTAGGAAGAAGGGTCCCTACTTGGACAAAGGTGCAAACCATTGCCAACTAGAGACCCCCATTTCTAACATTAGTTGTCAGCGGTGAGGATAGGACTTGTGTTTGCACTTGACCTACAGTGATTGGTGATCCCTACTACCATATTGCAGACCATTACGTACCACATACTGGTTCTATTTCTTTTTGGCCTATTTTTGATCTTGCCAGTTTTGTTGAGAACTTGAACTTGCTACTTCATCATGCCTGAATCAAGAGCATCATCCGTTGCATCCTTGGAAGTGGCCTTTCAGGAGGACTAAGTTGGAATCCTACAACGTGAAAGAGTTGAAGGCTATTTGCAAAAACCTAATGGTCCAAGACAGAGGACTCACCAGAAAGCAGGAGCTACAAAAGGCACTGAGGGTCTGGGTAGCAGCTAGACATGCCAGTGGGCAATCTGGAGATCTCAGTGGGGAGGAGCCTCTTCCTAGGGTGGATGTGCTTTTGGGAGGGGGGAACCCTCAGGCCAGGCAGCAGTGGCTTGTCCCCAGAGGATCTGGAGGACGGGCGGGAAGCAAGGAAGTTTGAATTGGGAAAACTCCGGATGGAAAATGAAAGGGAAGAGAAAAGAATAGCTAAAGGAGGAAAGAAAGACGATCTTAGATCATGAACGTGGTCTTAAGGAGCTGGAGCTAAGGAGTAGGTCCAGCACAGATGGTGGCAGCAATTCATCCGTGCAGGCTGATAGAATTGTGAACATCCCCAAGAATGTAGTGAAGGAATTCAAGAAGGGGATGACATACAAAGGTGGGTTCAGGGTTATGAGGCATCTATCCACTTGAATGGGGTCCCTGAAAAGAATTCGGGGGCATGATTGTGGCCTCTTTTCCCAGAAGAGGGGAGGGACACTTTAGTGGCTTTGGGTAAGGGGTGTAACCTCACCTATGCTGATATGAAGGAGGCCCTTCTCACCAGGTATGGTCTCACTCCTGAAAAGTACAGGGAACAGTTTAGGTCCAGTAAGAAAACGGATGCAAACACTTGGTTGGAATGTGTGGATTCATTTTGCAGGTCAATGGATGGCTGGGTGAAGGGCAGTAATGTGACAGATTTTCAGGGCCTCTACAATTTGATTACTTGGGAGCACTTGTCTAGTCTATGTTTTGCAGGTTATTAGTAAGCTGACTGACCACAGAAAGCTTGCTATGGAGGCAGACCGCTGGGTATGTACCCAGGTCCACAAGAAGGTGTTTGGGTAAGACTCAGCTGAAGGAGGGCAGTGTCCCCAGCAGAAGAGTGGGGGGGACAAGGGTAAAGCACAGGAGTTCTCTAAAGGGCCCCAAACTAATACGCAGGGTAAGGGTTCCCATCCCCCAGGAGATAAAAAACAAGGGGTCTCTTCAGGAAAGCCTGCAGAGACCAGCCCCCGCAAGTGCTATGCCTGTGAGCAGGTGGGTCACTTGAAGGGGGACCCCAAGTGCCCCAAGAGGGCACAACCACCCACCAGTGGGCAGTCCAAGGTGTTGGCTAGTGTGGCACTTGGGAGGAGGGGTGCCCACAGAAGGGGGTGGGGGGGTCCCTAAGAAATGACCCTCATTTCACTAGGGGACAGTGAGATGGTCCCAGGAAACCAGGTACATCCTAACACTAAAAAATACAGCACCTGCGTGACCATCAATGGGAAAAGGGTAGAGGCTCTCAGAGATACTGGAGCCAGTGTGACCTCAGTCCGGTGTCACCTGGTCTCTGAGGAGCAAGTAGTCCCCGGGGCATTACACCAAGTATTTGCTTTGGACAACTCAGAGTGTCTGTGTATGGTGGCACCGGTTTCCTTTGAATGGGGGGTCTCAGGTCCCTTGAGGGTGGTTGTGAGCCCTACTATGCCTGTAGATTGTGTAGGAAAGTAGTATCTGCTTCTTATGGTTACCCCCACTTTTTGCTGATGTCTCACTGTTTTTGGACTAGTCTGACTGGGATCCTGCTATCCAGGACCCCAGTCTATCTGCTTTCTCCCTTAAATTGCTATGTATGTACCTCATGTACACTCCAGATTGGATACTGGGGTACCCTTATCAGTCCCTAGTATGTGGTACACCATGTACCCAGGGCATAGGTACCCCAGAGGCCTCCCATGGGCTGAAGCATGTATTATACCACCTATGAGAGGCCATTCAAAATGACACAACAGGTCTGCCACAGCAGCCTGTGTAAGCTGGTGCTTGCACCACTTACTTAGATATAGGTTCACTATATCTATCTAAATCACTACACATGAAAACCTATCAGTCACCCCTATGGCAGGCCTTAAAAATCCTGAAGGCAGGGTGCTGGGTTTTATGTGAGAGGGTGCCCCTGCATGAGCAGAGCCCCTCTGCAGCCTTCGGAGACCATTCTCCAGGGTTGTCGGTGATGCAGCCAGACATATAGGTTAAGTTGCATTATAACCTCGCGGTAAATGCTAACTTTAAAACAGCTGCTTAGAAACATGTCGTGTTTGGTGTCAAACACCTTGGAATCATACCTCCACACCAGTAACTGGTGTGGGAGGTATGATTCCACCCTTCTGAAACCACTACTGTGCGTCACCGGTCTACCCGGTACCAGCTTTCTCGACCCGGGCAGCACAAAATGGACGCTGCCAGCCACAGACACGATTCTGCTCTCCTGCTGCTGAGCCAAGCTCGGGCAGAGGAAGGCATGATAATAGGCATCCAGTCACAGTGAGGTGTGACCACCTCCCAGTCAGGGTTTAGTGTATTGGGGCTGGTGGGTGCACTCTGAAAGTGCCAGAAAGTCTGCACTGGGGGCACATTTGGTGTCCCTGTGCATAGTCCAGCTCAAACCAGTTCTGGGAGCCATTGGCTCCTGCTCTGGTGCAAAACTGGACAAAGGACATGGGTGTAGCCACCCCTCTGTCCTACCCCTCCCCTAGGAGGGTCCCGTGAATCTGTCCAACCCTGTCCCGTGGGTATAAAGTGGGTTACCTGGCTACAGGACTTTAGATTTTACCTGGACAAGATTCTACTAAGAAGAAACCAAGTACTTCGACTGCCTGCACGACTCTGGACAACTGAAGAATCTCCCTTGGAGTAAAGGAGTTACTCCCCTGCACTAGCAGGCACCTAAGCGCATCTGACCGGCTTGCATCTCCCAAGCTCCTGAGGACTCCAAAGATTTCAGCAACACAGGAGGTGGGTTTCCGAAGGTCTCTGAGGTCGATGTGCCCTCTCAGCAATTCTGAGACCAGTATCCCTCGTGGGGACCACGTGACCCGAACCCCTGTGCACCGCATATGCTTGCTGGCAACCCCTGAGCTTGTGCATTGGACTCCGAGTAGTCCTGACCCCGAGCAGTTTTTGCACCAAAGAAATCCAGCCTCCTTGCACTGAGTGCTCCGTGGGCTGGTGCTTTGCAGACTTGCTTGAGGTCTCCTCACGATCCCTGGTCCGTTGGCCTGTGGGTCCTGGCGAGGGTCACCTTGTTTGTTCTTGGGCTTCCCTGGTTGCTCCAGACATGCCCTGACTCCCCATTGCTTGGAGAGTCCCCTGGACCTGGCTGGTCCACACCGTAACCTGTTTGTCCTTCCTGCATGGGTTGCATTTGCCAAGGCTTGTTGATGCTCCAGCCGGACATCGACCCCTCAGCACTCGACATCCTTTGTGGGACAGCTCACCTCTGGATCCTGGTTGTCCTCAACGTCTCCTGGTCCCCGTGGCTGCAGAGTCAAGCATCCCTTCTTCGCACCTGAAGCACCCGACATCGGTGGGCATTCAACTACCGAGCCCCTGGTCACCTGAAGTGACCCGACTCTGTCCCCTCTGCTTTCAGGTTCCTCTCACCTAGAATCCAGGCTTGGATTCCTCCGGACACTCTTCGCCTACCCGGCAGCAGTAATTCTTCGCAACTCTCCATTGAAAACGGCGAAGGTTTCGGACACCACTTGACCCCTATGCACCCGGCTCCTCTGGGATAGGTAACACGGGTACTTCGGTACTCACTGGTGGGTTGGCTCTAGAACCTCCTATGTTCCAAAGGGTTTGCTTGAAGTCCTCGTAGAAGTGTCCTTAAACTATAACTTTGCAACCACGACTTTCCCATAGAGTTGTACGGAGCACGCGGTCGTGTTTCCTCACTGCACCCATCCTCCGTGGGTTCTCTGTGTCACTGCCTTGGGTGGTTCATTGGGGTCCCAGCGATTCTACGTGCTCTAGGCACTGTGTCTAGTCAAGTCGTGATTGTTATACCATTTTTTTAGTATATGGTTCGGTCTCCCCCTGGAGCCCGAAGTGTATTGTGCTACTTACGAATGTTCTTTTGATTCAGTATTGTGTGCTTTGCGTTCTAATCTGGTTTATAGACTAGTAGAGAGTGTTATATTAATAAATACATATTTTTATATAACTACTGTGTGGTTCTCCTTTCATTTAGTCATTCAGGAGGTGATATTCTGGTAAAGCAAGCTGCTTTACATTCCTTCAAGATTAAGCCTGAAGGCTGCTCTCCACAGCTACCACTAGGATAGCTTTCTAAAGGTTATCTTTGACCTCATACATCATAAGGGTCATGTGGACTGGTACAGGGTGCCCACTTTAATTAGTGGACAGCATATACCAGGCCACCTTCTCACATTGGTGTGCAGTGGTTGGATTCAAGCTTGCTATTGTTTTACCAGATAAATCTCATTGAGTGATTAACTGAAAACCACTAAGTATTAGGCACATATGCTACATCAAGAGTTGAATAAGTAAGTTCTACTGAACTTGGAGTTGGGTAAGTCAGGGGTCTAGCACACCCTTTCTCCAACTCAAGAGAGTTTAGTCTCCACTAGGTTAGGTAGGTGCCTACACCACATAACAGTAGTATGTCTTCAAGAGGGAAGCCAGTGGCTCTCTGCCAACTAGGTACAATGGCCTCTCATTCCAGGAATTGAAAGCCATGTGTGTGTCTAGGAAGTTGAGGACAGGGAGAAGTGCAAACACCAAACGTCTCATTGAGATTTTGCTCTTGGATGACCTTAGGAAGACCCCAAGGTTTGATGAGGTAGATAGAGTGGGTGGGGCAGGGAATGAAGAAAGGCCAGGAAGTGAAACCTTCTTTGACCTGGACTCAAACCCCAGCCAGGAGGATCAAGATGATTCTAACCTGGACAACGTAGATCTTCCTTTAGGTGGGGGAGAAGGCCCCAGTGGCCCTCTCTTTACTCCACCAGGAAGAGTACAGAGTTTACCTAGGAGATCCAGATCTCCCTCTGTAGAATCTCGACACTCAGGAACTTCTGTAGGGACTTCCATATCAAATAGGAGGGAATCCTCTTATGATAGACAGTGCCAACTTCTGGAGCTTGAGAAAATCAAGCTTAGGCTCAAGAAGGAGCAGTTGGCCCTAGACAGGGAATCCCTAGAGCTACAGAGAGCTACAAAGAGATTGGGACTGGAGTCCCATGGTGGCAGCAACAGTGTCCCTAGGAGTAAGGAGTATACTCATGATCATAGGAACCTGAACAAGATAGTCCCTCCCTACCAGAGTGGGGATGACATCCACAAATGGATAACTGCACTAGAGAGGGCCTGTAAGGTACAGAGGGTCCCTCAAGAGCAATGGGCAGCTATCTTGTGGCTATCCTTTGCTGACAAATGTAGAGATAAGCTCCTCACTGTTAGAGAAGAGGATGCTGACAATTATTCAGTCCTGAAGAGTGCTCTCATTGATGGGGTTGGCTTAACCACTGAACAGTACAGGATTAAGTTCAGAGACACCCAGAAGACACAGACTCAGGACTGGGTAGACTTTGTAGATTGTGCTACTAAGGCTCTGGAAGGCTGTTACTTGGCAGTAAAGTGAATGATTTTAAAGGATTGTACAATTTAATTATGAGGGAGCAGATCCTTAATAATTGCCAAAACCAGTTGTTGCATCAGGTACTTGGTTGATTCTGAGCTGACCTCTCCCCAAGAATTGGGAAAGAAGGCAGACAAATGGGTCAGAACCAGGGTGAAGCAGAAAACTCATAATCAAGGTGGTGACCAAAAGAAGCAGGATGCTAAAACTCCAAATAAGGGTGGGGAGAAGGGTAAAGACCAGAAGTCTTCACAAGGGCCCCAAAAACCTGAATCTGGGGGGGAGTCACAATCTAACAAGGGTAAAAATAAAAAGAAACCTTGGTGCTTCCTGTGTACGGAGAAAACCCATTGGACAAGAGATGCCAATTGTTCAAGGGCCAAGGATCCTCCTGCCAACACCACCACTGCCCCTAAGGCAACTGTTCCCCCTAGGCCATCTCCAAGTGGTGGTACTGGGAACAAGGGTATAGTAGGGTTAACCCTGGGATCTGAGATGGGTTCTGACCTAGTCAGAATTCCAACTCAGGCTGTTTTGTTCTGTGATGGAGGCATGGATATTGCCTCCTTATTTGTCAGTCCCAGTAACCTGGGCAAGTACAGACAACAGCTTTTGATAAATGGAAAGGAGGCCATGGCATATGGGGACACAGGAGCAAGTGTCACAATGGTGACAAAAGATCTTGTGGGCCCTGACCAGATCATACTTGGTGAGATGTACCAAGTGACCAATGCTAGCAATGTCAGGACAGACCATTCCTTGGCAGTGGTGAATTTCACTTGGGGAGGGGTAACTGGCCCTAAGAAGGTTGTGGTTCGCTCAGACCTCCCTGTGGAATGCTTGTTGGGCAATGATTTGGAGACTTCAGCCTGGGCTGAAGTGGAACTCAGGACACATGCAGAAATGTTGGGCATCCCTGCAGATGTGTTTGCCATGACTAGGTCACAGGCAAAAAGGTCTTCCACTGAACAGGCCCTGGATCCTGAAATGATGGACCAGGTGCCTTCCAAGAGAAGGAGCAGTAGGGGTAAGGCAGTGTCTTCCCCCCTGCCTCAGAGAGAGGATCAGTCTCCGGAGGGAGATGATCTCAGTCCCTGTGAAGGAACTGTCTCAGAGGTACTTGAACTTGACCAGGTTGCGTTCTTGGGGACAGGGGGCCCTTCCAGGGCAGATCGGAGCCAGGAGCAGCCGAGCTGCCCCTCTCTTGAACCCCTCAGACAGCAAGCTGCTGCTGAGGCTGCTGGGAGTGCCAGTGGGTCCCACAGGATCTACTGGGATGATGGACTTCTATATTCAGAGGGTAGAGACCCCAAGCCTGGTGCTACCAGGAGGTTGATTATACCTCTGAAGTTTAGAGGCTTCCTATTAACACTGGCACATGACATCCCATTAGCAGGACACTTAGGCCACAGCAAGACCTGGGACAGGCATGTCCCTCACTTTCACTGGCCTCACATGTCAGAAGACACAAAGGAGTTTTGTCGCTCCTGTATCACTTCCAAGCCAGTGGTAAGGCAGGCGGTACTACAAAGGCCCCCCTGATACCACTACCTGTGGTGGGGGTTCCCTTTGAGAGGGTTGGGATTGACATTGTTGGTCCCATGGATCCTCCAACTGCATCTGGGCACAGATTCATACTAGTGGTGGTGGACCATGCCACTAGGTATCCAGAGGCAATACCCCTTAGGACCACCACATCTCCTGCTGTGGCCAGGGCCCTCCTGGGAATCTTTTCCAGAGTGGGTTTCCCTAAGGAGGTGGTATCAGACCGAGACACAAACTTTATGTCTGGTTATCTTACTGCTATGTGGAAGGAGTGTGGAGTGAATTACAAATTCACCACACCCTATCACCCACAATGCAATGGGTTAGTTGAGAGATTCAACAAAACCCTCAAGGGCATGATAAAAGGTCTCCCTGACAAGCTCAGGCGTAGATGGGATATCCTTTTGCCCTGCCTTCTCTTTGCCTACAGGGATGTTCCTCAGAAGGGGGTTGGCTACAGCCCTTTTTAACTTCTGTTTGGACATCCAGTTAGGGGTCCCTTATGTTTGGTTAAGGAGGGATGGGAGTTACCTCTCAAACCACCTAAACAGGACATAGTGGACTATGTACTTGGTCTCCGCTCCAGGATGACTGAGTATATGAAGAAGGCATCCAAAAATCTTGAGGCTAGCCAGAAATTACAGAAAGCCTGGCATGACCAAAAGGCTGTTTTGACTGTGTATCAGCCAGGACAGAAGGTGTGGGTGTTGGAGCCTGTGGCCCCAGCAGCTCTCCAAGACAAGTGGAGTGGGCCCCATACCATTCTTGAGCAGAAGGGAGAGGTTACCTACCTGGTGGACCTTGGAACTCCCAAGAGCCCCCACAGGGTGCTCCATGTGAACAGGCTCAAGCCATATGTGGACAGGGCAGACATGGGCTTGCTCATGGCTACTGATGAGGGACAGGAGGAAGAGAGTGATCCACTCCCTGACCTCCTCTCACAGAACCCTGATGATGATTCAGTTATGGTGTAGCCTTGGCAGGTAGCCTCACTGAACAGCAACAGACTGATTGTAGGAAGGTCCTCAAACAGTACAGACACATGTTTTCACTGACTCCAAGTCAGACTACCTGGTGTACACATGAGGTGGACACAGGTGACAGTCTGCCTGTTAAAAATAAGATTTACAGGCAACCTGACCATGTCAGGGACTGTATCAGGACAGGGTTTTTTAAACTGACTGCATGTTGTTACTAAATCACTGAGTTAGAGGGCCTTGGTATGGTATTGTGAACCCTTCAGGAAACCTTTTGCCAGTAATTGCCTCTCATTAACCTTAGGGTAGTTGGTCAATAACCTCAGCAGGGCTGCAGTTTTTATGGGTGTGGGTAGGTGTGTGGTAGACCAATAATTAGCTTCCATTGCCTCTACTACAGTGTCTCTACTTTCTGTTGGAGGTGGTTTGCTATCCCCAGATCCCTTGGCCCTCTTGCACTCGATGGCTGGGTGTGCCCCCCATGCTTGCTACAGGCATGCCTAAACTGCCCCCATTTACAATTGTCCTTGTCATACCTCCAGCATGCTGTGTTGCGGCCTTTACCTGGTTTCCCTCCCGCATACACCTTCACTTTGTTGATGTGGGGAATCCCATCCAGCCTCCCTTTCTCTCCTGTCCCCTGGGAATGTGTCTCTACTACTGACTCTCTCTCTTGCAACCACCATATTGGTCGTACAGCCCTCCACGTCCTGATGGTCCCAGTCTATGATTGTCCAGGTTTGTATTTTCTCCCTGAAGCCTTCATCATAGTGGAGCCAAGCATCTCCTTGATATTTTTGCTGCGCCTCATGCAGTTTCTGTTCAAGCAGAAACAGGGCAGCTGCACTTTTCAGGAATTTTTTTAACAAGTACGCTTGCTAGTGTCCTAAAAGCTTGTAGGCAATTCTCAATGTTTCACAGCCACCCTCTGCTTCCACCTTTCCTTCTTATCCTTAGCCTTTGTGTGGTCAGTGGGTGCCTGTGGCTCCTTACTTGCTATGCTGCCTGTTTATTTGCTAGTCTCCCCTGCGGTCTTTGTGCCACTCTGCTGGGCCCTCATTGGACTGCCCTATGGCTGTCCCTTCTTCATGTTCCACTGATTGTGTGTTGCCTGTGGCTGTTCAGGTTGTACTGGTTGCCCTACTGCTCTGTCCTTGTCATGGACCCATGTTGTGCCAAAAATACGGAGGACCAGCCGGGGGTTAGGCCCTCCCCAAGCCCGGCCATGTCCACCATGGCATACAGGCAAATGGGGGTTAGCTCTATCCCTATGGCCTTGGCCCGCCCTGCCATTGCCCATATTGTGTGGCCCCAGATGCCCCATTACTTCCTGCACCAAGGTAGCCTGGTGCCCTAAGGCACCTTGCGCTTCTGCGTTCAGTACTTCCACCTACATGCCATAGTTGGCAATCCCTCCTGATGTCACCCTGGAAGTACGCCGCACAGTGCCCTCATTAGCCTGCCCTCCTGCCCCCACAAAGCTGGGCACTTGTGGCCTACCGTTCTCTCCTGCCTTGACCATGGTTTGCTCTGCCGCAGACCTCCTGGCTTCCACCAGACTGGCTACAGGCACCGTCTGCCTCCCGTGATCGCTGTCATCTTCAGTGTCAGATGCCCTCTCCACAGTGGGCAGTTGTGTTATGGGACTCCTCCTTCCTTAAGCCCGCTCTTGCTGCTTTCTCCTAGGTCTCTCTGTGGGGGCTGCAGTTCCGGCTGCAAACCTCTGGCTCCAAGGACCTTGATGTTGAGGCCTACTGTCCCTTCTGCTGCCTGCTCCTGTCTGCTCCCTGGTATTGTCCAGCTGGAGGGCTTTCTGCACTTGCCTGCTGACCCAATCCTTGCCTCGACTTGCCACAAGGTTGTGCGCTCTCCCCAGCAGCTCCTGCAGGCCGCTCTCTAGCTCTGGTGCCTCATAGTTGTCCTGGCTCTCCGCACCACGTGTTGCTGGCCTTGACCGCCCCTCGTTATCCTAGTCTTCGCTCCTGTACCTGGCAGACTTACGATGCTCCCTCCCAGAGCCCCCAGGATGGGTGGCAGCACTTTGGTTCTGGGCATTGCACCCTCTTGTTCCTGCCTTGCCCCTTAGGTCCTAGCTAACGTGGAAGGTGGTGCTCACAGTTGTTATTTTCTTTCTAGTGCTGTTCCCCCTAGAGCTCCAATCAATCAGTCAGTCAGGCGGTACTTGTAAAGCATTGCTTATCACCCCAGGAGGTATCCAGGCAGTGAGGTTCTGATACCTTAGTCGAAGAGCCAGGTCTTAAGCCCCTGTCTGAAGTCAGCGAGCGAGCGGGAGATTCGCAGGTGGAGGGTGAAGTCGTTCCAGGACTTGGCAGCGAGGTAGGAAAAGGAACTACTTCCACTACGGCTCCAACGGATGCTGGGGATGTGTGCCAGGGAGAGGGGAGGTTGAGCGAAGCTCCCTGGTTGGTTGGTGGAATGTCAATCGATGGTTGATGTAGGCGGGTCCGATGTCGTGGAGTGCTTTGTAGGTGTGAGTCTGCAGCTTGAAGTGGTATTTCTTGTAGAAGGGAAGCCAGTAGAGGGTTCTGAGGTGAGGGGTGGTGCATGTTCTCTTGGGGAGGTCCACCGCTCCTGATTAGTACTGCAGGATAGGGGATGACTTCAACCAAACCAATGGACTAACTCCTCCAGATATCCAAACTCTTATGCCAAAGTTTGGGCAGCTGACAAGGGGGCAATGCCTTTAATGATGCTGGCCCTTAAGAAGAGGCTGAGTCCCGTACTTGGTGGGGCGTGGGCAGCCAGTCTTTGGTTAGCCTTGCCGAAGCAGGGAACGCTGCAGGAGCTCCCCACATGTAGGCCTTAGGGAGAAGGGGGGTGTTCTTCGCGGGCAGCGCGCTCCTCTCCATACTGCTGCTGACTTTTATCTTGCTTCAAAAGGGTTTCAAACAGGCAACACGCTCCTCTCCATGCCGCTGTCCTCCCAACAAAAGGCACACCAGGGAGTTCTTCAAAGGCAGTGGGCTCCTCTCACCGCCCTTACCCGACTTTACCACGCTTCACGAACAAGTCCTGTGTGCCGACGATGAGATTTCCCAATGGCGAAGGCTCATGACCTCCTCAGGGACACCCTTCCCTTATAATCCGATGGTGATCCCCGAGGGGCCCCAGCTGATTAGTCCCTTTAAACCATGCTGACCAATCAGGTGCTTGGATTTTCCCGGGCTATGTGCCTTCCCGCTCACTGGTTCTGCCCCCTGGTAGGGGTTTGTCGCGGGCCCCTCAGTGGTCCGGCTGCACCTCCCCGACCCGGGTGCTTTCGGCTTTATTCCAGACTGCCCTTTTTCTGTTACACTGGCCTTTTGAATATTTTAGTTTTATTATAGGTATTGTTGTTATTTTGTCAAATGAACTGCTTAATGCTGTAAAATATTACTGTATCTTAAACAATAATTGTAGTATACCTCAGTACTACAGTAACATCACCTAGCAAGACTCGGATGGGAGAACATCCTTGAGGATAGCTGACTGCTGTACAGACTCAGACAGGAAGTGTGTTTTTCTGTACATTATATGGCTGCTCTCAATAAAGAGAGCCTTCCAGAGATTCGAATGATTGGGATAAATGTATGTGATGTAGTTCTTTTATCGGGAACTGGTTATCATGATTTTCAGGTGTGCCTAGAGACAGCTTTTTTTTAGATTGCTTATTTTTTGATTGTACAGAAAAGAGAACATAATTACCAAACATAATTAACTGCACTCTTGCAAAATCAATGAAGGTAATTACGCCCTACTACTTTCTAAGTTCACCAGCTGGCACTGCAGATAACCAGAAGGAAGTACCATTGTACATAGTGGCATACCTAATGCAAATCAGATTATGCCTCACTCCTCCGCCAGTATCAATGCTGATTTAGCATTTCAGTGCCAGATGGTGGAGGGGAAATGCAGCAGTATATTAGGCAGTGCTTTGCTAGACTATGTTTTGGTGGTGTGTGGAGACTCCAAAGGGTCCCGAAAGACCCTCTAACCTATTGAGACTCCTGAAGACCCCCTGCTAACCTCCTCAGTACTCTAGTGGAGCACCCAGCCAGGAGAAAAGTTTTTCTTTCTGATATCTCTCTCAACTCCAACGTAACTTAAATCATGCCTGCCCAGGCGGATGTATTTTATTTTTATGCAATGAAGGCCTAGTTGTAGCAGGGCCTGGACCCTGCAGTCTCATAAGTCGTAGTTTAGAAGATGGGAGGAACCCAATCTTGTAACATAATTGCCACAGCTTAAAAATGTTTTGTAAACACGAAAATTCACTAGGTTTTGCCATTTCTTTTTAACAGCTTTAAAAAAAAATCTGTTGTGCAAAAATACTCTTATTGTCTGAATTAAAATATCTTGACAAGTGATTCTTCCCCCATAGTTTTGCTTCTTTAATAACTTACAGTTGAAATCCCATATTTCACGCTTGAAATTTCCAGACTGTCCTTATGTATTATTTAGGGGCCCTTAGCGTAAACTTTTGCATTTTGATCACACTGAAAGCACACAAACAAGACCATGAACAGCCTCTGGGTATAAGGGAGATGGCAGAGACGCAGAAAAGGAGCGAAGCACGAGCTGCATGAAAAAACTGAGCGAAAAAAGAAAAGGTTTATCATTTCTCCATTCTGTCTCCGTGCTATTACTGTTTCTTGTGTACATAGCATATCAGGGTGGTGATATGAGAGTTTACAGTCTAAAGGATTATCTGCTGTCTGTGATTGGAAAAGTAATGAATATAAGAAAGTCGTTTAGATAAAGGTTGGACCTGGTCCACGGTGCAAAGGAGCGCGTTATTTGTGTGTGTGTGAGTGTATTAATATATATATATATATATATATATATATATATATGTGATCAAGGCCACAGTTGTGGCCGAAACGCGTCATGGACAGCACTTTGTGATAAAATAAACTCAAGTTTTTGGCACCAACAATTCAAGAGTCCGTACCTGTTCTGTGTGAGTAAACGGGACCAGGAGTGTTTGTTTGATATATATATATAATGTGACCAAGACTCCGGCTGGAGTCGAAACGCGTCGTTTTTGTGCCCACAGAATAAATGCATATTGAAAAACTGCTACCGGCGTGGCTCGTAATCCTTCACCGCGGAATCAGGGGTGAGAGAAATCCTGATATATATATATATATATATATATATATATATATATATATATATATATATATATATTGCACCAGGTGTTGTTTAATAGGCAATATTGAATGCATGGTGTTCGGTTGAACGAGCTGGATTATAGTGACGTGAATTAATCAAGAGGGGGATGGGAACACAAATGAGGTCACGTACGTTACTCATAGCCGCAATGTTTAACACAACTTACTGGAATCTCCAGCAATTTGACTTGAATCCCACACCTTACGGCATGACTTCTACTATAGTCAGCAGTGCTGTGTTCTAAGGGAAGACCATTATGTTCCACTCAACGTTCTAGTCGGTGAAGCAAAGATTGTGGGCCTCATTTACAAACTCATTTGCGCCACGGGCCGTCACTTTTTAGATGCATCGGAGGCGCAGTGTGCCTGCCCATATTTACAAGGCCACGGAAAGTCACCCTGCGTGACTTTTCATGGTCTTGTAAGCAGTGGCGGCTGGTATTTAAAAGCGGTGGTGGGCGGGTCGCGGTGGGTGAGGGGGAAGGAATGAAAAAAAAAGAAACACTTACCTGTGTGCCGCCGCCTCTTGGTCCTCTTCACCTGCTTCCAGGACTCCAGGGCAGGAAGCAACCGGCTCCCAGGCTCCAAATAGCCAATCACAGCACTGCAATGCAGTGTTGTGATTGGTCTGATCACTGTGATTCGGTGCTCCGCCAGGGAATGGGAGCCTGAGCATGTTCTGCACCCAGGCTGTAATGTAGCCTGGGTGGAGAACATGCAAAGTGCGCAAGATGGTTTGGCCGGCCCGAGACAGACGGCCAAAGCATCATGCGCACTTGGAGTGGGCAAACTACTCCTCCCCTGCCCTGCTCTGTAAGCAGATCAGCCCTGCCCCTACTCAGCTGAGCAAGGACGGAAAAATAAAATGATAACAATGCGTTATTATCATTTTATTTTTTCCTTTTTGACCTGCTCAGCAGGGCGACTTTCCCCCGCCTTAGCGGAGGAGCCCCCCCCCCTGCTTGAAAATATGGGCCCCGTACTTGCATTGCTTGGTGTGAAAGGGGCATTCCATGGGTGTTATGTGGGTATTTCCACTCAACACCCATGGAACCTGACACATTCCCAGATTTACAAAGTGTTGTAAACCTGGGAATGCGTCAGAATCCTACACCGTATGAGTGGCGCAACGAGGAGAAATACTTTTATTTCTCCTCGTTTTTTTGCTCTTTCTATGTGTGCTGCATTCTGCAGCACACATAGAAGGAACAAAATGGCATTAATTATTGTTTTTGTGCAGGAAGGTGTCCCTTCCTGCAAAACAGCAATCATCCCTGCAGTGCAGGCACCCTTGCACCATGGCGCCATGGCTCAAGGGTGTCTGCGTTGGCGCACGGCTGCTGTTCGCGTGCTGTCACAGGGGCGAAGGACAGGAATGCGCCATATCTTGTAGATACGGTGCATTGCTGCCCTTTTATTTTGACCCACGGCAGTGCAGCAGGACGGCTTGCTGCACAGTTGTGCGTCAAAATATAGTAAATGTGGCCCTGCGTTTTCTTCTACATTTATGAAGTTGATAATGTAAGGTATAATGCAGACCAAACTGGTGAATAGTAAGCTGGTGCAAACGTAGCTCTGTATATACATCCAGCAGTAGAAGGTAGTGCTGTCCTATTGTGGGCTTCTTGGCACTGCATTTAACAGCGGACTCCATATTTGTCCATAATTTCATTCTGGGTGGATGAGGCTCCTTTATCCCTCACTCCACATGAAGGTTGTAGCCCAACTACTTGGCCATCAAGATAGAGCAGGGCCACTCGAGGAGTTCATGCCACTTAATCACTATTACCCATTTTAATGGTACTATTGTCCAGACCTCCAAGGATGAGTTAGTCTTGCTACATTCAAAATTATTACCCGAGGATCACAGCAGATGTTACCAGACCATTACCCTGCTCTCAGGGCCACCTGTGTTCAACAGCATCACGGGCCTAACAAAGTTGCCTTACCTGCACTTCACAACAGCATCGCTATTGCTTCAATGGGGCAGTTCAAGCACTTCACAGAGTACATAAGATAGATAATGACCAATTAGGCAGGACTGCTACACCTGTAGTGGGGCATGACAAACACCCCTCGGCGGTGCTGCTAAGATTGTATGGGACAGCACTGTCCGTTATGTAACTGAATAGTGTCAGAATAGTTGTAGAACCTCTTAGCAGAGATGATATATTCCTACTGTAGTATGAGACCTTTGCAGCATCACTGGTATTGTTTTATTCCAACAGTATAAAAACTTCTGAGCAGGGTTGTCATACTTTTAATATGCAATACAAATACGTGATTGCAGTTTCAGCAAAAAGGCCAATATTTTAATGGGCATGGAACATGGATACCTCCTGCTCGATAAACTGGTTTGATGGTTAATAGTACGCTGTACACAATGGAGCATGAACTCAAACTTTTTGCTCACACATACAGCACAGACAGCAGCAGTGCAAGCTTCTCTTGTATTGCTTCGTAGAATGGGTATGGCGATTCATACCAATGACAAGGCAAAAAAGCATTTGCAATGCAATCGGTCTCGCCTTTGGGACCTTATATGTATTTAGCTATGCAGCACATTAGCCTGGGTGCTGAAACATCTACTGTTTTTTAACATGGAGGGAAAGTAAGCACCAAACTGCGTGACACGCCAGGTATGGGAACACATGGAGAGAGAAATGTTGCATTTCAACGGGAAATGGTATAGTCCAAAGCTCTGTTTTTATTATAAAATCAGGGCCTTCGGTGGTCATATCAGTGAAAATACAAGATTTGAAAAAAATATTATTTTCTACGGGTGCTCGTGGAAGACAATTTCTATGGACTGGAATCTAGAGAATGCTAAAGTGATTCTGGTATTTTACTGACCTCTGCTGGTTGTTTTCTATCAAGAAAGTTAAATAGAGGCAGTTGCCAGAAAAATTTTAAAAAAGAAATTCCCTAAGCAGAAAGCAATTCTGGTATTTTACTGACCTCTACTGGTCGTTTTCTATCAAGACAGTTAAATAGAGGCAGTTGAACAAGCAGAAAGCAATTCTGGTATTTTACTGACTTCTACTGGTCGTTTTCTATCTAGACAGTTAAATAGAGGCAGTTGAACAGAAAGAAAATTCCCTAAGGGGAAGCAGACAAGTCCTAGGGCTGATCTCCAGAGCCCACAAAGTACATACACATATAAGTATAGGCTAAAGTATATACAAGAGGTCTCGAATGCTCAACCTAAAAAGTACGTCTGGGCAGCCGTTTAAGCGCTTACTTCTATTCAGACACACAGACGCAGTAACAGCAACTCGATCACCTGGTTCAGTAGCAGCAGCAGATAAGATAAACACCATGACAGGTTTGAATACTTTTTATGCACGTGCATTGCACATTCAGCTTTTTTTTAGCTTTTATAATAGCATAACTACAAGTACAAGAAATCACAGACAAAAGAAAAGAGTATAAATGCAAGAATGCAACATTAAAAAACACGATACAATAAAAATAACCTTTTAAGCAATGAAAATATACCAGCATTGACAAAGCTTGATCGGATGTAGGGGTAACTTCATATACTTGGACTTAAACTAAGTTGGCATCTTTGTAAAGTTTAAAAAGAAAAAAAGGGCCTACATTAGTTTTTGTCTCACTGGGTGTGGGTGGGCACAAGTTGTCCAAATAATTCGAGGCATGTGCAAAATATTTGTACTTTGATATGTTAATTGTTCATATCTCAGTGTTAATGACACACACAGTAACGTCAGTGAATATGAACTGCCACAAACACATTGGAAGCTCCTGGTCTGCTTAATGCAAAGTAAAACAATAAAAATGAAAATTGCTCATGAGGGATGGCAATATTGTTGGCCCTGCCCTTATCTTGTGCCAGTCACGACTCTCAGAGCTTGGTACGTGCCATAATGGGGGTGTGAAGAGATGGAGAAGGTCTGAAGAGTAGTGTCAGTCAGTGCCGTCTTAAAGATTTGTGCGGCCCCGGGAAAGACATATTTTTTGGGGCCCCCCTGTTTGGAAGAACTTTGAATGTATTACTCCTTCTCGCCTCATCTAAGCTCTTGCAATGCTGAACAACATTGCATTATATGTTAAATATTCATAAGTAGTGACATGCAAAAACAGCCGAAAGCTTAACCTGAATGGTGTCCGCCAGTCAAATAGTACTAAAACAAAGCTTGAACAAGCATTAACGAAGGCATTTCTTTTTCAGTTTGAACCTAGATTTTTTTACTTGCATCAACTGCATTTTATGTGGGATTCGGCGTTTAACCAGCTTTTTATTCCTATTGTAGGAAAAACATGCAAAGGGTGATTTGTTAAATGTTTAGTGAACTAGTGCATAATATTAAGATGAGACATATGCACATAGTGCTTGGAATTGTAGCTTGAGTTGCCCAATATTTGTAATTTACAAATATATCCCCTTCACTGCTGGAGGTTCTTGCTGCAACAGTGAAAGTCAAAGGGCTGCACTGAGGATTTTCACCATTCTCTTTATATGTGTGACCTTCTCTGGCTAGCCAGATACTTATGACCCTGCTGAGTAAGAGAAATGGGATGGAACAAGATACAGGAGAAGGCCAGAAACCAAAAGAGAACAGTATAGCAAGCAATTTAAAGTAGGGGCAAAAGGGGGTAGAGAAGGGGATGATGTAGGAAGATATGGGCGCAGAGAGTGTGATAGCAAAGCCATACGAGAGAGGTAGAGAGAGATGAAGTTCAGTGATTGGATATGTTGAGAGAGACAAGAAGTCGACATAGGTGAGGTAGGGAAAATGAGATAAAGAGGATGAAGGTAAATTGACAATTATAGAGCACGAGAGGGGGTTTAAAAGGCAGGGTTAAAGGTAGCAGAGTTTAGGTGAAGTACGGAGAGAGAAATGACACACAAAGTTTATTTTTCTATTTAATTGCCATCAACTGCCTGAGAGTGTGAAGGTTAAGGCTGGGCAGGCCAGGCATGCACTAAATGGGGCAGAGTTATTAATTGTAAGCACAATGCACCCCTGTGCTGCATCGCACAAGGGAGATACATGCAGCACAGCCATTTTTATTTAAAAAATGGCATACTTTGTCGTGTAGTTCCTTTATAACCTATACAGGATCTGCATGTTTGGATAACATAAACTGTGGGATTGGTGGCAGGCTGATTCCGTGCACCCCACCGGATACGTTAGTCTGTCTGTATCAGCTAGCTCACAGTGCCACTATAATCTCCTCTTACCAAAGAGAGAATAGATTCTGGCAACCTCAGAACATGAAAACCCTGATCCCTCAGAATCGTGGAAACAACATACTCCCTCTCGCTCAGTCACTCGTGCTTACTTAGTTTGTCTCAGAGAGATACACAGAATAAACAGTCTGGTCGTTTTCAATAAGAATTTATTGAACAGTTGTTATTCTAGTGTAGAATATATGAGCTGCAACAATTATTAGACAGTAGCAGAGATATATGATTAGCAGTACTATGAAAGTAAAGGGATGGTATACTTCTACCATCTTGCAGAAATCATGAATATATACACGTACATGAAACACATGATAAAAAGTGCATACTCCTACAATGTCTCCCTAACTAGATGTACCTAAATGTACCTAGCATCTGTGTGGGTGTTATGCCAAGAATCCCTCTAGGATCTAGTCAACCCCATTATCTTAGAATGAGAGAATATGGGACCTCGTCCTGGTCTCGAGTTGGACACCCCGCGAGGGATGTTAGACCACTTCGAGCTGGAGCATCTGCATGCAGGAACCTCAGCGTCTCTGGTCAGTTTGTTAGCCGGGAAGTCACGGTCTCCTCTATCTTCCTAAGCAAGATGTGCTGTATATATACCCATAGGTCTCCCCAGGGGTCCTACCTTGCTGTTTTACTGTGTCGGCCTAAAGGATGACGTTGGGCCTGAACTTTATACAGAGATATTATACATGAGATGGTAATCCTACTGTTAGTCCTGCTGTGCTTCCAAGAAGCCTCATGCATAATGTATGAGAATCGAACCAGGGCAAAACCTGCGTTCTGAATGCAGTGTCATATCTAGGTAAAAGGTCATTGCCTAAGAACCGTTATGTATGTAATGTAGGGAAGAATATAGGTGAAAGGTTGCAATGTTACCTGCGCCTATATAGGGTATCTATATGGAATATAACACCCACTCTTCTTCTGACTGGACGACATATGCAACCTATTACTGTACTACTAGCATAACTAGATAGCGGTATGCACAAAGTTTATAAAAACATCTCTTTAGCTAAAAATGTTTAAAAATTTCTAAAAAAAATTCTAAAAAACTTAAAAAATGTAAAAAGAAAAGTTTTCAAGCCCTAGCTCTAAAAGTGTCCGTAATTATAGTCTGAACCACTATAAGCATTAACAAGCATTTGCAATGCAATAGGTCTCGCTTTTGTTGGAATTGGAGCCATTGGCATTATAAATGGCAATGTTTTTATTTATGTTTTTTTTGTTTTCAGTGGAGTCATTATTTAAAGAAAAAAGTGCACACTATACCATATTATAAGCTTTTATAGCAACTGTACAGAGTACATTCAGCCATGGTAAACGCTACTTAGAGCCCCCTTATGGACAACAGAGGTGAACTGCAGGTATGCACTGTATGCAGGTAGCCTTTGCAGATGATTTAAATATTTCACACAGCTGCAACAGAGGAGCAAAAACACAAGTATGTCCTGTTTAAAGACAGCTAGGACTGACTGTTGCTGACTAGAAAAGATATGTAGAGTTGTACAAAATGTTTTTTGTTTGCAGTGGAGTTATTATTTAAATAAAAAAAGCGCACACTATACTATTCAGAATACAACATGTCTCAAAGAGACAGTGCAAGCACTGCTTAGCCGAGATCTATAAAACACTTTTTGCAGGTAGGCATAAATGGCAAAAGGATGCACTAAAACACCAAACGACTCACTGTGATTGGAAACCAAAAAATGCATCTTCAAACATAGCACCAAGTAAGTGGCTCCAAACCGGAGAAACAGAAACTAACAGACTTCAAATGAAAAAGAAACTCGTCAGTGAGAAGGTGTGCCTGACATAGTGAGGTGGCAAACGTGGAGTTTAGAGAGGATATTAAAGATAATTAATTTACTTAAGTCAGCACAACAGAAGTAGGGGTTGATTATATCCTTCAAAATCAACTCAGATCAACACTATAAATGGAAAGTGTGCTTTTTGATCACCAAATTATTTTTAAGAGATAAAAACCTTAATAAATTATTGAAGTACATATAAAGAGTGCACCACAATGTTAGTACTGGGCGTCGAGTTATGCCAGATTAAAGCGATGGAGATGTCCCCTCAAAGAAGAAAGTTACTTTTCCTGGCAGTGCTCACACACTCCTGGTATTTATGGTACTTGAAATGCTGTATTCTATTAAATATTAAAGCCTACAGAAATATACAGCGAGACTATTTGAATGCAGAGAGCTTTTGGACTATTTGTGCATCAGAAAGTAAGAGAAAACCTGCGAAAATTGGAGTATTTCAGATGTTTCCGTTCACTTTGTACTTAGGCAGTGTTCTGATGCACCGTCACAAATTCCAGAGCACAAATAAAATTATTTAGGCTGCATCGTCAGTCTGTTTTGTTTGCTTGCTGAGAAAACTCACCCCCAACTTAAACGCCCATCATTTGGAAAAGTCACCAACCTGCACTGCCTTTAAACGTTTTTGCTGGTTTGGTTTTTATGGCGGTGGAGAGCGGAGCAGACTTTTTTGTTATTTGGCCTCCAAAGGGTTGGCCGCAGGGGGGTATTTCTCAAATATGTAACCAGCGGATTAAACAGAAATCACCGCAGTAGATGCATTAACAACGTTAGTTATTCCCCCAGTATTATTTCTTGCTGCATAGACACAGATCCAAATGTATCTCACACAATTGTGATACCTGTCTAAAATCATTCCTGGTATTCGAAATCACTAGTAAATCATAAACAAAGGGCATTGTCAAACCATTGTCAAACCAAAGCCATTCCCACCATTGACTTAGTATCAAATGCGAAAGAGCCTCATTTGCATTTCTATTCTGCGCAGCCTGTCTGCCGAGGTAGCGCCCAATGATCACTGACTTCGAGGAGTGCCGTAGAGAGAACGCCCTGTTTATCATAGCCACTTCAGCCCAGTGTGAGCCGAGTCTAAGGCCTAAAGACGGGGTGAAGGTGAAAGCCTCTGTCACAGCCGCCCGACCATCCCCTCCATAAAAAAAAACTACCACCTTTGAAGTTATGGCCAATTTATTCATTACCTGTCAATATGACTTGACAGTTGCGATCTCCTATTCGCATCTTTTTTGTAACTTGTTAATTTCCCCCTTTGTTTAAAAAAATTCTGCATGCCCCTGTTGCGAGGAACGAGAACGAAGAAACGCACCCTCTTTCCATTCCGTCATGGTCGTAAAAGAACGCCATATTCAAGGCACATTTTATCTGTTTTAATGGTGTTTGGTCAAACACGTTTAGTTTTAAACCTATATTATCAACGGTGCAATATATTAATATGTAACCTACAAAGTGGTACAATAAAAACATGAAATTTAATCAAAATATTTTTGAGGGAGAATGTGATGGCTTACATCAGATTGTGCCACTGACTGTACAGAATGAATATAGCACGACATATTGTAGTTGGTGTTTATTTATGCATTTATTTGTTGGTTCTGTACCGTGTTTACTCTGACTTTCAATTGCATCAGACTACTAAGGTCATTACCCAATCCCTGCTCCTCTACTAACTAGGGTTCAGCACCAGGAGAGACAAAACTGCCCTGAATGGATGCCCATTGAATTTCCAGTTTGTGGTAAAATGTAGAGCAGTCAGTCCTTTACATGGGCCTGGGTAGGGGTTGGAGGGCATCGGCGGGGTTGGGCAGGGTGTTAGAAAATGGACCCTGACATAAGAAGGGCTGGAAAGAAGAGGACCCAGATGGGGGTTAGAAAGAGGGTACGGGGAACAGGAGATATATAGGGACGGGGGAAAGGCAGGAGTAAGGAGGGGACTACAGGGAGTAATAACGGTGGAGGGAATTCAGAAAGGGGTAGTGAAAGGGGAGAACGTGGGGCTGGAAAGGGGAAGGAGAGGGTCCAAAGAGGAGTAGAAGGGGGGTGAAGGAAACAAGGGCTGCACAGGGTAGGGAGTGGGGGGGTTGGGTTATCGAGTGAGCAAGATAGGGAGAAGAGGCTGGGAACCAGGGAACGGATGGGTAGGGTGCTGGGAGACGGGACGGACGAGGGTAAACAAGCGGGGATTGTAAAGGGATGTGGTGTGAGAGCTAGACGGGGCTAAGAAGAGGGTGCAGAGGAGCCTGGAAGGAAGCATGGTTACAGAGAGGGCAAGAAAGGAAGAGGGGCTCTAAATAGGGTTGACGTATTGTACTGGACTTGAGAACAGGCTGGAATGGGAGGAGACCCAATAGGAGGGTCAGACAGAAGGTGTGAGAGAGTGGAAAGGCATGGCTGGAATCCCCCAGAGGGCGCCATCACAGGAAATGGGGAGCAGGAGGGACGTCCACAGGAGGGTGGTAATTAGGAAGCTGCTAGTGTTAATGTGCATAGTTAGTGAAATGTGGATTGTTGGGGGAGAGGATTCCGGGGCGGAAAGCTGGAAAGATGAAGACTAGGCTGTGTGAGGCTAAGAGACGTACTGGTGGCAATTTCACGAGGCAGCGGGGTTAATAAATATCTTACTATTTATTGGCGACGAGCAGGAGCCACTGGAAAGGGAATTTAGACAGGTTTGGCAGTTGAGCAAGAGTAAGGGAGGGGGGAGTGGGTCTGAGTTCTACATTTAAGACAAGACAGAAATGAACAGAACAAGAGAGCAGTTCGGGGGACTGGGGAAGAAAAGTGGGTACCGTACTACCAAGGGAGAAAGAGCGGGTGAGGCTATAGTAGAAAACAGAGGTGCGTGCCGATGAACTGAGGGAAACGGGACGTGGGGAAGACATCAGCACTGACAGATATGGGGTGCGCAAAGAGGAAGAGAGATCTGTAGCTTGGGAAAAGCGCTGACATGGACCAAGCCCCTGCACCGAAGCTGACAGGGAAAGTGTCCTGCTAACCCTCCTCTACCCACGACCCTCTCTGGGCTGGTGTTCGTGATGCTGTAGGAGCCTCCTACTGTTTCACTGGCCGCCGCTGCTACCGGCAGGAGGGAGAGCCACGGGGGGAGGCGGGCTGCCTGCTACTGCCCCCCGGAGGCCTGCGCCGCTCTGCAGACGCTGTCGGGCATCTCGGTTTTCGGCAGAGGCACGGAGAGACTCCATGGGAATATAACAGGTCCGGTATAGGTAGTAGATGGCGCAGCACACAGCCCCCGAAGCGGGGCCGAGTCTGGCCATCCGCCGCACCGACCAAAGGGAGGCGGCACCAGCGCCGCCGCTGTGCATCAGGCGGGTCTGGTAGCCCTTTGAGCCGGGGCAGCTCAGTCGCTGCACCCAGAGCAGGGGTAGAGACACTGGGGGCCTGAGATGTGAGGTGCCCACTAAAGCGGGCACCGTGGCGATTTAAACAAGCGCGCGCGCCTAAAAAAGTGTCGGCAAAAGTGAAAGCATTTCCCTTGCGGGAGTGAGCCACGGGCACCATGTGTTTGCAAGTTAATTACAAACATATGGTGTCAAGCTCGCTCCCGCAAGGGAATCGCCAAACGTGCACGCGTTGCCATTGAAGGCAATGCAACGCGTGCACGTTTTTGGGACAAAAACCGTAGCGATTGCTACAGGTCTTTTTCCTATGCAGCACATGCGCGCTGCGTAGGCGAGACCTAAAAAGCCATATATGCCCAAAAAATGAAAGGAATGTCAATTTTGTTTTTGAGTTCCCAAATTGAGCTTGTTTAAAAAAGGGCAAATTTCTACCAGCACATGACGAGCCAAATGAGTCAAATGTTTATGTGTCCTGGCTGGTAGACGCAACATTTCCGTTGCTTGCTTCCGCCGTAGACGGCCCCTGTAACACCTCGAAGAGTATGTCAATTGAGCACAGATGATGTTCCACGCTGTCCGCAGCCGGTGCTGGGGGCAGCCTGTGTGCCGTCCAAAGCCTGGGTGTCAGTGGAGGAGCCGGTGTTCATACCAACAGGTGCAGTTACTACCTGCGGTGGCTCAAGGAATGCCGCCATTAACATTGGAATACGCTGAGGACACTGCAGAATATGGGCCGTTATCGGGTCCAGTAACGCATTCACGTCTGGTTGGCACATGATGGGAGTATCAAACACAGGTCTAACATGCATTCTTCTCTGCAAAACAGGCATCGGAGGACAGGTAAGAATCAGTCCATCCAGACTGGTCGCAATGACAAGAACCAAGATGCACTTAGTTCTCTTAGGTGAGGTGTGCCCAGATGTTGTACCATGCGGTCACGGTATTTGCGCTCCAGGAGTGCTTTTTCCATCTCCTTGGTGACTGGGACGTCCATTGCGTAGCAAATATAAAGCAATCAGGATACCTGCTGCTAGGAACAGGATGAGCGGAAGTCCTCCAAAGATGCTTCCAAATACGGAGTGTATGAAGTTTGGGATAACTCCAAGTACCGTCTAAAAGGTGCTCAGAAGTCCAGAACCTATGGTCTTAAATAGGTGCACTATGCCTGTCGTATCAGACATGTTAAAGATAGGATTGACCATTTCTGCAAAATGTAAAGGGCAGTTTCTATGAATTAGCGCCTGTATCTCTGCTGAAGACCTTGCGATCTGGAGATCAAAAGTCTCTTGAGCGGAGGTTAAGGGCACAGACTTCTGTAGAAGCATGGCTTTCATTCTGCTTAGAGTATCAAACCGTATTAAAGAAACATTCAGTGAAGGCCATAACGGCACCTCCTTGACTCTATATGTCGGTGGAAACAATACTTGCATACAACAAGTAACCCTGGAGCTCACGGTTACCAGATATTCGATGCCCAGGAGCATGCCACAGCAGCCTTGACTGTTCAACATCAAGTAACTCCCATTCGAAAGTAGCCTAAATTCTGGAGTAATCACAACAGCTGGGGCACCCCTCAAATGGCAGGACAGGTTTGCCACAGAACCATTACAAGCCACGTGCAGCATTATACCCTGGCATATGAGTGATCCACTTAAAGCGTTCTCACAGTTTGTACCGCTCAGAAACACTTCTCGATCCCCACTCCGGCATCGAATTCTGTATGGTAATACCCATGATTCCTTAATGTATTCCTTACCCATTTCGTCATATCTGCCTACTTGCTTTTGTTCAAGGCAATACTGAAACTGAAAAGTAGTCGGTAGAGTTATGTGGCCATGGATTAGCCATTCTGTGGACGGTGATTCTGCCACTGTAAATGCTAATCTATCCAGTTTTTCGATATGCAGCATTGTATATTTAGCTCCCCTTTGTGCCATTTCTAGCTGTTTGTCTGTTAGATTGTATTCAGAAAACAGAGACGTACTGTTGATATAACGCCAAGGCATGTAGCCTGCAAGCAAAGATTGCAGCGTCCAGCTTAATAACATAATAGAACGTAACTGTTATTGCCCGTGTTGTAATATGGCCAAATCTTGTTCTAATATGTCTATCGCAGAAGATACAATGTTGCCTAAGGAATATATCCTGGAGGTCAATGTAGTTAACCCATTGTCTACCACTGCTAGAGATTTTTCTAGATTTATACGGTCTATCTCTCGTAGTCTCTCTGCGGCCTCTTGTTGGGATATTTTCCATATCTCATTATAGACAGCATAATAGAAACATTTCTGACGGGGCTTCCTGGAACCCATTAAAAAATCCCTAAGATCCACATCCTGTGACAGTAAGGATAAGTGTTGTTTCACCTGTGTGAGTGTTGAGGTTTTTAGCCAATCAAGGCACAACTTCCCAACACTGTAGGATGTCACTACCCCTGGATGTTGTCTCTGTACATAACGTGGATCTGGCCTATGGATACTAAACCCTTCAGCTTTACCCATGAATCTTGCCTGACAACTATTAGTGTCTGTGTGCCAATTCAACCATTTTTTCCAATCGGGGTCTGATCTGTTGTATTGTATGATGTCATCTACTGTAATCTCTTCCTGTGATGCTATGTTACCCTCAGTGTGTGATGGAGTCGACAGACGAGGTGTGTTCAAGTCTTTGTTCTTGGCTAGTCCAAGGCAAGACGTCTGTTGCACTGTCTCATTCAAAAACATGATTTGTTGAGGGATGAGGCATGCTCTAAACAAAGCTTCTGTTCCCTGTACCTGCCATTCCCTAGTACCCCAGACTGATTTTAGGTCTATGGTGTCTTTCCACAAGTCGAAACCTTGTTCGGACAACTGGGCAATAAAGGAAGCAGAGTAAATCTGTTTGGTGTTTGTCAACATATTTTTCTGTGCTGATGCTGGTGCAACCCTATAGTAATATGAGGCTGGGTCAGACATATTAAACCCTGAAAAATATGGAAACTTTTGTGTAAATGTTTTTGAACTGCCTTTCGGTGGTGTTGGACAATGTTCCCACTGGTGGTATGTGAACAAGGGTCTAGGATTTGCAGATTTATGTAAAAAGTGATGACCATAGTGTTGATAACAATACATAGTCTCGAAATCTGATGTGCCTTCCAATGTTTCACTATTAGAAAACGCCGCAGATTTTTCCAAATCAGATAACATGTTATTAACAGTTTCAAAATCCCAATCATCGGAAAATGTACTTGAGGTAATGATATCAATCAACAATATTTTAAATAAATGAGGAATTCTTAAAATTTCGGTCGGACCAAATATATCGAAATCAACCTTGCCCCAAACTATACCATCCGGTATAGGAACTGCTGTAATGTTCACTGATGACAGGTCTTTTGTTCTCAATGAGATGATAGGTGTGGTCTTAAAAGTAAGTTCACTTTTTGGGCTGCAGAGCTTTGCCGAAGGCATCTTCCATTAACAAGCATGCTAAAAACTATTACTAAGCCTACCCAGAAAAGAAAGAAAAGTATCCCAGTGATTATCTATAGTTCAACCCAGGGTGACACCAGGTAAGTCTTTTTAAGAAAGTTCAGATACATTTTTAACTTTCTGTTTGCGTGATTTTTTGCCTGGCATCGTTTCAGGTACACTTGGATCCAAAGAAAACATATCAAAGTTTATGAAGTAGCCAGAAGCTGTTCGATCAATTGTTGGTTTTGCATCAGGATTTGTAGAAATTGTGGTTTGCTCTCTTCGAGGCATGTTGACGTAGACATCTGTATTTGGTCGAATAGCAATTTGTCTGTCATTTTGAGTTTGATTTTGAAGTTGAACTTCAGGTTCCAGAGGAATGAGTTCCATAGCATTGTTGCATAGTCCATCATTCCGTGCCGGGGACTCTTCGAACGTGATGAGTCTTTCCATTTGAACTTCTTGGATTGTAGCGAGAGGAGGGCGTCTGCTACTTTGGAGTCCACGTGGCCTACTACTCAGTATCGGCCACATAATGTGGTTTGATTAGGTCGATTGAGACAAATCTTTTCTCCTTTTTCTGGCAAGAGGCGGTAGAAGTACAGTTCTTGTTCCTTCAATTGCTAGGACCGGTACAGGTTTCTGTATGATGGCCCAAATTCTTTTTGTTCGCTATCTTTTCTCTGACCAGATCCCCGACTTTTGGGATCCAGACAGGTCTTGCCATGACGATTTGACTTCCCCAGTGGTGGTCTGCTTCAGGTGGACATTACTTTTTTGTGTCTTGGATTCATTTAGATCCTGTAAAACAGCCAAACGATCATGGATGCCAAAAAGTTTTTCATCCACCACTGTGCCTTCACAATCAAGATCAGGTACCCACATTCTTGTCCCCCCTAGAGAACTTCTTGGCATGTTGTTCAAAGCTCGCTGGACTCCATACAGATGTTTTACCCAACTTTCACCCGTGCCTAATACTCTAGCTGTTAAAGATTGCTTTAACTCCTGTTTTTTTCTCTCCACAACCGAATTTCCCTCGGGATGGTACGGAGATGAGTACCGCAACGCTACACCCAATACTCGCATGGCCTCCTTGTAAGCCCGAGAGCTAAACGCAGGGCCCTGGTCAGAATGTAATGTGCCAATTGCGTATGTCCCTATAAAGACTTACAAATCTTTGATGACAGTTCGAGCGTCAGCCGAGCATAGGGGCCACACCCATAGGAATCTTGAGCAGGAATCCACTGCAACCATGATAAACCAGGAAGCCTTCTCTCTTTGTAAGGGGCCGCAGTGGTCCAAGTAAACACATGCTAGTGGTTTGTCAGATATTAATAATGGTGTCTGTACTGGACGTGTTACGGTGGAACCTTTCATCTGCTGGCAGATGTCGCATTTCAAGACATAGTCTTTAGTCTGCTTTGTTAATCCAGGCCACCAATAGCGTCGTTTCAACAAAGAAACAGTCGCTGTAACTCCTGCATGTGCAGAACCTATCCCTTTGTGTGCTGCTAGAATTAAACCTAACCTACGATCCATGTTTGGAATTTTTCTATCCCCCACTCCAGGAATCTGAGGAAATGGAATGTTATTGGCATCTAACTTGTAGGAGTACTTGAGTGGAAACCTTTTTGGTACTGCTCCAAGCATTGATAGCTACCATAATCTCACCGTCTATTCTCCTTTTAGAACGAGTGATTGCAGCTACGGAAGCCGGGCTTATAGCCCCCTTTGCGGCTTCATCAGCCAATGAAATCCCTTCAACGTGAACGACATCACGCTGATGACTCAGTATATGGATCACGTGAGCCCTCGGTAGTTCGGTTTTCAACTCCACTACCTGTTCCCATAGCATTTTATGCTTAATTGTGCCAGCTTTTGCATCTTTGAACCCATTTTGAACCCAGTGCTGCAAATATTCATTATATGACTGTACACAGTAAAAGGAATTGCACACAATTAGTGTGGGGAATTCTCGATCCGTATTTACCAGTGCCAGTATCAGCGCTTTTATCTCTGCCAGCTGTGCCGTGCAGTCTCCTAGAGACTGCGTTTTTGTGCAACTTGGGTGGAATTTTCCATCCCGCATGCGACCTTTAACGATTGCACATGCTGCGCTATATTGTTGCTTACTTCCTATGGCCGGTTGAGCTGATCCGACAGTGTAAATTATATATTCATACTGACCTAGAGGCATTATTTTGTTTGGTAGAGGATATTCTTGTTCTTATTGCAGGAATGCTTGTGTCTTTAAATTTGGGTCGTACCTGTATTCTACATTTGCTGCAGTGAGAGAATTAGCCCATTGTATTCATCTCGGATGTAAAGCTTTAGCATTAGGAACGCTTGCCTTTGTCGCAGCCTCTAAGGCTGGAACTGGAGTCACTACTATTATTCGTTTCCCCTGAGCCAGTGCTCTTTCTCTTACTACAGCAGTCTGTACTGCTGTCAGAATCTTTTCTGTAGATGCGAAGCGCATCTCAGCATTTGTGTACAAATATGATTTGTATGCAATTGGTACTGTCTCACCTTCATTATATGTTAGATAGGTGTGCCCAGATTGACCCGCAACTATACGGATCACCGGGTTGCGTACGTTTACGCGTGTCTGTAAGTGTTTGGAAGCTATCATGTCAGCTTGTAAGGAACGAAGTTTATCTGTATGTTCCTGTGTCCATTGTTTTACTGAAAAATCAGGTTTTATTAAATCGTAGAAAGGTTTTACTCTTTCTGCGTATTCCAAAATGTATGTTCTACAAAAATTTAGGAATCCCAGGATTGACTGTAATTTTTTTCATGATTTTGGAGGTTGGAGAAGCGCGCATTTTTCTAAAAAATTGGCTGACATACTTTTCCTTTCACTTGAAAGCTCATATCCTTAAAACAGGACACTGAGATGGGCAATTTTAGATTTTTTAAAGTTGAATTTGTAGCCCTCAGATGCAAATCCCATAATTATGGTATTTACCCTGTTCAAGTACTCCTCTAGGTCATCGTCCGTTAGATAAATATCATCCGCATAGGACAATGCCTCTTCGTCCAAATTTTGAAGTAACTCAGTTACTCTGGCCGAAAACAACCCCGGCCTGTTCTTATACCCTTGGGGGAGTCGACAAAATTGACGCTGTGACCCTAGCGCTGAGAATGCTGTTAGATGCCTGCTTTCAGGCGCTATATTCTGGCAGAAAAATCCATTTGAGATATCAAGTGTCGTTTTATATTTTTTCCGCACAATGCTATTCATTAATGCGGCACTGTGAGCATTTTGGACTGCAAATGTCTTAGTGCAAGTGTTTAAATGTCTATAATCTAAAACTAGACAATATGAATTGTCAGGTTTCATGACAGGAAACAAAGGATTGTTCATCGATGCGGTGGTATTTTTGATCACCTCTTGGTATTCAAGTTGATCTAAGATCTCCCTGACCTGTTTTTTTGCTTCTTGCTTTATTGGATACTGCCTCTGTGCAGTTGGAGTATTTTTTAAAGGAATTATGTGGTGGGTTGAATCCTCATCCTCATGTATAATGCCGGAGCTTGGGCTACCACCCACTCCTGTGCATATGCATGTTTTAAGTGCCTGGGAATATGGTCTGAGAATGCCCGAAGAATTACCGTTTCTCCTTTAGGGCAATCCTTGACAAATGCTGGCGGCCAGTCTTGTTCACCTAATAAAATATCATAGCCAAACGTCAGGTTCTCCCAAAAGAGACCTCTCACTGTTCTACATTTGTCCCCCTCAATTTGGAGCGTTATTTCATATACTTTATGTGGGACGCTTACCCTAGTATCGTGTGTTTCCACCGTGGTACAATCATTCAAGTCCGCTGTCACCAGAAATTCCTTCAGGTTCTGGTGAGCTATTGTTACTTCTGCCACACTGTCTAGCATCGTCAGAGCCCATCCCCGTTCAGTAGTCGAGTCCTCAGAATTCTGGGCATGTCTGATCTTTAGACCTGCAACTTTCTTCTTTTTGAACTGTGGCTTTTGCTTTGGTTTCTCTTCTTTTTTAGAAGTGTAATCTTGAGCGTGCTGCTTGTCTCTGGACTTTGTACTCTCTTCTTGTCTGTCTGACCATCCTTCTCTCTCGGAGTGTTTCGATGAACCCTGAAAGGAACGAGAGGAACGTGTATCAGTATCCTGATACCTGTCAGGTTTCCCAATATTATCCCTATTCCTGAGGTTATACCTCTTTTCGGAGGGCTCCTGTGGCAGAGATCTACCTCAGGATTGAGATCTGTTTCCTTTAAAGTTTTGTTGTTTTTTATTGTCCCACTTCTTTTATGATGAAGCAGGTATCTGGTTAGAAGTGTCCTTTTCAGGACCGCCCATCAGTTGTGGTTTTAAAGCTTTCCCACCCAAACTGTCTCTGCCTAATTCTGCATATGCAGTTTAAATTATTTTCGGTAGTTCCTGTTCTAAAGGACTGAAATCTCTTAGGCGTTGGCGGATAGCCACTGAAGCTGCTTCCCCCTTAATGTTAGCTAGTATTATGGCTGATACCTGGGCATAGTTACCTAGCAACTTCATCCCTAAGTTTAGGGCAGGTTCTGCTCCATACTCGTTTTGTATTTGTCTCAATACATCAGGTACCACTGCTAATGACGGGATACCATGAGTTCTGGTATAAATGGCAGCAAAGACTGTACCCCAAGAGGTACAATCCTCTACTTGTGGAGTTATCCCCATGGGCAAGCAGATTGTTAGCATTCTGTGTTTTTCATACGGGGTAGTATTCGGGAATACTGCCTCTAGCTGTGTTATTTTCTGAGCTACCCAGAATGGCATTTGTTCACGTTTTTTGGGCATTTTACCCATTACCGCGTGTAATGTTTTGTGGTGTGATTTTAGTTGCTGTACCCTGAATTTGAGTTCCATTTGCTGCAACTATTGCTGGTTGGACTGTAAGTGTCCTCATGACAAATTGCGTCAAGTTCCTATAGATTTTAATTACATCTTTATGTTGTATGAGTAAGTCTCCTAGTGGCATTGTTTCAATGTCAGGATGTGGTGTGTAGGCCACTAATATTGGCCATGTTGCCCCTTCTCTCCCGAGCGGGCCGAGTCTTACTCTTCTTCTTATGTGGGGTAGGGCACCTTTAAACCAGTATAAGTGTTTCTGGTACGTGAGCGGAACCTCTATGTCCTCAAACGGACAGTATTCCGCTGGTGCATCTACTTCTGTGTAGAAGTGAAATGTTTTTGTTCTTGCATTTGCTGCTGGGAATGTAACCCACAAATAAAATACCTCTGTTCTGTTTGATTCGTGTGCCTTAATCATGAAAACTACTAAGCCACCCCTAGATGATAAACCATGCTCTAGCAGTTTCAGGGTGACTGTATTTCTAAAGTTCTCTGCAATGTGTATTGCGTCTGCATCTTCTTCTCCGGCTGAGAGGTGTAGATCTACTATTACGCTATCTCTGTCCTCAGTCATTTTGTAAAGAAGAGCTTTCCCAGGGAACTAAGATAAGGTGTTTTGCACAATTTTAGGAACACTGTGTCCTTCAAGCTTGATTAACCAACAGCCAATAAATAGGATTTCTCGCCTACTCAGCTGTGGCGGAGTTTGTGCCCACCCACTCCAGACGTCTCTGGTATTTTGTGAGTAGGGGTCTCTGAGAATAGCACGACTGAACTACTCAGATTCTACTGTTAAATTAGTACCCAACCAACAATGATGGCGCCATGTCGTGTAGTTCCTATATAACCTATACAGGATCTGCACGTTTGGATAACATAAACTGTGGGATTGGTGGCAGACTGATTCCGTGCACCCCCACCGGATACGTTAGCCTGTCTGTATCAGCTAGCTCACAGTGCCACTATAATCTCCTCTTACCAAGGAGAGAATAGATTCTGGCAACCTCAGAACATGACAACCCTGATCCCTCAGAATCGTGCAAACAATATACTACCTCTCGCTCAGTCACTCGTGCTTACTTAGTTTGTCTCAGAGAGATACACAGAATAAACAGTCTGGTCATTTTCAATAAGAATTTATTGAACAGTTGTTATTCTAGTGTAGAATATATGAGCTGCAACAACCATTAGACAGCAGAGATATATGATTAGCAGTACTACGAAAGTAAGGGGATGGTATAGTTCTACCATCTTGCAGAAATCATGAATATATACATGTACATAAAACACATGATAAAAAGTGCATACTCCTACGATGTCTCCCTAACTAGATGTACCTAAATGTACCTAGCATCTGTGTAGGTGTTATGCCAAGAATCCCTCTAGGATCAAGTCAACCCCATTACCTTAGAATGAGAGAATATGGGACCCCGTCCTGGTCTCGAGTTGGACACCCCGCGAGGGATGTTAGACCACTGCGAGCTGGAGCGTCTACATGCAGGAACCTCAGCGTCTCTGGTCAGTGTGTCAGCCGGGAAGTCACGGTCTCCTCTATCTTCCTAAGCCAGATGTGCTGTATACATACCCATAGGTCTCCCCAGGGGTCCTACCTTGCTGTTTTACTGTGTCGGCCTAAAGGATGACGTTGGGCTTGAACTTTATACAGAGATATTATACAGGATTTGGTAATCCTACTGTTAGTCCTGCTGTGCTTCCAAGAATCCTCATGCATAATGTATGAGAATCGAACCAGGGAAAAACCCGCGTTCTGAATACAGTGTCATATCTAGGTAAAAGGTCAGTGCCTAAGAACCATTATGTATGTAATGTAGGGAAGAATATAGGTGAAAGGTTGCAATGTTACCTGCGCCTATATAGGGTACCTATATGGAATATAACAGCTTCTGTTGACGACTCCTGCACTTGCGCACAAACAGGCTGCCTAGTGCTTAAAGAAAGATGAAATGCATGTGTAGTTTAAGCATAGTTCACCAAAGAATAACTAGAGGCATAAGAGTTTTAGATAAATATGCATAATATTTTCACAAAAGAATAGAAGGTGCACCAGGAAAAGAAGTCCCAACTATTGCAATGGAGTCCTTTAGGTTTCTTTTATTTGTTATGACATGATATTCAATAAGACATCAGCCAACGCGTTTCGTTCTTTACAAAAGAACTTCTTCAGGGCTGAAATAATTCACATAGAGAGAACACATATAAATATATACAAACATATATACTGACAACCACATCAATACACAATTAAAAGACATTTCTTATCTTAAAACCAGACTAACTACACATAACATTTCAAACACGACAAAAAAATATATATAAATGCAAATATATAAACAGAACATAAATATATACCAAAAAGTACATATATTAGCCATGAATTGTGTATATACATTTGGGTCAAATCCTAATACGACCCCACCATTAGAATATTTAATAAAAAGAAACTATTTTTAGAATGAGACAACAAATACCATAGAGAAAACGAAAAAAGAGAGAAAAGAGGGAGAATGAAAGAAAGTTAAGATTAAAAGATAAATAGTAAAAGTAAGGAAATGTCAATTGGAACCTTATGAATACCCAAAGTACCAAGAAAGAGTTTCATAATGCGGTCATGTCCCTTTTGATGCTAAATTCAAGCACAGGGCCTGACCAGATCAGATATTTCTATATAAACCACAAAGCTGCAAATTAAGAAAAGAGCACCCCACCATAGGAAGTCCTGTGCACCTAAGTATAGATAACGGGTTCTCACCAATACAAATGATTGAAAAATGTCCTATCCAATCCTGAATGTTGCGGGATATAAATAAAATCCCAAACCGTAACCCCCTTGACGGGAGTTTCAGAATAAAAATCGCCGTTGTAGATGCTCTAAAAATTACAAAATAGCACTGGTTACTCAAACATGAAGTTTTCTGCATGGGTAGTCAAACATATATCTACATATAGAACCCCCACTGATTCTGGCAGATACATATGCCTGGTGCCAAGAGGCAAGTGAAATTCAAATATAATTCAAAAATATTCACCTCAGTTTGTGTCCTCAGTCACATTCATTTAGTAGTGAGGAACAAGTATTACAGAGAATCCCATCCGGATACCTCCAATTCAGAGTTCCAGTTGGTCAAGTCCAGCCCAATAAACTAATTCAAAACAAAAGAAAGGGAGTCACTAATGAGAGACGCAAGAATATCTAAAAATAGGCGCATTTCCAGAATCAATGTCCCATTCTGTCCAAGACATGCATAAAAGATATATATAAAATAAAGAAGTCCATGTACAAAGAGCAAGGCACATTAAGTAAGAATGTCCTCATTTCCAAACCAACATTTCTATGTTGCGGGGAAGCATGGTGATAAGATAACCCAGCAGTCATGCCACAGTAGTCCAAAGAAATGGGTCCAAGGATCCAAAACCGCCAACCCAGCGCGAGTGACCTTGTATGTCTACAATCATGCATCACCCTCGCGGCACCCATAACTCACGCGTGGTGTCACAAACACATTCTGAAAATTACAGAAGCGGTACAGGGAAGCATAAGAAGTGCATTCGAGTGAGACATGCAGACGGTTTTACATGTCGCACTAAATCCCAAGTTACGATCTCTACATGTTTAAAGGCAATATGGAGCCCTCACTGTTCAGGAAACCCGAACCCACCATAAGGGTTGGAAACCCAAGCACACCATGCCAACCTAATTCCATGGTGCATCGCTGCATATACAGGCAGCCTATGTCTAATAAGTCGACCATTACCAAGACCACAAGACAGCACCTACAGGCAACCCATGTTAAAATCTTGCGGTAGCGCGGGAGGACGGAAGCACGTAAGGACGGTAATACGTCAGTGCACTTCCAAAGTGCACTGACGTATTACCGTCCTTATGTGCTTCCGTCCTCCCGCGCTACCGCGAGTTTTTAAACCGATGCAGATAGATGGTGAGTGATTACTTTGTGCGCGGCGTACAGGCCTTTTTGAAGTCTTCAGGACCCTGCAGGTAAGCGGAATCGTGTTGCTCTCCCGGATGGTATGGTTGTTTGGAGACTTTGGATTCCTGAAACATGGGTTGCCTGTAGGTCCTGTCTTGTGGTCTTGGTACCGACGGCGGCGGCTGCTCCCTGCATGGCCGCGTCTGCCAGGCAAGATATGATCCGGACATTGGAAGCTCCTTTTAAGGCCTGGCAACGCACCTTAGTTACATCCAGGCAAGTCAGGCACCATTTAAACAGCGCACAGCGCCGCCACCGGATCACCTCCATTTAGACCCAATTAACTTTCCAATTAGTACTCGCGAACCGGCGCGAACACTATAAATAGCACGTATTGACTCTCCTCACATACCGGCGAGGAGGCGAGGAACACGGACGTAGGTGCAGAGGCGGGAGACTTCCCTTTAAACAGTAAGAGTATGGATGATATGGATGGATGAGTGTGTTTGTCCATGTTGGTAGTGTACTCTTGTCTTTTCCGTGTGGTACACAGCAGTTTAAGATTCACCACAGTATCCAGAGTACTTCTCTGGACAGTTCCTGATTCTCCTGGATTTTTTCCTTTTTCTCCTCATACACAGCGCTCGACCTAAGGGGTCTTCCTTCCTCACTCTCCTATGGGGCTAGTGGGTCCCATTTGTTAGGGTAAGCTTTGGGGCGCATGGCCCCCATTTATTACTAAGTGCACAGATGAATGACACAGTTTGTCGCACTTATAGCCACTCACTATGTTTTGCATGTGTATGTGGCTGACCGGATGACCTTCACTACATTTGTGACTATGCCGCTACTTTCTGTATTTCACTTTGTCTTGATTTCTTTCCATACAGGCTTGAATATTTTAGCCGCACAAACTGTGGAGTGTGATATTGATCACCCCACCCGGTGGAACCCTCACCATCATAGCACGGTAAGGGTGGAGCCCGATTGTGTAATATAGGTCCTGATGAATGCCACGGACCCTTCCGGGCCATCAGGCAGAAACATGTCGACCACTCAAACCACGGTGGGGGGACAATAGAATCCCCAACACACCGATCATTTATTTTAAACACCATACAGATGCCCACTATATTAAAACAATCTGTAATGGCCTTTTAACTTCACTTTTTTTGTAAGGGCCCCCACTTAGCTTTAGAAGTGCATCACTGTCTTCAGGTGTATGCCCGCCCTCTATCAAACCAAATTTTTAGAGGGCGAGGACTGGTCAATGATGAAGCATGACACCAGGTGGTGTGTGAGACCAGTCTTTCACTTTTTGTGAGATGCCTGCACTCACAAAGTTAAACTGTAGCACTTAGGTCATCATACTAGGGGCAGCTCTTTTTGTGTTAAACAGAACATTTGCTCTCCCATGGTGCAGTAGGGGATCCGCTTGTTCCTCTACCGGCAGCCCCTTCCCGGAGTAATTTGCTATTTGCACCCAGTAAAGCCAGGTCTGCTGTTTCAGGATCAGGGATGACCAGGTCCAGAATTTGTAGATGCAGGAATCCTCATGAGGCTGTTAGTAGGAGCTCATATTTGTAAATGCATTTCCCATACTTTTCAGAACATTTAAGTTACAGCTCCAGCTCCAGGGCTGGAGGGGAATGAGAGAAGTAATTAGAAAAATATTTTAGTATAAAAAAAATCTGATTTTTTGTAAAAAAAAGTTCTAATACTTGTTTTATTCCTATGAATGTGTACTTTACTCAGCCGTTAAATTGTCCACATGTTAGGACAATATCTGTTAATCAGCTTTTATGTAAATACCAATGAACTATGCCTCACTACTCCGACATATGTTAGGTCTACAGAGATTGAAATCCTTCATGAAAAAGACAACTTAATTTACACCAATGCGAGGGTCTAATTTAAGCATTGCATAAGTTATATCTGATGTTGTCCATCAGAAATATTGATGTTTCAATCCTTAATCAAACAATGAGATAAAGTGTTGGTTGTTATTTCCTGCATGCAAGACAGTGAATTGTACCTCAACTTTACCTACTTCCTTCCTTCCTCGTCCTACCCCCTAAAGGAATGGAGATAAGTGGGTAGGCTCCACCTCCTTCCCTGGCCCCCCATACCAAGTCCTTTGTTGATTTCTGATAGCTACTTCTTTCCTGAGTGACAAAGGGCACCTGCGCCCATCAACCTACCTGTTCCTTTTGTTTGCCCATCCTCAGAGGTCATCCTGAGGATGTGGTTCTGAACTGTTCAGTGTAGGTGAAGGGCAGCTGCTGCATAGTGTATTAGAGGGAGTCATTCCCCGCTCTTAATTTTTGTTCCCCGTTGACCATTGCAGGGTGGATCTTCTTCTAGGGACTCTGTTGTTCTGGGGTACGAACCTGTGGTCCTGACTTCGAAGATTGTCATCATGGAATTTTTGGGCAGTAGCAGTGCTTGGACCCACGCCCAGGTTTTTTGTGGTGGTGCTGCATGTCCAGGATTTCTGCAAAAACTGCTGAGGGCGGGAAGTGAATTATTAGTTCACTGCCCTTGGCAAAAGTTCAGGCTGGGAGCCTGGTAGGCAGTGATAAAGTTCTGATTCCCTCATTCCCTCCTCTTTAGTAAAGTGACTTGTGCAGCAATGATGCACGAGCCACAAGTTGCTGCTAGCTTTAGAGCAAACCCTTAAAAAAACACTTCCGGTTAGGATGCATGCTTAGATCAGGCCTCTGACTGGCTCACTCTAGGTGCTGTCTGGGTTGCATATACGCAGTCTAGTTTGGCATAGATCACTGTGGTTTTAGTCCTCTTTGTTCCCCTGTGCTCCTTTCTTAGCATCAGTCTAAAGCATGGTTTGGTCTGCAATTAAGCCCTTGAGTAGACAAACTACACAGCAGTGCTTGCCTTCCCAGAACCTTCAGTCTTTTCACAGTTTTAAGTATTCTCTCCTTCCTCTGTGGCATAGACTTGGCCTTCCCTTGAGTACAATAATGACAATGATGGTTACAACTCTGCAACCGGGGACAAATTTGTGCAAAAAGTGGATTTTAATGACCTGGTGAATTATCTGTCTTCCAACCTTAAGTTTACTTCTAGTAACGACTAGCTGAGACCTAGTACTAGTGATGAGTGATTCCTCCAGTTCCACAAAGCCTGCCTTACTGAAGCTTTAATGAATTCTGCAGTCTATGATTGCTTGCTAGAAAAATGGAAGAATGCTGAGTGGGCTCTTGTCCCTAGGTTCATGGGATGCCTCTATTCTTTGGCCAAGTGTGACCTGGACCTTCCACAGTCTCTGAACTTGGATGTTGTGCTGGTGAATCTGAAATGCCATGCTGCAGTGCTCACTAAGGAGGTGACTCTATTGATGCAGTGAACAAGAAGACAGAAGCGACCATAACACCTTCCTACGGGGTTTGTTGCTTGACCTTTGGTGCTGGGATTTATGGAATATATGCATCTTATCCCTAATTGAGGCTTTTCAGTCTCCTTTGTCAGCCATGCAGGAGGGTGTAGGTTGCTTTCAGTTACTGGCTCACAAGGAGGCAACGGCCGGATGTTTGTTATATGAAGCATTTTGTGCTCTGAAATTATCTGTAAGGTCTAGGGACAGCCCATCGGCATTTGCATCTGTATAGCTGGTGAAAGGGCCAGGCCCATAAATTCTGTACCTATTCTGGAATCACAATCCGATGGTTCTTTTTACCAGCATGAAAGCGTAGAGGGGAGAAAGTTGTTATTATTGCCAATAAATTCAACAGGAATTTCTCTGGACACATAGTAACCACAGACAACTATGTAAGGTTAGTTAATTTATTACAAAGCCAAAAATAACTGGACATAAAGACACCTCAAGATGAGAGTGTAGAAATACATGGAATCAGCATAAAGCCAAATCTGTGTATCCATTTTAAACGGTGCAACATAAACAAAACAATCAAATCAAGAAGCAGGATGCAGAGGATCAGAAAGCATGAATCCAAGTTTCCCCTGCATTGAGGGCTGATGAATATAAAGCATCATTCTATCCCCACACTACGCTAAAATGACATTCCTATGAAGCATCTTCAGGGCAAGAAATAAAAAGTGTCAGCATGTGGAGTCTTCCTAAGATGTCTCCCCACCATCAAAGGGTCAAATAACATAAAGCTATTGAGACAGAGCTTGTTATAAAGTGCTTTCTCTCCAAAGGCAGAAGGAGAAGTGGGCGCTTTCCCTACTCTCAACAATACAGTATTTCAGGTATCCTACCCAAGAGTCTTTGCGGGTCATGCCATCTGCTCTGAGTACGATCTTAAAGATAGTTTTCCATGGGATAACAGTGTTCTCGGGTTGCAACAAGTTAACCTTGGTTCCCAAGCCTTCTCCTGTGTGAAACACAAAAGCCTTCCTTTATCGACTCAAATTTACGATGTATCTTCTTCTATCATTGCCTGACTAATAAAACAAAGACATTATTCTAGCTAACAAGAGCGCTTCTTTCGCCTGCAGCACAAAACAGGAGAAAGAACAAATTCCACAGCACACATGAAATTCAACTGTTGATTCTAAAGCAAGAGCTTCCAGGGAAAATGCATGTCAGGCCGCAAGATTTGGCTAACATAAGAAAACGGCATGTGAGCTTTATGAAAATGCATCGAAAATAAGGCACATTCAGTAAATGCATTTACCTACATCTAGACAACAAATTAATAAACATATTTAATAAATGAATGATGGTCAGTTACACAACACAAACTCTTCACATTGATGTTTGCTGCTAGTCACATTCACTTTTTACGTTAATTCTCCAGGTTACTATGCAATGGCCTAAACACATCACATTTCATGTTATTACATTTCGAAATTGTAACACTTCACGTTAATACAACAAGGATTATATGCGGGTGCGCTCTACACGTGTGATCATAACGCACTTCTGCAAATAAAATGCTGTTTCCGCTGCATAACTGGCATGTGGATGAGACAAATAAATCCTGCCTTTTGGCAGAGATGTGTGGAGAGGTGTGGTGCAGCGGCTAGGGCAGCTGACTTCAGAGCACAGGACTCACGGTTCGATCCCCGGCTCAGGCGGCAGCTCAGCTCAGCTCCATGTGACTCTGGGCAATAGCTCACTTAATTTCCATGACGGCCCCCAGCTCCTTGAGACCTGTAAGGGTGAGTATTTCGCGCTTTACAAATACGGATTTACATTTTATTTTTTTGGGGAATGCCTTTCATTTTACTGAAATTGATTGGGATGAATTGAACTCAGTAATTCATGTATCTTTTAAAAGCCAGAATAAGTTCTATAAATTCAAGGGCCTTACCAGATACCTTGGCAGGCACAAATATCATTATGAATATCCCCATAAGCCACGGTCTGAACTGTTTTCCAACTGCTTACCTTTTAAATCAAGGGGCTCTTGTCGGCATTCTCTAAAACACCAGCAGAACCCCACAAGAAAGAATAGCAGCAGTCCGAACTATGCTGGGTCTTGCTCCTCAGACTGAAATCTTCCCGTCAAGTGTACACCAAACTGCTGCCCCACTTTTCCACAAGTATTGGGGATGGTCTTCTGGTGCATGTTCCAGCCCAACAACATATTCTCCTGATAGATGGCTGAAGCTTCTGTTTGTACAACACCATACCGTCCTCATAAACCAACCACGTTCTCACTCATATGCAAGCAAGAACCTTCTGTACATTAGTGCTTTTTCTTGGGCCTGACTTGATAATGATCTTCTTGCCACTAGCTCGTGCGGACAAGCTTAGGTCCCATCTGGCACTTTTCTTGATGAAGGACTGCGCAACAGCCAAGCAATGGCTCCAGGTGCAGAGCAACATGGTGAGTGGACCCTTTGAGTAGTTGTTATTCCTGCCCAGGTGTATTTTGTTTTTGGTCTGACAGATCTGTTTGTTTTCTATCTAACGCTGCCCGTGCCTTCCTGGTGCCATGGGTTCCTCTGCATCTAGATCCCCTGGAACAACACCTCCTGCTGTTTTGGATGTCTGCAACAGAGGACTCTGAAGCTCTTCTCCTTGTATTAGAGAAAGGACAGCAGCAAGAAACTTCAGTAATAGTTGTTACCTTCCAGTCTGGCAGGGGGCATCTCAGTCTCATTCTCACCATAGATATGAGCTATATTGGGTGGCAAACGATGCTTGGGTCTGCCTTGGCACGGGTTTTGGGCTTCCAGTGAACTGGGTCCTTCCTCTAACTGGAGCGAGCTGGCAGCGTTTTAGAGGGTTCTATAAGATTTTGCCCGGGAGGGACAGCAGATAGTAATTTTAGTCTGAGAACACTGTCACAAAAGTATATCCTGAACTGTTAGTTGGGAACAGATTACAGATCCTGAACCAGTTGGTTTTTCAATTTGGGCTTAAAGTTTGGTGGCAGTCCAAATTTGGGAAGTGGACAATACTGGATAGACACATTGACTCAAGTATTTCTATCCTCCCAGGAGACCTGGGGACAGTACATCACCCCAGTAATGGGTTTGTTTGCCAATGGACACAATGCCTTTCATTCTCTGTTTTTCGCCAGGTTTTACAATCAGGTGGCCTCGGAGATGGGTCCTGTCCTGAGTGCATGGCCATCAGTGTTGCTATTTGCCTTCCTTCTGATTTCCCTGATTCCCTGTGTCCTGGTGAGAGTACACAAGGAAGAGGCTCTCATGATTGTGGTCCTTCCATTTTGGCCAAGGAGACCTTGGTTTTCTCTCCTATGTCAGATTTCAGTAGACCCAAACTGGTTCGCCTTCTTACCCTGTGTCTTCTGCACCATCCTCCTTTGACCTCATCTCCTGCTGGCGCATGAAGCGGTCATTGTGGAGACTGAAAGCTGGGGCTTCAATGTTTAGGTCTGGTCTTTCCAGTGCCTTCACATCCTACTTGAAGGCTCTG
The DNA here is from genome assembly GCA_963921515.1 of Calotriton arnoldi. Classification (NCBI taxonomy): domain Eukaryota; kingdom Metazoa; phylum Chordata; class Amphibia; order Caudata; family Salamandridae; genus Calotriton; species Calotriton arnoldi. Next base: position 80,357 of record CAWUFW010007414.1, on the reverse strand, counting down.
ATTTGATCCTTTGTGTTTACAATGGTCTGCCATCAAAATCCATGAGGTGGTTTTCCATCTGTTGAGTAACTTGCTTTTCATTTGTTCTTGGTTGTTGCTTTGTTGTAGGGTGTTGAGTCCTTTACTGATGTACCACTATTCGATTCAGCTTTCCAGTTTCCTCTGCTTCAGCCCTTGACTTTGAAGGGCTTTGCCAAATTATTGTTAGTAAATGTGTTCTTCTTGATGGTAATTAAGCCTGGTTTGGGGCGTTGGTCTCCCTGTACTGAGTTCCTCCCCACTTTTGGTTGAGTTCAAGTTATCTCCTGAAGGGCAGCTCTTGTTTCAGGAGGATCAGGAGGTTGGTCTTTCCTCGTTTTGTTCCTCACCCTTCCTCTAATACGGAGGTTCGGCTACATTTGGTTCATATGGTTTGGGCTGTTCGGATTTACCTCTGTAAGTCAGCTGCCTTATAGAGGTGTGACTGCCTTTTTGTTAACGTTTGTATGACTCTGCAAGTCCTCCGCAGCTTCTCTGGGTCGCTAGGTGTGGTAGGTGATTTCCAGGTGGGCCTGTCCTTCTCTGGTAAGGTTCAAGCACAATTTGGAGGACTTCCACTTCGAAGGTTTGCACCGCAGGCGCTTGGGTTTCCCCACTCACCTTTGTTCTCCACTAGAGGAAGATGTGGCAGGGAATCTGATTAGGTGTGTTCATTTGTTATGGTTTGCTACGTTACCAGATTTGTAATGAGCTACGAATACCTCGGAAGGTGTCCTGAGGGTTATTAAATCAAGGAAGGAAGCGTTCGAATCAAAGCACAGAGACTGCACTGTCAACCAACCGGGGATCAGCAGCACAGACAGTGGCGGCTGGTGACATTTGAAAGTGGTGGGCGTAAAATTAGTGGTGGAGCACACCACGCGAGCGAGCGTAGCCCGAACCACCGAGAACATTTTGAAAAATGAGTAGGCAAATGGTGCATTTTCAAGACTTTCGGAAGCAACTTATCATTATCAGCGACATGCAGCACGTCAATAAAGAAAAACAGCAAATAATCCTACTGCTGTTATTACTGTACCAACGGCAATAACTACGGCAATAATATCAGCAGCAATACTACGTTTACAACCATCACCACTAAATATTATTAATAATGAGAAGATCAGAAGAATAAACCATGCTCTCATTTTATGGTTTCTAATATAGTTAAATTCTACAATCATCATTCCTATGCCTCGGTATAAAAGGAAGAATTGTAATCTGGATTACATTGGAATTTAAAAATGGAACAGGACAGTGAGAAGGACTACACTCGATACACAAAACGCTATACCAAATGCTAATTTATTAATATGATGAACATACTTTCAATTAAGAAATGATGTGAGGGGATAATAGGTAAAAGAAGAAGAAAGTGAGAGAAAAGTAACAACGAAACCAAGAAATAAATATAAAGAGAGAGAGAGGGAAGAAAGTAAGCCAGACAGAAACAAATAACAGAGGAGAAATCACGAGAGCGAAAAAAACGAAGTATGCAAATTTAAAGTTAGTTTCCGAGTAAGAGATGCAGAGAAAGGGAGAGTGGAGTCTGTATGAGAGACGGAAAGGTGTTTCAGAAAGAAGAAATGAAGATGATTAAAAAGAAAGAGAAGAGCGAAAGTAAGAAAAGAGAAAAGAAAGATAGGTAATAAGAAGGAACACATAAGAGAACTACACAACAATGAAACTACGAAATACAAACGGACGAAAGAAAGGAGAGGTAAAAAATTATAAGAAATCTATAAAAATAGGAAGAAAGAGAAAATGAACAGAAGGATAAATCAATGAACGATGGTAATTGAGGCGTTGGTAGTCTTTATTTTTGCACAAATGAGAAGAAAACATTTGCCCTTAGTTTGTGTAAGTTTTTTTTTAGATTTAGTCGGTCCTACCAACATTTTAGACCCCCACGGTGCTATCGGGTTTGAAATGACTGTCCACGTTTATAAAAAGTTTCAACAGTTTCAACGCGAGTTTGGGCTCAGCCTCCTGAAGGAAAAACGACGAGGACACAACACCACTGAATCAAACAGTGAAAGCAGACACACACCACACACCCTGGGAGCCAACCCTTCCCCGCTTAGCCTGCAGTGCACTCTCCCCCCGTCACCCCCCCACCACTCCACCCCCCTGCAAAGGTGGGATGCATCAGTGACTGCTGCTTTGAGCATGTGGGAGAGCTCCGAAGATGGGGGTCTGCAGCAAAACACACACCCAGGCATATCTGTGGCCATGCCTGCACACACACAACCTGAAGGCAGGCCTCGAATCTGCAGCCTGTAGTCTAACGTGTTCACAGCCAGCCATGGACTGAGCTGAGGGACGCGCACACACACCATGCGTGTGCGTGTGTATACGCTCGGGAAGACACCTGTCCTGTTAAACATGCATGATCAAAGTCACACACAGAAGCACGCACGCGCACGTGAAATCTGCGGCCTGTAGTGACTGTAGTCTAACGTCGTACAAGACTCGTATACATGTTCACAGCTAAGAGTCGTCTCTGCAAGATTGGCAAACATGTCAAGACACGACTACAGTGGGAGAAACTAATATTAGCAAACAACTCTTCCCACCATCTGTTTGGATGTAAAGATTTTGTTTCTTTACGTAAACGTTTTTATGGCAATTTGCACATGTGAAGTTCGAAGACTCTTCATGAACCGAACTTAACACGTTTATTTCTCCACATCCCACTGCACATTTCATTTGTTGGGGAGTCACCTGGTTTCCCTATGGCCTAGCTGTTGGGGAGACTTCGGATTTCTGCTATATGTCAAGAAGTCTCCTGCCCGATTTCCATATCTCCTAAAATTCTCCTAAAATTCCCTCATTTCCCATTCCTTGCCTTCCAGTCTGTGTCTGAGAGGCCCCAGAATTAATTGTCGTGCAGTTGGCACCTAAAAGGGAGTCAGTCTTAATCACAAGGCAGCCAAGCCAGTATAAAACGACTAGCGACTACTACACCAATTACCAATAACCAATTACCATGAATAACCAATTACCAATAACCAATTACCAATAACCAATTACCAATAACCAATAATATGTCCTACTAACCTCTGAGTCCTGCTGCTGTCAAGTCAGTCGTGGCACTGGGTCGGCAAGCAGCAAACTGGCATTAAATGATGGACTGTCTCGGGGCACTCGACTCGAGTCAGCGAGAGTCGTCTCTGCAGTCCATGTCCTCTCTGACGCAGTGGCTTCCAGAAAGTTCCAGGGCAGACACGCTGGAAGCAGTCTGAGGTCGAGTCTGCGCAGACTCGAATCCTCGGCTTCCCGCCTGCCACACCCCTTTCCCAACTCGTCACAGGGTGGGTCCCACCACGCCCTGTAATGAGTTGGGAAAGGGGTGGGTGACAAGCTCTCCACTCTCTGATTGACATGGAGGGTTAGCGATACCGGGCTTAGACTTAAAACGCTCGGGGCTAACTTTCCCTCCACGCCATCAGGGGGTGGAGACTCGGCCCTGAAGCTAGGTCTTTGCCGAGCTGATGACATCACAGCCTTCAGGGCTGTGAGGTTGTCGGCCCGGCAAACACTTAGGCTTCCTTGGGCCCGCAAGGGGAGTTAGTCACGTGACATGCCTCCCAGCGGTGGTATTGGTGAGTGGCCGGGGCTGCTGGGGCAGACAGGCTGACAGTGGCTGCTGTGTTGATTGTGTAATGGAGCCAAAATTAGAAGACGTTAAAAAAAACGTATTTTTTAAAATAAATATGATGGAGCAATGAGCAGCTTTTGGGAACGGGGGCGGAGCCCCGACGCCCTCGGGGAGAAACCGCCACTGACCACAGATCCCAGTTATTAAAAAGGCAGGTCTTCAAAGCCTTCCAGAACCTCAGTAAGGAAGGGGCAAGTCATAAGGGACCTGGTTGCTCATTCCAGAACTTTCCCGCCCTCACCGAAAAGGCTTTGCTGCCTGAGCGAACCGGTTTATATCTAGGCACAGCCAGCAGTTGCCCTCCAGAGGAGCACAAGCAGCGTGATGGTGTATAATTGCGACATTTCTGATTTAAGTACTCAGGGCCATTGTGATGATCTACTTTAAAAACCAGGCAAAGGGACTCAAAGATCACCCTCTTTTTCACTGGTAGCCAATGCAGGGATTTTAGGGCCTCTGAAGTTGGAGTAAACGCGGCAGCCTCAAGGCCAATCTGGGCACTGCATTTTCTATTCTTTGGAGTTTTCGAAGTCCTTCATCCAGACCTTCTTCCAGCTCCAAGAACAAAGCACGGCAGTAGTCAAGAGAGCTCAATATAGTGTTTGTATAGTATTTGTGTTTGCGTTGTCCGTGATTGTCCTCTAATGACTGTAGGGTGTTGGATTGTATTTGGTGGCTGGTGTGTCTTTTTGATAGATCACAATGGAGTCATAATGTTTGGGTGTATCCTCATTACGTAAAGAATGTAACATGTAGTGATGAGGAGATTTCGGCTGGAATAGTTCCTTCTACTCTTCTTTCCCCATTTCAATAATTATGTTGCGACCCTTCTCCTCCCCAAAGGAGCTTCGTTTGGTGTATACAGGTGAGTTGATGGGCACACGTGCATTTTACGGCCCTGAGTAAAAGAGGTAGGACCACCTTTATTGCACAAGCACTGGGACAGGAAAGGAAGAATCGAAGTAATGAGGATTTATGGGAAATAATCCAGCATTTTTCTATGATAAGCTCTGTCCATTGGGTCACAATTTGGTTCCATTTTCATAGGAAGTATTCGTTCATGTGCTTATTGCATGCAAAGCGCATGCTTTTCCAAAATGTATATGTTCGGCATATATGTTAATCTCGCAGTTAGCAGTTTAGCAGCAAATGCTAAACTGAGTCGCGAAATGTGATCGATTTCATTGCGAATTAGTCAGAAAAAATTTACTGTTATTCCTGCGTGCAGAGGATTTAGTGAAAGGACGCTGGGCTGCGCGCTCTGTGCAGTATAACTTCTTGTAGTTTACTACAGCAGAATACTTGGTGGTTTATTCAGGGACGACAGAGCGGGGCTGGGCAGTTCGTTCTGTGTCTATGGTAACAGCTCTTGGTAGTTATTGACAATTATCATTCCAGATCGGTTGACCCAGTTGTCCTTGGATGCCACTTGGAGTGGACTGAGCGATGAGCTTTCAGTAAAGAGCATTCATTGTGGCAGTTTGCATAGATATTAGGTGTTCCATCTAACACGCAGTCGTGCCTACAGTACATTCATTAATAGCTACTTCTACACGTCTGGATTCTTATGGTAATAATGTGATCTCCCAGGTTTTCATTTTTCGTGTTTTTTGTTCCTTGTTTATACTCCTATGGCTAGTGGGTTGCTGTTCTGCCACAGTCACGACTCTGGTTTGTTAATATTATTTATAGACAACCCGTGCAAGTATCCAATATCGGATCGAGGCTTCGTCATGTTTCCTTTCATTCTGACAACTCGCAGACGAGAGTAACACATGTAGAGGCACAGGTTAGATGAAATCTTTCATTTTCTAAAAAATATATAATTCCTTTCAGTTTCCAGACTTTGGAAGCCAAAAAAGCCTAATTTAGAAGGTTAAATTCATGACTCGAGAAGTTGTTTTATAAGGGCTTGTCACAGAAGTTTTTGATGGTGGGCTTTTTATAGTCAGTATGATTCAGAATGTTGTCAAATTGTTTTTACTGCTGCCAAACGGACCCAGTGTGTGAAACACAGCACTTCGCATTGTGGCAAGTAATGTTTTGTGTTATCATTATAAAGATGGGCTTAAAAACCAAGCATGCTGAGTTATGTTGGGCGAAGGAGGAGCGAAACAACACCCATAAAGCAATCGCAACAGAAGTTTACTGAGTCTGCCCAGCTTTGTCCGGGTAAAGTTCAGCCTTGTTGAGATGCTGCACGTGATAATTCTTTTGCTACAAAATGTCACATCTACTAGGCGTCCGAGATCCTATGACAGGAAATTCACACAGGCAAATGATGCTGTGGTGATGAGGCCTATGGGAGAGAAGCCCAGAACACGAGCTAACTTTTGAGCAGCAGAGGGTAAACACAGCTGCTGCTCGACATCATTGCCCTGTGATTCCATGCCGACGTGTCTGCAGTCAAGGGAAATGAATTAGACGAGACCAGGGACTCTACTGTAGTGCTTTATTTATAAATTTCCCAGCTAGTACACTTTGTCCTCTACTTGTGGGGGAGTTTATCTCCACCGAGGCTGTCCTTATTCTGTCCTGCACCGTAAAATGTCCTGATCCTCCTCACGCTTCCTGGTCCTGAGGCAGTGTCCTGGTTGTGGACCTGGCAGGCCTCGGTCCTGCAGGGCTTTGGAGCAGTCAGTAGTGGGTGCAGGCCGCCAATGGTGAGCATGTCCTGATACTTCTTATCTCTTATTCACAGGCGAGATGGGCTTTATGGTTGGCAGGCTCTAGGACTGACTACAGGTGTCTCCATTGGACACTATACTGAGAGCAGAGCCAGCAGCCCCACCACAAAGCTCTTCTTGCCAACGGTAACAATCAACAATAGGAGGATGCTCTGACATGAATGGGGAAGGAGGACTTAAGGAGTGGGCTGGGCTTGTATTGCTCTGCCTCCTTCAGGGGTCAAATCAGTGCAAGTACACATGCAAGGAACATCAGTGGCTGATTATTGTACCCAACAAGCAATGGCAAAAGCCAATAGGTTTCGCCTATACAAGAACTATTGGCTTTGCCAGTGCCTTTTAGCCATGTTGAACAGAAGGGTGGCATAGAGTGGAGCGGTGTAGAGTGAAGTAGACAGGTGTAAAGTGAAGTGGCACAGAGTGGAGTGGCATAGGGGAATATAGGCATAGGCATAGAGTAGAGTGGCATAGAGTAGAGTGGTGTAGAGTGGAGTGGGATGGCGTAGATTAGAGTGGCGTGGAGTGACGTAGAGTGATGTAGATTAGAGTGGTGTGTAGTTGCATAATGTGGAATGAAGGGGCCTAGAGTAGAGTGGCATAGAGTGAAGTGGCATAGAGTAGAGTGAAGTGGCGTAGCATAGGGTGAAATGAAGAGGAGTGGAGTGTCATAGAGTGGAATGGAGTGGCAGAGACTAGAGTGGATTGGCGTGAAGTGTCATAGAGTGGAATGGAGTGTCATAGAGTCTAATTGAGTGAAGTATCGTAGAGAGTGGAATGGCGAGAAGTAGAGTAGATTGGCACAGAGTGAAGTGGCATAGATTGGTGTGTGCAGTGGCATAGAGTGGAGAGGAGTGGAGTAGAGTAGAGTAGAAAGGAGAGGAGAGGAGTGGAGTGGAGTGGCGTAGACTGGAGTGGCTTGTTCGCATGCAAGGACTGGTGAAAAATAACACTGCAAGGAATATTAGACTTAAGAATTACCTAAATGTAGTGGTCTGTGAGATTTACACTCACTCCAGAAAACTAACAAAGAAAGCAATCCCAGTTAGTTACCTGTGGAGGAGGTAATATATCTATAAATAGAGCCAAACGGATTATTTCAAACAGCTATATTACTGATTTAAGTGATGCTTCTATATTTATAGAGGCAAGACATAACAATCAGGCCACATCACTGTCTTCTAAAGTAAAATGTCTTTGGTTGAACTTATCTCTCTAGGCAGCAGTGGCCAAGGAATATCCAACGCTGTCCACAAGTGCCAGATTCAGGCTAGAATTTTAGGATGTCCACCAGGAACATATTTACATGGGTTTAATATAAAGTAAACTGAAAAACTAAAGATCTGTAATGTATGTTACCTTCGTAGCAGAACCCCATACAGAGAGAGAGAGAGAGACTGGAAATGTTGATGACAGTTTGGTTTCACACTATCTTTTGTGGGCCTCTTTGAAAAACGGCATAAATTATTAATTGGGAGCCACATTAGAAATTGGCAAAGCTTCCACAATAAACAATTAGGCAAGCAGAACAGGATATTCAGCGAGCCACTGTGTTAGGTCACGCACAAAACTGTTCTCTTAAAAGGAGGTGCAGAAAAGCAATTTTAGCTTCATCTTTGCAACCTACATACGATCAAGGCATTTTCTGATTTTTTTTTTTTTTATTACCCTTCAGCTTCTACCTTTGTCTACCCAATGCATTCCTAATCTGTGAACTCCATGGACACTGATGGAATTTTAAATATGATATCAGAATGTTTAATGGCATCTCCAATCAATAAAGTGCTATGTAAATAAAAATGCACGTATGTGCAGCAACATTTGACGCCTTCTCCTCATCTACAACAAGCGTTCAGTGTCTGCAACCAGGTTGCACCCAAAGCCATTGTTAGTATTCACACCTTATCTTAATGGCATCGAACGAAACTGATAAAGTGTTGTTATATTGAACAGTGCTAGGCACACTGTGACATTCTTGTGAACACCAATTTATGGAAACTGAGTATCTAAGTCCTAGCATGCTTGGAGTTTCTGGCTGAGAAACGCGGCCTTGGTAAAGTCACCCTACTGCCTTTAGACCCGTTGAGAGTTTTTTTGCATCAGCACAAAAAAAATAACAGCACTTACATAATCAATAATTCTTTATTTCTCAGCTTTGGCTAAGATAATGGTCTGGTTCCCCTTGCCTGTGTCTAAGCTCAACACACTCAGGTTTAAGTAGACAAAGGGCTGTGCACAATTGAAGAAGAACACAATAAATAAACTAACACTCTGAATATCTATTGAATTAATTATTTCCCTGATGATCTGGATTTTGTTACCAAGGACAGAATTCTATCAAGAGCAACACAAATGGCTGTCTTACCTACTGCCATTTATAAGCTATTTTTCAGAAACCAGTGGGTAAAAGGGGAACATCCCAATAAAGTTTTGTATGGCGGAGAATTGGCCACGTTGAAGCATGGCTTAAAACTTTGGTGCATGTTTGTCTTTTGTAGAAAGAGCCTTACACAGCTGCGCTGTAAAAAGCTATCCGGCCCTCACAAATACCTGAGTTACGTTTCAGGAGGTTTAAATTGCGAAAATGATTGTGGCTTTCATCGCACGCTTTATCTACTTTTTATGTGTGCAAACTCTTTTGATTCAATGCCAACCAAACTATTAGCCTCAAGATGAATGATACGCGACATGAAAAAAACCCACAGCCAGCTGAGATAGCTTGAAACGTACCCTCTTTGGTGTTGCTTGTGCGCTGGTTTCACCTACACCCAGCCTCAGCTTCAGTTATTGTGACCCACAGTCAACCTGCTAGATGCTGTGCTATTGGAAATGTCACTGAGAAAACCTCATCTTTTTATGCCCAACTTGAGTGGAGGAGAAGGGCGCGGAGCAAAAGTTAGAGCAGCCGACTTTTGAACTGAGGAACAAAGGGTTCAAGTCTCAGCTTCGCATGAACATCCTGTGAATATGGGAAAATCACTTAATCTGCTGGCTTTAAACATAAAACAAAAAATAATGCAAGCATGTGTAAGTAACTGTTGTTCATGTAAAGTGCCCCAATACCTTCCTGTGGGGGTGGGTTTGTGCTATTTAAAAATGCCAGAAAACGAATAGCTAGTACTTCGATCACAACAGACGGACACCAATTAAGTTAAATAAATCTGTACTTGGTCAATGCTCCACACAAAGACCAGGAAGTGATGGCATCACAGCGCTGCCGAATTAGAAGGCAGCAAAGAAGAGTGATAATTATGCCAACGAATGGTAAGTAATGGGTGGGATAAAAGCACCTTTTTAGAGAGTTTTTTTTTAATGATACAAAAGATCTGTGCCATAGTGACAGCGCATGTGCACTGTCTGCAAGCTCAACCTAACAAGCATTTGCAATGCAATAGGTCTCACATTTGTGAGAGTTAGAGCTATTGGCATTGTAAATGACAGTGTTTGTGTTTTAGTTTGGAGTGGAGTGGAATCATGTGGATTGAATTGGTATTGTTAGTGGTGGAATTGTGCGGTGTGGAGTGGATGAGTCTATGCTTTTATGATGAAAATTATTTTTATGAAAGCATTCCAGATACAGACTAAGAGCACATAATGGCAGACAATGTGGCTCCTTTCAGTATCAGGAGTCTCACAGGGAGGTGGTAAACTGGGAGCTCTTTTTATGCCAGCCTGGTTATGGGCAGACACACTGTACTGTTCACAATCGCTTTCCTAAGCTAGGCTCTAACCGTGAGTAGTCACTGACTTAATTGGGCACAAAAAGAAGAGAAACAGAAAGAGAAAAATGCTGAATTTGAATTTATAAGCTCTCTTTATGTGTGAAGACAAACAGGCACTGATTTTTGACCGTCCTTGACAAAAAAGTAAACAAGCAACATGAGCGAGGAGGGAGGGATGTTGGTGGCAATTAAAGCAGGACAGAGGGTGGGGTGGTGTGGCAGGGGGTAGCAAAGCAAGCAGAAACAGCTGGGAGGAGGCCAGGAGTGGGGGAGGTAGGAAACTAACAAAAGCAGTGAAGCAGTAATGGCAGGGCTGAATTAGGGATTGCAGAGACATGCAGAAAGTTAATAAACAACATAAACATGCCTCGTGAAAGATGCACTATTTTAAAAGGGTTGGGCCTTTGTGAACCATGAACCACTGCTCGACTTGTAAAAAAACAGCTCTTGTATGGAGTTTTAAAACAGAAATAACCAGGGTCATCTACCTTGGCGTTGTCAGTCTGGTTGTAGATGTCCCCATTGCAGTAATACATGCTGCTAAGGTAAATAGGCTGCGACTGGATGGAAATGATGTTCCACCCTTAGTTCCCAGGCCACAGCGAGTACCCACAATAGAGCATGGAACAAGAAATAGGACAAGACTCGAGCGCAACTATCAGCAGCCGCTAACCGAACAGAAATCTTGGAATGGCAAAGGTTCATTAGGTGTGTTAATTACTGGCAAACACAATAACCTCTGGTACCCACAAAGGCAGCTTAAGTGCAGGACAAACTTAGAGTACCTTATACCGAGCAGAGCCTATCTCTGAGTGGCACCACGCGTTGTGCGGTGTCAGCAGAGTGCACAGTCATCAGTGTCTATTTGCATTCTGGGACTATTAATCCTGGATTTAAGTCAGGAATAAAAGCTGGGTATTCGCAAGTTAATTGCTGTAGGAAAGTGGGTTTCTGTTGCAGTAACCCCCCCACTTTTTGCCAGACTACTGATGCACTTTTACTTGATGTGCCCTGGGTCCCTGCCAATCAAGTTCCCAGGGCCTGTGTTCTTTCCCCAAAACTAACCCAATTGGCATCTCTGGCCACAGGTCAGCCCCTGGTAAATGTTACCACAGGAGCCCAGGGCACTGTGACCAGGGAAGACCCCTAAGGGCTGCAGCACTTATTGTGCCACCCCTAGAGGCCCTGCACCTTTTCACTCACACACTGCCTTTGCAGGCTGCATGTCTTGGTGCAGAACAAAGTGAAGAGTCGACATGGCACACATCCCTGTGTGCCATGCCTACAAACCACTGCCCTGGCCTAGATCAGACACCCCTCTAGCTGGGTGCCCTATACCAGTGGTGAGGGTACAGGTGCATGAGCCCTGTACCCCTACAGTGTCTAAGTCCATTCTTAGACACTGTAAGTGCAGTGTTGCCATTAAGAGTATATGGTGCTGGGAGTTTGTCATTACGAACTCCACAGCACCATAATGGCTACACTGAAAACTGGGAAGTTTGGTATCAAACTTCTCAGCACATTAAACCCACACTGATGCCAGTGTGGGATTTAATGTAAAATGCACGACAGAGGGCATCTTAGAGATGCCCCCTGAAACTTGACCAACTTCTAGTGTCCCGACTGAGTGGCTGCTTAGGCTGCCACCAACAGACATGTTTCTGGACCCCTGGGTCGAGAGCCTGCTGCTCTCGGGGGCCTGAAACAAGGCACATCCTGAGACGAGGTGCCAAGCCTCCTGCCCCAGGATGGGCAGGGTTCACGAAAGGGGAAGCTTCAAAGGCATGCCGCCTTTGTGATCCTCCCCAGACCATTTGCTGCTTTCAGCAACTGGTCCCCACTGGTTCTACCCCCCACTTTGGGCGGGAGAACCGGCGGGAAAAACAAGTGAGGGAAAGGGGTGTGCCCACCTCTGCCAACTCCACCCCTCAGGTGGGGGAGGCGAGGTGAAGCACAACTCCGAGTCCCTGCCATCTTGAGGATGGGGGACCCAACCAACCAGGGACAGGCTCATGCCCCCCTCCCACTGGTGGGTGGCACAATAGGGGGTGTACCCACCCCAGGGAAAGGACCCATTGGTCCCTGCCCTCTACCTACCTGTAGCACCCCTAAATCTAGTATTTAGGGGGCACCCTGAACCTTGCTTCCTCAGATCCAGCCAAGAAACAAGAAGAAAAGAAAAAGAAGGACCGAACAGCCGTGCAGCCAGCTAACAAAAGGAAGACGCCCACTGATTTGGCCCCAGCCCTACCGGACTGTCTCCCCTTGAACCTGCTCCTGCGAAATCCCAGTGTGTCCTGCAGCCAGCAACCTCAAAAACCTCGGAAGACCTGCCTGCCTTCCCTTCCAAAGACTGCTTCTCCTGTGAACACCGGATTTGTTCAAACTGCAACCTCTGGCAGCAGCCGGAGACCGCCAATCCGCCCCACTCTGCACCCGCTGTCCACAGCCTGAGCTCGAGTGGGCAAACACCACAAGGATGTCACCCAGCGATCCTGAACAGAGATCCGGCGACCCCTGACCTGCCTCAAGCCTCCAGCCGACGCCTGCAGTCGAAATCCAGAAGGCCCCCCTAACCGCGACCCGGAGCTGGTAAGCCGATCCGACCCCAAAAGGCACCCCTGCACCCAATGCCCCACGGCCTTGCGTGCCCAAACCAACTTTGCCTAACCAACCCCTAACTTCCCAACTTACCTCTCGAAGTGGTGGTCACACCCAGAAGTCCTTCGTCTCCCTGCCTGCAGTGTTTTTGCTGACCAGAGGTTCTCCATTGGAAACAACAGGGCTTCCGAAGTCAAAACAGCACCCTGCACCCGGCCGCCCTAGTGCCGCTGAGGGTGCACCTTTTGTGCTAAGCTGTTTCCCCATTTACCCTGAGCTAAAGTCTAGGAGCTGTGCTCCCACAACCCAGTGGCCTGCTTGCCAGCAGCCACCAACCGGAGACCCCCTATCCTCCGTAGGATAACATTGGGCCTCAACACTCTGCACCCTGCCGCCCTAGTGCGGCTGAGGGTGTAACAAGAGTGCTTGACTGACCCTGGGGGACCCCTGAGTCTATCCCCAGAACCTTAACTCGCACAGTCGATAACTTACCTGTGAACCGATAACCTGTTTTTCCTCCAAAGGATAACATTGACACTTTTCTTCCAAAAAGTTTCTAAGTGTGGAGTTTTGAAATCTAAAAATATTCTTTAATAATCGCACGAATAACCAAAACGTATTTACTTACCTGTTTGCAGGAAATGTCCCAGTGCTGAATCTAGGTATCCAGCACTGAGTTAGAAAAGTAACGTGAAAAGTAACTTACCTGTAATTTACTGAAAAAGCCTATTCATTTCAATGTACTGTATTTGCTAAGTATTGCAACCTACTGCATCCCCTGTAAATCAAACAAAGTACAATTCCTATTGCATTTTCAAACTGTTCTACAATCAGCAACTTATTACTGTAAAGTATTTAATGCTTACCTGTGCCAGGCTTGCTTGGTTCTAAAAATAAAACAACAGTATATTTTGTATACAAAAACAATTGGTCTAGAGTTCAGTCTTTGAGTGTGTGAATTCATTTGCTGACTGAGTGGGTACATCAAATGCTTAACACTGTCCTCTGATACTGCCTTACAGCTCGACCACTCTACCACAAATAGAGAGTAAGGTTCTATCTAACTTTAACCTCTGCCTACCTCTGGGGTCACCTGGACTCTATACACACTATACCTCATTTTGGTGTAGTATATATAGAGCCAGTTTCCTACATTGGTGGATCAGCGATGGGATACACAACTTTGCATTTGTTGGACTACTTGGTTACCACCTGATCACACGACAGAACTCTTAAATTGTCTTTAGACATCTGATTTTTTCAAAATTTGCATTTTTACAGAACTACTAAAAGTCTTGTTAGGGCCTTGCTTAAGTCCCTTTAGAATTTTAGAAAATAAAAAGTAACTGTAGTCAAGGGTAGAGGGGTTAGAACGTTTTTGTTAGAATGTCTCAAAATAAGAACCCAGCTACTAGTGAAGATGACCATTATGACATACAGGACATGGTTAAGAAGCTTGACCTCACCCCTTACCTTCACTTGTCTTTCAAGGAAGTAAGGTCCTTATGTAAAATTAAAAACATACCAATGGGCCCCCATCCAACCAAACAAAAGCTCCAGGAGCTGTTGGCTGAGTATGCAAAGGCCCAACCCTCTGAACATGGTGATGATCAGTCAGAGGGAGAAGGAGGTGAGGAGGATGGAGATAGGTGCCCACCTCCACCACTTCCTAGGGAAGGAAGGGACCCTGTGCCCTTACTTCCAAGAATAAACCTCTGGGGACCTAGAGGCCACACATGTGGCTCTGGTTCTGGTGAGGACATTGAGGACAGCCTCAATGAGGAGGACAGCCTTTTAGCAAGGCTGACCAAAAGACTGGACCTAGAGACCAGACTCCTGGCTCTAGAGAAGGAAAGAAAGGAGATGGGGTTAGCACCCATCCATGGTGGTAGCAATCAAACTAATAAGGATAAAAAGCAATCTTATGATCCTAAAATCCCCAAAGGGATTTTCCTTAAATATGAGGAGGGTGATGATATCACCAAGTGGTTCACAGCCTTTGAGAGGGCTTGCGAAGCCAGAAGGGTGAAGAAGACTTTCTGGGGGGCACTCCTTTGGGAACTGTTCTCTGGTAACTGCAGAGACAGACTCCTGACCCTTTCTGGGGCAGATGCTGGGTCCTATGACCTCATGAAGAGAACTCTGATTGAGGGATTTGGACTCACAACTGAGGAGTACAGAATTAGATTCAGGGGGGCGCACAAACCCCAAAACCAATCCTGTATTGATTTTGTAGACTACTCAGTAAAAACACTAGGTGGCTGGTTAACTGGAAACAACGTGCATGACTTTAATGGAATTTACAACCTGTTTATGAAGGAACACATATTAAGTAATTGCATTGATGAAAAGTTGCATCAGTACCTGGTAGACCTAGGTCCACTTTCTCCCCAAGAATTGGGAAAGAAGGCAGACCACTGGGTCAAAACAAGGGTAACTAGGACGTCCACTGGGAGTGACCAAAAGAAAGGGGTTACAAAGCCTCCCCAGAGGAAAGACAGTGAACCCCTTAAAGATAAAAGTAAGGAGTCCCAGGTAGCCCCCAAAAACCTGTCCAGGAGGGTGGGCCCAAAGACACCTCACAAACTAGAACAGGGTACCAAGGTAAGAATTGGGACCCCAACAGAGTATGGTGTCACAACTGTCAAAAGGCAGGACACCACACCAAGGACCCTAGCTGTCCTAAAAACAAAGCCCCTAGTGCAGCTCCAGGTGTTACTAGTGTAGCTCCAGGGGTTGCGAGTGCAGCTTTGGAGGATGGTTCCTCAGATGAGGAAGTCCTCCTAGCCTTCAACTGGAAAATGGGCCCAAAAGGTGAGCTGGAAATTCCAGAGGGGAGTAGACACTTCCACCACCTACTGGTGAATGGAATCCCAGCCACTGCCCTGAGAGAAACCTGTGCCAGTCACACTGTGGTGCATGACAGGTTGGTTCTCTCAAACCAGTATGTCCCAGGGGAAACAAAGAGAGTAAGGACTGTCCCAGGGGGTGTCACTGTTAGGCCTGTGGCTGTAGTGCTCATAGAAATAGCTGGGTCCGTTAGATGGAGAAAGGTGGTAGTCAGTAAAGACCTCCCCCTTGATTGTCTCCTTGGGAATTACCACCCAGAGGTTATTCTGAGCCAAAGAGAGGTACTGGTCCAATGCCAGACCTCACCCAAGAAACCTGGGAGGGGCTCAACCTGCAGTTAGTGCAGCTAAGCCCCAAAAGAAAAAGAAGAAACAGTGTAGGAAAGGTGGGCAACTGTTAGCCACAGTTCCAGTGGGCCAGGAAGATTCTATACCAGTAAGGGAGAACTCCAAAATTGGCACTGGTGAAGTCCCCCCTCGCCAACAAAAAGACCTGACTACTCAGGCAACTGTCCAGCCTGAATTGGTGGCTCCTCAGCTGGCAGAACAGAGAGTGGAAGAAGGGTGTTCACTACCATGTGTAGTGACCCCCCACCCTAAAACAACAGACAGGCCCCCAAACCCAAAGAAGCCTGTAAGTTGGCTACTTCACCTACCAGTGAAGAGCTAAAGGTGTGGTTCTGGGCACTGACAGCTGTCAGTAGCCTCTGTTGGGTGTTAGCCTTCATGGCAGCACTGTCCTTGGCATGGTGGCCTAGCCCCCTGCCAAATAGCAAGTTAGGCCCCCTGACCTTATTGGTCATGGTGGGGTTGCTCAAGCTGTGGGTGACCTCTGTGGGTAAGCTGGGCTTTGCCCTAGCTAAGTTAGAATTTGCAGAGGTAGGCACCTTTGAACCCAAACTAAAAAGATGGGGTGAAGACACTAAAGAGCTAGGAAAGGAGCATTGGGAATTAGGTCCTGAAACTGTTGAGGTAGGCCAGCTCCCCAAAGGGACTGACCTGGACAGAAGGATGTAAGGCAGAGTAGGCCCTGCAACTTTCAAACCACTTCCTCTAACTCTTCCTCGCCTGAAAGACTAGGAAGACTCTCCCAGCTTTGGCTGAGTCTCCTGGCCTTTGGGCTGGGAGGGCTTGTGTAGGAAAGTGGGTTTCTGTTGCAGTAACCCCCCCACATTTTGCCAGACTACTGATGCACTTTTACTTGATGTGCCCTGGGTCCCTGCCAATCAGGTTTCCAGGGCCTGTGTTCTTTCCCCAAAACTAACCCAATTGGCATCTCTGGCCACAGGTCAGCCCCTGGTAAATGGCACCACAGGTACCCAGGGCACTGTGACCAGGGAAGACCCCTAAGGGCTGCAGCACTTATTGTGCCACCCCTATAGGCCCTGCACCTTTTCACTCATACACTGCCTTTGCAGGCTGCGTGTCTTGGTGCAGAACAAAGTGAAGAGTCGACATGGCACACATCCCTGTGTGCCATGCCTACAAACCACTGCCCTGGCCTAGATCAGTCACCCCTCTAGCTGGGTGCACTATAACAGTGGTGAGGGTATAGGTGCATGAGCCCTGTACCCCTACAGTGTCTAAGTCCATTCTTAGACACTGTAAGTGCAGTGCTACCATTAAAAGTATATGGTGCAGGGAGTTTGTCAATACGAACTCCACAGCACCATAATGGCTACACTGAAAACTGGGAAGTTTGGTATCAAACTTCTCAGCACATTAAACCCACACTGATGCCAGTGTGGGATTTAATGTAAAATGCACGACAGAGGGCTTCTTAGAGATGCCCCCTGAAACTCGACCAACTTCTAGTGTCCCGACTGAGTGGCTGCTTAGGCTGCCACCAACAGACATGTTTCTGGACCCCTGGGTCGAGAGCCTGCTGCTCTCGGGGGCCTGAAACAAGGCACATCCTGGGACAAGGTGCCAAGCCTACTCCCCCAGGATGGGCAGGGTTCACGAAAGGGGAAGCTTCAAAGGCATGCTGCCTTTGTGAGCCTCCCCAGACCATTTGCTGCTTTCAGCAACTGGTCCCCACTGGTTCTACCCCCCACTTTGGGCGGGAGATCCGGCGGGAAAAACAAGTGAGGGAAAGGGGTGTGCCCACCTCTGCCAACTCCACCCCTCAGGTGGGGGAGGCGAGGTGAAGCACAACTCCGAGTCCCCGCCATCTTGAGGATGGGGGACCCAACCAACCAGGGACAGGCTCATGCCCCCCTCCCACTGGAGGGTGGCACAATAGGGGGTGTACCCACCCCAGGGAAGGGACCCATTGGTCCCTGCCCTCTACCTACCTGTAACACCCCTAAATCTAGTATTTAGGGGGCACCCTGAACCTTGCTTCCTCAGATCCAGCCAAGAAACAAGAAGAAAAGAAGAAGAAGGACTGAACAGCTGTGCAGCCAGTTAACAAGAGGAAGACGCCCACTGACTTGGCCCCAGCCCTACCGGTCTGTCTCCCCTCGAACCTGCTCCTGCGAAATCCCGGTGTGTCCTGCAGCCAGCAACCTCAAAAACCTCGGAGGACCTGCCTGCCTTCAATTCCAAAGACTGCTCCTCCCGTGAACACCGGATTTGTTCAAACTGCAACCTCTGGCAGCAGCCGGAGACCGCGAATCCGCCCTACTCTGCACCCGCCGTCCACGGCCCGAGCTCGAGTGGGCAAACACCACGAGGAGGTCACCCCAGCGATCCTGAACAGAGATCCGGCGACCCCTGACCTGCCTCAAGCCTCCAGCCTTCGCCTGCAGTCGAAATCCAGAAGGCCCCCCTAACCGCGACCCGGAGCTGGTAAGCCGATCCAACACCAAAAGGCACCCCTGCACCCGAAGCCCCACAGCCTTGTGTGCCCAAACCAACGGTGCCTAACCAACCCCTAACTTCCCAACTTACCTCTCGAAGTGGTGGTCGCACCCAGAAGTCCTTCGTCTCCCTGCCTGCAGTGTTTTTGCTGACCGGAGGTTCTCCATTGGAAACAACAGGGCTTCCGACGTCGAAACAGCACCCTGCACCCGGCCGCCCTAGTGCCGCTGAGGGTGCACCTTTTGTGCTAAGCTGTTTCCCCATTTGCCCTGAGCTAAAGTCTAGGAGCTGTGCTCCCACAACCCAGTGGCCTGCTTTCCAGCAGCCACCAACCGGAGACCCCTATCCTCCATAGGATAACATTGGGCCTCAACACTCTGCACCTGGCCGCCCTAGTGCCGCTTAGGGTGTAACAAGAGTGCATCACTGACCCTGGGGGACCCCTGAGTCTAACCCCAGAACCTTAACTCCCACAGTCGATAACTTACCTGTGAACCGATAACCTGTTTTTCCTCCATAGGATAACATTGACACTTTTTCTTCCAAAAAGTTTCTAAGTGTGGAGTTTTGAAATCTAAAAATATTCTTTAAAAATCGCACGAATAACCAAAACGTATTTACTTACCTGTTTGCAGGAAATGTCCCAGTGCTGAATCTAGGTGTCCAGCACTGAGTGAGAAAAGTAACGTGAAAAGTAACTTACCTATAATTTACTGAAAAAGCCTATTCATTTCAATGTACTGTATTTGCTAAGTATTGCAACCTACTGCATCCCCTGTAAATCAAACAAAGTACAATTCCTATTGCATTTTCAAACTGTTCTACAATCAGCAACTTATTACTGTAAAGTATTTAATGCTTACCTGTGCCAGGCTTGCTTGGTTCTAAAAATAAAACAATTGGTCTAGAGTTCAGTCTTTGAGTGTGTGAATTCATTTGCTGACAGAGTGGGTACATCAAATGCTTAACACTGTCCTCTGATACTGCCTTGCTGCTCGACCACTCTACCATAAATAGAGAGTAAGGTTCTATCTAACTTTAACCTCTGCCTACCTCTGGGGTCACCTGGACTCTATAAACAATATACCTCATTTTGGTGTAGTATATATAGAGCCGGTTTCCTACAATTGCTCATACCCGCCGTTGGTCAGTTGCAGGGGTCCGGGGAGTAGGCAGACACAGTAGTGTCCTTGGCTCTGAAATAAGTATCTGCAGAGAGCAGACAACCGCTGGTGTCCTTAGGTCTTAAGCACATGTACCTGTATCGATGCCTATCACCAGGAGAGAGGAGCTGGAGAGGGTGAGGATCGGCAGAAAACACAAGTGCTTGCTGAAAACTAAACCAGGCGAGGGGCAAGGATAGGCTGAAAACACAAGCTGCAAGTGCTTGTGTTTTCAGACGATCCTTGTTTAGTTTGCAAGCTCTTGTTTTTTCAACTGATCCTCGTTAGTTTGCAAGCAACTAAAGAGGATCAGCTGAAAACACAAGCGTTGCAAACTAAACTAGGAGCGGCTGAAAACACAAGTGCTAAGTTAATTAAGTTATGTGCAATAAAAAGCGGGCAAATAAATCTTTGGAACCTTGTAATATATAAATTATTCAGCCCAAAAAGGCCGCAAGGCTGAAAGATTTAAGTGGGCGCACTCATGGGAAGTGCTTGTAAGCCTTCTAAAATTTTAAGTAAACAAACAGCGCAACGCAGGTTAGGTGGGAGGAAAAAAACAAAGTGTGGCGGCGGACATGAAGGTTTGAGTCCCGGCGTGGCTCAATATCTTATGAATCTGGGTAAATCACGTAGGCAGCATGGTGACGTTATGGAAGGAGGTTCTCGCTGCACGGCAAAACCACCCGCTGCTGTGACCTCTAGCATACGCAAGGCGAGTAGGTGGGGATAAAAAACAGTGCGGTGGACATAGAGGTTTGAGTCTTGGCGTGGGCTCAACATCCTGTGAATTTGGGCAAATCACGGAAGCAGCATGGAGCATGGCGGGTTCATGGAAGGGGCCCCTGCTGCACGGCGAATCCACCCGCTGCTGTCGGCGGCGGACATGAAGGTTTGAGTCCCGGCATGGGCTCAACATCCTGTGAATCTGGGCGAGTCACTCAGGCAGCATGGTGGTTTATTGTAGGAGGCCCCCCCGGCACAGCAAAACCACCCACTGCTGTGACTGCTAGCATACACAACGCAGGGTTGGAGGTAGGTGGGGAAAAAACAAAGTGCAGCGGACTTGGAGGTTTGAGTCTCGGCGTGGGGTCAACATCCTGTGAATTTAGGCAAATTACTGAAACAGCATGGAGAATGGTGGCTTTATGGAAGGGGGACCAACTGCACAGTGAAACCACCCGCTGCTGACGGCGGAGGACATGAAGATTTGAGTCTGGGCATGGGCTCAACATCCTGTGTATCTGGGCAAATCACTTGGGCAGCATGGTGGCTTTATGGAAGGAAGCCCCCACTGCACAGCAAAACCACCAGCTGCTGTGACCTCTACCACATGTGAACGTACATTTTAGAACAGGCCCGAAATAACTAATAGACAATTCGCCATCTTTCTGGTTTGTAACAATTAAAAGAGTTCTCCCTAAGCAACTGAAAAGGAATGCAAGCATAAGTAAACTGTACTAGGTCGGTGCTGCTCGGCTAAAAATGGAAGTGACATATTGCTGCCTGAACCAGTTAGAAGGCAGCAAAGAAGAGCGACACTGGCCTGAACCACTGGCAAGCAGCAGACAGGAGCATGGTCATTGATGGAATACAACAGGTCTTGGAGACAGCACATGCGCGCTGCTAGGCTCGACCTAAAAAGGACCGCTTCTGTTGTGGTGGGTTTTATTCAACTTTTACCAGTTAAACTAAAAACTGGAAACCCAATATTTGTTCTATTCTGTTGCGTGTATTTGTCATAACATGAGACTAAAAGAAATTAAAAAATGAATGATTACAGCTAGCCATGCTAATAATCTTACACAAGTCAAAATAGGATGCCCTCTTGCTCTCCACCACCAGTCATGATCCGACTCAACGTCTTGGAGTCATAAAAGGAAAGAAGGTTCACCAGAACCTTGCCTCATGTTTGATGCAACCATCTCTTCTTAATTTATAGCGACACAAAAGTTAACCTGTACACACATATCAAAGATTGACTGTACACTGTAGTTGTGGTGCACAGGCACAGCAGGGCTGCATGCAGATCAATGACTAAATATGTAAATAGAGAATGCTTCACAAATACAATTATGGATAATAAGCCACCCGAAGGGGATTCACAAAAAATATTAAATCATTCCATGAAAGTTAGTGGATGAGTAAGTATAGTTGTTGACAATCAGATTTGGTACAAGACAGCAATGAGTGGTCTGAAGAAAAATGTTGAATATTAATCTAACTTGTTAAATAAAAATAATCTGAACTATTTTGTATATCGAAGAAGAATGTAAAGTCATAATCTACCAAATCTCTGTCAATAAAAACGTTTGGTGGACATGCAAATTCAATCACCAGATATGGAGATAGTAGTTGAGGAATCAACATAAATCCTTCATTTGAGTCTTGTGGAGATGAGAAACATCAAAGAGACAGACCTCATAACTTTTACTTGGGGAGACATCCTCAGTGTAAGAAAATGGGCTATTATTTGGGCAGGATGTGAGTCCTTCCCAAGTAATGAACCCTAAATCCTGTCACCTCCAACACACAAGTTCAGTAAATAAACGTTTAGTAAATAAACCTGGGCTCAATCACTTGTAGCTAAGTCACAGAGCAGACAGACCTAACCTGAGGAAAAGTGTATTTAGCAATACAATAACAAAAATGCCACCAAAACAGTTAATATCTAGTATGGGCAATCGGAAATATGACTTTTTAAAGTTTTAGGGCAATAGGTTGTTTTCAGTCATAGCTGCTGATACGTGGCACTAGGTACAGGAAACAATGGTCCTAGACCTTTCTTTTATACAATTTTCTTCTTTTGAACAATTGTCATTCAATTAAGCTTATGAGCATGCGTAACGTCAGCTCGCGGTTACATAGATCCAGAAACAGTTAAAGTATGATATGCAACAACCAAGAGATTTCAAAACAGCATGTATTTATTAATCACAGATTAAGTCAACCAACAGTCGATATCTTACTAAATTGTAACTAATAAAGGAAGAAAGAAAGAAGGGGGTTGCTCCAAGTGAATGTGCGAAAAGGGGTGCTCTAATAAAGAGAGAATGAGGTATGGAAGGGGAAGAATTCCCAATTGCAGTCACAAAGCAATAATTGTTGTAAATCAAGACGGACTGATAATGAATATCAATCTAAATTGGCCTGGCAAGTGATGATTAATTATACAGTAACTCTGTTCAACATATTTCATTCAACATTAAGAGATGTATCATCATTTGCACGATAGAGTGAGGGCTTATGGCCCGGCCTGCTGGGGGTGAACGTCGACGTTTCGACCTGGCTTGGGGCACAGAGGGAAACTGGGACCTCGGCCTGCGGGTCTTCTTCAGGACAGGGGTAAGAACCCTGTTCACTGTGTATATGGCTCCTGGTATGGTCACCCGCTGGAAATTTGCGGTGTGATACCGGTATGGCTTCTCAAGGGTCCATATTCTAGTGAGGGAGCATAGATCCTCACGGTGACGCGTCCAAGTGAGGATACTTCACGCTTGTTTAGGTTGCTGATTCAATCGCTCCTTACCGATTCACTCGGTCCACACTGCCCTTCAAACACGGATGAGGATCTAGGCTCCCTCACTTTAACTGTTTC
The DNA here is from genome assembly GCA_963921515.1 of Calotriton arnoldi. Classification (NCBI taxonomy): domain Eukaryota; kingdom Metazoa; phylum Chordata; class Amphibia; order Caudata; family Salamandridae; genus Calotriton; species Calotriton arnoldi. The sequence continues at coordinate 57,256 of CAWUFW010007414.1, read as the reverse complement.
TGGATCTATGTAACTGCGAGCTGATGTTACGCATGCTCATAAGCTTAATTGAATGACAATTGTTCAAAAGAAGAAAATTGTATAAAAGAAAGGTCTAGGACCATTGTTTCCTGTACCAATCGACACCCAGGTCCAAGGACTATTGTTTGGGTTACCCCTTTATCATACTGATACGTGGCACTAGGCAGGGTTGTTCCCTGTCTCCCCTATGGTATGCCCTTGTGGCGGACCCGCTGGCGTGTGCACTGAGGGAATATCATACACATCAGGCATACAATTTCCAAACTACAAATTAATAATTTTGGCTTATGCTGATGGCACATTATAATACAAACGAGATCCGGGTCACAATTTGTCTCCAGTGTTGCAGGAAGTAGTGCAGTTCGGTCTGCTTTCGGGATTACACATAAACTGGCACAAATCTATTATATTTCCGCTTACCCCCACCACGACACAGGTGCAGTCACCGTACTCATTGCAATGGGTCACAGATTCTGTGTGATACCTGAGGGTGCAGATACATACGGACCCGACAATAGTGATAAGGGATAGTTATTGTAGAGCCATACAAAAAATGACAGAAGCTATTGATCGATGGAACAAGTTGCCATTATCACTGTTGGGGCACATTGCTGTCATGAAAATGGTGGTGTTGCCCAGATTTCTGTTCCTTTTTACAAATATACGGATGTTGCTCCAACGAGCGTTTTTTGTGCAACTGTGTACACTTCTGATCCGCTTGGCCTGGGCGGGTAAACATCCCCTGGTGCGGTGGAAGACCCTCACGCTGCTGTTCGATCGGGATGGCCTGAATGCTCCTGAGCTCGAAAATGACTATATGACAGCCCAAATCACATTCGCGCTTTACTGGATTTATGGCACCCCAGGCCTCCCACACCTCTGGCTGGAAAAAGATGCTGGTGCACCACTAACCTTACCGCAAGTGTTGTTTCACAAACCAATCCTGTGTTATAACGTGTTCGATTCTCTAAATACCATGGTTCGTGCATGGAGGAGACTCCTGGAACAGCAAGCGGGATCACAGTTATACTCCCCTCTAATACTACTTCCAAGGTGCATGTGGTTCCCACTTGGACAGGAACAGGGTATGATCCGCGCTTTGGGTGAGCCTAACATACGATTGATGGGGGAGTTTTTTAGCTATGGTGCTATGCTCACCTGGGGTGGCATCAGTGAGAGACTTAACAAGTCCACTGCCTTAACACAATTTCAATATCACAGAGCACGCTGTGCATTGCGGGACTTATTGGGCGACGACATTCTAGAACCCCCAGAGATGCCTGCACTAACATCTCTGTTGCAGTCCACTTCATCCTGTCGCTTGGTGTCCCGATTATATGTGCATGCACAAGACACCCGTAGACCGGGGATGCAGCAGGCCAGGCTAGAGTGGCAGAGGGATCTTGGACTTTCCATATACGACAGGCAATGAAAATATTGTTGCAAAATGACAAAAAAGAACTCATTGAATAGTAGACACAGACTAATCCATTTTAAATACATAAACAGACTATACTACACTGTGGGGCACCTCTGTTTCTACGGCTTACGTCATAGAGCGCAATGCCATCTCTGTGGGGTGAACGAGGCGGGATTCACGCATCTGGCCTGGTACTGTCCAGGAATACAAACATTTTGGCGCAAAGTATTTGCTGAGCTTGGGATGATTGCCGGGGAGGCACTGACGCTCGGTCCACCCCCTGACCTGTTGGGTTTGGTCGGGGAGGTGCTGAAGACAGTGCGACATCTGGTGGCGCTGAGTCTGACACTAGCCAAGTGCTGGATAGCCATGATGTGGGCCCGGGGCCCACTTCCTACACTGGCAGACTAGCACAGAGATATGTCATATTGTAACGTACAGTGAGACACATACCATGAATTAGTTCCACAATGCAGCCTTCTTAAAGATATTTGGTGTCCCTACCAAGCGTACTTGTTATCAGCAGGTGTCCCTAATGATGGCAGTGTGCCAGATGAGTAGTTGTACCTAATGTAATAGTACCTTATTAAGATAGTATGCTTCAGCCAGAGACGCAACTAGAGCCAAATTTCAGGGGGGCTACCAAAAATTTCGGGGGGGCTGATTCTTCCAGCAATATGCAGAGTGGAGATGCAGGGGCTCTAAGAAGGGGTGAAAACACAACAAAGCCTCGTTAGCAAGTAAATGGTCTTTTAAAGACCTGTGAAGTACTCGGTGCGGCTATGTGTGCGCCCGGGAAGCTGTCTCACCCGGGCTGACACACACGACGGGGGGGGCTGAAGCCCTGGCTTCAGCTCGCACTTTAGTACCCAGTAAGACATTTTTACGGCTCATATGAGAATCAATGTACAGTGTTTCATGTTGTGGTATTGTTGCATGCAGGGATGGGTTATAGCCAGCGACCGTGGCTTGTAGCCATTAACATGCCTGTGATTCCATTGGTTAATGCAGCCTGTGACTAGCATGGTTCTCATTGCTCCAGTTTATTACTGTATGTTGTTTATATGACATGTTTAGCTCATGTTTCTGCACCGTGCCCATGCCTGTTCAAGTGTAACCGAAAAAGGAAATATATAAAGTTTACAACAAAAAATGTCATAGCTGATGATCTGTTATTCAACCTAAAGTAAAACAGGCAGTGTGCTGGAAACTACATTTCCTTAATTGCATACAGTATGTTAATGATCCAGTGTCGCATGCAGATGTTTGGACTTTGACCTCCACTGGGCATGTGCCCAGGTGCTGGGCATGGGACCTGGGTGTTCTCATCTCCTCTTCACCCTCTAAATAGCCAGTGTGTGTCTGGGGAATGATGAAATGTTAACTTACTGAAAAACCCCTGGGCATGTGTCTAGGAAGTGAGCATTGGACGTGGCTGTTCCCAAACCCTCAGCACCCTCTAACTAACCAGGGTGTACCCAGGAGATAATATTCTGATTCTTATGGTTAGAGTGAAGGGATAACAGAATACCAGGCGTGGCTACATATGGGGGTTACATTTGAGGGGAGCAGGATTCCAGGCTTTGTTGCTATACTTGGGTGGTGGTGGTAGCAATATGCATCAGATGAAAAGGAGTGTCGGAGTAGGCCCGCTTTTAAAATATTGCAGTATTTAATAGTCCTTATACTAGTGAGTGAATGAGTGTTTTGGGCTGCTAAATTAGGCGAGAGAGCTGATCTTGCTTATGTTGAATAATTGGTATGGGGCTGCAATTGTCGTGTTGCTTATGTCGGATTTCATTGTCATTGATGGATTGAAAAGAACACTGAGTGAGGTTCCTGGCCTTCGAGGCAAAGTGTTGGGAGTGAACGGGCGGGCAGGTTATTTAAAGATCTGGGTACTGATCATGCGGGAAAGTATAGGACTTCCATTTTAGAGGAGTTTAATGTAAGTAATTTAAAAGCTAACCAGTATAGAATGGAAGTGAAAAATTCCGAGACACGTCATTGAAAGAGGTATGTAAAAGCAGGGGAAGAGAAAAGAGATTTGGGTGTGATCTGCATGAAGGTGGTAAAGAATCCAAGTTAGAACATAATATCGCGGAGGGAGGTGGTGTATACTGAGAAAGGAGAGGAAGGCCTTTGTGATTCTTTTTTGGAGTTTAATTTGATAGTTAAATTATTAGTGATGCTTTGAAAAGTGCTGTATTATGCTATTTCAAATCATTTAGAGGCAGACCTGTGTCCAAAATAAATTAGCATACTACAGGTTTATTCCTCTGATTTAGGGAAATTACATACTGGTTTAATAATGATCGTTATACACGCATAAGCACAAATATTATTCTTACCCGGCATAAATGTTCCCAAATGCACATGCACTGAAATGCTTCATGTATTTGAGGTGAAGACTGGAACCATTCTTATAATTTTTATTTTTTGTCATTTTATCTGCCACTGTTACAGAGTTCATGTTTACAAGCAAACACATTGGGATCATGAGAAACACGTCTCAGGAATATATCTTTCATTGATTCGTGGAATTTTGGTAAGGGAGGGGCTCTCATCGTGGTGTGATTCAACTATCCTCTTCTCAGGTACCAAAATCTTGCACGATTGTCTCTGGACACTAGCCATTTTAGTTATAATGATCTTGGGGTATTTTGTTGTTTCATTCTGTTTCTGTTCTTCAGTGCTTTGCTTAGACTCCTAAAAAGGCACGTATTGTCAATGTTTATTTTTGTCTGCATGGTTTCTTGACTGAAAGTCATGTTCCCTGTTTTTCTGTTTCAAGACTGATCAATAAATCAGATACAGCACAGCTTTTGAAAATAAAATTACTAAATCAGACAGGGGCTTCGTCCAGTTGGACAGAACCTCCTCTACTACCAGGACCCTCTAAACTTTCCATTTGCAGGAGGGAAGTTGTATAGTGGAAGCAGACTTTCTGGCAGGATCTAGACCCCTCTGTCCTGAGAGATCAAAAAGAGCACTAGACCTGGAGAAAAGCTCTGGTTCTAGAGATTAAAGGCCGTAGAATGTGATGCTTTCTTCAGTACTCAGTGAGGTAGGCCTTCAGGCAAGCATGCATTACATTCTTGTTATATTCATCTGTACCAGAAAGTAAGCTCTCAGAAAATCATACTAACATTTGTGCCTCTCTCTTTTCTCTCCCCAAACATTTTTCAGACTGGTCTAATTCTGCATATCAAGGATCCAAGACACTCTTTACTTCTCCAGGATTGGGAGATACTCATCCGATTTTGTGAGGGACATTTCTGAGGATGTGCCCTCTGCACATCGGGATCAAAAGCGGTGATTTCCTTTAACAGTTTCACACTTTCAGGCTGCCTAACGCCACACAAACACCTTTGCACCATAGTGCAATGATATCTGCATGGGTTTAGCAAGGGTTTTCTTTTGAGAGGTACCCTTCCAGTACAAAACACTAGCTTGGACTTACTTTTAAACTTTTCCTATTTTTTATGTATGATGTATAGTACAGTACACATGTAAAGTTAGAAGACTTTGGAGAAAAAATACTTTTCTCTTTCTTTGAGCCTCTCATGAGGTGGCATATTTTGTCGCTGCAAAGCTCTATCTACACATGTAAGTAGATAGGACTTTGCATCAAAAACCATTGGTGGTTACAGGGAAATGCCCATGTACAAACCATGGGATTACACATAACAAAACAAAACAGTGCAAACTGTTAGGCAGCTTTCTAGTGCAAAAAAATGTTTTGGGCTGGAAAACTAGGGTTTGGTTTAGAGTTTAGCGGATGGGATACTCTTTCATAAATGTGATGGATATCCTGTTTGCTGCATTTCAAGTGCCATAGGATATAATGCAGTTATAATACAGTGCATGGGATATGTCACGTTTGTGACAGTGTCCCATTTACCAAACTTTAAATCAGGACTTAAATCTCAAATCAACACTTTGAGCTGGTTTGCATTATTTTTGGTGCTTTTTCACCGATGTAAAGGGTTGATAAATATGGCCATTAGTGTACATGTTTAGCTTGTCCAGAATTAAACCTTACACTCTCAGATAATTAGTAGCAATTACATTAGAAATACATTTTTGTGCCATATCTCCCTCCTTACTTCACCACACCTCTTTTACCTTAACCCTCTCTTTTAACTTTTGTCTCTATCTAACTTCATGCTCTCTATCTCAGCACTTTCTGCCTCACCTTTGTCTACCTCACTTGTTTCTCATTATACCCAGTATAACTCACTCAACTTTATCTCTCGCCACATCCCTCTCACACGCTCATACCATCCTCTATAACTCTCTGTGCCTAACTTTATATCTATCATCTTGATCCCCTCTCTTTACTGTCTCTCTTCCTCATTCGTCTCAGACATGGGTCCCGTGCTCTCCATGCCACTGGAATCAAGCTATCCTGCCTTATGAGGGGTGAAACCCCGAATTTGGTCCTAGGATCCTTGTTTCTAGTCCAGGGAGGACATGGCTTGGCAGTTTGGGCTGGACTGTTCCCATTGGGCACAGGGTCAAGACTGATTTGCATATGGCTGGGTCCAAACTGGAATGGCATGGTGAGCAAAAAAACGATGGATTTAGGCCCAGATCTCTGTTCTGGGGTGAATGTATGACATTGTTCTGCATTCTGTCCATCAGTTGTTCTTTTTGCATTTGTCACCCCGAGTAGGACGGGTATGCCCAAACGTGGGTCCCGTGCTCTCCATGCTACTGGAATCAAGCTATCCTGGCTGATGAGGGGTGAAACCCTGAAACCGGTCCTAGGATGCTTGTTTCCAGTCCAGGGAGAACCTGGGTTGGCAGTTCGGGCTGGACTGTTCCCATTGGGCACAGGGCCAAGACTGATTTGCATATGGCTGGGTTTAAACTGGAATGGCATGGTGAGCAAAAAATCGATGGCTTTAGGCCCAGATCTCTTTACTGGGGTGAATGTATGACATTGTTCTGCATTCTGTCCATCAGTTGTTCTTTTTGCATTTGTCACCCAGAGTGAGACGGGTATGCCCAGACGTGGGTCCGTGCTCTCCATGCCACTGGAATCAAGCTATCCTGGCTGATGGGGGCTGAAACCCCGAAACCGGTCCTAGGATGCTTGTTTCCAGTCCAGGGAGGACCTGCCTTGGCAGTTCGGGCTGGACTGTTCCCATTGGGCACTGGGTCAAGACTGATTTGCATATGGCTGGGTTTAAACTGGAATGGCATGGTGAGCAAAAGAATGATGGATTTAGGCCCAGATCTCTGTACTGGGGTGAATGTATGACATTGTTCTGCATTCTGTCCATCAGTTGTTCTTTCCACTTTTATCTACATCACCACCCCCTTTGTTACTACCTAACTTCTGAATTTATCTCACCATTAGTTCACTACCTCTCCTCCTTTCCTTTCTCTCTCTATCTAGGTTCCCTTTCCTTTGTCTCTCTAAATAGCTTAATCCTTTCTGGCTACTTCTAATTCTCTACCTCTAACTCTTTTTCTCTATCATCAACTCCTCTCTCTCTCACACACACAAACACATTTCTCTTGCTGGTCTGATTTCTCCATTTCAACTTATCCCCTCCACCTCTACTATCTATCTCAGAACCTTGCTTTTTGGACCTCTATACATCAATGTCACTTCCTCTTTCTCACAACTCTTTACCTCTAAATCAACCTCACCTCGATCTCCATTTCACGTGTGTGTCTCAACTTCTTCTTTTCACTCTACACATTTCTCTTTCTGTCCTCCACCCCTCTCTCTTTCTGTGTTAGCTACTATACTCCTTATCTGACTCTTTTTTCTATACCTCTTCCCATTTTGTTATCTCTCTCAACCTCGAATCTCTTTGTTTTTTCTGAAGTGTCTGTCTGTCTATATCTATATCTCACTGTCTTTACATCTCTCAAATTCATCTTTTTCTACATTACCTCCCTTTCTACCTTGCCCCTTGGAGTACTGTACTCCGCTACCTCTTGCTACCTTTCCTTCTCCCTATCTCTATCTCTTTCTACTCTGTTTCTCTGCCTACATCATTCTCTTTCTACCAGTTTTATCTTTCCTTCTGGCTACCTCACCTTTCTGTTTACTTTATCTCTCTCTCTACTTCACAATTGTTAGTCATCTCTATCTCTACCCCCTTTTCTCTCTACTTCCCGTCCCTCAGTAGAGTGCTCTGTTTATTCCCCTGCCCTTCTCCTGTCCTGCTCTGTCCCATTTCTCTTATTCCATACTCTTATGCCAGGTAGCTGTCTAGCCAGAGAAGTGCATGTGCATAAAGCAGAGATGAGGGACAAGGCAAGGGAAGGAAAATTAGATGAAAGTTAACATATTTTAATCATGGCATGATGAACAAGTACAGTAAACCTACAATTGCAAGTGCTATGTGCTCGTCTTATTTTAATATTATGCACTTGTCCACTAAACATCTACAAAGTCACCTTAAGCATATTTTTCAACAATGGAAATACCAAGCTGGTTAGACACTAAGGGCCAGAGGTACAACCTTTTTTTGCGGTCGCAAAGGGGATTTTGGCCCCTTTGCGACCGCAAAATAGGTCAGCCCAAAGTACTAACCCTATTTTGCGAGTCACTAATCAATTAGCGACTCACAAAATAGGGTTAGCGACTCGCTATTAGGAAGGGGCGTGCCAAGGGCGTCCCTTCCTAATAGCGAGTTCAAAACCTATGTATGAATGTTTTGCAACCGCAATTGCAGTTGCAAAACACTCACAGTTTACCACCCTTCTCAGAAAGGTGGTAAACCACTCGCAAACGGGAAGAAATCACTTGGTCAATGGTCGTTTCATCTTTCTTTTGGTACTGTTTGGCTGACAGATGCCAGGCAGCTTGGGCTTTTGGCTATTTTTTCATGCCCCAGTGTCAGAAATCTGTTCGGAGGTCCATGGGTAAGCAGGGGTTACTAGGCTCAACCTTGGTTGTTGAGACCGTTTACTCCTGATGTCTGGGTTCACACCTACTATGGGTCCTGAGCAACTGGACAAGTACCCCTTCAGCACTTGATTCTCAGAAATACCATGGGTTGAGCAGTCCAAGGCTTCTCGGGGGGGGGGGGGTTAGACACAGGGGGTGAACACAGGCTCACAACTCAAAATACTCACAGCAGCGGCGTAAATGATTTTCTAGTCTTCTACTTGCTTTTATGAAATATTTAGTATTTATATATCATTACAAAGTAAAGTACGACATTCACAAACAATATACATAGTCCTGTGAGGTCAGGGCTCTAGTATTTCATACACAGGCCTCTGAGTCCCACTACCCTCAAGCTAGCGGTAATAGTTATGCCCCTCTCATTAAAGGCGATATTCAAGTTAAGTTCCACTAGTAGTCCGAGTTGCAGAAGTCCCACTCTAACACTTAATTAAAGTCAACACTGTTCCAGCCCTGCATCACTATTTGGCAAGCAAGTTTCCCTGGGACTGTCAAGCCCAAAATCAATCTTACCAGCACCAGCAGGGTCAGTGGGACAAGAGTTTCTGAGTGTGCCCCCTTCGCAGGGGCTGAAGGTACAGTTGATGTCTCTGGCAAGTCTTTTACACGTGTAGAGGCGGACTGTGGTTGGCTGCCACTGAGTTCCTTACACGTGGTCCTATGACCACAGAGGCCAGGATGTTCTCAATGCTCCTCTGATGCTGGGTAAGTTCTTTGGTTCCTCCCACAGGTAGAGGGGGGGGTGCGATGATCCTACTACTGGAGGGCGCAGGCATCCACTTCGGATCCCCCTTGGACCCTTGCCTGTATCACATCTTCCATAGAGCAGCCACCTCCATCGCCGCTAGGCTTCCCCACACCATCAACTGCTCCATTGAGACCGCCACCTTCCCTGATGACTGGAAACACGCAGAAATCAACACCCTGCTAAAAAAGACATTTGCCGACCCGACAGACCTCAAGAACTTCAGACCCATCTCCCTGCTCCCCTTCACAGCCAAGGTCATCAAGAAGGCCATCAACGCCCAACTCCCTTAGTTCATCAAAGGGAACCATGTCCTGGACATCTCCCAATCCAGCTTCTGAAGCAACCACAGCACCGAGACCGCACTCCTCTCCACCACCGATAACATACACTCCCTCCTCGACCAAGGCGAAGCCACAGCCCTCTTCCTACTGGACCTCTCGGCTGCCTTCAATACCGCCTCTCACCATACCCTAATCATGAGATTCCACAACGCCAGCATCTGCGACAAGGTCCTGGACTGGATCCACTCCTTCCTCACCAGCTGAACACAGCGAGTCAGACTACCTCCATTCCTCTCAGAACCTACTGAGATCAGCTGCGGAGTGCCCCAGGGCTGCTCCCTGAGCCCCACCCTCTTCAACGTCTACATGGCCCCCCTCACTGCCATCGTCAGGAACCACAGACTCAACATTGTCTCCAATGCCAACGACACACAGCTGATCCTCTTCCTCATAAACTAACCCACAGCCACCAAAATCAACTTCCACAGTGGAATGAAGGCCGTTGCCACCTGGATGAAAGATAGCTGCCTCAAGCTCAACTCAGACATGACCGAAGTACTCATCCTGGGACCCACCCCCTCAGCCTGGGATGAATCCTGGCGGTTCGCCACACTGGTAACCCCCCCACGGACCACGCAAGTAACCTCTGCATCATACTGGACTCCTCGCTCACAATGAACCGTCAGATCAACACCGTATCCTCATCTTGCTTCCACATGCTCCACCTGCTTTGAAAGACATTCAGATGGATCCCCACAGAATCCAGAAAGACGGTCACCCACACACTCATCACCAGCAGACCCGACTACAGCAACGCACTGTATGCCGGCGTCACCCAAAAACTCCTCCAGAAACTACATAACGTTCAAAACGCCACAGCCAAACTGGTCCTCTACATCCCCCGCCGCAACCACATCACTGAACACCTTCGAGAACTCCACTGGTTCCCAGTCAACAAAAGATTCTCCTTCAAGCTCCTCACACATGCCTACAAAGCTCTCCATGATGCAGGACCAGCAGATCTGAACCATTGCCTCCCATTCCACATACCCCCCAGACACCTTTGCTCCATCCAACTCACCCCGGCCACCGTCCCACAAGACCAAAGCCAGAGGAAGATCCATCGCCCACCTCACTGCCAAGACCTGGACCTCCACCTCAGGCAATCCCCGTCACTAACCCAATTCAAGAAGGATCTCAAGAACTGACTCTTCGACTGAACTCCTGCGCCCAGACTGATCAGCACCACCCCCTCAGCATCTTGAGACACTTACGGGTGAGTAGTTGCACTATATAAACCCCTAATTGATTGATTGATTGATTGACTAAAGTAACCACTGCAGCCACATTCCTTCGTTGATGGACTCGACCACACTACACTTCTTGCTTGGACTCAGTGGCTTCCTCTGGCACAAGGGATTACTGTTCCTCCTCTGAGCATGGGCTCTGGCCCGATTGGCACAGCAGAGGTCTCCACGATGGCCTCACCTGGTATACAGGGTCAGGGACATGTTACCGCACATGGGCTACAGCCCAGTCGGCACAGCAGCAATCCTCATGGCAGCCACACTTGGCATACGGGTTGCCGACTTGTTACCACACACGGGATATGGCCCAATCGTCATGGCAGCATTGTTCACAATGGTCCCACTTGGCAAAAGGGGTTTTCACACTGCACACGGGCAGTGACCCATTCAGTGCAGCAACTGTTACAGTTCACTTTACGGTGGGCCTCCTCTGGCATATGGGGGTAGCTGACTTTTCACTATGACCTGATTGGTTCAGCAGCGGTCTCCTCATACTTCATTTCGGGGATCCACTTGCCAGGATTCCCCCAATGAACATTGCTCCCTCTTGGCAAGCAGGCAGGCACTAGTGCTCGAGGATCCAGGGCAGGTGGTCTTGGATTCCCTGGGTAATGTCCCCTCACCCACCTGGAAGGCTGGAAGGCCTTGGCTTCCAGTCCTGGTCACAGGTAGAAGTCTCGCAGAGCTTCTCCTCCTTGCAAAGCCTGACTGGCTGCTGGACAGTTGTCAATTTTTGGGGTCTCAAGCTCTCTTTAAAGTTTATGATTAGGGTCGGTTTTCTTTTGAAGTGCCCTCGCCTCCAGAAAGCAGTCTGTTACAGCAGAAGTGACTCCAAATCTGATTAGCCCACAACACAGGTCATGGTAGTGACTAGAGGTTCACACCTGGATGTCAGCCACAGTGGTATGTGTCTCAAAAGGTTACCTCATGGCCCAAGCCATTCTCTTTATGATTCTCTTATCAGCTCCATCTCCTTCCTGAGATGTGCCCCGGTCCCTTCCCAGTGACCACTCTCTGAATCAAAGAGCACCCTTTAAAGTGTAATGAAGACCCTGACTTTCCCTTCCTCCAGTGTGTCCCACCCAGCTTACAAGAATAAAGCAATTCACAATCGGTCCCGGGGATTCCTCTACCTTCTCTCTCATGCTTCTCCATTCAGCCTTGGGTCTCCCAAAATGGAACCCAGAGTTTTCCATGTATTGTGCCACTCACAGCCACACATACACCCAGCACATGTATACCACACACGCACTGTGCAGCACTACAAACAAACCTGATGTAGGTCAAGGGTGAGCTAAGCACACAGCAGCAGAACTTTAAAGAGTGAGCCTGTAGGCCTCACTCCAGTGACTCAGGTAAAAAGGACCTGTTCACTCCTATTGATCAATACACAGTGTGCTACCACCACTTTGTTTGTGCTGCTTATCTTCTGGCAAAGGCAGTAGCCTTTCACCACTAAGAGGGTAACGCTTTGGGTGCCCCTCGCGATCCAAAACAACTGCAATCCGTACGACAGGACTATGTCATGGCACACATACATGATCCATGTTCGCCATAACAACAAAAATCAGCATTAGCAATCCATAAATCATTACAGTTAAGGGCACTCAGGGCAGGGGTGTACGCCCATCACCATGTGAAGGACTTTTCTATCCCAACACCCAGTTTCTGAAAGGTAAGCATACAATTCAAAGTTATTTGGCATCACAAGGACTTGAATTAACCAAACATGGGTTAGAAGTTCAAAGTTGTTTCAAACAGGGGACCCCAAAATATATCATGCCCAGGGCCCCCAAAGTCGTAAGATGTCACTTATATGCTGCATAATTATCCTTTCTTGACAGATAATATGATTTCCCTTAGCCCCATAGTTTATTCCCCCTGTTTTATTTGGTCCATCATTGCCACATAATTCTACTGGCCCTGCTTATTCTCAGGTACATAGTACATACATAGAATGGCATATTGCATTATATGTTGCAGTCAGAGGCTTACTTATGACAGGAGGTTGCAGATTCAGGCGGCGCATTCTCAATAGTACCGAAGGTAGCCTGGAAGGTGGCTGCTGGGGTACCAGCTGCACGTTCGCATCAGTGCAGCACTTCTGGGGCTCTTTAAGATGCACCAGACTGAGAGGATGAATGCCTAGCAACATAAGATTGTTGTAATACGTGGCAGTTATGTTCTCTGTCACCCGTTGCCATGCCCCACACCTTTTTTGTTTTCTCAGGTGGGGGTGTTACCATTTAGGGCTTGCACATTTATACTCAGGGCTTTAAGTGGGATGAAAAAACTGGGGGGTCTCTCAAAGGGGCATGGCCAATGTAATTAAGGGCATCGCTTAAAAACAAGTAAGCTAAAAATCTGTGCTTAGCATAGTGTGTCGCTTACTTGCATTTTGCTGTTTCTGTCATTTCATCCAGATATATGATACAACAAGTAACATCATACCTACAACAAGTCAGAACTATTGGCTTTGCCAATGGTTGTTAGTTGCATAAGATAAATAAGCAGCAAATATAGCTTGTATATAATATTGAAAAAGCTTCCACTTAAAGCCCTGGTGACACCACCACAACGTTGCTGCTCCTGAGTTTCAAAAAGAGGAGGGAAATCCAGAGAGAAAATGACTCTCTTTAAAGGATTTCCCTTCCCCTACAACACTCACCTGGCATGACGTCATGTCGTAACTTCTCCACTAGTGAGAAGTGAGCAGTGTGAGCACGCGCACATCGATGTGCCTGCTGTCACTGCAGTCTGGAAAAAATCGCACTGCCTGTGCCAGGGCACAAAACAGAACCCGATAGAGACCCGTTTCGCTGCCCCCTTTAAAAAACTGCTGGTGCTTACCACCGGTGAGACCTGGCCCACTTAAAGCCCTGTTTAGACTGCATTAAAGTTATTGATTGTTGTTGCGGTTTCCTACTACCTTCAGTAGTGCGTTTGGAATTACCAAGAAAAACCCTTTGGATTTCGGTCCATAGTGCATCTCAAGATTTCCATAAGGAACACTGGCTAGACTTTCTTAGATGTCTTTCAATTTAACCCTCTTGATATTATTTATTTAATTGTTAAAATGTCATACCCTATATTTGGGCACAGGCTTTAGTGTATATGCAGGGTGTATCCAGTTGTGTAACTATTCCATCCAAGTCTCTCTTGGGCTGGTATCATGCGGGCCCTGACTTAATGATGGCTACCAGAACCTCTTCTGACAAGAGGTGTTTTCATTGCTCTAATCCCTTTCCCCTTTCTTCCTCCTTTGCCAGACTCTGTGCAGTTTTCCCTGTACTGCTAGAGTATTGCACTGTGGAAGTTTTGGGATTAACGATGTGAGCCCTATACTGTATACTTTTTTTTCGTCCTGACAATTTCAAGCAGGCACGTCAAGCTAACTTTTTGTAAGTCATCTCTTTGTTCCTTCTATAATCCTTCCATGTCATTCATCTATATAGAACTCAGTAAGCGGCACTCTGACCTTCCAAAGATGGCTTCTTAGCAATTGGCACTACATATATTGTTCTTATACTTACTCAGCAAAGTTACTTTTTTAGCTATTGTTTGAATTTAAAACCTTATATATGACTTTACATTTGAGCATGCAGCATATTGCATTATTAGGAATATAGTCAACTAATGTGCAATTGCTGAAAAGTTTCAGACTCACTACTCCTTCTTAGGCATCTCCATTTTTTATTCCAAAGGTAGTGTAAAACTGTAAGTGTGTGTCTGTATGTCTATGTGCGCTTTCTGGCTCTGGAATATTGTTGATATTTCCTGGTCTATCGTCAGTATACATGGCATGAGGGTACCTATCCCTAGTAAAATGCTGCCACGGGCATAATAGTGTTATTTCATTCAAACCGGGGTCATCCATGGCATTATGGTACCCATCCTTGGAAAAAGACCAGTCCTGGCATTTTGGTGTGATTTTGTGCCATAATGTGAGCATCAGTTGCATGATGGTGCCCACCTTTGGTATTGCTGGCATGAAGGTGGCAATGAGCTCAATAAGGCTGCCATCCACACTGTTTGCCCACTCATGGTGGAATAGTGTCCCTAGCATGATGGCTATAATTATTGCCACATTGTGTGCATATAAGGCACGTTTGTTTTATACTTTGTGTTGCTGTCACTGGCATAATGGTTTTAATTATTGGCATTGTATGGACATTTATGGCATTATGTGCCCACTGCCGACCCATGGCACATTGCTGGCCATGACTTAATGATGGTCATCAAATCCATGTTATGATGAGATCCCTGATATATTGCTGGCCCTTATTGAACATTGATAAAATCTGATATAATGTGCATATCCATGCCATGATGGTGGCAACAACTGCTATACTTTTGTTGTCATTATAATGGTGGCAATTTTTGCAATTTTGTGGTTATTGATTGATGGTGCCCACCCCTGGCTTTGGTTAAATGTTGGCAGTTCTGAAATTTCTAACTCTGATTTTATGGTGGTTCTTCTTGGCACATTATGCGCATCCATGGCATGGTAGTGCCCACCCTTGCTATGATGCTAGCTGTGGCATTTGTTAGCAATTTCTAGACTGTTATGGGCATTTATCATATGATGAACTTCCTTAATATACTTTCCTGCCCTAGAATACCAATGGTGGTAGGTGGCATATTGTGGGTATCCAAGGCATGAGATGGTGATACATGAGTGTGCAACATACAAAGCAGAGGAAATCGAGGTGGAAGTAAAAATGTAAGTACTTGGTGAAAATGATAAATTGATATTTTCAAACCAAACATATTCATACAAAAAGAAAAACTGGTATTTTAGGACACATTTTATTTTGTAATGAAAATTATAAATGTTATTGCATGGAATTATGTTTATTTTCTCAAAATGAAAAGCATTGATTTGATAGCAAAATATGTGTATTTTCATAAACTGATGAACTGAGTTAAGAGTGCGAATATTGCGTAATTTGCTTTCACATAATTATTATTGAAATTTAAGGAAAATGATGTGAAATTATTAATATTAAACCTAAATCCATATTGGTCAATTAGCGTTATAGTTTAGTGCACAATGCATACTTGCACCAATGTTTGATGCAGGGACGCACTTGGCAATAAAAAAACACTTTAAGGCCAAGATTTGATGTGCTGTCCTCAGGTAGCGATCCAGTCAACATGTGATCAGAACCTCTGATTTTAACACATTTAACCTCCAACTCGAACAAGATATCTTGCGGAAAGGCGTCAAAGTGACTGGTGATCTTGTAGTTGAACCACAATGTGATGTCCACCAGAGCTAAGGTAAATTTGGATGCACGTTAAATCATTATTTAGTCAGTTCTCAAAACCCAGGCCTCTTGGTATATGGCATCTTGTCTGTAACTTTCTCTGCCTCTAGTGCCTTCTCAGCTTTTCAGCCTACAGTAGCCTATTCGGCCACAAATCAGGCCTCCAGGTAGAAGCAGATCCAAATATCATTTGAGAATACATCAGAAAACTGGCTTCTCAAGTCAAAATCAGGAATGAAAGGATCAGACATAAGGAAGAACAACCTTGACAGTGTTCATTTGAGGGACAGTAGAAATGTATTTTGCAGCAGACTTACAGCCATCCTACATTTCATGGAAACAAAATGCTTGTGAAGTGACATTGGGCCACATTTAGGGCCTCATTTACAAGCCCTTTGCGTCACTGTGTGTCACTTTTTTTTAATGGACCGGTGGCGCAATGGGCTTGCCCATATTTACAAGGCCACGTAAAGTCACCCTGCGTGACTTTACACGGCCTTGTAAATATGGGCCCCTTTCACGCATTACTCTGTGTGAAAGGGGCATTCCATGAGTGTTGCTGTGGGTGTTCCCACGCAACATCCATGGAACCTGACACATTCCCAGATTTACAACGTTTTGTAAAGCTGGGGATGCGCCAGAATCCTACGCCTCCCCAGGGGAGGCGCAGGAGTGGTGCAACAAGGAGAAATACTTTTATTTCTCCTCCTTTTTCCTCTTTCTATGCATGTTGCACGCATAGAAAGAGGAAAATGCCATCCATGATTGTTTTTGTGCAGGAAGGTATCCCTTACTGCACAAAAACAATCATCCCCAGCGCAGGCACCCTTGCAACATGATGCAAGGTTGTCTGGATTGGCGCACAGCTGCTGTTTGTGTGCCGGCGCAGGAGTGAATAACAGGAATGTACCGTATCTTGTAGATACAGCGCATACCTGTCCTTTTATTTTGACTCACAGCAGCGCAGCAGGATGGCTTGCTGCACGACTGTGCTTCAAAATATAGTAAATGAGGCCCCCAGTTTTATAAAAAAGAACAAACACACCCTGGGCAGACGACCATAATTCATTTCCTAAAGTGTTCCCCTTTTGCCCATCCCCAAATTAATACAGTGTGTAATATAGTTCTTGTTCTGTAAATAGGCCTCGTTTCTAACTTCGCAAATTAAAATCCAGAATGACTGGGGCTACCTTTCTGGCTAAGGAGGTCTCAACCTCCATCCACTCTTGCCATTAATAGTTCAATGCATTGCACATCAAAGGCAATCCAGAACCTTCTGCTGGCGCTAAATCAGAATGTAGTACAAATTACAAGAAGCTGAGTGCCTGAAGTTGACTTACTTTTGTAAGGAGCTCAGTGATCCAAGGGTCATTCAGTGGCCCATATATAAGCTATGAGCTAAGGTCAATCTGTCGTACAGTTCCTACTTTCTCAGAAAGGCTATGCGTTTGGTCAGCATAAGCATCAAAATGATGTGGGACTGAGTCTGTGCACACCATCAGAATATGTTGACCTAATTCCTGGCTAACTCACTGTGTGCCATCCAGACCCCTAACCTGACAGGGCGCTGGATGTTGTCTGCAACCTCAGAACATGACAACCCTAATTCCCCCAAGGAAATCGTGGCAACAGATCTCACCCTTTCGTTAGTAACTCAGGCTTGCATAAAGGGATATGCAAGAAGTGCACAGACTGGCATTCCAAATATTTATTGAAGCAATTGGACTCTTATATAAAATACATGTGCTGCAATGATTAATAGCCATTATAAAAATGGGGTGACCCAGTGGCCATGGACCTGGGTTTAATGTAATACGAAAAACAATGGTCCTAGACCTAATTTCCAAAAATGAATTGAATCACAACCAACAATAATATAGTAACAAATTATTTGCTGAGCCCAATTCCTATTGGCTCACAGTAATTAATTACAAACAATTTACTAAAGTGCAACAACCACAAACTTAATTTCTTTTGCAAGCGTTTTATTCCATCATAATTAATGCAACAGTATATACTTTACTGAACGTAATACTAAGAAACAGAGAGAAGGTTGCTCCGGGGAACATGCAAGAATAGAAAAGTGCTCAAAGTGTGCGAAGGGTGAATAAAATTCAGATGATGCAGTGAAAGAAGATTAAAAAAGTTCATTCATTGGACTGATAAGTAATTCTCAGTCTTTGTTCTACCTGGCCACATTTTATAATTTCAAACCAATTTCCATTTAGTTCCGAAATACACAATACAATTCTTGTGAGGCACGTTTAAGGTCAGAGACTGGTGGTCCAGGTTAGATGTAAATGGGCGTCGACGTTTCGACCCGTCTTGGGGCTCAAGGGGTAATTGGGGGCCTCGGCCTGCGGGTCTTCCAGCCAGCGTCCCGGGCGGATTGATTGCGCCGTATTAGTGTTTGTAGAGCTCCAGCATTGATTGCCTTCTAACTGCACTGGAAACAATAGCCAGTATCTTACCCTTCATTTATGGATGGGGACGCTTACCATGCCTAAACCAACAGGAGGTCTCTCCTTTCAGCGAGAACCAGCGGGTGTATAACTAAGATATTACACCGACACGCAGGTTGCCCCCACCGTCCCGGAAGACCCGCAGGCCGAGGCCCCCAATTACCCCTTGAGCCCAAAGACGGGTCAAAACGTCGACGCCCATTTACATCTAACCTGGACCACCAGTCTCTGACCTTAAACGTGCCTCACAAGAATTGTATTGTGTATTTCGGAACTAAATGGAAATTGGTTTGAAATTATAAAATGTGGCCAGGTAGAACAAAGACTGAGAATTACTTATCAGTCCAATGAATGAACTTTTAATCTTCTTTCACTGCATCATCTGAATTTTATTCACCCTTCGCACACTTTGAGCACTTTTCTATTCTTGCACGTTCCCGGAGCAACCTTCTCTCTGTTTCTTAGTATTACGTTCAGTAAAGTATATACTGTTGCATTAATTATGATGGAATAAAACGCTTGCAAAAGAAATTAAGTTTGTGGTTGTTGCACTTTAGTAAATTGTTTGTAATTAATTACTGTGAGCCAATAGGAATTGGGCTCAGCAAATAATTTGTTACTATATTATTGTTGGTTGTGATTCAATTCATTTTTGGAAATTAGATCTAGGACCATTGTTTTTCGTATTGCAATGATTAATAGACAGAAACAAAACAGAGTAACCAGCATTACTAGAATGGTGAAGAAAATAAACCATTCAACCATTGTGCTGTTACACTGATTATATGAATATATCTAATTGTACTCCTACCTAGTGCTTCTTATCCTAGTAAGCATAGAGTGTGCAGGTATGCCGGAATACCTTAGAGTGGTCTAACTCCCCATTTACCTGTGGGCATGTGTCATCTGATAGCCAGTCTTGCAATAGGCAGCTATCCTTCTCAGGATGGTGTTGGAATTCCGCTGGGCTAGAATTCAAGCATGGGGCGACCATCGACAATCCATTGAGATGCTCCTCTGTCTAAACAAAGGCTGCCACGGTTTATATAATAAACTGGACCCATTCATTCCGTGCCTGAGTTCTGGTCCTGTTGCCATTGCTTATTCTATCCTTCCAGAGCTGTCGCCAAACGAACAACAACAAACAACAACATTTTGGTCAGTGTACTAAGTCCTTGTACAGAATGTTATACAGCCTGATAATGTGCCTATGAAGAAGTATAGCTGTAAGCAAAACCATTTCTGAGTACTTTACCTCATGATGCCGTGCAAGCAAATGTGTGTTTAGAGTTACCGTTTAAAAAATGTAATCTTTAAACAAGAGCATGCAAAATGGAAGTGTGTGTGCCTGGGGCCTATGTAACCACACAACAAACCTCTCCCTGCATTCCTGGATACTACGCGTGTTCTTTTGAAACTTGGCTTGGTAGATGGTTTAGGTAGGGTTGGAAAGAGAATGATGTGAAGTCATTCACCAAAACTGTGATTTTCATTAATGGACTTAAGCTGCCTAAGGCACACAATGTTTGACGACTCAAAAGCATATAAAACAAAAATATTCATATCTCATTGCAAGTTTGATTTTTCACCCCCTTTTACAAGTATGCTGTAATTCTGAGATGTTGATCACTCTAATTAATTTATAGGTAAATAAATAAGACATGGGTTCTACAGTACTAGTTTGAGATGTTTGTGCAGCTTCTAGTTATGCTGGTTGCAGTTTTAAATTAATGGGAATGAATTAGCCAGCTCCAAGTTTCGTTTACTGATCCTAAGCAATGAGATAATCAGTCCTGTAATTTTTCTGGCCACATGTACTGAAAAGACTATAAATATTTTTGTATTTCTCCATGATGACCCAGTTACTTTACAATGGGTGCAGTCATGCTACTGTACTAAAGCTGTACTGGGAAGATACATATATACATTTTTAGCAGAACACATGAAACTCTCGCATGTTTAATAGTGATCAATTTAGGGGCTAGGGTCAAATTGGAGTGTTCAAAATAAAAAATAAGCATAGGAAAAATCAATAGGTTGTGTTATATATGAAGGGTCCATTTGTATACCATTGAAAAGCTACTATTGGTTCTTTCCTGATTCAGTCTTTAGTTGCTTAGATCGTTACTTGTTGTCACTTGAGTCAGATAAAAGTCTCGTCTGTAGTTCCTTTAGCCATTGCTAGAGGTCTTTTGAGTCAAGTACTAGTCTTTGCTGTAGCAGTTTGTCATACCATAAACAGTTACTAGAGGTTCCTTGAGTTAGGCACAATTAATATACTGTGACTGAACAATGCTTCAGGCAGGCACATGATCATGGCAACAGGGGGAAAATGAGCCCTAACCCCTTAGAGTGAGAGTCATAGACCTTAACCAGTAGGCCACAATAGACACTCTCCATAACCAGTACACAAAATAATATGGAAGGCTATAAACGACCTCAAAAATCAATAGCAAATGCACCCATAGAAATTAACACAGCTTTATGCGCTCCTTCAAGCTCTTCCAGCTTTCTTGAGTAATAGTATCTGCTAACTTTTAAGCATGCTGGAAATTGTAGTCAAGGAAATGAAACGAGATATTAAATTTTATGAGCATATATGACAGGTCTTTAAGCATTCCTTAAATTGTACCTGATTTACCATGTCCTTGCCATGTTAGGTATTCTACCCAAAAACTGGCAGCAATTTCAAAGGTAATGGCATTTAGGAGCCAAAAAGACCGCCTAAAAGCTATGGAAATTGACAAACACAGGCATTAACACAAACAATAAAATCTTTCCAAAACAATAGTAGAACATGACACAGTGTGATATGTAAACAAGGTCAACAAAAGGCGATTTGCAAATGTCAAGACCATAAAACATTTTAAGTAATCTTTCTAGTCTCCATTGAAGGTTCAGAAAGTGACTGTAAAGAATGGTAACATTAAAATTAGTATTAAAGTGCATGATTTATGAAAAAATAACATACGTTTTAAAACATAGGCTGGTTTTTTTGAGCAGTCTCAGAAAGTCCCAGAAAGCTACATACTAAACACTTAGATTTCAATGGATATATTGCCCACCTCAATCTTAACAGAGTCTCCTTTCTGGTGTACGTCCCAGGTGTGATATAAACAACTGCATACTAAGCACACTAATTGCCTACCTAATATGGCTGCCAAACAAGGTGGTGAAAGAAAACAATGCCTCTATCAATGAGCAGAGTTGGGAAAAAGAGCAGTGACTGACGGGATATTTTATACTAAATGATACTAAATGAGTAGGACTTTAGTATTCCCTATCCCAGTGATCCAGCGGAAGCAGTAATAATTTTTATAATCATTCACTTTATCACCAATTTATTATGATCAGAAACTTTTCTATAACTAAAGGTTTGGGCCCATATAATCTCAATAACCACTTACAAATTTCAGGTCCTCTGATAGATCTTTGGTAGAGCTAATATGGAATTGATAATAAGAGACAGATGCTATTTCCTTCATGAGGACCTATAATGAAGAAAATGCCTATCTAACAACTATAGTCATAATATACATAATGTCAAAAATTCATTAATAAATACAAACTCTGAATACTTATCAAGTTTCTTTTATCTAAATATTTCAAGATAAGAATGGTCAACACACAAGCACATAGGAAATGTCAATACTTCATTATTCTGTTAATACAGGTAATCTCACAATAAAGAAACACAGCTCATAACAAATACATCAAAATTCAGTAACAAGTGTGAGGGGAGAGAGAGAGAGAGAGACAAAAGAATAAATCATTGCAAACTCAGTATGCAATTCCGAATTTCATACGAACCTAGATCAGAGAATATTAAAGCACAGTGTGCATAAGTCAGAAATAGCTAACCCTCCGGAAGGAAAGGTATAGCTTGAGCAACATCACTAGCCGATGAAATGCAAGAAAATCAGGATAGTCTCGGTCAGGAATTGCAAGGATAATATGCAGCCAGAGTAGCATAGAGAGTACAGCAGCAAAGGCTCTCTTCTCATAAAAACAGCTACTACCAAATTCTTTTCTCACTGTAATAATTATACCCCAAAATGTTAAAAGTTCAGCCGCCTAAAGTTACAAATTCACAGCTCCTCATAATCCCATTGGTCAAAATTATGAGGTGATCGTCGTCCGAGCCAGTTCATCCAAATTTCTCTGTTAAAGTTGTTTGTTAGAAATGTATGTCATCATCGCTCTTCGGAAGTAGGAAATAAATTGTAGTCACTTCATGTCCTCGCGCTCGCTTCCACATCTGCTTGCAACATAGTTGACACAATTATTCATAGAAAGATATAGTCTAACTGTAGGAAGAGGAAATCCTACTGATATGCCTCGTGCACAACTAAACAAATAAATGAGCATTTTAGAAGTTATGAAGGACAAAATACATTCTTCTAAAGCCTACGTTAGAAAGGAAAAATACTTTAGCAAGGTTTAAGGCCTTCATAGCGAAACCAGGAAAATCGTTGATTTTTCTAAAAATAGAAAACACACTTTCAATGGGAAAAGTAATACAAAAAAATTACATACAATAATCGATATTTCAGAGGATTCATTATTATAATTAATCTCATTATCATAACCTAAATGTTTCATTAATCAAACTTTAATATTCAAATGTTTTTCTCTTGTCATAAGGAAAGAATAAACTCTTCACAAGACATTTTCTGTAACCATGTCTATTATTGCTAATTCATTTTTCTACGTGCGAGTTACTAATGCATATTTTATTCAAATCCCTCTCTCATTATCATTTTAGTTCATGTAAAAACACTTCAGTAATTCCCATGCTTTCAGCATGTTAAACGTTGCAGCTTCTATTTTACTAAACATGTCGTATTTTTCTTGCACATTTTCACGTTGTGCACTGTACTTTCAAATATCCCCATGTTGATAATTTCACACTGTTAGCCATTTGTTTTGTTAATAACACACTTATAGGCAGATTTGATCAAGCAAGATTATTTTGCAAAAATCATGCTCCATCACCAGCAACCCCTACTTTAGACTAAGGTCACAGCAGAGTAGCACAGTGAGGCACAGGGAACTGAGTTGGACAGCAGAGAGAGAGAGAGAGGCCCCAAGTAGTTGGAGGTGGGGATGTATGGTGAGGTGGGAGGCAAGATGACAAGAGTCATGACAGAGGAGGAACCGCATAGGGAAACAGGCTGAAGGGATGAGAAGTAACTGAGTCGGGAGGCTTGATTAGGTGATGGGTAGAGTCTGGCAGAGATGCAAAACGCAACAATGAACTGAAACAGCAGGAGAGACGGTGGAAAGAGGGGAGACAGGAACCATGCCAGTGGGAAAGAGAGCAACGAAAGCCAACACAAAGGAGAGAGGGAGGGAGCAACTGGATGCAGACATTGAGGTAAAGAAAAAAGGTCATGCACTCAATCGACTGCTACAAGTGAAATACTATAAAAGAACAAAGGCTTCCTTGACATAATCTGTGGAAGAATGTAGCCCATCCAATCAAAGCAAAGTGAGACCAAAATTATCTTCAGGGTGAGATAAAAAGAAGAATAGGTAGGAAAGCCTTCTAGTCAGTTGCTGGAATCAGAAACAGACAAGAATGTCATTGAATCATGAGTAAGAACAGACCCAAAGCTCATTCATAGTAAAAGTTCAAGGATTGTAAACAACAGGTTTGTGACAAACAACTAAAGCTGTATGTACAAAGACCTGAAAAACGGAAACATGCTAATGAAGATTGATTTCCTCAAGAAAAAAATACTGTGGGCTCTTTGTGTATCTACAATATTGATTTCCAAATGTTGAACTTGACTGCACTGCATTCCAACTCTTGAATTTTGTTTATAGAGTCTGACAGCGGGAACATGGTACAAACTATTAAGAACTTTTGAAGGTCATGTTAAAATAACTTACCAATGACTTCCAAATCAAACTTCAGTTGAAATTAGATCTTTGGGGAAATATCTTTTCCTTTGAGGCTAATGCTATTGGGATGAGGATGTATCTGTCTTCAGTACTTCACTGTGTAACATGCAATGCTGTCCCCGAAAATGAAAGTAAAGGTGCATTGTCAAAAATAATCATATTTATAAGAGACACATTAAAAATGCATGAGATTTATTATTTCTGCTTGAAAAACAGTCTACAATCTAAAAGGATCTGAAGTACTAAAATCTTGATTACCTCCTGCCTTTGTTTATCGTGCTTTTGAGTTCACTGTTTCCTGAACATATCATCTATATTCATAAACTCGTACAATCATCACCGGGGGACAAGAACCAACACAGTCATTTTGTGCAGTCATTTTGTGCTTCAGTGGGTATGTTATATTAACCCCGAATGAAGAAATGTAAAATAAAATTATACGATAGAAAGCGAAACATGGCACTTTTCTGGGTTAAATATAGAATGTACCTATGTTTTGTATAAACATTCATAATATTCTATTTAGCAGGAAGATGCAAGTTTTTACAGCCAGCAAGAACAAAATAATCCGATCAGAAAAATAGTCTTTTATTTCAAAGACGTCAAATGAAAGGACATTTATCTTTATCAAGGTTCTGTACCTCAGTGGTAAAACATATTTATGCTGGCTCTTAGAATCGCTAGTAATAATGAATAGTGTTTGTAATCACAGAAAAAAGACTCTATAAAGACATTTTTCAAATAGTTTTCTAAATTTCAGTTCTAGAGTTCCACGTTGGTCTTCATAGCATTGGAGCACATGCCAGATTTCCACTATGGCACACAATAATTAGTAGTTCTTATTTTATCCTTTTATTTATTGATTCCCGTTTTAAATGATGTTCTTTCGGTATCAGGTTCATCTCCAGAATGAGTTCTAGCAGCTATTTCGCCTTTCCATTGTCAGAGATTCTTCTTTTGGGAATTATCTACCTTTTAAATTATTTTTCTATCTGTTGTACTCATCCTAGCTTATTCCTGCTGGACATTGATAATATTTTGCATTCTGTGACCGTATGTCTTGACCTCAGTTGAGACCGTAACCCTGAAGACATGCTACCAATGGCAATGAATGTCACCTTTCCTGTGCTAAGGGTGAAAGGTGTCATGTACAGACAGGCCTTAAGCATGGTGAAATATACCATCTAAATATGGCATTTATCTTCGCCTGAGGGTAGAAGGTGACAAATGACTTTGGGGCATATGTACAAAAACATTTTTGCGTGTAGTATCGGGCCGTTACCAACTGCAAAAATGTTTTTCCATATGTACAGGGCACAAACTTCAATTCAATAACATGTTACCAAATTGCAATTTGTGTTTAGCAATTTGGTATTTGTCAGGGGCTTTCTTCACGGTGTCCCTTCCAAATACTGAATTGCAGTATTATGTATGAATGTTTTATGACCGAATAACAGTTGCAAAATATTCATTTTTTTACTGACACCTCAAGGGTGGTGGTAACCATTCTCAAATGGAAAGGGGTCCACATGGGACTCCTTCCACTTTGTGACTGTTGAAACATATATTTATTAAGAGTAGGCTGTGGTCCATGGGACCACTGTCTACTCTTAAAAAAATAAACTTAAAAGTTTCATTTTATTTTTTGAAACTCTTCCCGTTTCCCTTTCAGAAAAATGGACGGCATTTAAAAAAAATAAGTTTGTTTTATTAAAAAGCAATCACAGACACGGTGGTCTGATGACCTCAGCTGGCGACCATACCTGTGATTGCTACCATTCCTAACATGTCGCATATTGCCACCTACTTCATTAATAATCACGATGTAGGTCGAATTGTGACCCCATTAGGAATCACTAAATGAAACAAAAGGCGTTTTATACATTAGGAACAGGAACAGCGATTTCCTAAGTGTGATTCACAAAACAATCACAAATAGGTCATCACAATTTCTTAAATTTGTACATATGGCCAATAAAAAGGTCCAAGGTTGATTTGCATGGCTGACCTTTCCTTATCAAAATAATCCCAGAGCAGAATGCAGTAGCTATGCTTAGGTATTAATCCTTAGTACAGCCAGATTCTTAGAGATGACAAAAAGACAGCTTCTGCACTGAAATTAACCAATCTGCCCTCACTTCTCTTTAGACATCAAAGTTAAACTATTCATAGGGTGCCACATGATTCACTGCCCCCTTTTCTGTACTAACTCCTTGCCTTGAGATCAACTATGGGAGGCCCAAATTTTAAGAGTTTCTGTGGCTAAATGTTATAAGTGTCCCCGTGATGGTTGACTCACCATGTTAGACATGGCCTCCTATTGTCACTCTTACTATTTCCTACTAATCAATGACTGGTGTTTTGACCCTGGAACAGGTCCAGCTTCTCTAACTGAGAGATGGATTCTTGTTGACTGCTCAACTCTGCATTAGCTGTATGGGGGTAACCTCCCTTTAGATCTTACCTCAAACACCAAACTAATCCTTGACTTATGACGAGACTCGCTAAGCACGATTCACTATGTAGGAGTGTTTTTATTAATTAACCCCTTGGCTCCTAAACCTTTTCCACTTCGAATGCTAAGCCGTTTTATAGGGGTCATTCAGGCTTATGACTTCACAATTTCCTTTCCACATCAAGTATCAATGCCAAATTTGCATCCTTTTTTCTAACATCCTGGGGATACCAAAACTACCTAGGATTTGTGGATTCCTCTGGACGAGACCTGCAAAAGAGCCAAAACTAAATTTAGCTTTTTTCAAAATGAAAGAAAAAAGTGCTGTGCAAGAAAGCAGATTTTTTTTTTGTAAAAATGGCATCAAGTGAAGGGTTGCTGTTCTTGGACCACCATCTTCTCAACTTTCAGGAACAAGCACAAAGATGCAACAATGGCATATATGTTGCCACACCTTATTGCAATAAGACTGCAGGGGTGTGCAAGATCAAAGGACATGATACAGGTTACAAGAGGTCTCATCACATCTCCAGCAAAGATCATGGCGTAATAAATGAGCATGTTTTAACTTCCATGGGGTCCAGTATCAATCATGCAGGATCTTGAAATATAAGAATTTCAGTTTGGATTCCCCAAGGACTGATTTGTGTTGTACATGTATGGAAGGCTGACTTGTGTGATCTGTCTGGTGTGTATGTTGTGTAATTGATGATCCGATTGTGGTGTTTGGGGTTTGAGCCTGGGTATCCCCAGGATGTATATACCCTGTTTTAAATATTACCATTGGTGTTTTGACAGTTGAACACAATGGGTATCTGCTTAACGTTTGGTGAATGTACTATAATAATCATTCGAAATTGTGAATAAAATCTGATGTATGCACCCTTGCTATCTATTTGTACTTGAGAGTTGTCATGTATTGAACCATTGGGCTTTATGCGACTTATTGCGCTTTGAAATTGTTGATTAGATTCTTTATTTGTGTCTTTGTACCAGGCAGGTTGGTATTTGTACTTACTGTGGATTCCCTAAAGGTCCTATTGTGCTTGTGAAGCAAGGCAGCCCAATCTTATGGCATGTATTCCCTTCCCAGAAGCATCCGCCACGACACACAGTGTAGAGGAGATTGCAAGGATCTAATAAGGATGCCTTAGCGCTGCAAGAATATCCCACTGTACCGGCTCCATGTCTGTATATAATGAAGGATAGGGGAAATTGGCAACTCGATGGGCTGAGAACCGAGTGTGGCTCTAAGGCAGTGGGCAAGCTGGCGATGTTTCCACATATCTTATTGAATAAGGCCAAATTTCTCTCAGCAAGCAGGGATTAATTTGAGAGAACCATCCTGGAACATGTAGTCAATATGCATTATCTGCTACTGTTCCCAGCAATAATGTATGAGGAATCCGTAAATGTAACATTCCCAGAACATAATTCAATTTGGGGCCTACTGTCATTTTAATCATCTGCACCCTCCCCCATAGTGAGGGATTTAAGCGTTGCCATTTTAGAAAGTCCTTCCTCAATTGCTACATCAGGGGGAGGAGGTTATCTTTCACCATGTGGGAGAGCCCCTTTTAATGCAGATGCCCAGATATCGTAGACCCTTAGATGTACATGTCATGTTATAGCCCTGTACAGAAGCAGCAGAGGTAATGCAGGATATGGGTAGCATTTCACATTTGGGCCAGTTAATCTTTTAACCAGAGAGGAACGAGAATTTACTAATATTCGTCACTACAGCTTCAATGGATGCAGTGGGAGGAGACAGTAGTAGTAAAATATTGTCTACGTATAACAAGGCCTTAACTTCCTGACCTCCTACACATATGCCCCCAACTGCAGGCGAATGTCATATGGCTATGGCCAGGGGCTCAAAAGCAAACAGAAATCGGAGTGGGACAGAAAGCATTCCTTCCTGGTGCCAAGAAGGATTGGGTTTCAAATCCAACAGAAAACATGAGGAATTGATGACGGCCTTTGGGGAGTCATAGAAAAGGTGAACTTTGTTAAAAAAGTCTTCACCCAGTCCCATCCTCACCATAATCTGGAAGAGACAAGGCCATTCATCCCGGTCTGATGCCTTCTCGGCATTCAGGGACAGGCCTGTATTCTTTTCAGGATTATCACTAGCTTACCAAAGCACATGGGCCAGATCACCAAGTGATTACAGGAGCTACAGCCTGGCACAAACCACACCTGCATCCAGTGAATTAGCTGAGGTATAACCCTCCCTAATTGGGTGGCCAGTATCTGTGCAATGATTTTGAGGTCCACATTAATTTAAGAGCTAGGGCGGTAACTAGCACTCTCCAGGGGGTTCATATTTTCTTTTTGGAGAAGGGTGATAGTAGCCTAATGAAACAAAGCACCTAACAAGCCCTTCTCAGCTGCCTCTTGATAGTCCCTCATCAGAAGGGGGTCCGGAGAGGTTTACCAGTTTTGTAGAACTCTACGGAGCAACCATATTCCCCAGTCGATTTACACATAGGCAACCAAGGATACAAGATCTCCAGGAAGGACCGCCCCACCCGCCCGGGAGGAGGAATCGTCCACAAATCCACCCTCCGCCTGAGCACACTCCCCGACGAGCCCACAGACCTGATGGAACACCTTCACTTCAAGATACTGGCCAGCCCTACCACCACCCTCCAAGGAACCCTCATCTACCGACCCCCTGGATCCAGCGGACTTTTCACCAACTCCATCACGGACATCATCTCCCCGCATGCCATTGCGTCCACCAACTACACCCTACTGGGAGACCTCAACTTCCACCTCGACAACCAACTGGACCCCAGCACCACATCCCTCCTGGACAACCTCCACAACATTGGACTCCGCCAGATCATGACCGAACCCACGCAGTCAGCAGGACACACCCTCGACCCCCTCTTCACAACAGGAAACTCCATCACCTTCAGCCACACGACTGAACTCCCATGGACTGACCATCGATGCGTCCACTTCACCTTCAGAACACCCACCATCCACAGACACCAGCACCTGCTCCCACGAAGAAACTGGACCAGAATCACCGACGACCAGCTAACCTCATCACTCAGCAACTCCACCCCAACCATCGCGGAAAACGACGACCCCAACACCGCAGGCCGAACCCTGCACAGATGGATCTCCGACAGCACCAACACCATAGCCCCCCTCAAGAAAAACAACAACACCCACGCCAAGAAAGCCAGATGGTTTACCACCGAACTTCGAGAGTCCAGATGCACTTGCCGCCGCCTCGAAAAGGCCTGGAGGAACACCAAATCCCCAGAAGCCCACAACAACTTCAGAGCCGCCACCAACGCCCACCACCAACTCATCATAAAAACAAGGAAAAAAGCGATTGAAGACAGAATCTCCACTCACGCACACAACAGCAAAGAACTCTTCAACATCATCAAGGAGTTCGCCCAACCCACCAGCGAGTCCACCAACATCCTTCCCTCACAAAACCTCTGCGACAAACTCAGCACCTTTTCTACCACAAAATCAAGAGCATCTACGACAACTTCGACTAAGACAACAAACACACTGAACCCTCACCAACCACCCCCGACACCCTGAAGCCAGCGATTGACAACTGGACAGCCCTCACCACCGAAGACACACTGAAAACGATGAAGTCAATCCACTCCGGGGCCCCCACGGACCCCTGCCCCCACCACATTTTCAACAGAGCCGCCGACACCATCGCACCCATGCTCTGCCACACCATCAACCGCTCCCTGGCAACCGCCTCGTTCCCCGATGACTGGAAACACGCAGAGGTCAACCCCCTCCTGAAGAAACCCTCGGCGGACCCCACCGACCTAAAAAACTACAGACCCATCTCCCTGCTCCCGTTCCTAGCGAAAGTCATTGAGAAAGCCATCAACTGCCAACTCGCCACATTCATCGAAGAGCACAACATCCTCGACTCCTCCCAAT
Source organism: Calotriton arnoldi (assembly GCA_963921515.1). Classification (NCBI taxonomy): domain Eukaryota; kingdom Metazoa; phylum Chordata; class Amphibia; order Caudata; family Salamandridae; genus Calotriton; species Calotriton arnoldi. The sequence continues at coordinate 26,512 of CAWUFW010007414.1, read as the reverse complement.
CCGGCTTCAGAAAAAACCACAGTACGGAACCCGCCCTCCTCGCTGCAACAGACGACATCCGCACCCTATTGGACAAAGGAGAAACAGCAGCCCTCATCCTCCTCGACCTCTCAGCGGCGTTCGACACTATATCTCACTGCACCCTAATACGCAGACTCCACGACGCAGGGCTCCAAGACAAGGCCCTCAACTGGATCCGCTCCTTCCTCTCCGGCAGAACGCAGTGGGTCAGACTCCCCCCTTTCCTCTCGGACCCTACACCAACCACCTGCGGAGTCCCCCAGGGGTCCTCCCTCAGCTCTACGCTCTTCAACATCTACATGGCTCCGCTCGCCCCCATTGTCAGAACCTACGGACTCAACATTGTGTCATACGCAGACGACACCCAACTCATCCTCTCCCTATCCAACGAACCCAATACCGCCAGACACAACTTTCGAGAAGGCATGGAAGCCATCGCCAAATGGATGAAAAACAGCTGCCTACAACTAAACACCAAAAAAACAGAAGTACTCATCATGGGCCCAAACCCCAACGCCTGGTGGTCCCCCGCCCTCAGAAGCCCGCCCACCCCGACAGACTGCAACCTGGGAATCATCCTGGACTCCGAGCTCAAAATGGACCGCCAGATCAACTCCGTCTTGTCCTCCTGCTTCCACACCCTCCGCCTCCTACGTAAGACCTTCAAATGGATCCCCCTCGAACACAGAAAGACTGTCACTCATGCCCTGGTCACCAGCAGACTCGACTACGGCAACTCACTCTACGCCGGAATAAACAAAAACCTCACCGCAAGCTACAGAACATCCAGAACGCCGCCGCAAGACTCATCCTCGACCTGCCAAGACACTGTCACATCTCCCAGCACCTGCGCACACTCCACTGGCTCCCCATCGAAGCTAGAGTCACCTTCAAGATGCTCCCCCAAGCTCACAAGGCCCTCCACGACACCGAACCAGCATACCTGAACAGCCGACTCAAATTACACGCACCCCAGAGGACCCTACAATCAGCCCAGCTCTCCTACGCCGTGGTCCCCTGCACCAGAAAGACCAGATTGGGAGGCCGCTCCTTCTCCTTCCTCGCGGCCAGAGCCTGGAATGCCCTTCCGCTCCACCTCAGACAGACAACATCGCTCCCCATCTTCGCAAGAAACCTCAAAACCTGGCTCTTCGACAGACCCCCCCCTTGATGGACTGGAACCTGCTAACCCCCCCCACAGTGCCTTGATACCCCTACGGGTGAGTAGACGCGCTTAACAAACGTCTTGATTGATTGATTGATTGATTGAAGATAGACTTCGCTACTTCTTCGGTGAATGCACCCTCCAGTAGCGCCCAACCCTCATCACTAAGAGTGGGGATTGCTAATGGAGCTAGAAATGCATCAATTTGTGATGGTATAGCTTGGGATTCCGCCATATAGAGAGAGACAATTTTATGCTGCAAATTGGTTTGTAATGTCCAAAGGGTGAGTCAATATGGTGCCACGTGCATCATAGATGACCAGAAAGGCTAATAGCGATTCTGACTGTCTTAGCTGTGCATCCAACAACCGAACCACCTTCTCCCCCTGATTATACCAATGCCATTGTAGTTTAACAAGTGCTTTTCAGCGCTATTTGTAAAAAATGTGCTATGGTGCATTTTTGCTAGTTCTAATTTCTGCAGGAGTGTTGTGGTTGGTAATGCAGCATATAGAGCGGTGGGAACTTGTACCTTCGATTCCAGGACTGCCAGGTCTGTGTGTGCTTTGCATTTCACAAGTGAAGAGACTCTCATCCGCAGTCCCCTAATAGCTTCCTTCCCAGCAGCCCAAAGCACCCTATGAACCTGGGTTGTTCCTGAGCTAACAGTAAATAACAGTGAATATGCTGCCGAAAATGTTCTTGCTTTTCAGAGTGTTTGTACACTAAGAACTTCATCTGAAACCTAAGCCGACCGGATCGATTTTCCAGAGAGGGGTAGGTTTGGGAGTACTGCAGAACTCACAGTAGAACGGGTAGCGCCAGTATCAATCAAGAATGTAATGGGATGACCATCTACGTCTGCTTCTACGTATAGTCCATTCTGGTCTACCTCTAAGACTGCGCCAAGTGTACAGTCTTTCTCCCCCCTCAGGCACCGTCATAGGGACGGGTCTTGGTCAAATCTGTCCTGCACTTCCATTAAGCGCATATGATGATACGTTTGGTTGCCCTGCGAGATCCTCAGAGGTTGTGGCACTTGTACTAACTGGTTCAGATTCCCTCCTGCATTAAGCGATCTCGGGAAAATCGATCAAAGTTGTAGGAGTCTCTAAAAAAAGAATGACCAACCCTTTGACAGAAGAGGTAGCAGTGAAAATTGCAACCTTTCAGGATCACCATCAGTTTGTGGTGTGTGATTTGAGTCCAGTCTGTTTGCTAGGGCATGACCTCTTGTGCAAATTGAATTGTACCATCTATTGCACACCGAAGGGAATCAAATTACAGACCAATGATGAGGACATTGCTTTCAAATTGGCTAATCAGAATCATTACACAGCCATGTTTCCTTTACTGACAGTGGAAGACATGCCGCTGGATTTGAGAGACACCGTCTCTCCAGTGGTATGGGATTTTCTTGGGGAGGAAATCGGATTGATTCGAGGAGTCGAGCCAGTCCGCATACAAGTCAAGCCTAATACGGAATTCCCGAGAACACCACAATACAATCTGAACACAGAAACTGTGGCAGGAATTACACCTGTAATTGACGCCATGATTGCGCAGGGCATCCTAAAGATGATCATTGGAAGTCCGTGCAATTCGCCTATCATGGGATTGCAGAAAACGAGTGGGAAATGTTGCATTGTTCAGGACCTCAGAAGCATCAATAACATAGTGATTCCATGTTGTCCAGTGGTACGGAATCATCTGTGATCCTATATCAGATTCCTTACAAGGCTGAATGGTTTACAGTGCTTGACCTCTGTCAAGCATTTTACTCTATCCCGTTGTACGAGGAGAGCCCATTTTTATTTGCTTTCTGTCTGGAGAAACATGTCTTAACATAGTGTTGTATCCCTCCAGGGTATACTGAAAGTCCATCCATATTCAATCAGGTCTTGAAAAAGAACCTTGAGAGCTTGATTCTGCCCCGAAACTCAGTGTTAGTCCAGTACATTGACGACCTCTTCATTGCGTCTTAAACACGGGAGGCTTGCAGGGATGAAACTATTGCCCTACTGAATCATCTGGCTGACAATGGGCATAAGGTGTCTCAGAGTAAGCTTCACTACTGTCTAAATGAGGTGCATTATTTGGATTATCGAATTGAAAAAGGCAAGAGGAAGGTGTCACCAGAACGAGTGGAGGCAATCATGAAAATGAATCTGCCCAGTACACAGAAAGAGGTCAGGATGTTATTGGGAATGGTTGGTTACTGCCGACAATGGATTCCTAATTTCTCCTTGACGTCAAAGCCTTTGCAGATGTTGACCCACAGGGACGTGTGTGACCCAATACCTTGGGATAACGACTGTCTGCTCGCTTTCCTGGAGTTGAGAGAATGCCTATGGTACGCTCCGGCTTTAGGAATGCCTTATTACAATAAAGCATTCTCACTGTTCTGCCACAAGAGGGAGGGTTGTGCTCTTTCTGTACTCACCCAGACACATGGAGGTGCCTGTAGACCAGTGGCCTATTTCTCAGCTACATTAGATCCTATAGCTCAAGCGTTACCCAAATCACAAATTTGTTGCTGCAACAGGTGTCAGTATTGACCGATGAGAGAGTATTGTGATGTTCATCCTGTTATACTATATGTACAGCATTCAGGTGAGCTTCTGATGATGAGAACCAAATCACAGCATTTGACAAAAAAACGGTTAACAAGGTACGAGCAGGTGTTGCTCGGTGCAGGGAATGTGACCCTGAAGCGTTGTTCTGGGTTACATCCAACTACCTTGCTACTTATTCCAAATGCTGATGGGGAAGATTGTGAAGACCATGACTGGTTGTCACTGAGCTTTGCACGAAGCCGAGACCTGACATTGTCGATGAGCCATTGTCTGATCCCGATCAAGTCCTTTTTGTTGATGGTTCATGCTTAAGAGACAATGCAAGTAATTTAAGAGCAGCATTTGCTGTCTGTACCATCCCTGGAGTGATGGAAACTGCTTGCCTACAGGGAGTACACTCCGCACAAGTGGTTGAAATCATTGCCTTGACCAGTGCAGGTCAAGTTTCTGAGCAGATCTGGGTCACCATCTATACCGATAGCCAATACGGGTTCGGAGTGGTTCATGACTTTGGACAGCTATGGCTGCAGAGAGGGCTCATAACGCCATCAGGCTCTCTGATTAGGAACAGGGAGTATGTGAGACAACTGCTGAAAGCTTTGCAACTACCAAGAGAAGTGGCCGTCGTCAAGTGCGCAGCCCATGGAAGGGGAGATGACTATGTTACAACAGGGAATAGGTACGCCAATGAAGTTGCTCGTTTCTATGCAACACATGCTTGTGTTTTCAATGGGGAATATGCTGGCGAGAGTACAGAGAAGGCCAAACTCAGCATGATGCTAGCTGTTGCAGACACATGGGATGAAGTCAGACGTTTGCAAATGGAAGCCGAAGACTAGGAACAAGCGGGTTGGATCAGAGCAGGTTATGAGAAGGAAGAGAATGACATTTGGGTTTAAGTTGATGGCAGGGCAGTATTACCTGATTGTCTGTTACACCCAATGGCAAGGCAAATTCATGGAGCAGCTCACATAGGAAGGGATGCAATGGTGAGATAGTTCAGACAGACTTGGTTTAATCCGAGATTTTGTGTGATTGCACAAGCAGTGTGTCATCAATGTGTGACGTGCCAACAAATGAATGCTGGAAAGAAGATCGTTGCTGTCTTGATTCACATTGGCAGGTCAGGGGGTTGAATCCAAATTGATTTTGTTGAGATGCCTGTGTGTAATGAGTTGAGATACAGCCTGGTTATTATGTGCATCTTTTCTCGATGGGTTGAAGCATATCCAATTAGAAGGTGTGACAGTCTCACAGTGGTGAAGTTATTATTGAGAGAACTTGTTCCTAGATTCGGATTTCCTACTACATTGGAATCGGATAAAGGGACCCACTTTCACAACAAAGTCAAGAAATTGTTGTGCACTGCCTTGAGTGTGGATCAAAGACTGCATTACAGTTACAGGCTGAAAGCATCAGGCATGGTGGAGCAGATCAACAGCACTTTAAAAGCGAGACTGGCCAAAGCATGTGCTTCGACATCTCTGAAGTGGCCTTGTCACCACATGAGATATTACTGGGAAAAGCAATGCGCTTGCCTGCTGTGCAAGCCACTGCATTAATAAATATCACAGATGACTTGATCCTTGACTACTGTAAAGGATTGGCTGATGTGGTTCATACTGTGTCTCATCAGGTTGAAGCAACGACTGCACAGACTTCAAAGGACCTCTGTCACGACCTGAACCCAGGGGAGTGGGTGCTCATCAGGAAACATGTGAGGAAAAATTGTCAGACTCAGCAGAAGAGACTGGCGTGGAGAATGGTAGTGTGCAGTTAAGGAAGAAGGATGCTGCAGATGAAATATAGCCTGTAAGACAGAGGAGGAGAAACCTGAGACTTGCATCCGAAAGAGACCTTGCACCAATAAGTGAATCTTCAGAGTCTGATCTGGGTGAATCTTAGCAAGCCACAGGAAGTGCTAGGAGGTCCAGGAGAGCTTGTGTGCCATGTTGGAGATATTTCTTTGCAGAGTGAACTTATTTGGTTACAAATGCCAGGGAGATTGAGGTCTGAGATTTCAATACTGATTGTCGAGATCTTGTTGAGAGTTCCTGGAGTCGAGGCTAGTGCAATTCTGTCATTGACTGTGCCTTTTACACCAAGGTTGAGTGACTTACGGACTCTGATTTTGGAAGACATTACATTTCCAAGGTTTGGAGCTCCACAGTCTCCTCAAGAGATTGCAGTATTGAGAGCTGAACTGTTACAATGAGCCATTGAGGAGATTGGCTGTGATCGCATAAGGGATGTAAATTGAACTTTTGAACTGTAAATAAGTTGCTTGAAAGAAGATAACCTCGCCCCAGCGCAAGAAGAATAAAAGTAGGGACTTTTCATCTAGAAGAAGAAAGAGGGCTAGAGAAGTCTTTCAAGCTGTGTAAATACTATACAAGAGACTGTTGAAAAGAAAACCCAAGGTTTCAAAGAAAGTTGCTCAAGAACTCTGTTACACGTAAATTAGAGGCGGAGAAGAGAGAATCTGTGTGTTGATCCTCTTAGAAGCTGTAATCCAAGCTACTTTGAAAAATGAGCCTGGAAATTTGAATCGTAGGCACAAATGTATTATAGGTACACTCATTGTAGGAGTAATCATAGTAATAGCTGTAGTTATTATTGAGTCCATTTAAAGTGCACACTATGTTGAGGAACAGAGAGTGGGTGGTACATAGGACATCCACACCAACCACTGCCACCTCAAAAGAGGGTACGCTAGGATCTGAGAAAGGCTTAATAGAACAAACTAGTTGCTTTCTTCATGTAGATTTATTTAATGGTTTTTACACGCTGAATGCCTATGCTAAGCTGATGTACATTGATACTATGGAAGTGAGAGATTGTTATGTGTGCATACAATTACCTGCTTCAGTTGAGGAGGGGATAAGCTACAATCACCTCCCCTTGACATATGGTATTAGTTGTAGTTTACTCCTTAGTATGTTTTATGGGAAAGGCCATTACGAGTACTACTTCTCAAATTATGATGTGGTACTCTCAGAAATACCAGTTTATAAACATTTGAACAAATACAACTATTATAAGCAAATAGAGAGAATGGAGAAGTATGTTGCACCTCCAGTAACATTAGACACTGTTTACGCGCATAGACAGAACCTAACCTGCATACTAACAGACATAGAAAAGAGATTCATAGATCAAGTAGAAGATAGACGAAGGGGATTAGTTGTTAAGTCTAAAAACAAGGACAAAAATCTCGAGTGGACCAAGGAAGAATTAGCTACATTGAGATTAGAAAGTTATCTACTATCATGGACATGTTATCAGTCAACACAGCTCAGTCTTTGCTATTCATACACAGGGAAATGGTCTCGATAAGGGCAATGCTGATGCAAAACCGTCTTACATTAGATGTGTTACTGGCAAAAGAGGGTGGAGTCTGTCGAATGCTGAAGGTCCAACAGTGCTGTACTTATATCTCTGATAGAAGTAAAGATCTGAGGGGATATATAAGCAATATCACTGATATACATCATGAAATACAAGATCTAGCAGCTGAGGGAGTTTGGGATAAGATTGGATAGGGATTTGGTGCAGTTGGATGTTGGTTTGAAAATTTAGGAAGGGTAATCTTTGGATACATCTTGAAGCCAATAATAATGGTTGTCATCTGTGTTATTATCTTGGTAGGGATGATAAGGACATACAAATGGCACAAGGCGAGACAAGTGAAAAACACTTAAGGGAAAGAGAGAGAAGGGTGGAAAGACTGCAGGACAGTCATTATGAAAATTTTAAGAGCATGCAGGAGTTCAGACAGAGGGGATTAGCTATGACATCTGTTTAGATCGGTCTACTCTGCAGGGATTTTGGAGTATTTTATGATGACTCAAACCCATCAGCAGGGGGGACTTATAGAGTGGAAACTGCATCTTCTTTGTAGGGGTGCATTATAATTAAGGCTCCCAGTTTTCCGTTTTTACTGTTTTTTACATATAAATACAGACAGAAAACAATTTGTTTCCTGTCTGTATTTATTTTTAAAAGCAGAAAAATACAGAAAATTGTGCTTTTTGTGAGTAACTTTCAACACTGTCCTTCATGAATTTCAAGTCAACATCTGAGCACAGAGACAGCATGGGAAGTTCAAAACAGAATGGGATTTACTTAAATGTACGCATATGTTAACATATATTTGTTTAAATTGCTAATATTTACATGTGGGTATAGTTTATTGGCTGCTTAATTTGCTAAAACGCAACAAGCATTAAAGTATGAGTGCATATTTATCAAGTTAAATAAATGTGGAAAACACCATGGTTAGATTCCATTTATTATTAAAACACAAAATAAATACGGAAAAATACCAATAAGATGGCCAAAAAATAAATACGGATAAATACAGACGGAAATGTTGCAAAAATAAATACCATAAAACCGGGAGCCCTAATTATAATCACATTTAGACTGCACCTGCATATAACCTTTTGTTGTATTAATGTAAAGTGTTAGAATCGTGAAGTGTATAAACATGGAAAAGTGATTTTTTTTGGCCATAGAAAAGTAACATGGAGAACTTGGTAGAAAATGAATGTACCTGGCAGAAAACATTAAGGGGGAAGACAAATGCTAAATGCAAGTAAATCAGTAATTATAGGTCATGAATTTCAGGCTACAGATCAATAATAATGCATGTAACTGAGTGCACTATGATAAATATACACACATAACCATATTGTTTGATTATTTAAATTTATCAAAAATTGAACGGAAGCTTCCACCTACCGCCAGCCTTCGAATTGTTTACAGTTCATCTGCTCCTTTTTCTATTCATATGTTTAACGTACAGTGAAGTCAGTTAATTGTCTCTGTGTATTTTATAAGTGTATGTATATGTTTTTCATGGTTATGTGACTGTTATAGTATGTTTTATATGTAAAAACAATATTTATCAGAAAATCTCACCAACATAAATATATATTTTAATATTGATTAATAAGTATCTAAAATACCTTGAATAAAGAATTTTTGATAAATTTAAATAATCAAACAATATAATAATAAGAAAATTGAATAAAGAATACATTTTAAACTTCAAGAGCCTGTGACTGACTTCACTTTCATTTTTTGTGTATCACAATGCAAGAAGTGCCTGTCACCCCAACATTGAAATTATAGAAATTCAATTATTCCATATTGTAGGAAATTGGGCTTTCGATTGAGGGGGGTGAAGACCGTTCTCAAGCAACAACCACAATCCCTGTCAAGGTGAACCACAAAGGTCACTAAATTAACCTGTTCTTAACCCTCTGGGAGCTTGAACAAAAGCAGTCAGGATTCACTTAGAAGCACTTTGCTAAGTTTTTATACAGTACACAAACATTAATAAAGTGCAAACACATCACAAAAAAAATCCCACACCAATTTAGACAAATAGAGTGAAACTTAATAAATAAAATAACACCAAAATAAATTCAATATAATCAGCACAACCAGACTTATGAATTTTTTAAGTTTTATGTTACAAATAGAGCCAAAAAGATCAAAGCACCAACCACGGGTATCTGGTTGGGTGAAACTGGGGCAAAGTCAATAGCTAGGACCATCAGTTATGAAGCACTGTTCGGCTTCATGAGGTGGATTGGGCCCGGCCTTGGCTTACCTTCGGACTGAGAAGAAAGTTTGAGGAACATGTCCTGAAAAGGTAAAGTTCCGTGGGGCAAGGTAGTCAGTGGTATCCGAGGAGGAACTGTCGTAGGTGGGGACCACTAAATGGAGTCACAGTGAAGATTTCTTTAGTCGGACTTTGTCACTTTTTTGCAAGCCAAAAATCTCCAGCAGAATGAAGCTGCACGCTGTAGCTGATGAGGGCCATACAAGGCTGGATACCGTTGCTCAGAGGTCCCACTGAACATGATTTTCTGCTGTGAAGAGAACGTAGCAAAAGCCACCACGATGTCAGGCTGACTGGTGATGCACCTCGGAAGCCTCAGTTAGCAGGTAGGTCCCAGTCTCTTTTTAGGCCACATTTTGGTGAACATTTTTTCAAGTATTAACTTTCAGGTTTTGGCTGCAGGAGCACATTTACCACCACTTCCAAAGGTCCAGGGCTGGTTGGGCACCATTTGGGGGTAAGGACTGCCCCCAGGCAGACGCCAGGTGCAGGGTTCAAGGTCTCTGGAGCTTGTTATATCCCTGTAGTTCACAGAACTTGCCCTTGGCATCATTGTGGTAGCCCTGAGATCCAGGAGCAAGTCCGGCCTCGAGCAGCAGGGCAGTCCACTGAGATTACAAGGCAAAAATTAAAACAGCAGGGCAGTTCTCTGGTGCAGCAGGACAGTCCTCTGAGGTACAAAGCAGACCTCAAGCAGCATGGCAGTCCTCTGAAGTACAAGGCAGTCCTTCTGGGGGTTCTCCCAAAGTCTAGGAGTGTACTGAAGAGTTGATCTGAAGGTCCAATATTTATACCTGGTGCCAGCCTTTGAAGTGGGGGAAACTTTGAGGCTACCCCCACATCTGGTTCTGGAAAGTTTCTTCCTTCTTTTGCTCCAAGTAGTCTAGGGTGACAAAAGGGGGGTGTCAAGTTCCTTTGTGAGTATCCTGGAGGAGCCCTTTGAAATGCAAGCGGGGCAGGGAACAGTTCTGTCCCATCCATCCTGGTAGGATGATCCATCCTGCCAACACCTAGTCCATATTTGTCTAATTGTCTGGGAAGAACACACAAAGGCCAACTTCCAACTATTCACATTCATGAGATCCACGACACAGGCATCAAATGGTTAAGACTAAAAAATGCCAACTTTCTGTGCATAGGATCATGGCTTTGCATGGTTCCGTAGCCCATTGATGTAGGAAGTTGACAAGTGTTTTAAGAATATTACCATATGTGTCTTCCTTGTTGGGCAATAATAAGGTAGAACTGTCAAGGTTTTTTCGATTCAATGAAACATGTTCTAAATAATTGACTGTTAAAAATAATCAATATGTTTTATGTTTAGTTTGTGTATATGTATGTTGGGTGGGTATCAAAATAATTGTTTGATGCATGAATTGTGCATTTATGTTTGTCCTCAATATGTGCCTGTATTTGACTAGTTTGCAAATCATGGTTTAAAATGAAAAAAATGAATATTTACTGATCACTGATATTAAAAAGAGTGATGCAGCGGAAGCGTTGGGGGATTTTTTGTCTGCTCACTTATCCACACCAACCTTTATATAATAATCAGAAGCGTAATTCTAATGACGGGCCCATAAGTCATTATTACTCAATAAGCAATATCAAAGGTCCTCCGATTAATCTTTGGTAGAGCTAAAAGGGACTAAATAATGAAAGACGGAATGCTATTTCTCCACGAGGACCTACAATGAAGAAATAAGCTAAACATTGGACATTTCAATCATTATCCAAATAACTCAGTTACTCAATAATAAGGACAAACACTATTCTTTTCAACACATCCCAAACTATACCGCATTTAGTGGAGTTGAGATTAATAGCCAAAAATTGGTTTAACCACTGTCGTATATGACAGATGAATTGCTCATTAAGCAATAACTTCCTATCAAAAGAGAAAGACCCTCGAGGGCATACCAAACCATGCATTATAAGTTTTAACAACAATGGATTATGATCCGAGGTGATTCTGGGGAAGATCTGTATGCGTGCCTCTGCTAGATATGTTTTGGTAATAAAAAAATAATCTAACCTAGCTAACTTTTGGTACGGGCAGGAGTAATGCGTATACCCTGAATCCGGATGTTTTAACCTTGGCCAAGCATCAGCTAGGCCATGCTCGAAAATAAGCTGCTGCAGAGCCTTGTAGACCTTGGGTTTCCGACCAAAGTACTTGTCTCCACCCATGCCCTGGGTAACTTCTTCCAGTTGAATATTAAAGTCCACGCACAGTATCAGAGGAGATGCCCAAGAAGCCAATTCTGTGTTCAAATACTCTATGGTCTGTGCTTCATCGTAATTAGATCCATACGCAGAGCATATTGTAAGTTTCTTGTTAGCAGCTACACATTCAGTTATCGCCCAGCGGCCACATTTATCTGCCAAGCTTTTAACAACCGTTAATATATTATTCTTGGCAAGAATGGCCACACCTCTTGTAGTAGTCCCTTGCGACGTACAGACCAAGAGCTTATACCCCAGCTACCTTAGTACCTTATGCTTATTCCAAGGAATGTGTGTCTCTTGTCCCATTACAATCGTCTCACTCTGTTCAAGACTCACACAAGTAGCGGCAACTGCTTTTAAACAGCCTTGTAATGCTGCAGCGACTGGATCCAATGTAGCAGAAAAATATGCCACTGGCCTTCGAGCTGTTCCGTGAGTTTGAGTTAGAACTGACAGTGCGCAACCATCACGTTCATTACAAAACAATTCAAACTCCTTGTCAAAATCTGGCATTCCTAATGCTGGTGCTCGACATAAACTGTTTCGCAACTCCAAAAATGCTTTCATGCCTTCCACATCAAGATGTATTGGATCTGTCACATCTTTGTGTGTCAATCTGTGTAATGGCTTGGCAATCAGTGAGAAATTCATAATCCACTGCCTGCAATATCCAACCATTCCCAAAAACATTCAAACTTCTTTCTGGGTTTTTGGCGGATTCATTCGCATAATAGCATCGATCCGATCTTGAGAAATTATCCGAATTCTCTTTTCAATGATATGGCCTAGATAAAGAACTTCTTTTTACAGAATTGTAATTTCTTCGGTGACACTTTATGCCCACCTATTGCCAAATGGTTCAGTAGAGCAATTGTATCTGTCACACAGTCTTCTCTCGTTTTCGATGCCACCGATATATTGAACCAAAACTGAATCTTTAGGCATTACCAATGACTCTAAACATTTTTTCAATATCTCATTAAAAACTTGAGGGGCTTTCTGTGTACCCTTGAGGAACTCGGCACCATGCCAAAACACGGTTCCCAAACTGGAAAGCAAATAAATATTGGCTATCCGGATGTAAGGGTATCGAAAAAAATGCTTGACACAGATCGATTACTGAAAACCACTCTGCATCACATGGGATTTTAATATAGGATCACAGCTGGATTTGGTACAATTGGACAACAAGGTATAACAATTTGGTTCACCTTTCTCAGGTCCTGTACAATCCTATATTTCCCAATCGGTTTGCTAATTCCCATTATAGGTGAATTGCATGGACTTCCAAGGATTTCTCTTAGTATTCCTTGTTCAATCAGCATATCAATCACAGGTGTTACTCCTGCAATCGTCTCAGGACTCATTTTGTACTGTCGTATTTTTGGAAATTCTGCATCTGGCTTTACTGTTATTTGAATTGGTGCAACTCCATTCATTAATCCAATATCTTTCCCTGTAAAATCCCACACATCAGACAACACTGTATCTCTCTATTCAACAGGCAAATCATTCACTGTAAGCAACGGATACAACTCATTCACTTCTGTTCCCTGCCTTGACATTTTGAAAATCACATGCTCGTCTTTCGTGTGGAATGCTATTCCATCTGGGGTACAATAAACGGAACAGTTCATCTTGCACAACAAATCCCTTCCTAACAGATTAACCGGACTAATATCACACACAACAAATTTGTGTAATTCTTGAAAATTGCTAATTTGAACTTTTATTGGTTTTGTCACTGATGTTTTAATAAATTTATTTGAGACTCCTACAACTTGGATACTTTTTCCCGAGAGGGGTAGGTTTGGGATTTCCACAGTTCTCACAATGGAACGGGTAGCACCAGTATCTATGAGGAATGTAATGGCATTACCATCAACCTCGCCATCCACATAGGGAGCTGACTGATCTACCTCTAGAGACGCGCCAAGAACGCACTCTTCCTCCCCCCTCAGGCACCGTCATTGTGATGTATCTGAATCATTTTCTTCTAACTACATCAAATATTGTGAAGCCACCTGCACATTTGAGTTCATTTGACCATTGACATGAAAACCCACATTCATATTGTACTTTTGCACTTGACCATTCACATCCTGATTTGGCATAGGAGCTTGTGGTATTTGAAAAACCCTGTCCCCTGTTATTTGATACCTGCATTTGTGAATTCTGATTCATCTGTGCCTGATAATTCTGATTCTGCATTTGCATTTGGTCACCATTTCCTCCCTGTCCTATATTATTTAGCAAACTCTTACACTCTCGTCGCCAGTGTCCAAATTTACCGCAAATATGACAAGGATACCTCTTTTTCAGCTCTTCTTTATCTTTGAAATTACCTCTAGCTCTACCTTAACCCATCGGGATCATTTGCGTCACAGTATTGCCATTTGAAACTACACCTTTCATTCCAGCAGTAGTCAGACCATTTCCCTGAAAATCATCTGACGAGTCAACACTTAAATAACCCCCTTTCTTTGCTGCTTTAGTCTGAGCCAACATTAATTTTTCCCTTAACTTCTTGTGCCTCATTTCTGTCATCTCCACACTATTTCGCATAACGAAGTATTTTGTCAACTGATTTACTCTGCCAACAAATTAAATGCTGCTGAATCATAGCACTTATCTTAGGTCTCAATCCATACACAAACCTATACACAAAGTGTCCCATATCTTTCTCTGTGATATTTTCTATACCACTGTACTGTTTAAATACTTGAAGAAGCCTCTCATAATATGCATGCACTGATTCTTTTAATTCCTGAGTAGTTCTGTCTATTTTCACCCAATCTGTTTCTTTCGGAGAAATCTTTCCTTTTAAATACATAATGACCTGATTATATTTTTTCATAACTTCTTCTGAAGGTGCCCCTGTTTTTGGATCTCTTGGATACTCTTTTTTTGACCAATCTACAGCAATTTTACACTCAATCCACAAATCTGCTGGGACAACAATATCAAAAAGACCTTCAAATCAACCCACAAAACCTTTGAAACTTTCACAAATCTTTCTACTTGTCTATACTACTCAACAGGGTTTTCTCTCAACCTAGGAAAATCATTTGTAAATGACAATATGCCCTGTCTTGACCATGGAACGTGCACAAAACCACCTCCTGGTACCTCTCTCATTGGGTATGCTGTAACTGCATCCTCTAGTACTGATTCTTTTTCCGCCTCTCTTACAGGGTACAACGGTAAAGCAGCTTTTGCTGACACACTCATGTCATCCTTCCTTTTTGCCCACCTTCCTTTCCCTCTATCTAACTCTCCCCAACGTCTCAATGTGGAAATCAATTCTTTAATCTGTAATCGTCTCCCTGATGCATTCAGATTCTCCAAATCTTTGTCTGTGAAATCCAACCTGTATGTCTTTTGTAAGGCTTTAGACTTTTCAATATCAACTCCATATATCTGTGCAACTTCAGCAAAAGTCTCATGCAAACTTCTTGCTTTTCTCGTAATATTTTTACACAAGAATAACAACTCATCTTCCTGACATTTAGTCAGTCTCTCTGGACTAATTGTACCTGCAATCATTTCTTCCAAATCTCCTTTCAATTTATTCACATCTATGTATGCATCTTTATTCTGACCACTGCAACCAGGAGCTATTTCTCTAATCCAATCATCTAATTCTTCTGGCGATGGACCTAAAGATCTTGGTACATTTTCACTCATTTCACTTCTTGATCTATTAGGTGTCTGTGTATTAATTCTTCTTTCAACTTGCATCAATTTTTTAGGGTCAATATTTATAGTTCGTTTTGGTGTCTCATTTCTTTCTGAAACATCAATCAATTGTTCCTCTTGTCCTGTAGCTACACTCATATTCGCACCACTATTCTCATTTGTTCTTATCACCTTTCTATAGTCTGTATTATGATATTCATAAGTCTTTCCTGGAACAGTTAAAGCATGTACTCGAGTGAGTCCTTGCTCATTATACATTGGAACTATAGGACCAATTGTTACTGGAACTGACAAAACATCTGGCTTCATTATTGATTTAATTCCCACTAATTCTTCTCTATTTAGATTTTGAATCTCACTTACAACTTCAGGTGATCTATTTATTGCCTCTTTAATCTGAATTAAAGGAGCACTTGGTAAAGCACTCAAAGCACTTACACTCATATCTGTATCAATCTGTTCTTCTTGATATGGCGGAGGTCTATTCATCAATAATTCATTCAGGAAATCTTCATCAAACTCAACTGTACTATTATTTATATTAGTATCCCTTTCTTGTGATTCAGTATTTTTCTTTTTCTCTTTATTTTTTCCCCCTTCAGTCGACTCAACCTCTCTAACTGGAAGCATCCTCGTTCCTTCAACAGTGTCTCTTCTCCACAATTTTTTCCAAGCATCCCACTTTGCTTCAGAATACCTACTCACTGTATTTTTGTATCTATTCTGTTGTTTGTCTCTTTCTCTTTTATATGCTTCGTAATCCCACTCTTCAAGACCTTTGTACTGCATAGGTCTTGGATTTGGACTCAAATTATTCATTCGTCTCCTCAAATTTGCTAAAACCTTAGTATTAAAAGTACTATTCATTGGAAATGCCAAATTACCATCTAGTTATGTATATTTCATCCAATTTTCTAACCAAGAACAAGTATGGTATCCCCTTTCTATCACCATAAATGATGCAGGCATACCTTCAAGAGCTATAGAAACTCCTTCTCTAATCACTATTGGCTGATCTTTGCTAAACAATGTTTTTAACAATTTAATTATCTTCATGCTTTCTTTTTAATTCTGTAAAGTTTGTATTAGTAAATAAGTCTACAAACTCCCTTCAATGTTATGTTTCTCTGCTTCTAATCAAAGTTATTTCATGCTGTCCAATCTCAGCGTGACTTGCACCAACTAACCTATAGCAGTGCAGCACTTTTGGCGACGTATACTCACCACTGACCAATACCAGTGCGGCTCTTTGTTATGTCAGTATCACTCCTTCTACTGGCCCTCCCTATACAAAATCAGCGTCAATGTCTTTTTAAGTCTTTGACAAACAATAACAAACTACATAAACACTGCTTGTCTGCTCCACTAGAAGAAATACGAAAGTATTTTCATGTATTCCAAGAAATGTCTACACTCCAACACAATCTCGACTAGCGTGATTATGCTCTCTTACTAGTGGAAAATTCTCGGGATTTCCCCAGTTGCGCTTTCTGAAGTGACCCAAATAAACCTCCACTATTGCATTCAACAAAGTTTTCTGTGCAGTAACTTTCAGTTCGACGACCGCCTAACACCGCATCAACAGCAGATAGCGCACATAAAACTTAGTGTATGCCAGCCCTTAGTGTAAGACAGCCCTTAGGCTTATCCCGGGATCTCAGGCCTACGACGGACCCGCTAATTCCATTGAGATTCAACAAACTTCAACGTGACATAAAGGTACAAACTCACATGTATCATAAACTGTTTAATTCTGTCCTGTCTTTTAAACTCCGTTTCTTCATTACCCAGTATTTTAGTCTAAACTAACCATCTGATGCAACTACCAAAAACTGATGCAGCGGAAGCATTGGGGGATTTTCTGTCTGCTCACTTATCCACACCAACCTTTATATAATAATCAGAAGCGTGATTCTAATGACGGGCCCATAAGACATTATTACTCAATTAGCAATATCAAAGGTCCTCCGGTGAATCTTTGGTAGAGCTAAAAGGGACTAAATAATGAAAGACAGAATGCTATTTCTCCATGAGGACCTACAATGAAGAAATACGCTAAACATTGGACATTACAATCATTATCCAAATAACTCAGTAACTCAATAATAAGGACAAACACTATTATTTTCTATTAGTTTTCTTGTTATTTCATAAAATGAATGGTCAAGTACAAAATACAAATTAGAAATTTCATTATTTGGTTTATAAAGTACAAAATAGATTCACAATAATCAATACAATTCATTCACAAAACATCAGAACATCAGGTATAGAGGAGTGAGAGAGAGAGAGAGAAAAACATCAGCGAAACAATTGTTCACTTATGAAACAGAAAATACTAATGCACAGCATGCAATTAGTATGAAAAGCTAACCCCACGGCCGTTAGGGAATAGCGAGTGCAGCACCATCAGCCGATGATGTGCAAAGTCTCTAGGAAAGTCTCTTAGGATCAGAAGGTATTGCGAGCCAGAGAATCAGGAATCAGCACGGCATGCAGCATACCACGAACGCAGGAAGGGTCAGCAATCTTGTGAACGAGCCGAGGAACACATTCCCACAGGAATCTTTATAGTACTCTACTTCCTTTTTTCTGCAAAAATGTTGCATTCTCTCTCTTCAGCAAGCCTCTCTATTGGTTATTCACAATGGTATGACAATCTACTGACAGTGACTTTGCTACTATTTTCTAAACACTCTTTGTCTAAATATTGTATAATTTCCAAGAGAGGAAGAGGAAAAGAACCTGGTTACAAATGTATCTAGAATATTATAACAGTTACATTCGTCATCTACATCCCTCGCCTAGACAGGAAAGAAACCTAGAAGACCTTTTAGAAACAGGCTAAAAATCCACACTCTAAGGAAGCATTTGTAACATTTGAAGGACAGGAGCACGGAAAGGACATCCTCTGACAATTCTGGAGCCTACATTAATTTGACAAAACAGAGAATAATTTCTAAAAACCTACACTATTTTCACGAAGAATAAAAGCTGTTTCCTTTGGTGTTTATTTTTCTGCAGTTAGGAAAACAGAATAACATTTAGTTAGCATTATTCACATTATTTCAGCTAAGAAAAATCAAACTATCGTGCCTTGTGCACATTTCTCATGTTATACACTCTCGTGTTATATTAGTAGTTTTGCGCTTATTATTAAAATACATGCATTAGAGTGGATTTCATCGAGCAGATTTTATTTTCAAAAATCGTGCTCCATCAAGAGTGCTCAGAAAAAATAAGTGTGGTAAAGAGTTATCAGTACTGGCAATTTTTGTTTGGAAATATAATTTTCTAAAAATTGCATTTTCAGAGGCTTAAAATCCGACTTAACATTGTAGAGAATTTTAAATTACAATTCTTTTGAGACCAAAGATGGCATTTCTGCCTGTTCCCAATCAACTTGGTTATACGATGAACTCGGAGACCTTAAATGCAATGTAATCACACTTTTAAATGTTTTTAAATGAATGTAAATTTGGATTCTTACTATTGTCACACTGTGGATTTGTATTTTGACATCATGCGCTTTTATGGTCTATTTTATTTTGCAGAATAATTTGAAAAGGTAGCACTTATTAAATGTAATAAGGTAGCTCAGTGTTATCCTATGGGAGATGTAGGCCTCACAGAAGTGAAAAATGAATTTGGGAGTTTTACACAACCATGACATGTAAAACTTAACAACACATGTCCTACCTTTAAAAAACAATGCACCCTGCCCTAGGGGCTGTTTAGGGCCTATGTAAGGTGTGACTTATATGTACTAAAAAGAGAGGTTTAGGCCTGGCAAAAGGTTTAATTTGCCAGGTTGAATTGAAAATGTAAAACTCCACTACAGGCTGCATTGGCAATTTTGAGACATGTTTTTTAAGTGGGTGTCACAACAAGTGATGCAGGCCCACTAATATCATTTATTTTACAGGGCCTACGTACATGTAGTAACACTTGACTAGGGACTTACAAGTAAATTAAATGTGCCACTTGTGTGTAAGCCAATTTTACCATCTTTGAAGTAGAGAGCACAAGCACTTTAGCAGTAGTTAGCAGTGGAAAGGTACACAGAGTCCTCATCCCAACAAAAATAACATCCAGACAACAGGAGAGGAGATGGCAAAATGTTTCAGGGAAGACCACACCAAGGATGTCA
This sequence comes from Calotriton arnoldi, assembly GCA_963921515.1. Lineage (NCBI taxonomy): Eukaryota > Metazoa > Chordata > Amphibia > Caudata > Salamandridae > Calotriton > Calotriton arnoldi. Next base: position 7,040 of record CAWUFW010007414.1, on the reverse strand, counting down.
GGTCTAACACATTTCAACAGGAAAGATGGAGACTACTGCTTAATTAAAAAGCTGTTTTGTGATCTTCTCTGGGTAAAAATCTTAAGTTCCTCACCTGCCCAACAATGTTCCTATATATGATAGAGCATAGTTTAAGGCCATATACCCTATTGAGAGAAGATTGCCAGGATATCAAGCACGATAAACATGTCTTAGCCTTTTTCGATAAATGCCAAATTATGGACATTAACTTTATGACACCTATTGTGGCGAATTGGTAAATATTAAAGTGGGAGGCCAACAAGTTAGCAGCATCTGTCCCTTACCATTTGGATATTTGGGTCAGCTTAGAGATGCCAATTCACTCATTTTTGTCAACTCATGTGTTGGAAGCACATTATCCCTCTCTCTCTTCTTCTTCAGAAAGATTCTCTGCATTGGGGCAAATTCTAGAGCCAGCCAGCTGAGGAAAAACCTCCAGTCCCTGAGTCCTGAACTCCCTCTAATATCATCAATGTCTCCTGAGGTCAGGTCCCTCTGTCTCCTCCTTAAGTGACCTTGATTATCCCATCCTTCAATCCAGTCTCATACATCATTCGGCATCTGGAAGTATAGAGCCTTCCCACCCACAAAGTCCTTTAGTTTTGCTGGGAACATCATCATGCGTGTCAATCCCAGGTCACGTAGCTTCTCCTTGTGACATTGAATGTCTGCCTCTGCCACTGGATTACTTGAGTGAAGATTAGAACCAGGAGTACTTGCCATAGGAAATGGTATGTTTTGTTGAGCATATTTTACACTGACATCTCTGTCTCTCTAAGGAGGCAGTTGACCGGGGGTTTGATGGATTATTTGAAGGCTTCATTCTATAGAAAAGTAGGCCAAAAGACCTTTTTATTTCGAGATATTGTAGATCCAATGTTCTATGAGCACTTCTTTGTATGGACTCTCAGTCCATCCCGGTATTCCCACAAATAGGAAACTGTTTCTATGGGCTCTCCCCTCTGCTTCGTCAGCTCTCTATTAAAGGTATTGTGTGTTGTCTGTAATGATTTAATTATGTCTTTCAGTTGTTAATCTAGGTTATCACCTTTCCTTATCGCTGCTCTGTCACCCCATGTGTTTGAATTTCTTTTGAAGTCTTTGTCTGTTTCTGTAACTAGTGAAATGAAAGAATGAGACAGATATGCATCCGGGGAAATCTGATGCAGCTCAGTAAGCAGTTTTGATGAAGCTTTGTTTCACTGGCTCTAAGGTCTTTGGGCAGTAGCGGATGGACCTGCTTAAAATAAATCAATAGAAAATAAGAAGCTAATGACTCTAGCTTGGTCAATCTCTAGAACAAGAGGTTTTGATTCGGGGGCTGCAAAATCCAGTCCTTTCAAGGCAGGGCTCATGGCTGGGGGGGGCACTCTTGCTGGCAAGTCCTGGTTGCAGCCCTCCTCCTCTACCCCTCCCCCACCTCCTTCCAAAGCATGATGATACAGAGGATCTTTCAGTTGGAGGACACCTGCTGCATTTCCAGGAAGTGTGGCGAAGGTTGATTACAAGTGCATGGGCTCTGGTGATAGCCACACAATTCTACAAGATACATTTCAGCAAACTTCCTTGTCAACATTTCCGTCAGATTTCTCCTCAACAAAATCCTGTTTGTCTACAGGCTGTTCTGGATGCCCAACTCTTAATAAAGAATTCCTGTACCTCAGGAGGAGAGATTTCAAGGATTGTACTCCATGCTATTTTTGGAACAGAAAACAACTGTGGAGTTTTGCCCTGTCCTGGATCTCAAGGAGGTAAATCTCCACACAGACCATTCAATATGGTCTTTGCAAATCACCCTGCCCTTGATCAGTGTGGTAGACTATGTGGCTTCTCTGGAGATATTGGATGCACACCTCCATTTCCCAGTACGCCCCTTTACCCACAAGTACTTCTGTTTGCAGTTTTGAAAAGCATTACCAATTCCAAGTTCTTCACTTCAGACTATCATCAGGCAAGAGTGTTTACAAAACTCTTGGCATCTATGGTGGGTATCTTGCATGCTACAGGTATTCAGGTATACCCCTCCCTGATCGATTAATTAATATACTCTTCTTCTTTTCCAAGAAAGAGCAAAAGATTCCTCAGGCATGCAGTCTTTTTCAAGAGCACGGATTTCTTCTCCACATAAAGAAGACTCACCTCTCTCCTTATCAGCAGCTCCAATTAATTCGAGCTCTTTTTCCACAGGCCTAGGTCAACTTTTTCTGGCAAAAGAGAGGAGAGAGAAATTTAGGTCCCATCTATCCTAACTCCTATAAAGTACTCAAGCCTCTGCAAGAATATTGCTCAGAAGCCAAGGGGAGGTGACATTGAATCTTGCAGTTCTGTCCTACGGTCTTCATCTATACCCCTTTCAGAGACATTTCCTCCATGCGAGCGGAGGAGCGTCTTCCCCAACACTTTTGCACAGAAAGCTGGAAAAATAAAATGTTAATAAAATGATTTTATTACCCTTATGTTCCTCCAGCTTTCTGCTGAATGGAGAGTGAGGGCAGGGCCAGTGTGTCATTGCTGCTGATTGGCAGCAATGAGAATTGGCCCCTTCAGTTTAAAGTGTGAATGTTGGTTTGGCTGGCTAGCTTGCTAAGTCCTACCTGGCATGCGCAATTCAAACTCTCCAACTAAGCTGTCTTTGACAGCTGTGTTGGAGAGCAGGCAAAGGCCTCCAGTGCATTTCGGAGCGCTGAAATCAAAAAGAACAAATGATGGACGGAATGTTGAACAAATCAAAGATTTACCCCCAATCACAAATCTGTGTTTAATCCATTGTTTATTTGCTTAGCACGCTGCCCCAGTTTGGACCCAGCCATATGCAAATCAGCTTTGACCCTACTTCCCATGAGAACAGTCTGGCCCGAACTGCCAGGCCAGTTTCTCTGGACAGGAAACAAGCATCCTGGGACCGGTTTTGGCTAGCTTGAATGGACTGGAGAACATGAGGATGTGCTGCAGGCTATGGTAAGTGAAACTTTTATTTTTTATTTGTTAAATGTGGTGCCTTCCTGACTCGCGATATATTTTGATTGTGTGTGCTTGTGTGGCTGTGTTTCTGATTGTGATTGTATGTGTGTGTGTTTCTGAGCTTGACTGTGTGCCTTACCATTTTTATATGCCACCAACTGCCTCTGACCCCCTTGTTCACCACCTTCATCATTACTGGAGTCTCATTTCCCAGAACTGCGTGACTCTGATTCCAGCATATATGGACAATGGTTTTTCTTTGACTCCTCCAATGCTAAAGATCCTCACAACGGATGCAAGTAAGTTACAGTGGTGAGCAACTTTTAATGTCTCCTCAACCCAGGGCAGATGGAACAAACAGCAAATCCTCTATTCTTCCAACTAGAAAACATTTGCGACAGTACACAGAGCCCATTTATTCTTTCACCCTCTTCTGCAGCATCAAGCAGTTTGTGTCTAAACTGACTGCCATATAGTCACGTAATACATCAACTGCCAGGGGGTAATGTTCTCCTTTTTCTCCTTTCTCAGATTATATGACTTTGGGGAAGGACAGTCTCTACTCTCTATCTGCAGTTTATCTTCCGGGTAATGAATAATGGGCCTACAGACTTTCTTAGCCAGAAATTTCCCTCTTCAGTGTCCCTGTGTTTGTGTCCTCGTCTCTTCTGAGAGATCATGGCGAGGTTTGGTTTTCCTTGGCTAGATCTTTTTGCCACAGAGGAGACCAATCTCCTGCCTCAATTCTGTAGCTTAGTACTTTGCAGTCAGGCATGGGTAACTGACTCCTTATCAACACCTGTGCCCTGGGTCTCCTTTGTTGTTTTCCTCCATTCCAGCTAATACCCAGAATTGTGTGGAAAATTCACAAGGAGTAGGCAGAGATACTTCTCATAGTCCCGGCCTGGTTGAGAAGACTGTGGAATTCTTTCCATCTCCAGATGTCCATCCCAACTCATCAGCAGTTCCTGATCCATCTTTCTCCTCTGAGACTTCCTTTTCTTCCACAAGACACTTTCCAGAGGTCAAATCCGGGAGTTTGATGCTTGAAAGAAGGAGCCTTGTTGCTCTAGGTAGTTTTCTAGAGGTGGCAGAATGTACCGAGAAATCGAGAAGACCTTCCACCTTGAAAATGTATTGTTGCCATTGGCGCAATTTTGATACATAGTGTACGGAGAAAAGACTTTCCCCAGCCTCCGGTGAGACCAAGAGAATTCTTGATTTTCTTGGGGACAGTTCCCTTCTAGGCCTTGCGGTGTTTACTATTAGAAGCCAATGGGTGGCCTTTCAGGCATTTAGGAGTGAAAGGGTTCATTCAGTTTCTTCCTTAGCTACCCGCTTATTAAGGAGTTTTTTCTTAGGAGATCAATCACTCACTCCTCTGTCCATTACAAGCTCATCCATTTGAGTCCCTTGAATCAGTGGACCTTATATTTCTTTCAGCCAAAGTTGTCTTCTTGGTACCATTTGTTCTGGTAGAAGGGTTGGTGAGTTTGGAGCTCTTTTATCCACCACTCAAATTGTAAGGTTCTTTCCAAAGTGGTCCTGAGTTTGTTGTTTTTGCCTAAGATTCCCTCTGTATTCCATTGTTTAGATCTTATGGTTTTACCAGTCTTTTTTCCTAATCCCCTTTCCAATGAAGTACTAATATTGCACACCTTAGATTTTCACAGTGCTTTACCCACCTACCTAAAAGGACTGCTTTCTTTCATAAGGTAGATTCCCTCTTCATAACGTTTGATCTGTCTGGGAGAGGGCTGTGTCCTTCTTTTCCTACTCTATCTAGGTGGATCAAAATCAAGATTTCCAAGTCTTACGAGATCGCAGTGCTGGACCATCCATCTCAGATTCTTGGAAGGTCTACTAAGGGGGTGACTGCATCTCAGGCAGCTTTTAAGGGGGCATCTATGAAAGATATTTGCTGCACTGCAACATGGTCCTCCCCTCACACATTAATGTTGCATTATAGTTTGCAGCTGGGCAGAGATGTCTCTGCAAGTTTGGTTTGCAGTTAGTGGCGTCTGTACATTCTACTTAAGCTGCTTTGTTTTGTTATTAACCTAAATTAATTCATGAGTGTTGCATCAATAATCCATATGAAATCAATCAAATGCTGCCTGGGTATTTCCACATATGTAAGGACTGTAGGACTATATGAAGAAATGGACGGGGAGGTATTGACCCAGTTACTTACCGGTAATATTCATTACTCCGAGTCCAGGTCTTCCTTGTTACAGTCATGAATCCCTCCCTCCCAGTTTGATTGATTGATTAACTTTTTGGTAATAGCTTACTTATTATTGCAGTGCCCAGGAAAAGTGATGTATTTTAGTACTTCTGGGTAAATGGTAGCCATTTTGGGAGAGACTATTAATGTTGGGCTTGATAAACAATGTCTGCCAGGCAGGAAGGTGAACTCATATGTAAGGACTGTGATGAAGAAGACCTGTACTTGAAGTAATGAAGATTACTGGCAAGTAACCAGGCTGTATGTTTCCACAATATATGTATTTCATTAATTAATTACCATTTGGAGTATTCTGTTGAGCCTTGAAGATGACTTCTTCTAAACAAAAGGTTTGAGGGGGTAGATCGATATTGTGATCACAAATAAATAACAGACTTAAATCACAGTTTCGGCCTATACAAAGAAATGTATGAGAACGGAGCTAAAGATATTCAAAGTCCTAAGTGTAAGAGGTACGATCCAAAGTAGAGCCATGTATTTTTGGTGGGACAGGTCCTAAAGCAAGCTGTCACTTCTGGATGCTCCGATGAGGATGGGATTTGGGATAAGATTTTAATATAATTTCTTTATGTTAATAACCCATTATGCATGACATATACTCTCACTAGAACAGGCAAAGACAAAATAGAAATCAATTCATGAAACTGGATGACAGATAGACAGAGTAGGAGAAAGGTGCACAGAAATCAAGGGTACATTTTTTATTTCAAATAGGGTCTTAGGTGTTGCTAGACTTTGCATCTTTGGCATGGTTTCCCCTGACTTTGGCAGGGTATGCCGAGACGTGGGTCCCTTGCTCACTTTGCCACTGGATTCAAGCTAGCCTGGCTGATGAGGGCTGTTAGCCCGAATCCGGTCCCAGGATGCTTGTTTCCGGTCCAGGGAAGACATGGCTTGGCAGTTCGGGCTGGACTGTTCCCATGAGGCACAGGGTCAAGACTGATTTGCATATAGCTGTGTCTGAACTGGGGTGGCGAAGTGAGCTAAAGAACGATGATGGATTCATCCCAGATCTGTGACTGGGGGTGAATGTTTGAAATGTTTCAGCACTCCGTCCATCTTCTCCCTGTGTTTGCTTTGCTCGCCCTAAGCTGCCGCGGGAGCCAGCCCTGAAGTTCTGGTCTGCCCGCTCTGGCGGGCAGACTGGAAGACGCGATCTGGCCCGGTCAGTCCTCGGGGGAGTGCGGCCTCTGCCTTCTCCACGGGGCCCGGGGATGGGGTCCCGGGCCCCGGTCATCTTCGGAGTCTTTGGGGGCCAGGGTGGGCTCCTGGCTCCCTGAGTGGCCATCTTCACGGGGAGCGCGACGGTGCTCCCCGACTTGCCTTCTCCCTCTCCGGGGCCCGGGGATGGGGTCCTGGGCCCCAGGGTCTTCTTTGCGGGGGGGCGCGATGGCGCTCCCCGCCGCCTGCTCACCACACGGGGCCCGGAGTTGGGATCCCGGGCCCCTCATTGTCGGTGGGGGCCAGGGTGGGCTCCTGGCACCCCGCGGGGCACCTTCACGGGGAGCGCGATGGCGATCACCGACTTACATCTTCAGCGGGGCGCGACGGCGCTCCCCCACCTCCATCTTCGGCGGGGGCCAGGGTGGGCTCCTGGCCCTCTTTCAGGGCATTTTCATGGGAGCGACGGCGCTCCCGGCTTCCTTCTGTTGAGGCAGCCCCGGGACCTGACCCACCCCGGGGGCAAATTTTAGACTGGCGGCGGAGCACCAAGTGCTTCGTCGTCGGTCCATTTAGAGGTCAAAGGTCGCCTACCTTCTGGGGGGCATATCTCGGCCCCGTGTCTGGAATTTGTAGGCCTTAGGAAAGT